>CM051257.1:13414833-13559833 GCA_027921565.1 Artemia sinica
GTTTGGGAAAATGGTGGGCGAGGAAGGGGTGTTAGTTGCCTTCCAATCACTTTCGACTATTAAAAAGGGCACTAACCATTCCAATTTCAAATCGAATGTGCCCTTTTCGAAGTTACTACGACATTTCCTTCGATACGAAGTGCCCTGGTTTAAAGGAAACAATCAAACAAACAAATAAATAATACATTGTGCCGACGTGGGTCTTTACTTAGGCAGCGCTATTGCGCTGCCTATGATATCTGCTGTCTTTTAATATTTGTATTTTATATTAGATGCATAAATACATCAACCATAAACAATAAAAGGATGAAAAACAGTATGATATACATTTCTTAAAACAGTTAAAGGTAACACGTGTTTCAAACGCCGCATCACTCCAAGACCTCGTGCAAGTTTAGAAGAAATCCTATTTATGTGTTTCTTCCAACTCAAATTATTATCAACACAAAATCTCAAATATTTGTTTTCAAAAACCTGTGAACATGTCAAATCTTCAAATAATATAGAAGCACTGTTTATAATTTTTCCTATCCTATTAAAAATAAAATAATTTGTCTTAGAAGTATTAACAGCAAAGTAACTCAAGGAGGTAAACACCAAAAGGTTTTCCTGGGTTCGGTTTGCAGTCAATTGTTCCTAGAAATTCATTTGTTTTTTTTTTTTACCTTTGTGTTTCCTACCAGTGTAGAGGAAATGACTATGTTCTTGAATTAAAAAAAAAAAACATTGAAAATAATTCAGTAAGTCAACTGACTTTTAATTGAAACATCATTGGTCGCTAGGAATAGGACGCTAGGAATAAGAATAGCTTCAAGTAAAAGCCAAAAAGCTGGAGAAATACTCCCAAAAATTGGAAAAACAGTTTGTGCAAGCATTGCTCCTAGATAGGATTCTTTTTTACTTGTGTCTTTCCTCCCGGTGCTCGAAAAATAGCTTCCATGCTTGAAGAAAATAAATCTTGAAATGATCCAATTAGCCATATGGCTTGTAACTGAAGCAGCATCAGGGGCTAGTTCGTTGATGAGCCGGGGATAGGAAGTACTTTCAAGTGCATGCATCACAAGCCCAGCAGTTATGTTTTATATCATATATCATAGTAAATAGATAGCTTAAAGTCAAAAGATAATGTTTTTTAACACCTGCGCAGGTGTGCTCAGAAGCGGATTGGAACAAACCGTCGACTAAAAAAGCTGTTTTTTTTTATGACGGACAGGCCGGATATGTCTGGTTATTGAATGATAGAAGATGAAAAGCGTCCAAGAAAAGGAGGGAATGACTCAACAAGAAGCTGCAACAATTGTTTTCTGCGCGAAAATTCACGGTCGGAAAAATAATGATGAATTGTCAAAATATAACTTTGTTTTTCAAGTGCAACGATTCGTTCTTGAAAAGGTATTTAATTTTTAAAATTATAATTCAAACATTGAATAGAGTCTAATTTAGCATGCCACCTTGAACATTTAAAGCAGACGAAACATGGGTTTTTACAACGGATAAGTGCCACTAATAAGAATTTACAAAGTGAAAACTATTTTAGTTTGATTTTTTTTGTAATTATATTAATTATAATTACTGATTTTTCAAGAGGAAATTATAAGTTCCTGTCAAAATAATATAACTATTATATCCGTTAGTAAGTAGAGCTGAACGTTTGTAAACAGAAAAACTATAAAAAGAATACCTCTAGTTGCAGGCAAAGCTATATTTATTCAGTAGTTAATTTTTCAGGCATTCATCAAAAAATATCTTTTTTTGTTTATCTTTCGATTTTTATTTAGTGAACATAAGTCTCTTGTGTCGTTTTTTATCTCTTTTACGGCCTTTAAAAACACCATAACTTCTTTCATTCAAATTTCTTTCAAAAATACCTTATTTCAACAAGATATGGCAATTTAAGGCCACCTCCTTGGGTTCAGTTGCCTACTGTTTGTAGGTATATGCAACTTTATACTTACAACAGCTTAGCTTTGGTCTTCCTCCTCAAATCTGATAGGGGCTCTGTTTCTTCTTTTGAAGAGACCAATATTTTGGAGGATAGAGGGGATATATTAAAAAGTCAGGGGGGGATCTAATTATAGGAAAACTGTAATAATTGCTGGAGGAAATTTTTAATACCTTAAGCTATGGGGGCTTGGCCAAAAACGGGAAAAAATAGAAGAAAATTATTATTTTATCGTGAACAACCTTTATTCTTAGAGTAACTCTGCCTTTTTCTGAATTCATTGCCGTCCCAATACATTTTGCCATAAATAATAATGCCACATTATGCCACAATAATTATGCCACAATAAAGTCATGTGCCGTGCATACCACTTTAAATATGAAAAAAGTAGCGCAATAATACAGCACTTTGCAGATATAACAAATATAGAAAAAGGGGAAAAGTTTGTGTTTTGCATTAGATAGATGTATTTCTTGAATAATGAACTCTCGGGGATACTATTTCATATTAAATAAAAAAAAGCTTTTTTTTGAATTTAAAGTTAGGAGCAACATTAAAACTTAAAACGGTCAAAAATTACTACGTATATGAAGAGGGTCGCCCCCTCCTGAACACCTCGCTCTTTCCGCTAAAGCTTTTAGTACTTAAAAAAAATATTTTATTGTTCTAATTAAATGACCCTTGTGTTTCAGGAGTGTTTCTTAAAAAATTTTGGACAAAATTCAAACTTTAGCGTAAAGAGCGAGCTGTTGAAGAGGGGCAACCCCCTTCATATACATAGTCATTTCTGTTCGTTTCAAGTCTTAATTTTGCTCTTTACTTTCAATTCAAAAAAACTTGTTTTTTTATTTAATTTCTGATGGTTTTTTAAATGATGCCAGGAAATATGGCCCCACTTCCACGGATAAATCTTCCTCCCCATAGAAATATCCTCTAGACAATTCATTCCCGGTGAAATTTTACCCCGGACAATTACCTTTAGCAATTCCACGCGTAAAATTGAGACGGAAAAGAGAAAGCAAGACATATAAAAAGAGTTTTGTATAGGAAGTCCGGCAAATTCCCCCTGTGTATAATTTCCCCTGACAAGTTCACCCCCTGGAAACCTCCCTTCCCATGGAAATTTACCCCCTGGATAACCCCCATTAGAAAATTCCTCCCCACCCGAAAATGTATGCATTCTCCCCAATAACAAATACTATGCGTAAACAATGGGCAAATTTTATAAATTAAAGACCTTTCCTCTGGGGCTGTGGTGGGGTCATGTTATATCCAAAGGCATAGTTATTTGGCCTTTTAACTATGATGAACAAAATGGATATCTCATAATTTTGATCAGATGATTTTAGGAAAAAAAGGGGCGGGGGAGGGGGCCTAGTTACCCTCCAATCTTTTTGGTCACTTAAAAATGGCACTAGAGCTTTTGATTTCCGTTCGAATGAGGCCTCTCCCGATGTTCAAGTACCAATGGGTCGATACAATCACCCCGGGGAAAAAAACCATCCGTGATCTTTCTACTGGCAAAAAATTCAAAATTCCGCATTTTTGCAGATAAGAGCTTGCAACTTCTACAATAGGACTCTCTAATACGCCGAATCTGATGGTGTGATTTTCACTTAGATTCTATGACTTTTAGATGATGTTTTCGCCTGTTTTCGAAAATCAGGCAAATTTTCTCAGGCATGTAGATTTGATGGGTAAAACTAAACTTAATGAAGCTTATATATTAGAAATCAACATAATAATTTGATATATATCTATGGGTATCAAAATTCTGTTTTTTGGACTTTCGGTTACTATTGAGCCGGGTAGCTTCTAACTTTCAGTTCGTTACCACGAACTGTTTGATATCAATTCCTTAGATCTCTTTTAGGTGGCTAATACGAAAACCCCATCTCGGCTGAAAATGAGGCACCACATTAAAGCCAACCGGACCATTTAGGTTGAATGCTAAAAAGGCTTTTAAGCCAAAAGTGATAAAATGGTTGAAATTTCTTTGGTTTCCTCTACCGCTTACCTTTCTTTTATCTGATGGCTTGGTTAAAGGACATTTTTGTATAAATTGGTTTATTACCCACAGCCCACACACAAAATCATCCAATTGGTCGTAAATAATTAAACAAGCGACTGTAACAACTTGAAAAGTAAGACCAACTTGGACATGTGGGCCATAAACTTCTGTAGCAGGCGGCAAACCTTAAGTAGCAAACCTTCTTAGGGTATTCCAAAGACACATGCCCTGCGTCACTTATTAACCGACCGTTGTAAATAAAAAGGACTTTTGTGTATCCAAAAGGTGTCATTTATTAGACCCAAAGGGCAAAATTGGGGGTTCTGTTTTCTTGGTTTGATTAAGGTGTCTGTTTTATCGGCAACAATTTAGATTTGCAAATAGTAGCATGGCTTGAAAGCAGAAGGGATAATTTGAGCATCTGAAAACTAGTAAGGCAAAATAATAGTAGGGTTGAGAACCTATAATATGTCATGTTCTACAATGTCAGAGGATACTATTACCCTTGAAATAAAATTATAGTTATATTTTGAACTTATTTGCACCAGCTGAGTGCAAAAGAGTTCTGTTTTCAATTTTAAATTTGAAGAAAATTTTGAATTTGTAGCTCAAAGTTGGCTGCAGCTATGACTCCAAAGTATTTTTGCTTCTTGTTTTTGGTTTGGTACACTCAGGTTTGCCACATATATGCTTGGCAGCCATAGGTAACTACATATAAGGATTACAATTTACAAAAAAATAGGGGGCAAGAATATTTTTGATTTTTAATCAAGATATAAAACAGTGTTTTTTTCAAAAACCTAGACGGGGGCTATTTTTTTTCGATTTTTGAAACGAAAAACCAAAGAATGATATTTTAAAATATAGGGAGACTATTGCTCTCCCATTTTCCACCCTGATTGGCACGCCCGGCTAAATTACGCCTCATTCAAACTATAAGTTTTAGTTCCGGGTAATTATTAAACAGGGTTGTCGCCTGAAGAGAGCCAGATAGCCGTTAAATCTCTGAGGCTGAAAATGTAAACTGCAAAATATATGTCAAAGAAAAATATTTATTGAATCAGATAAAATAGGTATTCTTACAGTTCTGGCGTATCCCTAAGACAATTTTTGGTTGCTGATAATAATGAACAAAACTAAACGAAACACAAAATATTGGATTATAAGTAAAGGGTAAGGCTGAAACTATAAAAAGAAAAAAGCACAGTCAATAAGAGGACTGCTGCCATCCCCTAAATTTCTGCTTCTAGCGCAAAGTATGAAGTTTTAATTGCTTAAAATTCGACACTTCACAAAGAATTTAAACACATAAAAGCTAGCGAAAAATACGACTGCCCACAACTTCCATAAATCAGTTGTGTTAAACAGCTGTTAATAGCATTTTAAGTTGATAACAAAATGAATAAAGTCAAGGTAATTACTAAATAATGGTAACTATTGATTAATAAAAATTTGACTATTATACCTTGAAGGTGAAGGACATATCTTTGAAATGAAATCTGAACCTGCTATAGGCAAAGTGTAGAGAGTTTGAGACGTTCTTCATTTTTCTTTGGAATAAGCCTTATTTTTAAGCCAAAACTTTATTAATCATAGTAAGTGCAACAACGCTGATTTAGTAAAGAGTAATATGATCTCCAATTTGTTATTTCACATTAAAACAATGAAGCCAATAAACTACAACAAACGAAGATATTATCCGGCCATTGTTTTTTTCTGTCCGATAAAAAAGTATTTATTGTGGTAATAATGATAAGTTTTTCGGGGAGGGGGATATTGTGCCTCTACCCGCTTCCAGTGTCTAAAAATGGCAATTTTGTATTTTTTGTCAGAAGAATGATCAAGGATGCGTGTTTATTTATTTTTTTTTTCCAGGGGTTATCGTATCAATCAAGTAGTCCTAGAATATCGTAAGAGGGCTCATTTGAACGGAAATTAAAAGTTCTAGTGCCATATTTAAGTGACCAAAAAATTGGAGGGCAACTTGCCCCCCCACGCTCGATTTTTCCCAAAGCCACCCGATTAAAATTTTGAGATAGCCATTTTGTTCAGCATAGTCTAAAATCTAATAAATATGTCTTTGAGGATGACTTACTGCCACGCAGTTCCCGGGGGAAGGGCTGCAAGTTATGAACTTTGCCCATTGTCAAACAGTTCGTGGCAACGAACTGTACGTAAGTAGTGACCCGGCTCAATGGGAAACGAAACTCTAGAAAAAGGAATTTTGATACCAATAGATACATCAAAAGAATTAAATTTTAATGCTGATTTCAAATTTGTAAGTTTCATCAAGTTTATTCCTTCCCATCAAAAGTTATGCGCCTGAGAATATTGGCTGATTTTCGAAAAAAAGTGGGAAAGACCCCCTAAAAGAACCTTGATGAAAATCACATCGTCATATTTCAGCGTATCAGAGAACCCTACTGTAGAGGTTTCAAGCTCCTATCTACAAAAATGTGGAATTTTGCAATTTTTGCCAGAAGAAAGATCACGGATGCGTGTTTTTTTTTTTTTTTTTTTTTTTTTTTAGGGGTGATCGTATCGACACAGTGGTCCCAGAATATCGTGGGATGACTCATTGGAAAGAAAATTAAAAGTTCTAGTGCCCTTTTTAAGTGACCAAAAAAATGAAGGGCAATTAGGCCCCCTCCCACGCTCATTTTTTCCCCGAAGTCACCCGATCAAAATTTTGAGATAGCCATTTTGTTCAGCATGGTCGAAAATATGATAACTATGTCTTTTAGGATGACTTAATTCCCCTAGATTCCCGGGGGGGGGGAAGTTATGAATTTTAACCAATGTTAACATATAGTATCGGTTATTGGGAAGCACACAGATGTTTTCAGGGGGGATTTTTTCTGGTAGTGGGGGGGCGTCGGGGGTTATGTGGGAGTTTCTTTCCATGAAGGAAGTTTTCACGGGGGAAGGGACATTGCTATGAAGGGGGCGCCGGATTTTCCTGCATTATTTAAAAAAAGATCAGAATTAAATAAAAAATGCAAGTTTTTCAACTCAAAGTAAGGAGCAAAATCAAAACTTAAAACGAACAGAAAATATTACGTATATGATTGGGTTCACCTCCTAGTCAATACCTCACTCTTTAAGCCAAAGATTTTTTAGTACTTTCATAAGAGCTATTTATTCTAATTAACGGCCTTTTTAATTAAGGGTCATTTTTAAGGAACTGGAACAAAATTCGAACTTTAGCTTAAAGAGCAAGGTAGTGACTAGGAAGTGAACCCCCTAATATACGTATTAAAAATATATGAACATAGAAGTTTGTTACGTAAGTTAGTTCGTAAGTTACATATATTTATTACTAATAAAAACGTTCGTAAATAAAATTAAACAAATTTCGAGAAAGCCATTTAGCCAAATAAAAGTAAAATTAATATGCAAATTTTGTTTTAATTATTCACGTAATGTGATTTCAAAATAAAAACCCGCATTAATTCAAAAACGTTCAAAAATTAAATAAAAAAACAACTTTTTTTTAACTGAAAGTAAGGAACGACGTTAAAACTTAAAACGAACAGAAATTATTCCGTATGTGAAAGGGGCTGTCCCCTCCTCAAAGCTTCGCTCTTTACACTAAAGTTTGACTTTCCCATAACTTGATTTTTTTTAAACAATAAAAGACTTTAGCGTAAAGAGCGAGGCGTTAAGGAGGGGACAGTCCCTTTCATATACGGAATAATTTCTGTTCGTTTTAAGTTTTAACGTCGTTCCTTACTTTCCCTTAGAAAAACTTGTTTTTTTATTTAATTTTACATATAGTACTGATTATTGGGAAGTATACAGATGTTTTCAGGAAGGATTTTTTTGCTGGTGGGGGGCACTGGAGGAGGGGTTTACGTGGGAAAGTCATTCTGTGGAGGATATTTCTTTGGGGTAAGGGACGTTTCTATGAAGGGGGTGCCGGATTTCTCAGCATTATTTAAAAAACGATCAGAAATTAAATAAAAAAAAAACAAGTTTTTTCAACTGAAAGTAAGAAGCAACATTAAAACTTAAAACGAACAGAAATTATTACGTATCTGAGGGGGTTTGCCCCCAAGTCAATACCTCGCTCTTTACGCTAAAGTTTGTTTTTAGTACTTTCAAAAGAGCTATCTATTCTAATTAACCGGCCTTTGCGATTCAGGGGTTTGTGATTCGAACAAAATTCGAACTTTAGCGTAAAGAGCGAAGTATTGACTAGGGGATGAACTCCCTAATATGCGTAATAAAAGCACACGAATATAGAAGTTCGTTACGTAAGTTAATTCGTAAGTTACGTCAGAACAAAATTTTGAGAAAGCCATTTAGCCAAAAAATAATTAATTTTTAAATTTCATTTTAATTATTCATGTACGGTGACTACGGTGAGCCAAAATTAAAGCTGCATTAATTCAAAAACGTTCAGAAATAAAAAAAAAATTTAACTGAAAGTAAGGAGCGACATTAAAACTTAAAACGAACAGAAATTATTCCGTATATGACAGGGGCTGTGCCCTCCTCAACGCCTCGCTCTTTACGCTAAAGTTTTTTATTGTTTTAAAAAATAGAGTTTTGCGAAAGAGTCTAATTTGAGCGTAAAGAGTGAGGCGTTGAGGAGGGGGCAGCCCTTTCATATGCGGAATAATTTCTGTTCGTTTTAAGTTTTAATGTCGCTCCTTACTTTGAGTTAAAAAAAAACTAATTTTTTTATTTTCTATAAGAATCTTCAGCTCGTCGTTGTTTGATTCATCGGTATTGATATGATTGTTCAATGTATGTAGGTCAGTCGAAATAAAACTCTTGACAAATAAAACGTCAGAATAAACACGTAGCCGAATAATAGTTCTTACTCGTGATAAAAAAAAACAAGTTTTTTTTAAATGGAAGTAAGGAGCGACATTAATCTTAAAACGAACAGAACTTATTCCGTATATGACAGGGGCTGTGCCCTCCTCAACGCCTCGCTCTTTACGCTAAAGTTTTTTATTGTTTTAAAAAATAGAGTTTTGCGAAAGAGTTTAACTATAGCGTAAAGAGTGAGCCGTTGAGGAGGGGATATTTTTGATTTTATTTTTCATTTTTTTATTTCTTTCCTCTCTTAGTTTCATATAGCCCCTTTCATATACGAAATAATTTCTGTTCGTTTTAAGTTTTAATGTCACTCCTTACTTTCAGTTAAAAAAAAAACTTGTTTTATTTTCTATAAGAATCTTCAGCTCGTGGTTGTTTGATTCATCGGTATTGATGTGATTGTTCAATGTGTGTAAGTCAGTCAAAATAAAACTCTTGACAAATAAAACGTCAGAATAAACACGTAGCCGAATAATAGTTCTTACTCGTGATTAATTAAAAAAAAAACTTTCCGAAAAATAAGTTTTTCAAAGAAAAGTAAAGGCCATTTTAACTTAAGCTCAGCATATACAAATACCTTATAAAATTCAAACTCAAAACGACCAGAAATTACTATTACAGAATAAATGAAACCCAAAACGAACAGAAATTAAATAAACAATCATAGCAAAAACATACAACAAGTAATAATATAAATGAATAAATAGATCTTAAAGCGAGTAATGCTTAGATTGAATATGAATATCAAGCTTAAAACGAAAAAAAATATTTTTGCTATTGAAGTATAAATGAAACTTAAAACGAACAGAAATTAGATAAACAATCAATGAAAACAAACATACAATAGATATTAATATAAATAAATAAGTAAATCTTAAAACGAGTGAAACTTAAATTGAATATGCAAATCAAGCTTGAAACGAACAAAAATCACCACAAAGAAGAGTCTTGGTGTGATTCCTTCTCTCACTGTAAAAGTCTAAAACATACTGCGTCATTGGCGCTTTACTGAAAACCAATTTTATGACAAATATTTTCTTTTGTACATAATATTGAAAATAAACATTAAAATTATAGTAACATTTTGAGCTGATGAGCTTTCAGCAATTAATATCATTATGCATCAAATATTCAGTTTAATTTATTAGCTCTTTTTAAAGTTGTTGAAGACGAATATAGTTTCCCTACAAACAAGGGTTTAGATACTGCCAACTTTCCTAACTGTAAATAGAAACCAAAGCCTACTGTGTCATTGGCGCTTAACTGAAAACTAATTATATTACAAATATTTTCTTTTCCAGTTCTTACAGCGTTGAAAATAAAAATACAATTACAGTGAAATAAATTATTGAACTGGTGGATCTTTCAGCAATTGATATCATTATACATCAAATACTCAATTTAATTTATTAGCTCTTTTTGAAGTTGTTAAAGACGAATATAGTTTCACTACAAACAAGCGTTTGAATACTGCCTCCTTTCCTAAATGTAAATAAAAATCAAAAACCTACTGCGTCATTGGCGCTTAACTGAAAACGAAGTATATTACAAATATTTTCTTTTCCAGTTCTTAAAGCATTGAAAATAAAAATACAATTACAGTGAAATAAATTATTGAACTGGTGGATCTTTCAGCAATTGATATCGTTATACATCAAATATCAACTTGATTTTGTTTATACTTTCCAAGACTGTTCAAGACGCATATAGTTTTCAGTAAAGCACCAGTGACGCAGTCGTTTTTAGACCTTTACAGTGAGAGAAGGAGTCACACCCAAGCTCTTGTTTGTGGATATTTTTGTTCGTTTCAAACTTGATTTGCATATTCAATTTAAGTTTCACTCGTGTTAAGATTTATTTGTTAATTTACATTAATATCTATTGTATGTATGTTTGCATTGATTGTTTATTTAATTTCTGTTCTTTTTAAGTTCCATTTATACTTCAATAGCTAAAATATTTTTTTTCGTTCTAAGCTTGATATTCATATTCAATCTAAGCATTACTCGCTTTAAGATCTATTTATTCATTTATATTATTACTTGTTGTATGTTTTTGCTATGATTGTTTATTTAATTTCTGTTCGTTTGGGTTTCATTTATTCTTTAATAGTAATTTCTGGTCGTTTTGGGTTTGAATTTTAAAAGGTATTTGTATCTGCTGAGCTTAAGTTTAAAATGGCCTTTACTTTTCTTTGAAAAATTTTGTTTTTCGGAAAGTTTTTTTAAATTCCTTATTACAAAATAAAACTTTAAAAAAAAAATCAAATATTCGTCAAAGTATCAAAACTGATATCAAAGTAACAATATCAAAGTGAAAAAATGGGTTTGTGTCAACCTCGGAGTTTTTATTATCTGATGTTTCAACTATTTTTAACAAAATTGCTATTTCAAAATTTTATCGGATGGGTTTGGGGGAAAAGGGCATGGGAGGACTAGATTAAGCTTTGGTCTCTTTTGACTCTTTAAAAGTGAATTAGGACTTTCTATTTTCAATCAAATGAGCCCTCTCAGATGTATATTAATTTAAAAACTTTTTCCACAAAATAAGTTTTTCAAAGAAAAGTAAAGAACTCCATTACACCAAATATGAGCAAAACTAAAATCAAATAATCTACCAAGCGTGGAACTACCACGAATCAGCATCAATAAATAAATGAAAGCCGAAACGAACAGAAATTACAATAATTAACCGAGTCAAACTCAAAACGAGCAGAAATTAACATAAGTTGGTTGCCAAACCCCGATGCCATCCCAAAGCCAGAACCAAATTTGCGCTTTACTGAAAAAATATAAATGTTTTTACTTTTATAACTTTAATAAATCAAATAACATTAAAATTTTGATTACTAAATATCAGTATATGTATATCAAACTGACAAATGCACATTCACTTGTATTTTTTCAGTAAAGTGCAAATTTGGTTCTGGCCTTGGGTAGGCATAGGGGTTTTGCGCCCAGCTTATGTTAATTTCTGCTCGTTTTGAGTTTGACTTGGTTAATTATTGTAACTGTTCGTTTTGGGTTTTATTTATTTGTCGATGCTGATTTGTGGTAGCTTAACGCTTGGTAGGTTATTTGATTTTATTTTTGCTCATTTTTTGTTTAGTGGAGTTCTTTACTTTTCTTTGAAAAACTTATTTTGTGGAAAAAGTTTTTTTAATTAATTTCTGTTCGTTTTAGTCTTTTGAGGGAAAAAGAAAATGATACTTTAAATCTTTTCGTTTTTAAGACTTTATAGTTTGGCCTGCTATTTGTATGCTGGAGAAAAATATTCAGCAATTTTTAGCAACATAAACCCTTTTAAAAATCTGGACGCAAATAGTACTGTTTAAATTAGTTTCACACCCTTCTCTAGTTGAACTGAAATGGAAAATTTGATACCATTCACAAAAAAATCTGTTTACTTTGTTTGATACCTTGGATACACTTACACTATTTTGATTTGGTTAAATTTTAAGAGCAGAAATGGGAGGGTTGGTGTGGGAGGAGGGGCGAGGGAGGGTGGGAGTGGAAGGTGAATTAGTTGCCCTCAAAAAACTTTCGACTATTAAAAAGGGCATCAGCCCGTTCTATTTTCAATCGAATGAGCCCTTTTCGAAGTTCCCAAGACAACTCCTTCGATACGAAGTGCCCTGGTCTAAACAACAACAACAACAAAAAATAGTACATTATACCCACTTCGATCTTTACTATAAAAACGTCAAGCCTTCCAGTCACTTTCGACTATTAAAAAGGGTACTAGCCCTTCGAATTTCGAAGCGAATGAGCCTGTTTTGAAGTTTCTACGACAACGCCTTCTATAAAAACCTTATATGTCCCCAGGGTATAACTTAAAACCCTTGCCCTGAGGGTTGTGGAGGAGTTTCCTTCTCAAAAACATATTTTCTATCTGGAAATCAACTACGCTGAACAAAATGGCTATCTCAAAATTTTGATTGGGTGCGTTTGGGGGAATGATGGGTGTGGGGGGGGGGGGGGGGGCTAGTTGCCCTCCAATCACTTTCGACTATTAAAAAGGGCACTAGAACTCTCAATTTCCCATCGAATGAACCCCTTTTGAAGTTTCTACGACGACCCCTTCCATATGAAGTGCCCTTCTCTAAATAATACATAGTAGGCTACATTGTGCCAACATTGTTCTTATATGCCCTCAGGGCATAACTTAAAACCCTTGCCCCGAGGGTTGTGGGGGAGTGTCCTCCTCAAAAACAATATTTCCATCTGGGAATCAACTACACTGAACAAAATGGCTATCTCAAAAGTTTGATTGGATGTGTTTGGGGTAATGATGGGTGTGGGAGTGGGGGGGGGGATAGTTGCCCTCCAATGACTTTCGACTCTTACAAATGGCACTAGCCACTCCAATTTCCAATCAAATGAGCCCTTTTCGAAGTTTCTAATACAACACCTTCTATAAAAACCATATATGCCCCCAGGGCATAACTTAAAACCCTTGCCCTGAGGGTCGTGGGGGAGTGTCCTCCTCAAAAACATATTTTCTCTTTGGAAATCAACTACGCTGAACAAAATGGCTATCTCAAACTATTGATTGGATGTGTTTGGGGGAACAATGGGCGTGGGGGGGCTAGTTGCCCTCCAATTACTTTCGACTATTAAAAAGGGTACTAGCTCTTCGAATTTCCAATCGAATGAGCCTGTTTTGAAGTTTCTATGACAACGCCTTCTATAAAAACCTTATATACCCCCAGGGCATAACTTAAAACCCTTGCCCTGAGGGTTGTGGGGGAGTGTCCTCCTCCAGAACATATTTTCTATGTATAAATAATACATAGTACATTATGCCAACATTGTTCTTATATGCCCTCAGGGCATAACTTAAAACACTTGCCCCGAGGGTCGTGGGGGTGTGTCCTCCTCAAAAACATATTTTCTCTTTGGAAATCAACTACGCTGAACAAAATGGCTATCTCAAACTATTGATTGGATTTGTTTGGGGGAATGATGGGCGTGGGGGGGGGGGCTAGTTGCCCTCAAATCACTTTCAACTTAAAAATGGTACTAGCCACTCCAATTTCAAATCAATTGAGCCCCTTTGAAGTTTCTACGAAAACCCCTTCTATAAAAACCTTGTATTCCCCCAGGGCATAACTTAAAACCCTTGCCCTGAGGGTTGTGGGGGAGTTTCCTCCTCAAAAATATATTTTCTATCTGGAAATCAACTACGCTGAACATTTGGCTATCTTAAAATTTTGATTGGATGTGTTTGGGGGAATGATGGGCGTGAGGGGGGGCTAGTTGCCCTCCAATCACTTTCGACTATTAAAAAGGGCACTATCCCTTTAAATTTCCAATCGAATGAGGCTTTTTTGAAGTTTCTACGACAGCGCCATCTATAAAAACCTTATATTCCCAGGGTATAACATAAAACCCTTGCTCTGAGGGTTTTCGGGGAGTGTCCTTCTCAAAAACACATTTTCTATCTTGAAACCAACTACGCTGAACAAAATGGCTATCTCAAAATTTTGATTGGATGTGTTTGGGGGAATGATGGGCGTGGGGGGGGGGCTAGTTGCCCTCCAATCACTTTCGACTATTAAAAAGGGCACTAGTCCTTTAAACTTCCAATCGAATGAGCCTTTTTTGAAGTTTCTACGACAATGCCTTCTATAAAAACATTATATGCTCTCAGGACATAACTCAAAACCTTTGCCTTGAGGGTTGTGGGGGAGTATCCTCCTAAAAAACATATTTTCTCTCTGGAAATCGACTACGCTGAACAAAATGGCTATCTCAAAATTTTGATCCGATGTGTTCGGGGGAATGATGGGCGTGGAGGGGAGTTTCTACGACGACCCCTTCCATATGAAGTGCCTCTGGGAAAATAATAATAATAATATTAAAACATTGGAGCCGTATGGCCTTTACTATAGGCAACGCTATAGCGTTGCCTCTGATTAAACAAAAAAAAACAAGCTTTTTTAACTGAAAGTAAAGAGCGACATTAAAACTTAAAACAAACAGAACTTATTCCGTATATGAAAGGGACTGTCCCCTCCTCAACGCCTCACTCTTTACGCTAAAGTTTTTATTGTTTTAAAAAATAAAGTTTTGAGACAGAGTCAAACTTTAGCGTAAAGAGCGAGGGGTTGAGGAGGGGACAGCCCCTTTCATATGCGGAATAATTTCTGTTCGTTTTAAGTTTTAATGTCGCTCCTTACTTTCAGTTAAAAAAACTTTTTTTTTATTTAATTTCATAACGTTTTTTATTTAATGCAACTTTGATTTTGGCTCACCGTACATTAATAATTAAAACGAAATTTGCATATTAATTTTACTTCTTTTTTTGGCTAAATGGCTTTCTCGAAATTTTGTTCTGACGTAACTAACGAATTAACTTAATAATTTCTGTTTGTTTTAAGTTTTAATGTTGATCCTTACTTTCAGTTGAAAAAAACTTGTTTTTTTATATTTATTTTTCTGATCGTTTTTAAATAATGCTGGGAAATCTGGCGCCCCCTTCATAGAAATGTCCCTTCCCCCAAGGAAACATCCTCCATGAAAAGATCCTCTCCCGTAAATCTCTCCTTTGACCCCCCTCCCCACCAGGAAAAATCGCTCCTGAAAACGTCTGTATACTTCCCATTAACCAATACAATATGTAAACAGTGGGAAAAGTTCAAAACTTGCATCCCTTCCCCCGGGAACCGTGGGCGATTAAGTCATTGTAAAAGACAGATTTATTAGATTTTCGACTATGCTGAAGAAAATGGATATCTCAAAATTTTGATTGGATGAATTCAGGAGAAAAATGAGGGTGGAAGGGGGCCAAGTTGCCTTCCAATTTTTTGGTCGCTTAAAAAGGGCACTAGAACTTTTAATTTTCGTTTGAATGAGCCCTCTCACGATATTTTTGACTACTGGATCAATATGATTAACCATGGAAAAAAAAAAAAAAAAAAAACAAATAAATAAACACGTATCCATGATCTTTCTTCTGGCAAAAAAGACAAAATTCCACATTCTTGCAGAGAGGAGCTTGAAATTTCTACAGCAGGGTTCTCTGGTACGCTGAATCTGATGGTGTGAGTTTCATTAAAGTTATATGACATTTAGGGGTTGTTTCCCCCTTTTTTTGAAAATAGGGTAAATTTTCTCAGGCGCGTAACTTTTGATAGGTAATAATAAAGTTGATGAAACATATATTTGAAATTAACATAAAAATTTGATTCTTTTGATGCATCTATTGGTATCAAAATTTCTTTTTTTAGAATTTCGGTTACTATTGAGCCGGGTCCTCCATATTTACAGCTCATTACCATGAACTGTTTGATTCATGCATTTTTTGGCTTGTTAGTTGTCAATTTGAAACAAACATCAAATAGTGTGTGGTAACGAACTGCAAGTGAGAAGTAACCTGTGCTAATAGTAACTGAAACTCTAAAAACATAAAAATGGAACTTTTTCGTGAATATATTCTAATCAAAATCTTTATTTAATTTCCTTTTTAAGTTCCAGAATTTGCCGTATATGCAAGAATTACTTTGGGGTTTTGCGCTGAAATTTCAGCGTATAATTAATACTTATTACACTTCCCGTAAATTGCAAGTTAAGGAGTGTAAATAGTGGGACTCTAGGGAGGAGGCGTGGCAGCTCTGTTCACATATAGGATTACTTAGCTTCCAAAATACCTTCTTTAGTAACTATTTATATTTTTTTATTCTTCATTTGTTTTGGTACAATTCAAGTTTATCAATATTTTGTTCTGCTACTGGTTTCTTTATTTCTTTTTTTTTGCAGAACTTTTGTACATGTTCTATATTTGACGTTGATTTTAATTTTGTACTTTGTACTTCTTATCTAAATACTTCTTATCTTATCTTCTTATCTAAAATTCTTATCTAAATAAAGCGTTCATCTTTCTTCGTCGGTAAAATTCTACTTTAACTACTTTTGGCTATCTTGGAAAGGGGTTAGGTTAGGAAAATGAAACTTTTAGGGATGGGTTAACAGGCTAAAGTATGTCCCGGGAGGATATTTTGAAGTTCCTACCTCTACTCCTTCTTCCTCGAGAGGATACTAAAATCTGCCTACATTACAAGTCTATACCTATTGAAATTTTGACAAAACAACATTAATTACCTTAATTTTCAGTTATCAGTTTCTTTTTCTCTGGCTTTAGTCCTGAAAATGCAATTCCTGTTATTTGAGGAAAATTTCAAGCCATATCAATGGTTTTTTTTTCAAAATTTAGGAAATGTATTTGCATATCTTTAAAATTTTATAAATTGGGATTGAGCAAAGTTGTGGAGCTGAAAACAATTTTGTTATACTTCATTTAAGCAAAAGATCTATTTTGCAAGGTTTCACTTTTGTAACACACATATTTTTAAAGGTCATCAAAGGTCAGGGGCCTCTAGAGGGAGGAGGAGTGGAGGTAGGTACTTCAAAATACCTTCCCGGGACATACTTTAGCCTGTAGACCCATCCCTGAAAGTTTCATTTTCTTACATAACCCCTTTCCAAGATAGCCAAAAGTAGCTAAAGTAGAATTTTGCCCTTTTTTTGTTCTATTTTTCCTGTTACACCATTTTTCGAACTATTAAAAAAAAAAAAAAAAAAAAAAAAAAAAATGCCATTTTCGTCGCTTTTTTTCAACAGGATTGGAATCTACAGGGTTTAGCTCTGGAAGGTTAGTCATAATGTTTAGACATTTAATGCTTTCGTTTTACTTTATCAAAGTTAGCGTCTTCGGGGTTTAATTCTGGAATAGTATTCATGATAAAAATAGATACAAGAAAATAACTAGCCTAGGCACTCCAAACTTTTTCCTATGTGCACAAAATTTAAGGCTGACACTTACTCTTTATCACTTCGTTGCAGGGTTGCCACCAGACCAAAAAATTTCGTAACGTCCAACTCTCAAAAACGTAACTTTTTCGTAACTTTTGATAGGAAAGTCTCTTTTCAAGGCACAGTGCCTTAATTTCGCTATCAAGAGCGGCACTTACATGGGGGATGGGATATTTTTTGCCTGTAAAATTTGAAAAATATATTTTTACGTAATCTCATTAAAAATCTTCCCTCTAACCTTTAAAAGGTGCCTAAAAAGTATACAATAATAACAATTCATGCTTCTTTACCTTTAGGAAATTCCTATTTATTCAACTGCAAGTGCTGCTTCCAGTTTACCTGCACAACAGAAAGCCCCCCCCCTGATGCGTGTATGAAACCCCAGGCTACTACTTTGCTTATCTTGTTGTTTTTAATTGCCATTATTGGTGTTTTAAACCAAAAGCTGATGAGTAACACGTACAAAATAAAAGGCAATCAATAAACACAGGACACTTTAGAGTTTTGAAGAAAAGAAGAACAACCAACTAGATTCTTTTTATTGTTAAATTTCAATAAAAATGATCTTAATAAATTCAGCTTCTTAAAAAACCCAAAAAATCATTTTAATCACTCCCTTCCCGTCTAATATTTTAGATTGGCTCAGTCTCAGTCTCACCTCCTCTAGCTTCAAATTGGCATCGTTCGAACATGAAGATTTAAGCAATTCCGAGTGACAGAGTTTTTGTTTTGTTTTTATTTATCGAACAAAAAATATTTTAATCGTTGTCTTCAGTTCCTATTCGAAACAACATTTTTTTGCATAATATGCATTTTTCCGTTTGTAATTTGATTCGTAAATCCCAACCAAAAGAAAGTCAGAAATAAAAGAAGAGTTCACACAACTCAACCACAAGAATGTTAGCCTAAAGCTGTTTTGATAGGTCTCACAAGTCCAGGCACGTACAAAGAATTTTTAGGGGGGGGGGGGATCACACAATAAAAAAAATTGAACTCATTTTCAAAATGAACTACAAAGTAGATAATTTTTTTCTCAAGAATATATGAATATAAGTGAACACGAAGGGCACAAAAAGCATTGGGTTTTACATAACATTAAATAAAAAAAACAAGTTTTTTTTAACTGAAAGCAAGGAGCGACATTAAAA
This sequence comes from Artemia sinica, assembly GCA_027921565.1. Classification (NCBI taxonomy): domain Eukaryota; kingdom Metazoa; phylum Arthropoda; class Branchiopoda; order Anostraca; family Artemiidae; genus Artemia; species Artemia sinica. The sequence goes on from CM051257.1 coordinate 13,433,578, forward strand.
CTTAAAACGAACAGAAATTATTCCGTATAAGAAAGGGGCTGTCCCCTCCTCAACGCCTCACTCTTTACGCTAAAGTTTTTTATTGTTTAAAAAAAATAGAGTTGTGAGAAAGTCAAACTTTAGCGTAAAGAGCAAGGCGTTGAGGAGGGGACAGCCCCTTTCATATACGGAATAATTTCTGTTCGTTTTAAGTTTTAATGTCGCTCCTTGCTTTCAGTTAAAAAAACTTGTTTTTTTTTATATAATTTTTGAACGTTTTTGAATAAATGCAGGTTTTGATCTTGGCTCACAGTACATGAATAATTAAAAAAAAAAATTTCATATTAATTTACTTTTATTTGGTTAAATGGCTTTCTCGAAACTTGTTTCATTTTATTTACGAACGTTTTTATTAGTAATAAATATACGTAACTTACGAATTAACTTACGTAACGAACTTCTATATTCATATATTTTTAATACGTATATTAGGGGGTTCGCCCCCTAGTCAATACCTTGCTCTTTAAGCGAAAATTCGAATTTTGTTCCAATTCTTTAAAATGACCGCTTAATCACAAAGGCCGTTAATTAGAATAAATAGCTCTTATGAAAGTACTAAAAAAGCTCTGGCTTAAAGAGTGAGGTATTGACTATAGAGGTGAACCCAATCATATATGTAATATTTTCTGTTCGTTTAAAGTTTTGATGTTGCTGCTGTTGCAGTTGAAAAACTTGTTTTTTTTATTTAATTTCTGATCTTTTTTTAAATAATGCTGGGAAGTCCGGCGTCCCCTTCATAGCAGTGTCCCTTCCCCCATGAAAACTTCCTTCATGGAAAGATCCTCCTTCATAACCCCCAACCCCAGGCACGTACGCAGGAATTTGTTTCGGGGGGGGGCAAATCCTTCAAACCCATTATTCTGTGAGAAAAATCAGAAAATTATGGGAAAGTGAAAAAAATCGTGAGATTTCGGGGGGGGGGCGGGCCCGGATGACCCACTCCCTGCGTAAATCCTTGCTCAACCCCCCCCCCCTCTACCAGGAAAAATCTCCCTTGAAAACGTCTGTACTCTATACTTCCCAATAACCATTACTATATGTTAACATTAGTAGAAAGGGGGGTCCGACTCCCGTACCCACACCATATATGGGCATAGAATACTGACAGGACATAATTTATTCAAGGATTATCAATCGAGTCTAATGGGGGTCAAGGTCAATCGATCTGTTGTCGTTTGGCCACGTGTAATGACATGAGGGGTGATTTACATAATCACTCGGGGAATTATTGATTTATGACACGGTTGGGTGATTTACATAATCGCTAGGGGAAATTATTGATTCACGAAAGGGGGAATTAAGAAACATTATGGCTTCTTTAATCTTAGGTCTGAGGGATAAACGTTCTTTAGGTCAGAGAGAAAAATTAATATTCTATTTTTAAATAGGGCTTCATTGATCTTTAGTGTCAGGAATTATAAATGACATCACTTGTTATCTTGGAATTATGCGGGAGTCTAAAGAGATAGAAATTCTATTTTTAAATACGGCTTCACTGAGTTTTAAGTCGGAGAGATAAATTGATATTCTAACGAAACCTTAATAGTTTAGCTAGGAAAATTTATGAGATGAAGAGATTAACGTAGGAAAGGGTTTCCTAGAAATTTGAAATGTGAAAGCACAGAGATGCCAAAAAACAAAAAGGAACACACAGAAATTACTTTTAGGGGATTATTTGGGCGAAACGGTTTTAGACAGGTTATGGAATTATTTCGGCGAAACAGTTAGACATTTTAAAAGATGATTTTAGAAAGGGTTTTAGAAGAGGTTTTGAGTGTGGTCGTTATAGTAAACAAGTTCTATTTGAACAGTGTCGTGAGGTCCTCTACCCCAACCCCAAAGGGCCCCGATCGCCCTACCCCGATCCAAAGGGCTCCAATCCCCATACCCCAATTCCGAAGGAACCCCCCGGTCTCCAAAGGTTCCCCGGGCTCCCACCCGGCCCCCCAGACCCCCAAAGGCCATCCCCGGGCCCCGTCTTTCGTTGATGTATGTTGACTGAAACCTATGATTTGGGGTGTATGGGTTGCTATTTTTGACTTTTCTGAGTTGGATTTCTTAGTCTTTCATAGGTATGTGTTGTCTGAAACCTATGATTTGGGATGGGTGGTTTGCTATTTTGACCTTTCTGAGCTGGATTTCTTAGCCTTTCATAGGTGTGTGTTGTCAGAAAATTATGATTTGGGATGTGTAGTTTGCTATTTGGACTTTTCAGAGCTAGAATTCTTAGTCTCTCATAGGTGTTTGTTGTCTGAAACTTCTAGTTTGGGATGAGTAGTTTGCTATTTCAGACTTTTATGAGCTAGGCTTTCCTAGTATATCGTAGGTGAATGTTGTCAGAAAATTATGATTTGGGATATGTAAATTACTATTTCGGGCTTTTCTGAGCTAGATTTCTTAGTCCCTCATAGGTGTTTGTTGTCTCAAACCTATAGTTTGGGATGAGTGGTTTGCTATTTTTGACTTTTCAGAGCTAGGTTTCTTAGCCTTTCATAGGTGTGTGTTGTCAGAAACTTATGATTTGGGATATGTAAATTACTATTTTTGACTTTTCTGAGCTAGATTTCTTAGCCTTTCATGGGTGTTTGTTGTCTGAAACCTATAGTTTTGGATGAGTAGTTTGCTTTTGGACTTTTCAGAGCTGGATTTCTTAGCCTTTCGTGGGTGTGTGTTGACTAAAACTTATGATTTGGGATATGTAAATTACTATTTCGGGCTTTTCTAAGCTAGATTTCTTAGTCTTTCGTTGGTGTGTGTTGTCTGAAACCTATGATTTGGGATTTGTAGTTTTGCTTTTTGGACTTTTCAGAGCTAGGATTCTTAGTCCCTCATAGGTGTTTGTTGTCTGAAACCTATAGTTTGGGATGAGTAGTTTGCTATTTCAGGCTTTTCTGAGCTAAGGTTTCTTAGTATTTCATAGGAGTGTGTTGTCTGAAACTTATGACTTGAGGTGTCTAATTTGCTATTTCAGGCCTTTCTGAGCTATGGTTTCATAGTATTTCGTAGGTGAATGTTGTCTGAAACTTATGATTTGGGATATGTAAATTACTATTTCGGGCTTTTCTAAGTTAGATTTCTTAGTCTTTGTTGGTGTGTATTGACTGAAACCTATGATTTGGGATATAAGGTTCTTAGTCTTTCGTTGGTGTGTGTTGTCTGAAACCTGGTGTGTGTTGACTGAAACCGATGATTTGGGATATAAGGTTCTTAGTCTTTCGTTGGTGTGTGTTGTCTGAAACCTATGATTTGGGATTTGTAGTTTGCTTTTTGGACTTTTCAGAGCTAGGATTCATAGTCCCTTATAGATGTTTGTTGTCTGAAACCTATAGTTTGGGATGAGTAGTTTGCTATTTCAGGCTATTCTGAGCTAAGGTTTCCTAGTATTTCTTAGGTGTGTGTTGTCTGAAACTTATGATTTGAGGTGTGTAATTTGCTATTTCAGGCTTTTCTGAGCTAAGGTTTCATAGTATTTCGTAGGTGAATGTTGTCTGAAACTTATGATTTGGGATATGCAAATTACTATTTTGGGCTTTTCTAAGCTAGATTTCTTAGTCTTTTGTTGATGTGTGTTGTCTGAAACCAATGATTTGGGATGGGTGGGTTGCTATTTTTGACTTTTCTGAGCTGGATTTCTTAGCCTTTCATAGGTATGTGTTGTCTGAAACCTATGATTTGGGATGGTTAATTTGCTATTTTTGACTTTTCTGAGCTAGGTTTCTTAGCCTTTCATAGGTGCGTGCTGTCAGAAAATTATGATTTGGGATTTGTAGTTTGCTTTATAGACTTTTCAGAGCTAGGATTCTTAGTCCCTCATAGGTGTTTGTTGTCTGAAACCTATAGTTTGGGATGAATAGTTTGCTATTTCAAGCTTTTCTGAGCTAAGGTTTCTTAGTATTTCATAGGTGTGTGTTGTCTGAAACTTATTATTTGAGGTATGCAATTTGCTATTTCCGACTTTTCATAACCAGATTTCTTAGTCTTTCGTAGGTATGTGGTGTCTGAAACCTATGATTTGGGATGTGTGGGTTGCTATTTTTTGACTTTTCTGAGCTGGATTTCTTAGCCTTTTGTAGGTGTGTGTTGACTGAAACCTATGATCTGGGAATGAGTGGTTTGCTATTTTTGACTTTTCTGAGCTAGATTTCTTAGCATTTCATAGGTGTGTGCTTTCAGAAAATTATGATTTGGGAGGTGTAGTTTGCTTTTTGGACTTTTCAGAGCTAGGATTCTTAGTCCCTCATAGGTGTTTGCTGTCTGAAACTTCTAGTTTGGGATGAGTAGTTGGATATTTCAGGCTTTTCTGAGCTAAGGGTTCTTAGTATTTCGTAGGTGAAGCTTCCACGTCAGTTTTAAGTTCACCAAGACATAAAAAATTTAAACTTCAGTTCTAATATTTCCACAGAAGATAGGAAAAGTTATACTATGATTGTGATTATTTTCTATGAAGATAGAAAGTTTCACTTTAATTCTAAATTTTCTTAAATTCAGTTCCGACTTTTCTTAAAGAGATGAAAAACTTTAAAGTTCAATTTAAAATTTTCTCAACGAAGTCAAGGAAAGTTCAAGTTCTCTTCTGAATTTTCTCAATGAAAAAGAAATTAGTCATTGATCATTTCTATTTTTCCAAATAATATAAAAATTTTCCACTTTAGTTCAGATCTTCTCGAAGAGATGAAAAATTTAAAATACTATTCCAAATTTTTCACAGAAGATAAAAAAGTTCAAGTTCTCTTCGGAATTTTACCAAAGAACACAATTCAATTCTAATTTCTCCAGAGAAAACAAAAATCTTCCACTTCAGTTCTTTATTTCACAAAGACATAAAGAAATTTAGAGTTCAATTCTAAATTTTTCGGTGGAAGATAGAAAAAGTGGAAGAATATTTTCACGGAAGATAAAAAGTTCTAGTTCAATTTTAAATTTTCTCAACGAAGTGAAGAAAAGTTCAAGTTCCCTACTGAATTTTACCAAATAACACAATTCAATTCTAATTTATCCAGAGAAAATAAAAATCTGGTGGAAGATAGAAAAAGTAATACCATACCTGTGAATATTTTCTCGAAAAGATGAAAAATTTAAAATACTGTTCCAAATTTTTCACAGAAGATAAAAAAGTTCAAGTTCTCTTCGGAATTTTACCAAAGAACACAATTCAATTCTAATTTCTCCAGAGAAAATAAAAATCTTCCACTTAACTTCTTTATTTCACAAAGACATAAAGAAATTTAAAGTTCAATTCTAAATTTTTCGGTGGAAGATAGAAAAAGTAATACCATACTTGTGAATATTTTCCCGGAAGATAAAACGTTCTAGTTCCATTTACAATTTTCTCAACGAAGTGAAGAAAAGTTCAAGTTCTCTTCTCAATTTTACTAAAGAACACAATTCAATTCTAATTTCACCAGAGAAAATAAAAATCTTCTACTTCAGTTCTTCATTTCACAAGGACATAAAGAAATTTAAAGTTCAATTCTAAATTTTTCGGTGGAAGATAGAAAAAGTAGTACCATACTTGTGAATATTTTCACGGAAGATAAAAAGTTCTAGTTCAATTTAAAATTTTCTCAACGAAGTGAAGAAAAGTTCAAGTTCCCTACTGAATTTTACCAAATAACACAATTCAATTCTAATTTATCCAGAGAAAATAAAAATCTTCCACTTAAGTTCTTTATTTCACAAAGACATAAAGAAATTTAAAGTTCAATTCTAAATTTTTCAGTGGAAGATAGAAAAAGTAATACCATACTTGTGAATATTTTCCCGGAAGATAAAAAGTTCTAGTTCAATTTAAAATTTTCTCAACGAAGTGAAGAAAAGTTCAAGTTCTCTTCTGAATTTTACCAAAGAACACAATTCAATTCTAATTTCACCAGAGAAAATAAAAATCTTCCACTTCAGTTCTTTATTTCACAAAGACATAAAGAAATTTAAAGTTCAATTCTAAATTTTTCGGTGGAAGATAGAAAAAAAAATACCATATTTTTCAGTTCTGATTTTTCTCAAAGAGATGAAAAATTTAAAGTTCTGTTCCAAATTTTTCATAGAAGATAGAAAAAGTTATACATTGATTGTGAATATTCAACATGATGATAAGGAACTTCACTTTAATTCAGAGCTTTCTCGAAGAAGTGCAAAATGTTCAAGTTCTCTTCTGAATTTTCTTAAAGAAGAGAAAAAAGTTAGCTCAATTCTGAATTTTACCAATGAAAATGAAAAAAACCTTCCACTTCAGTTCATAATTTCTCAAAGACATAAAAATTTAAAGTTCAGTTCTAAATTTTTCTGTAGAAGATAGGAAAAGTTATACTATGATTGTGATTATTTTCCAGTGAAGATAAAAAGTTACACTTTAATTCTAGTTTTCTTAAATTCAGTTCTGATTTTTCTCAAAGAGATGAAAAATTTAAAGTTCTGTTCCAAATTTTTCATAGAAGATAGAAAAAGTTATACATTGATTTTGAATCTTCGACATGAAGATAAGGTGCATCACTTTAATTCTGAGTTTTCTCGAAGAAGTGCAAAATGTTCAAGTTCTCTTCTGAATTTTCTTAAAGAAGATAAAAAAGTTAGCTCAGTTCTGAATTTTACCAATGAAAATGAAAAAAGCTTCCACTTCAGTTCTTAATTTCTCAAAGACATAAAAAATTCAAAGTTCTCTTCTAATTTTTCCAAGAAAATAAAAAAGGTTCCACTTCAGTTCTGCTTTTTTCTCAAAGAGATGAAAAATTTAAAGTTCTATTCTAATTTTAAATTAAATTTTAGCTCCTTGTCTTATGGATTTACCCATCAAATTTTTAAATTAGAAAATGAGTGACTCCTTCTATTATTAAAGACAATCGTTCAAACTCGTTCATCTAACCTCCAAAACAATAGGTTAGGTTAGGTATAAATAAATATTAATCAATAAATTGAAACATTTCTACATGTTTAAGTTAGGTTAGGTTAGGTTAACTTATCATGAGCGCTCACGATAAGTTAACCTAACCTTTTCTGGGGGGTATGGTTAGCTTAGGTTAGGCTAGATTAAGTTAGGTTAGATTAGGTTAGGTTAAGTTAGGTTAGGTTAGCCTACGTACGCTTCACTTAGGTTAGCTTAGGTTAGGTGAGAGACAGGCAAAAAGTTAGGTGTATGATTAGGTTAGGTTAGATTAAGTTAGGTTAGGTTAAGTTAGGTTAGGCTAGGTTAGGATCATGGACTGAATGTCCACATAAATTCGAGATGTTTGGACTTTCATCTCTTGTGTGCAAAGTAAACGGCATCCCACTCTACAATCTATCTTTTGATAAATCCTATAGAACATTGTACGAGTTGACCATGCAAACCCTAGACCATGACTCTCAACTATTTGAAAATGGTATAACCGAAGATATGTTTGCTAAAACACATGGTATCATTGTTCTGGATTTGTCTGGCACACAGGATATGAGTATAGTACGTACGGGGAGTGTGCGTTTAGAGTGTACATTTGCCGACCCATTGGCTGAGAGTATTGCACTAATCTCGCTAAATCAATATGAAACCTATTGGGAAATCACTCCCGAAGGCAGTGTTCTACTAGACTTAGCGCCATGAACACCAGTCAAATAATCAATGTATTTAATATGGACCCCTACATGTCCCAGTACAAATCCTATTGTCTACCCTCAGACTATCTTGGAAAAATTCAAAGTGTCAACAATACCTTGATTATTGTTAATAGCAGTCCGTTGACTGTGCTGACGGGTCATTGGCTGTGCATCTTTCAAACAATGAAGACGATTGAATTTTTTGATCCTCTTGGTCTACCCTATACATTCTACACACCTCACATCAGCAACTATATTGAGAGCAGTGGGAAAACTATTATTCAAAATCGGAAGAGGGTTCAGGATCTAACGACTAAAAGCTGTGGCTTCCATGCACTACTATATTTTGTGTTCCGATGTCGCGGCTATACTTACAAGCAGTTTCTCCACATTTATAGTGACAATCCCCGTCTGAATGACTTTCTAGTGGAAAATATCCTCTCAAACCTATATAGTATCGATTTCAGTGCCCTAAGAGTAAAGTGCTTAAAAAATGTTTGTGAATTTGTTTATTAATAAAATGCATATATATATACAACAATGTCTTTAAATCTTCACTTTTAGATTTCTTCATCGGTGTATAGGCAACTGTCGTGAACCACTAATGCTGGTAAATCATTTGGATTCACTGTATATTGATCTTGATTGACGGCAAAGTCAGGGTCACATTTTCTGCAGTACAGTGTAACTTCAATCTTGTCATATCTCTTTGTATAGTCAATGATACTATCATTCATATTATGAAATTCACGAGTTTCAATCTGTCTATTTGAAGCAATATCACATACAGTGTTTTCAAATGGTGAATCACATTCGGTAACTGCCAAATAAAAATCACTTGGTTTATAGTCATAGTAGGTAGTGTCATCACAGCGGTGACGTAGAAACCAAATTGTCTTGTTACCCCAACAGTTGAATCGTAGACCAGATTCCTCTTCCCAGAATAATTTAAATCCACGACGATACCAATCTCGTAGAAATAAACTAAAATCACGTTTAGGATTCTTTCCAATCATAGCGGGGTAAGTATTCTCCAACTGATCACATTTATCATGGTGACAATTGGAGCACAGGTGCCCTCTAGGGTGAGAGTCACACACCTCCTCAAGACATGAATTACATCCTTTAATTTGTACTGCATAGCCTCTATGTAATTTACAAGGATTACATAATTTACACTTTTCATTATAGTCATCAATAACTGTACAATTCTCACATTGAGTCCAACTGCCAAGAGTGTACATGCACAATGGGCATATATAGAACATTTTGGTTTCCGATGTCAACTCTCTCACAGCTAAAACGAAACTGATTGTCCTCGCGCCATAAATTCAAAGTGTAGGAAAGGGGAGAGGAGTAACTCTGTGACGCTACCTCTTTCGAAGGAGGAGCCATCTACATTGGCGATGAAAGTATATCCACAATATGATTCTGCTTTGTTCCAATTAATATATCAATAAATTGAGTATAAGCATTTGAATCGCATTTTAAAAGTTTCATACAATAGTCCAATGGGGGAGAATCACTTTTCATTATATTGTCAAGAGTTCCCTGAGAAAATATCCTGCGTTTAAGAGATAACTCGAGAAAATCATCATCCAAAATCAAATGTTTTTCCATAAACATTAGATTTGATCTAATTCTCTCTTTCTCAAATTTATTCATTTTTCAATCCTTTAACTCTGACTGCTGACTCTAGACTGAGCCTGATTCGTTAGCCATAACCAGAAAAGAAAGAAAACATTTTCGATTTCGAAACAATTTTATTGAATAATTACAACAACATCAATAATACAGAGCATGTACAATTAGCGATAGAGTTTATTGTCTTCAATATGTTTCACTAATGCACTTAAAGCACATTGAAGTCTATTCACATGTGCTATATCAACTTTTGCGGCGAAACATAATTGATCTTCCATTTTAAATTTGCTCAAGGATATCACATATCTTGCATATACTGCATCCCATTCCAGACAAAGCCGCGATCCTTTCGTGATTTCCACTGAAATGTTTGGTGCTCTTGTATTATTACCATCAACTCCACTATCAAATTCTAATAGTGTAAACATTCCACTCATTATTACAAATATATATCCAAATGAGTAAAGTCAAATTGTTCTTCTTCTCACTCCTTTGAATTCTATTCACAGACTAATAAAACTATAGCAAAAATCCTTTCCTCATATTTCCCTCCGCCGCTAAAATGTAACCAAGCCCGCTGATTGGCTAAGAAGGGGGATGTAACCGACTCGCTGATTGGCTGAGAAGGAAACACGTGATCTAACTGTTTCCCGTTATCGTATCAATAAAATTCCCAATCGATAACGCAATCAAGTTCTCGGAAATTCACTTCCCCCTCGATTACGCAATCAAGTTCTCGGAAATCCACTTCCTCTTCGAGTCCTAGATCAATAACTGTTTCCGGGAAACTCATAACATTTGGCTCGAGCAACAACAACAAATACTATTTCTGGATCATAACATTCGCCTCGAGCAACAACAACAAATACTATTTCTGGATCATAACATTCGCTGAGAGCGTGCACTTGGCCAAAAACAACAACAACATTGACCTTGACATTTGCCGCAGAAACAACAACAAATACTATTTCTGGACACCATGACATTCGCCTCGAGCGTGCCAAAAACACACCTGGAGAAAGAGGTCATTGACCCCATTAACCACGTGTTCTCGCTAGGGGGGCTATGCCCATATTTGGTGTACTCGTGGGAGTTTTTAAAAAAAGTGTCCGGATCGGGATTCGAAGGGGTGGTGTAATCGTGGGGGCTTTAGGGTCATCTCTACTAACATTTGGTAAAGTTCTCAACTTTCAGCCCTCCTCCCAGGAACTTCGGGGGATTAAGTCATCCTAAAAGACATACTTATAATATTTTCGAACATGCTGAACAAAATGGCTATCTCAAAATTTTTATCAGGTGACTTTGGGAAAACAATGAGCGTGGGAGGGGGTCTAGTTGCCCTCCATTTTTTTGGTCACTTAAAAAGGGCACTAGAAATTTTAATTTCCATTCCAATGAGCCCTCCCACGATATTCTAGGACCACTGGGTCGATACGATCACCCCTGGGGAAAAAAAATAAACATGCACCCGTGATCTTTCTTCTGGCAAAAAATGCAAAATTCCACATTAGGACTTGTACAAGTCCTAACCGCTACAGTAGGGTTATCTGATACGCGGAATATGATGGTGTGATTTTCATTAAGGTTCTATAACTTTTAGGGGGTCTTTCCCCCTTTTTTCGAAAATCAGCCAAATTTTCTCAGGCGCGTAACTTTTGATGAGTAGGATTAAACTTGATGGAACTTATATATTTGAAATCAGCATCAAAGTCCAATTCTTTTGATGTATCTATTTGTGTCAAAATACCGTTTTCTAGAGTTTCGGTTACCATTGAGCCGGGTCCCAATAACCAATACTATATAGTTCGTAACTTTCAGCCCTCCTCCTGGGGGCTTCGAGGGATTAAGTCATCCTAAACGACATAGTTATAATATTTTCGACCATGCTGAACAAAATTGCTATCTCAAAATTTTGATCGGGTGATTTTGGGAAAAAAATGAGCGTGGGAGAGGCCTAGTTACACTCCAATTTTTGTGGTCACTTAAAAAGGGCACTAGAACTTTTAATTTCCGTTCCAATGAGCCCTCCTACGATATCCTAGGGTCACTGGGTCGATACGATCATCCCTGGGGAAAAAAAACAAAAAAAAAACAAATAAACACGCATCCGTGATCTTTCTTCTGGCAAAAAATGGAAAATTCCACATTTTGTAGATAGGAGCTTGAAACCTCTACAGTAGGGTTCTCTAATACGCTGAATATGATGGTGTGATTTTCATTAAGGTTCTATATTTTTTAGGGGGTCTTTCCCCCTTTTTTCGAAAATCAGCCAAATTTTCTCAGGCGTGTAACTTTTGATACGTAAAATTAAACTTGATGGAACTTATATATTTGAAATCAGCATTAAAATCCGATTCTTTTGATGTATCTATTTGTGTCAAAATACCGTTTTCTAGAGTTTCGGTTACCATTGAGCCGGGTCCCAATAACCAATACTATATAGTTCATAACTTCAGCCCTCCTCATGGGGGCTTCGGGGGATTAAGTCATCCTAAAAAACATACTTATAATATTTTCGAACATGCAGAACAAAATGGCTATCTCAAAATTTTTATCAGGTGACTTTGGGAAAACAATGAGCGTGGGAGGGGGCCTAGTTGCCCTCCATTTTTTTTTGGTCACTTAAAAAGGGCACTAGAGCTTTTAATTTCCATTCCAATGAGCCCTCCCACGATATTCTAGGACCACTGGGTCGATACGATCACCCCTGGGGAAAAAAAAAAAATAAAAATAAACATGCACCCGTGATTTTTCTTCTGGCAAAAAATGCAAAATTCCACATTAGGACTTGTACAAGTCCTAACCGCTACAGTAGGGTTCTCTGATACGCGGAATATGATGGTGTGATTTTTATTAAGGTTCTATAACTTTTAGGGGGTCTTTCCCCCTTTTTTCGAAAATCAGCCAAATATTCTCAGGCGCGTAACTTTTGATGGGTAGGATTAAACTTGATGAAGCTTATATATTTGAAATCAGCATTAAAATACGATTCTTTTGATGTATCTATTTGTGTCCAAATACCGTTTTCTAGAGTTTCGGTTACCATTGAGCCGGGTCCCAATAACCAATACTATATAGTTCATAGCTTTCAGCCCTCCTCCTGGGGGCTTCGAGGGATTAAGTCATCCTGAAAGACATAGTTATAATAATTTCGACCATGTTGAGCAAAATGGCTATCTCAAAATTTTGATCGGGTGACTTTGGGAAAAAAATGAGCGTGGGAGGGGGCCTAGTTGCCCTCCAATTTTTTGGTCACTTAAAAAGGGCACTAGAACTTTTAATTTACGTTCCAATGAGCCCTCCCAAGATTTTTTTGGATCACTGGGTCGATAAGATCACCCCTTAACCCACGCTTTTTGTGCTAAAATTTTAATTTTTGTCACGGTTCTTTGAGAAAGACTGCTCAAACTCGAAGCCCGTTGAAATTGAATAAGAAGAACTTCAAGTAAGAACTTTTCAAGTAAAAACTTCAAGTTTTAAAAGAACTTCAAGACTTTATCACAAAGAGCGAGGGTTAAGGAAGGGGTAGCCCCTCTCATGTGCGGGATAATTTCTGTTCATATTAATTTCTGTTCCGGATGACCCCCTCCCTGCGTAAATCCTTGCCTTACCCCCCCCCCTCTACCAGGAAAAATCTCCCTTGAAAACGTCTGTACTGTATACTTCCCAATAACCAATACTATATGTTAACACTAGTAGAAAGGGGGGTCCGACTCCCGTACCCACACCATATATGGGCATAGAATACTGACAGGACATAATTTATTCAAGGATTATCGATCGAGTCTAATGGGGGTCAAGGTCAATCGATCTGTTGTCGTTTGGCCACGTGTAATGACATGAGGAGTGATTTACATAATCACTCGGGGAATTATTGATTTATGACACGGTGGGGTGATTTACATAATCGCTAGGGGAAATTATTGATTCACGAAAGGGGGAATTAAGAAACATTATGGCTTCTTTAATCTTAGGTCTGAGGGATAAACGTTCTTTAGGTCAGAGAGAAAAATTAATATTCTATTTTTAAATAGGGCTTCATTGATCTTTAGTGTCAGGAATTATAAATGACATCACTTGTTATCTTGGAATTATGCAGGAGTCTAAAGAGATAGAAATTCTATTTTTAAATACGGCTTCACTGAGTTTTAAGTCGGAGAGATAAATTGATATTCTAACGAAACCTTAATAGTTTAGCTAGGAAAATTTATGAGATGAAGAGATTAACGTAGGAAAGGGTTTCCTAGAAATTTGAAATGTGAAAGCACAGAGATGCCAAAAAACAAATAGGAACACACAGAAATAACTTTTAGGGGATTATTTGGGCGAAACGGTTTTAGACAGGCTATGGAATTATTTCGGCGAAACAGTTAGACATTTTAAAAGATGATTTTAGAAAGGGTTTTAGAAGAGGTTTTGAGTGTGGTCGTTATAGTAAACAAGTTCTATTTGAACAGTGTCGTGAGGTCCTCTACCCCAACCCCAAAGGGCCCCGATCGCCCTACCCCGATCCAAAGGGCTCCAATCCCCATACCCCAATTCCGAAGGAACCCCCCGGTCTCCAAAGGTTCCCCGGGCTTCCACCCGGCCCCCCAGACCCCCAAAGGCCATCCCCTGGCCCCGTCTTTCGTTGATGTATGTTGACTGAAACCTATGAATTGGGGTGTATGGGTTGCTATTTTTGACTTTTCTGAGTTGGATTTCTTAGTCTTTCATAGGTATGTGTTGTCTGAAACCTATGATTTGGGATGGGTGGTTTGCTATTTTGACCTTTCTGAGCTGGATTTCTTAGCCTTTCATAGGTGTGTGTTGTCAGAAAATTATGATTTGGGATGTGTAGTTTGCTATTTGGACTTTTCAGAGCTAGAATTCTTAGTCTCTCATAGGTGTTTGTTGTCTGAAACTTCTAGTTTGGGATGAGTAGTTTGCTATTTCAGACTTTTATGAGCTAGGCTTTCCTAGTATATCGTAGGTGAATGTTGTCAGAAAATTATGATTTGGGATATGTAAATTACTATTTCGGGCTTTTCTGAGCTAGATTTCTTAGTCCCTCATAGGTGTTTGTTATCTCAAACCTATAGTTTGGGATGAGTAGTTTGCTATTTTTGACTTTTCAGAGCTAGGTTTCTTAGCCTTTCATAGGTGTGTGTTGTCAGAAACTTATGATTTTGGATATGTAAATTACTATTTTTGACTTTTCTGAGCTAGATTTCTTAGCCTTTCATGGGTGTTTGTTGTCTGAAACCTATAGTTTGGGATGAGTAGTTTGCTTTTGGACTTTTCAGAGCTGGATTTCTTAGCCTTTCGTGGGTGTGTGTTGACTAAAACTTATGATTTGGGATATGTAAATTACTATTTCGGGCTTTTCTAAGTTAGATTTCTTAGTCTTTTGTTGGTGTGTGTTGTCTGAAACCTATGATTTGGGATTTGTAGTTTTGCTTTTTGGACTTTTCAGAGCTAGGATTCTTAGTCCCTCATAGGTGTTTGTTGTCTGAAACCTATAGTTTGGGATGAGTAGTTTGCTATTTCAGGCTTTTCTGAGCTAGGTTTCTTAGCATTTCATAGGAGTGTGTTGTCTGAAATTTATGACTTGAGGTGTCTAATTTGCTATTTCAGGCCTTTCTGAGCTATGGTTTCATAGTATTTCGTAGGTGAATGTTGTCTGAAACTTATGATTTGGGATATGTAAATTACTATTTCGGGCTTTTCTAAGTTAGATTTCTTAGTCTTTGTTGGTGTGTATTGACTGAAACCTATGATTTGGGATATAAGGTTCTTAGTCTTTCGTTGGTGTGTGTTGTCTGAAACCTGGTGTGTGTTGACTGAAACCGATGATTTGGTATATAAGGTTCTTAGTCTTTCGTTGGTGTGTGTTGTCTGAAACCTATGATTTGGGATTTGTAGTTTGCTTTTTGGACTTTTCAGAGCTAGGATTCATAGTCCCTCATAGATGTTTGTTGTCTGAAACCTATAGTTTGGGATGAGTAGTTTGCTATTTCAGGCTATTCTGAGCTAAGGTTTCCTAGTATTTCGTAAATGTGTGTTGTCTGAAACTTATGATTTGAGGTGTGTAATTTGCTATTTCAGGCTTTTCTGAGCTAAGGTTTCATAGTATTTCGTAGGTGAATGTTGTCTGAAACTTATGATTTGGGATATGTAAATTACTATTTCGGGCTTTTCTTAGCTAGATTTTTTAGTCTTTTGTTGATGTGTGTTGTCTGAAACCAATGATTTGGGATGGGTGGGTTGCTATTTTTGACTTTTCTGAGCTGGATTTCTTAGCCTTTCATAGGTATGTGTTGTCTGAAACCTATGATTTGGGATGGTTAATTTGCTATTTTTGACTTTTCTGAGCTAGGTTTCTTAGCCTTTCATAGGTGCGTGCTGTCAGAAAATTATGATTTGGGATTTGTAGTTTGCTTTATAGACTTTTCAGAGCTAGGATTCTTAGTCCCTCATAGGTGTTTGTTGTCTGAAACCTATAGTTTGGGATGAATAGTTTGCTATTTCAAGCTTTTCTGAGCTAAGGTTTCTTAGTATTTCATAGGTGTGTGTTGTCTGAAACTTATTATTTGAGGTATGCAATTTTCTATTTCCGACTTTTCATAACCAGATTTCTTAGTCTTTCGTAGGTATGTGGTGTCTGAAACCTATGATTTGGGATGTGTGGGTTGCTATTTTTGACTTTTCTGAGCTGGATTTCTTAGCCTTTTGTAGGTGTGTGTTGACTGAAACATATGATTTGGGAATGAGTGGTTTGCTATTTTTGACTTTTCTGAGCTAGATTTCTTAGCATTTCATAGGTGTGTGCTTTCAGAAAATTATGATTTGGGAGGTGTAGTTTGTTTTTTGGACTTTTCAGAGCTAGGATTCTTAGTCCCTCATAGGTGTTTGCTGTCTGAAACTTCTAGTTTGGGATGAGTAGTTGGATATTTCAGGCTTTTCTGAGCTAAGGTTTCTTAGTATTTCGTAGGTGAAGCTTCCACGTCAGTTTTAAGTTCACCAAGACATAAAAAATTTAAAGTTCAGTTCTAATATTTCCACAGAAGATAGGAAAAGTTATACTATGATTGTGATTATTTTCTATGAAGATAGAAAGTTTCACTTTAATTCTAAATTTTCTTAAATCAGTTCCGACTTTTCTCAAAGAGATGAAAAACTTTAAAGTTCAATTTAAAATTTTCTCAACGAAGTCAAGGAAAGTTCAAGTTCTCTTCTGAATTTTCTCAATGAAAAAGAAATTAGTCATTGATCATTTCTATTTTTCCAAATAATATAAAAATTTTCCACTTTAGTTCAGATCTGTCTCGAAGAGATGAAAAATTTAAAATACTATTCCAAATTTTTCACAGAAGATAAAAAAGTTCAAGTTCTCTTCGGAATTTTACCAAAGAACACAATTCAATTCTAATTTCTCCAGAGAAAACAAAAATCTTCCACTTCAGTTCTTTATTTCACAAAGACATAAAGAAATTTAGAGTTCAATTCTAAATTTTTCGGTAGAAGATAGAAAAAGTGGAAGAATATTTTCACGGAAGATAAAAAGTTCTAGTTCAATTTAAAATTTTCTCAACGAAGTGAAGAAAAATTCAAGTTCTATTCTGAATTTTACCAAAGAACACAATTCAATTCTAATTTATCCAGAGAAAATAAAAATCTTCCACTTAAGTTCTTTATTTCACAAAGACATAAAGAAATTTAAAGTTCAATTCTAAATTTTTCAGTGGAAGATAGAAAAAGTAATACCATACTTGTGAATATTTTCCCGGAAGATAAAAAGTTCTAGTTCAATTTAAAATTTTCTCAACGAAGTGAAGAAGAATTCAAGTTCTCTTCTGAATTTTACCAAAGAACACAATTCAATTCTAATTTCACCAGATAAAATAAAAATCTTCCACTTCAGTTCTTTATTTCACAAAGACATAAAGAAATTTAAAGTTCAATTCTAAATTTCTCGGTGGAAGATAGAAAAAGTAATACCATACTTGTGAATATTTTCACGGAACATAAAAAGTTCTAGTTCAATTTAAAATTTTCTCAACGAAGTGAAGAAAAGTTCAAGTTCTCTACTGAATTTTACCAAAGAACACAATTCAATTCTAATTTCTCCAGAGAAAACAAAAATCTTCCACTTAAGTTCTATATTTTACAAAGACATAAAGAAATTTAGAGTTCAATTCTAAATTTTTTCGTTGGAAGATAGAAAAAGTAATACCATACTTGTGAATATTTTCCCGGAAGATAAAAAGTTCTAGTTCAATTCAAAATTTTCTCAACGAAGTGAAGAAGAATTCAAGTTCTCTTCTGAATTTTACCAAAGAACACAATTCAATTCTAATTTCACCAGAGAAAATAAAAATCTTCCACTTAAGTTCTTTATTTCACAAAGACATAAAGAAATTTAAAGTTCAATTCTAAATTTTTCCGTGGAAGATAGAAAAAGTAATACAATACTTGTGAATATTTTCTCGAAGAGATGAAAAATTTAAAATACTGTTCCAAATTTTTCACAGAAGATAAAAAAGTTCAAGTTCTCTTCGGAATTTTACCAAAGAACATAATTCAATTCTAATTTCTTCAGAGAAAACAAAAATCTTACACTTCAGTTCTTTATTTCACAAAGACATAAAGAAATTTAGAGTTCAATTCTAGATTTTTCGATGGAAGATAGAAAAAAAATACCATACTTGTGAATATTTTCCCGGAAGATAAAAAGTTCTAGTTCAATTTAAAATTTTCTCAACGAAGTGAAGAAAAATTCAAGTTCTCTTCTGAATTTTACCAAAGAACACAATTCAATTCTAATTTCACCAGAGAAAATCAAAATCTTCCACTTAAGTTCTTTATTTCACAAAGACATAAAGAAATTTAAAGTTCAATTCTAAATTTTTCGGTGGAAACAAGAAAAAGTAATACCATACTTGTGAATATTTTCCCGGAAGATAAAAAGTTCTAGTTCAACTTAAAATTTTCTCAACGAAGTGAAGAAAAATTCAAGTTCTCTTCTGAATTTTAGCAGAGAACACAATTCAATTTTAATTTCACCAGAGAAAATAAAAATCTTCCACTTCAGTTCTATATTTCACAAAGACATAAAGAAATTTAAAGTTCAATTCTAAATTTTTCGGTGGAAGATAGAAAAAGTAATACCATACCTGTGAATATTTTCTCGAAAAGATGAAAAATTTAAAATACTGTTCCAAATTTTTCACAGAAGATAAAAAAAGTTCAAGTTCTCTTCGGAATTTTACCAAAGAACACAATTCAATTCTAATTTCTCCAGAGAAAATAAAAATCTTCCACTTAAGTTCTTTATTTCACAAAGACATAAAGAAATTTAAAGTTCAATTCTAAATTTTTCGGTGGAAGATAGAAAAAGTAATACCATACTTGTGAATATTTTCCCGGAAGATAAAAGTTCTAGTTCCATTTACAATTTTCTCAACGAAGTGAAGAAAAGTTCAAGTTCTCTTCTCAATTTTACTAAAGAACACAATTCAATTCTAATTTCACCAGAGAAAATAAAAATCTTCCACTTCAGTTCTTCATTTCACAAGGACATAAAGAAATTTAAAGTTCAATTCTAAATTTTTCGGTGGAAGATAGAAAAAGTAGTACCATACTTGTGAATATTTTCACGGAAGATAAAAAGTTCTAGTTCAATTTAAAATTTTATCAACGAAGTGAAGAAAAGTTCAAGTTCTCTTCTGAACTTTACCAAAGAACACACTTCAATTCTAATTTCTCCAGAGAAAATAAAAATCTTCCACTTCAGTTTTAAGTTCCACAATGAAATAAAGAAATTTAAAGTTCTATTCTAAATTTTTAGATGAAAGATAGAAAAAGTAATACTATGATTGTGATTATTTTCAATGAAGATCAAAAGTTTCACTTTATTTATAATTTTTCTTAAATTCAGTTCTGATTTTTCTCAAAGAGATGAAAAATTTAAAGTTCTGTTCCAAATTTTTCATAGAAGATAGAAAAAGTTATACATTGATTGTGAATATTCAACATGATGATAAGGAACTTCACTTTAATTCAGAGCTTTCTCGAAGAAGTGCAAAATGTTCAAGTTCTCTTCTGAATTTTCTTAAAGAAGAGAAAAAGTTAGCTCAATTCTGAATTTTACCAATGAAAATGAAAAAACCTTCCACTTCAGTTCATAATTTCTCAAAGACATAAAATTTAAAGTTCAGTTCTAAATTTTTCTGTAGAAGATAGGAAAAGTTATACTATGATTGTGATTATTTTCCAGTGAAGATAAAAAGTTACACTTTAATTCTAATTTTCTTAAATTCAGTTCTGATTTTTCTCAAAGAGATGAAAAATTTAAAGTTCTGTTCCAAATTTTTCATAGAAGATAGAAAAAGTTATACATTGATTTTGAATCATCGACATGAAGATAAGGTGCATCACTTTAATTCTGAGTTTTCTCGAAGAAGTGCAAAATGTTCAAGTTCTCTTCTGAATTTTCTTAAAGAAGATAAAAAAGTTAGCTCAGTTCTGAATTTTACCAATGAAAATGAAAAAAGCTTCCACTTCAGTTGTTAATTTCTCAAAGACATAAAAAATTCAAAGTTCTCTTCTAATTTTTCCAAGAAAATAAAAAAGGTTCCACTTCAGTTCTGGTTTTTTCTCAAAGAGATGAAAAATTTAAAGTTCTATTCTAATTTTAAATTAAATTTTAGCTCCTTGTCTTATGGATTTACCCATCAAATTTTTAAATTAGAAAATGAGTGACTCCTTCTATTATTAAAGACAATCTTTCAAACTCGTTCATCTAACCTCCAAAACAATAGGTTAGGTTAGGTATAAATAAATATTAATAAATAAATTGAAACATTTCTACATGTTTAAGTTAGGTTAGGTTAACTTATCATGAGCGCTCACGATAAGTTAACCTAACCTTTTCTGGGGGGTATGGTTAGCTTAGGTTAGGCTAGATTAAGTTAGGTTAGATTAGGTTAGGTTAAGTTAGGTTAGGTTAGCCTACGTACGCTTCACTTAGGTTAGCTTAGGTTAGGTGAGAGACAGGCAAAAAGTTAGGTGTATGATTAGGTTAGGTTAGGTTAGATTAAGTTAGGTTAAGTTAGGTTAGGCTAGGTTAGGATCATGGACTGAATGTCCACATAAATTCGAGATGTTTGGACTTTCATCTCTTGTGTGCAAAGTAAACGGCATCCCACTCTACAATCTATCTTTTGATAAATCCTATAGAACATTGTACGAGTTGACCATGCAAACCCTAGACCATGACTCTCAACTATTTGAAAATGGTATAACCGAAGATATGTTTGCTAAAACACATGGTATCATTGTTCTGGATTTGTCTGGCACACAGGATATGAGTATAGTACGTACGGGGAGTGTGCGTTTAGAGTGTACATTTGCCGACCCATTGGCTGAGAGTATTGCACTAATCTCGCTAAATCAATATGAAACCTATTGGGAAATCACTCCCGAAGGCAGTGTTCTACTAGACTTAGCGCCATGAACACCAGTCAAATAATCAATGTATTTAATATGGACCCCTACATGTCCCAGTACAAATCCTATTGTCTACCCTCAGACTATCTTGGAAAAATTCAAAGTGTCAACAATACCTTGATTATTGTTAATAGCAGTCCGTCGACTGTGCTGACGGGTCATTGGCTGTGCATATTTCAAACAATGAAGACGATTGAATTTTTTGATCCTCTTGGTCTACCCTATACATTCTACACACCTCACATCAGCAACTATATTGAGAGCAGTGGGAAAACTATTATTCAAAATCGGAAGAGGGTTCAGGATCTAACGACTAAAAGCTGTGGCTTCCATGCACTACTATATTTTGTGTTCCGATGTCGCGGCTATACTTACAAGCAGTTTCTCCACATTTATAGTGACAATCCCCGTCTGAATGACTTTCTAGTGGAAAATATCCTCTCAAACCTATATAGTATCGATTTCAGTGCCCTAAGAGTAAAGTGCTTAAAAAATGTTTGTGAATTTGTTTATTAATAAAATGCATATATATATAAAACAATGTCTTTAAATCTTCACTTTTAGATTTCTTCATCGGTGTATAGGCAACTGTCGTGAACCACTAATGCTGGTAAATCATTTGGATTCACTGTATATTGATCTTGATTGACGGCAAAGTCAGGGTCACATTTTCTACAGTACAATGTAACTTCACTCTTGTCATATCTCTTTGTATAGTCAATGATACTATTTGCATTCATATTATGAAATTCACGAGTTTCAATCTGTCTATTTGAAGCAATATCACATACAGTGTTTTCAAATGGTGAATCACATTCGGTAACTGCCAAATAAAAATCACTTGGTTTATAGTCATAGTAGGTAGTGTCATCACAGCGGTGACGTAGAAACCAAATTGTCTTGTTACCCCAACAGTTGAATCGTAGACCAGATTCCTCTTCCCAGAATAATTTAAATCCACGACGATACCAATCTCGTAGAAATAAACTAAAATCACGTTTAGGATTCTTTCCAATCATAGCGGGGTAAGTATTCT
Source organism: Artemia sinica (assembly GCA_027921565.1). Lineage (NCBI taxonomy): Eukaryota > Metazoa > Arthropoda > Branchiopoda > Anostraca > Artemiidae > Artemia > Artemia sinica. The sequence continues at coordinate 13,455,353 of CM051257.1, forward strand.
CCCACTGATCACATTTATCATGGTGACAATTGGAGCACAGGTGCCCTCTAGGGTGAGAGTCACACACCTCCTCAAGACATGAATTACATCCTTTAATTTGTACTGCATAGCCTCTATGTAATTTACAAGGATTACATAATTTACACTTTTCATTATAGTCATCAATAACTGTACAATTCTCACATTGAGTCCAACTGCCAAGAGTGTACATGCACAATGGGCATATATAGAACATTTTGGTTTCCGATGTCAACTCTCTCACAGCTAAAACGAAACTGATTGTCCTCGCGCCATAAATTCAAAGTGTAGGAAAGGGGAGAGGAGTAACTCTGTGACGCTACCTCTTTCGAAGGAGGAGCCATCTACATTGGCAATGAAAGTATATCCACAATATGATTCTGCTTTGTTCCAATTAATATATCAATAAATTGAGTATAAGCATTTGAATCGCATTTTAAAAGTTTCATACAATAGTCCAATGGGGGAGAATCACTTTTCATTATATTGTCAAGAGTTCCCTGAGAGAATATCCTGCGTTTAAGAGATAACTCGAGAAAATCATCATCCAAAATCAAATGTTTTTCCATAAACACTAGATTTGATCTAATTCTCTCTTTCTCAAATTTATTCATTTTTCAATCCTTTCACTCTGACTGCTGACTCTAGACTGAGCCTGATTCGTTAGCCATAACCAGAAAAGAAAGAAAACATTTTCGATTTCGAAACAATTTTATTGAATAATTACAACAACATCAATAATACAGAGCATGTACAATTAGCGATAGAGTTTATTGTCTTCAATATGTTTCACTAATGCACTTAAAGCACATTGAAGTCTATTCACATGTGCTATATCAACTTTTGCGGCGAAACATAATTGATCTTCCATTTTAAATTTGCTCAAGGATATCACATATCTTGCATATACTGCATCCCATTCCAGACAAAGCCGCGATCCTTTCGTGATTTCCACTGCAATGTTTGGTGCTCTTGTATTATTACCATCAACTCCACTATCAACTTCTAATAGTGTAAACATTCCACTCATTATTACAAATATATATCCAAATGAGTAAAGTCAAACTGTTCTTCTTCTCACTCCTTTGAATTCTATTCACAGACTAATAAAACTATAGCAAAAATCCTTTCCTCATATTTCCCTCCGCCGCTAATATGTAACCAAGCCCGCTGATTGGCTAAGAAGGGGGATGTAACCGACTCGCTGATTGGCTGAGAAGGAAACACGTGATCTAACTGTTTCCCGTTATCGTATCAATAAAATTCCCAATCGATTACGCAATCAAGTTCTCGGAAATTCACTTCCCCCTCGATTACGCAATCAAGTTCTCGGAAATCCACTTCCTCTTCGAGTCCTAGATCAATAACTTTTTCCGGGAAACTCATAACATTTGGCTCGAGCAACAACAACAAATACTATTTCTGGATCATAACATTCGCCTCGAGCAACAACAACAAATACTATTTCTGGATCATAACATTCGCTGAGAGCGTGCACTTGGCCAAAAACAACAACAACATTGACCTTGACATTTGCCGCGGAAACAACAACAAATACTATTTCTGGACACCATGACATTCGCCTCGAGCGTGCCAAAAACACACCTGGAGAAAGAGGTCATTGACCCCATTAACCACGTGTTCACCCTAGGGGGGCTATGCCCATATTTGGTGTACTCGTGGGAGTTTTTAAAAAAAGTGTCCGGATCGGGATTCGAAGGGGTGGTGTAATCGTGGGGGCTTTAGGGTCATCTCTACTAACATTTGGTAAAGTTCTCAACTTTCAGCCCTCCTCCCAGGAACTTCGGGGGATTAAGTCATCCTAAAAGACATACTTATAATATTTTCGAACATGCTGAACAAAATGGCTATCTCAAAATTTTTATCAGGTGACTTTGGGAAAACAATGAGCGTGGGAGGGGGCCTAGTTGCCATCCATTTTTTTGGTCACTTAAAAAGGGCACTAGAAATTTTAATTTCCATTCCAATGAGCCCTCCCACGATATTCTAGGACCACTGGGTCGATACGATCACCCCTGGGGAAAAAAAAATAAACATGCACCCGTGATCTTTCTTCTGGCAAAAAATGCAAAATTCCACATTAGGACTTGTACAAGTCCTAACCGCTACAGTAGGGTTATCTGATACGCGGAATATGATGGTGTGATTTTCATTAAGGTTCTATAACTTTTAGGGGGTCTTTCCCCCTTTTTTCGAAAATCAGCCAAATTTTCTCAGGCGCGTAACTTTTGATGAGTAGGATTAAACTTGATGGAACTTATATATTTGAAATCAGCATCAAAGTCCAATTCTTTTGATGTATCTATTTGTGTCAAAATACCGTTTTCTAGAGTTTCGGTTACCATTGAGCCGGGTCCCAATAACCAATACTATATAGTTCGTAACTTTCAGCCCTCCTCCTGGGGGCTTCGAAGGATTAAGTCATCCTAAACGACATAGTTATAATATTTCCGACCATGCTGAACAAAATGGCTATCTCAAAATTTTGATCGGGTGATTTTGGGAAAAAAATGAGCGTGGGAGGGGGCCTAGTTACCCTCCAATTTTTTTGGTCACTTAAAAAGGGCACTAGAACTTTTAATTTCCGTTCCAATGAGCCCTCCTACGATATCCTAGGATCACTGGGTCGATACGATCATCCCTGGGAAAAAAAAAACAAAAAAAAAAACAAATAAACACGCATCCGTGATCTTTCTTCTGGCAAAAAATGGAAAATTCCACATTTTTGTAGATAGGAGCTTGAAACCTCTACAGTAGGGTTCTCTAATGCGCTGAATATGATGGTGTGATTTTCATTAAGGTTCTATATTTTTTAGGGGGTCTTTCCCCCTTTTTTTGAAAATCAGCCAAATTTTCTCAGGCGTTTAACTTTTGATACGTAAAATTAAACTTGATGGAACTTATATATTTGAAATCAGCATTAAAATCTGATTCTTTTGATGTATCTATTTGTGTCAAAATACCGTTTTCTAGAGTTTCGGTTACCATTGAGCCGGGTCCCAATAACCAATACTATATAGTTCATAACTTTCAGCCCTCCTCATGGGGGCTTTGGGGGATTAAGTCATCCTAAAAAACATACTTATAATATTTTCGAACATGTTGAACAAAATGGCTATCTCAAAATTTTTATCAGGTGACTTTGGGAAAACAATGAGCGTGGGAGGGGGCCTAGTTGCCCTCCATTTTTTTTCGTCACTGAAAAAGGGCACTAGAGCTTTTAATTTCCATTCCAATGAGCCCTCCCACGATATTCTAGGACCACTGGGTCGATACGATCACCCCTGGGAAAAAAAAAAAATAAATAAACATGCACCCGTGATTTTTCTTCTGGCAAAAAATGCAAAATTCCACATTAGGACTTGTACAAGTCCTAACCGCTACAGTAGGGTTCTCTGATACGCGGAATATGATGGTGTGATTTTTATTAAGGTTCTATAACTTTTAGGGGGTCTTTCCCCCTTTTTTCGAAAATCAGCCAAATATTCTCAGGCGCGTAACTTTTGATGGGTAGGATTAAACTTGATGAAGCTTATATATTTGAAATCAGCATTAAAATACGATTCTTTTGATGTATCTATTTGTGTCCAAATACCGTTTTCTAGAGTTTCGGTTACCATTGAGCCGGGTCCCAATAACCAATACTATATAGTTCATAGCTTTCAGCCCTCCTCCTGGGGGCTTCGAGGGATTAAGTCATCCTGAAAGACATAGTTATAATAATTTCGACCATGTTGAACAAAATGGCTATCTCAAAATTTTGATCGGGTGACTTTGGGAAAAAAATGAGCGTGGGAGGGGGCCTAGTTGCCCTCCAATTTTTTGGTCACTTAAAAAGGGCACTAGAACTTTTAATTTACGTTCCAATGAGCCCTCCCAAGATATTCTTGGATCACTGGGTCGATAAGATCACCCCTTAACCCACGCTTTTTGTGCTAAAATTTTAATTTTTGTCACGGTTCTTTGAGAAAGACTGCTCAAACTCGAAGCCCGTTGAAATTGAATAAGAAGAACTTCAAGTAAGAACTTTTCAAGTAAAAACTTCAAGTTTTAAAAGAACTTCAAGACTTTATCACAAAGAGCGAGGGTTTAGGAAGGGGTAGCCCCTCTCATGTGCGGGATAATTTCTGTTCATATTAAGTTACAATGTTCATCCTTACTTTCACTTGAAATTTTAGTCTTTTTTTATTTAATCAAATAGTTCGTTTTAACGAACTGTAAGTAAGAAGCGACCCCTGTTCAAAAGCAACCGAAACTAAAAAAAAAGAATTTGACACCAATAGATACACCAAAAGAATTAGATGTTTATGCTGATTTCAAATACATAAATTTCATCAAGTTTAGTCTTACCCATCAAAAGTTACGAGCCTGGGAAAATTTGCCTTATTTTCGAAAAAAAGAGGGAAACAAACCCTAAAAGCCTTAGTTCTTAATGAAAATTACACCACCAGATTCAGCGTCTCAAATAACCCTACTGTAGTGTAGAGGTTTCAAGCTCCTATCTGCAAAAATGTGAAATCTTGTATATTTTTGCCAGAAGAAAGATCGCGGATGCGTGTTTTTTTTTTTTTTTCAGGGTTGATTGTATCCACCCAGTGGTCATAGAATATTGCGAGAAGGCTAATTCGAACGAAATTGAAAATTTCTAGGGACCTTTATAAGTGACCAAAAAATTGGAGGGGAACTAGGCCCCCTCCCACGCTCATTTTTTTCCCGAAGTCACCCGATCAAGTTTTTGAGATAGCCATTTTGTTCAGCATAGTCAAGAAATCTTATAGCTATGTCTTTGAGGATGCCTTAATCAGCCACAGTCTCCGGAGAAGCGTTGCAAGTTATGAACTTTGCCCATTGTTTACATATTAAATAAAAAAAAAACAAGAAAGTAAGGAGTGACATCAAAAATTAAAACGAACAGAAATTATTACGTATATGAGGGGGAGCCCTCCTCAACACCTCACTTGTCACGGCAAAGTTTTTCGGCACTTTAAAAAAAGTTACTTATTGTTGTAGTTAAACGACCCTTGTGTTTCAGGAGTCGTTTTTCAAGAAGTGGGACAAAATTTTAACTTTAGCGTAAAGAGCGAGGTGTTGAAGAGGGGACAACCCCCTTATATACGGAATAATGCCTGTTCGTTTTAAGTTTTAATGTCGCTCCTTACTTTCAGCTGAAAAAAACTTGTTTTTTTTTTAATTTAACTTCTGATCATTTTTTAAATAAAGCCTATATGGCTGCACCTCTACGGGAAAATCCCCCTCCCCACGAAAATATCCTCTGGACTATTCATTCCTGGCGTAAATTTACCCCCGGAAAATTACCCTTAACATCTCCACCCGTAGAATTGAATTGGTAAAGAGAAAGCAAGACATCAAGAAATTAAATAAAAAAAAAACAAGTTTTTTTACCGAAAGTAAGGAACAACATTAAGCTTAAAACGAACAGAAATTATTCCGTATATGAAAGGGGCTGTCCCCTCCTCAACGCCCCACTCTTTACGCCGAAGTCTTTTAGTGTTTAAAAAGTAGAGCTGTGATAAAGAGTCAAACTTTAGCGTAAAGAGCGAGGCTAGACAAAAGCCATCCAAATTCAAATGAATTTATTGAAAACTTTAATAGTCAGAAATAAGAACCAAAGTCAATAAACTTCTTTATAAAAAAAAAACTTCGAATTTCAAGCTGATAATAATGCAAAAGCTAACTTATAATTTTGAATCTCATTGAATTAAATTGAATGTCGATAGACAATGAGTTACTAAATTGCATTACCCACCTTTATCATGTTGTCTTTTTTTACGTAATCTAGATGTATTCAATTCGGGACTATTGAGCTGGCAATTTTTTAGGAGAAAAATCACACAAGGGTATAACTTGGTAGTAACTGGTTTAAAGCTGACATTTGACTGGTTAACTGGTGTTATAACTACTGTCAGTAGTATAACACTTCAAGGGCATGGTGTAGCGTTAACAGGCACATACCCAAAAAATTGGGGGAAACAGCTCCGTTAAAACAGCAAAAATATGCTAAAACATTAGAAATTTGAGGACACGCCACAGCCCGAATTAAGACATACGAAGGGGCTCATTCTAGGCGGTATTTATCACTTCTGTTAATTTCTCGCAATTGATTTTCTAGAAATTTTTGGAAATTATCAAAGAAACAAACTAAAGTAAGTTTTCCAGAAATTCTGATTAATTATATTTAAGTGTTTACTTTTTAATGTTGTCAATGTACAAGTTGTTTGGTACTATACATTGGATGCAATATATTTCGCCTTGGGCAACAACAAAAAATTACCATGAAATAGTTCGTGGTAAAGAAATATAAGTAAAGAGCAACCTATGCCAATAGTAACCGAGGGCGATATATTCTAGTATTTTCTTTTTGCGTCGCAAGTCTGTCCTTGTATTATTTACGTGATTAAGTGAACTGTATATTAACAGGAAATTTGTAGCACATGACAGAAAATTCGGTCAACATGCTCGTTTAAATGTATTTCTATTGCTTAGTAATTCATATTTTATTTCCAAACATAAAAAAAAGCTAAAGGAAAAAGATAGGCATGGCTTGTTGAAATTAGTACCTTTCCCAGAAAATTAAATTCGACAATTTTGATTGAAAGTGAAGGGTGACCCTCAAAGTTGAGACAGAATACCCCTTAGTATAAGTGTTTAAACTAAGATTTAACTTGGGAGCCCAAGATTTAAACTTGGGCCCCCTAAAGTTAAAATCTTGATTTTATTTAGAATCTTGATTTGATATCAGCCATCATCTTTTATCAAAACAATTAGTAGAATTTTCATATTCTCAACGACAGTGTCGAAGTGCGGTGCTCTCTGTTAAGCGCCGGCAACCATTTTGATTTTAAGATTGGTGAGCCTTGGGAGCAACAGCGGCACCAATTTCAGATCACTAGGGGCGGGGTAATTTCTTAGACCACACTGCTTTTCCATTTACAAAAAATTAAACAAGAAAAACGGGTTTCAATTTCTATAAAGCAGTGAATACAAAACACTTAATTAAACAAAAATACTCCGAATATTTCGGCCCCACATCCGGGAGCCTTTCTCAACGGAAAAAAAAACAAAAAAATTTCTTACATCAACATAAAAAACATACTAAACAAACAAAAGAAAAAATATAAATAAATAGGAAAAGAAATGTGTGTGTGTGTGTGTAATATGTGAGTTTTCTTTTCCTATTTATTTATATTTTTTCTTTTGTTTGTTTAGTATCTTTTTTATGTTGATGTAAGAAATTTTTTTGTTTTTTTTTTTCCGTTGAGAAAGGCTCCCGGATGTGGGGCCGAAATATTCGGAGTATTTTTGTTTAATTAAGTGTTTTGTATTCACTGCTTTATAGAAATTAAAACCCGTTTTTCTTGTTTAATTTTTTGTACTAGGGGCGGGGTGTATTTTTCTATAATCTAGGTGAGGGACTACTGTGTTAATTTTTTCAACAAAAATACTAAAAAAGGTATTTTTCAACAGAAATATCATAAGAAAGTTGTTTTTCAAAATCTTGGGGGAGGGGTAAAATCTAACAAGCAAAGGGCTGTTTCCCTCCAATTGACACCTCTGAGGAGCAAAAGCCCCTTTCTGGTTCAAAGTAATTTGTATTCGTTTTTAATGTCACTCCACTTGTATTTAAATTAAAAACTTGGAATTATTGAGAATTCATTCAAGGTCTGAGACTTATCTACCATGGCTGGATGATAAAACGACATTAATCATTATGTACTTAGAAGCTGATTTGTTTATACTATGTCGCAGTGTCTCATAAACCGTCTAAAAGCTTTCAGTTTATTTTGACAGCAATCAACCCTAGGCAAAAATAGCCCTGATGTTTGTCAAGCATGAATAATCGATTGCAGAGGACCGGCAGGGGGTTGTGAAAACCAGGGTGAACGGGGTCTGTTAATGGAAAGGCTGAAACAGGATGATGGCTTGTCAAAGGGGCTTTATTACTGGCCAGAACTCTTTTGAACTTGAATAAGAAATAATAACACAAACGGTCAGGATGAAGGTTTTATTTGTGACTAAAATTACTATGCAAACACTTTGCAGCTGTTAATTCTAAAATATAAAGCTTTTAGTTTGTCTATCCTGGTCCCGTGTTCCGGTTTTGTTTTGTTTTTTTATCATGGGCGTGTTCAAAATCTGTTTTTATGCTGGCTTAGCATAAATGTGACACTGTTTAAAGATTCCAATTTGATTCATTATTACATCAAATAGTGTTTTTTTTGTCACTTTTTTAGTTAAAGTAACCAGACTAGTGGCATTTATTTCTATTATTCTTTTCAAAGAAAGCGTATTGTCTGTATTTGTTCGCGTTTGTTTATTTAATGATTTTTTAATTATTGCCTCCGTTATCAAATAACTAAAAGTAAAGCCTGTCACACCACCAACTTAAAAAAAAGCGGAAGCTTTTTGAGGGTTGGCAAAAAATTGTTCTCCCCCGCTCCACGCACACAAACACAAATTTGGCATCCTTAGTTACTAGTAGTAAATCAGCGAATGACACCTTTACAAGATTAACAGAAAAATAACAAATCCAAAAAGTGTTTCAAAGAAAAGTAAACAGCCATATAAAAACCTAAAACCAGCTGAAATACAATCATGTAATTAATTTTACATTAAAAGTAAACAAAAACTTAATATGAATGAATAAATGAGACCCAAGACGAACAAAAGTTAATTTGAATGAATAAAGGCCCATTATACGGAGGTTTAGCTAGCGCCAATTTGAACCGATCAGATTTTTTCTTATAACCTCTCAGCCAATCAGAAAATTCTATGCAAAATCTGCCTGGCTTAAATTAGCGCTAGCTAAATCTTGGTATCAGTAAAATTGATTTAAAAAACAAAGTTTTTCCGGGGGAAGTAAAGAGCGAAGTTGAAACTTAAAACAGACAAAATTTTTACTTCACAGCCTATCTAATATATATCAATACCACTTGTACAAATAAACCAACTACTTATGTTTCTCTATGCTTTTAGGATTATAAACTCTAGCGCTTTACTGAAAACACAAAAGTCAAGTATAAAAAACAGGAATATTGATTTGGGAGTCAAAAATGAGTATGTATCCTGAGAACCATAAACGGATCTATAAAGTTTTTCATAGTCTCACACCAGTTGTGACATCAGTAACTTTCAGTATACAATTAAAACTATCTTAAAAACATAAGCGTAAAATTCAGATATTTTTTAATTAGCACGAACTAATTGAAAAGCATACAGAAATATTGGATTGATTTATCAGGTAGCATTTTGGTCTCACCAGCAATAATACCAATAGTGAGAAGTATACAGTCTTAAATTGTAAGAAATCAGCTTTAGTATTACTTGAAATGAAGATCAATTAAGACACACTATGAACTCTGGAAATCCGATTATTTCTCTCTGCACAACAGTGAATTTCAAGCTATGATGCAAATTCTAAATCTAGTCTATAGTCCTAATACTATCAAAATGGCTTTGCTTCGAACTTGTGTACAGAGTAATCATGACATGTCCTTTTCAGAACCAAAACGAGAACCAGTCATTGAACTGAGCCATTGTGCAGAAGTGATACCAAATTAAATGTAAAAAAAATAAAGCAACAAACCTAAAATGGATTGTTGCTTAATCTTAAAAGGGATTGATCCTAAAAGGGATTGATAATATTTTTATTCTGTAAAAAGTGTCCTTAATTGGTTTGCTTTTACTGTACCAAAACTCGTATATATTTTGTGATTTCAGTAAACGGCTAGTTTTTTATAATCCTAAAAGCATAGAGAAACATAATTACTTGGTTTATTTGTACTAGTCTTATTGATATATATTACATAGGCTGTGAAGTAATAATTTTTTTCCGTTTTAAGTTTCAACTTCGGTCTTTACTTCCCTCGGAAAAACTTTGTTTTTTAAAATTAATCTTTATTCGTTTTTGATTTAATGTCACTCCTTAGTTTCAGTGGAAAACTTATTTTTAATATAATTTCACCGATCTAGGGGAGATAAAATACCTCTAGAAAATACTGCAAACAACCTCGACATCTACGAAAAACTTTTCAGTCATTAAATAACATTAAGTTCATTATCCATACTTCACAAAATAATACATGTTTTTCAGGAACGTTTGTTTTTCGATGAGCAAAAGTTGTTTTTACTCGCCTGAAAAAGCTATAATGAAGACAGGGCTTTATAAATCCACTACTGACTAGCAGAAACTAGAAGGCTATGACTAGCAGAAACTAGAGAGATGTTCTAAGTGCTCATTTAAAAGCTTGTATTTATACCTGATCGCATTTTATAAATTTGACTTGATAGCACACTCGCATAAAGTGCACTTTCGGTTTTCTCCCCTTTTTTTTTAAATGAAGAAAGTGCCAAAAAAAAAGTTGTTTTTCAAAACCTAGGCAGGAGCAAAAACTAAGAGGGCAAGGACGTCCCTTCCCCTCAATTACCGCCGTTAGAACTAGCACACAGGCTTCATTGCAGAGTGAAGTTTGAAGGTTCAATTCCAAACTGTTCATCATTCAAGATTAATTTTTGGTAGATTATCAGTTGAAAATTTTTCAGTGTTAGTTAATTTTTTTCGCAATAACCTTTAACTTTTAAGATGAATAAGCGATTTGTGACACTTAATAAGAGGGTCTGGAGAGGGATTATATGTGAGGGGTTTTATAAACCTCCAGTTAAGGGCTTTGGACCATAATTTATATAATGGCATCGTTTTATGCTTTCAAACTCATCCACTTAAGAAGTAATACCAAATGTACAGTTTTTAGTGCTATATGGTACTTTTGGATGATCAAATTGATAAAAAGCACTTAGATATGAGTAGTAGGTTTAAAATGAGCCTTCCCGGGATATGCTTGCAAAATGAGTGCATCACATTTGCAAAAATAGTGAATTATCTGAAAAGTAATCATAAGAAAGGACAAACCATGATTGAAAAAAAAAAATCCAAGCTGGAATCGAACACATGATAACCTAATTTGAAGTCCAGTGCTGAACTAAAAGAGCCACCCCTCTATTAATGTAAAAAACCATGATTGGTGTTCCTAGGACTTTAATTGCGTAGCTTAATAAGGGGGCCTGGAGGAGGAGTTTTTGGGAGGTATTCTTGCAAACCGCTAGTTAAGGGTTGTGGACCATAATTATTACAATGCTGCGGCTTTATGCTTCTAAGATCTTCCACTTAAGAAGTGCCACTAAAAGTGTTGTTTTCATTGCTATATCTCACGTCCGAATGGTAGAATTGATAAAAAGCACGTAGATAAGAGCAAAAGTTTTCAAATTAGCCATTAAATATTACTGTAAAAAGTTCTGGTAGCCCACTAGCCCCAGCTTCTCCACTTGAGACATGGCACCAAAAGGTCCGTTTTTGTTAAGTGCCATTTTAAACTTGCAGATGGTGGAATTTATAGGAGGAACGTAGATATGAGCAATATTTTCCATGACTATCAAAAATCTATCTAAGATGTTCTTGTAGCCTGCTAGCCCTACCCCTTGAGAAACGGCATTTAGTTTTATTGGTATATGTTAGGTAGGCTGTGAAGTAATAATTTTTGTTCGGTTTAAATTTCAACTTCGCTCTATACTTCCCTCGGAAATTTTTTTTAAATTATTCTATGCTCGTCTTTTATTAAAATTTAATTTAGAAACAACATTGCTATGACCTTTTTTATATAAACTTTTTTTATAATTTCTAATCGTCTCCAATATAGGGAGATAAGATATCTCAAACCTTATTACGGAGCAGAACTGAGAAGCCATACAAGAATTGAAGGAAAAAATAAGTTTAGAGTAAAAAAAAAAAAATCAAACATAGTATCTTTTCTTTTTGTAAAAAAAAAAATTAAAAAAGAATAAATAGATGTTTAATTCTTTGTTTAAAAAAATTTAATTTAGTAGTACTTAAGAAAGTAGCTCCAGGCGAGTAGCTACGACACAAAAGGTTAACTGAGCGGACATGTTTATGTATCGACATACTTGCGGAAAATTTTGCTAGCTCAACAGAAATGTGACTTTAGGCTTAGAGTTTTATTTGACCTGTCCCCTCATTACTGGCCACTCATTACTCAGCCACTCATTACTCAGAAATAAATGGAAATTTAAAAAAAAAATCATTTCTTGTGTAGGTACGATATATGGTATTAGTAAGTAAGTAAGTAAGTTTATTTATAACCCGCAATATAAAATAAATCCGGAGTAAAAAAGAAAAAAACAAAATAATATTATCCACAAGGAAACAATAAGAAAAACACATCATAAATAACATAACAATATTTATAAATCTCTAATCTGAAAAAAAATAAGTGAGGGGGTCACTGGCACATATCTTCCTTTGAGTATTGGTCCTCAGGTCCTTAGCGATGTTGTCAAGCAGCCCTAGAGGGTCGATAAGTCCAAAATGAGAAATAATCTTGTGATTTCTGTACCACCTTGGTAAATATAGCAGGAATTTACAATATTTAAAATAGCCTCTCCTTAGCTGAAGACGGTCTTTTTTGCGCATTAAAGGCTGCAAACCGGAAAGCAAAATAACTGTAGGAGAACAAAAACTATGATAAGGTTGACATAAGCCTCAGCGGCTGTACCTCCCTCTATTAGACGAAATTTTACCATATGAGAAGCGAATACACTGCAGAGTACTAGCAACCAGTGACGAGCATGTAGTCGAAAGTGTATCAGAAAAGTAATCCCAAGCCATTTTAACTTTGAGACACACTTGAGTAGCATTGCACCCACATGTAAAGGAGGAGCAGGGTTAGAAATATTAAAACACAGCAACCCGCATTTTGAAGCATTTACAGAAAGCCTAATCATACTCAAAGCATTAATCAGAACATTTAGATTCTTTTGTGAGGACTGACCTAATATGACTAACTAGCAGAACATCATGAGCATAGGCAATGTGACGAACAGCAGTATTTTCTAAAAACACAGTAGGAGACAGCATTTGCAAACAGTCCGCAAGCAGAGTTTTAAAAATATATGGAGACAGCACACCACATTGCCTGACTCCCTTCTTTACTGAGATAGATTCGGATATATCAGACATCCAGTTTAGCCGAACCAACGAATTGGAATACCAATATTGTAGAACTTTTACTACGGAAGAATTTTCTCCTGCTTTAACTAAGCAGTGAAGCGCTTGGGAATGTACAAAGTTGTCAAAAGCGCCTGAGATATCAACCGAGCAAATATAAAGTGGCCTTTTTTGCATTTTTGCCGAGACTAGCAACTGACCAAGTATATGATGGGCTTGAGAACAACCAAATCCGGCTCTGAACCCAACTTGATAATCAGAAAAATCACATTTAGTCAAAACTTCCGGCAATACGGCATACTCGAACAGCTTGCTCATGAAGCAGGACACTGTAATTGGTCGATAACTGGAGCACTGATCTGCGTCCTTTCCCTTTTTCAAAACTGATGTTACAATTCCCAAAAGAAAACTATCTGGAACTAAGGCCTGGGTTAAACACATTTGGAGGAGCTGAATGTGTGTTAACAATAGTGGACACTTAATGCTGAAGTGATTGTAACACAGACCATCCATATCAGGAGCACTTGATTTCTTAACACTCTTAAAAGCCCGATACATATCACCACTAGATATTTACAATATATGGACTTGCCGAAGAACTCGAGGAACAGTATAATGCAATAAGGAAGAAAACATGGACTGGATACAATGATTAAATGTAGAAAAAACACGAGTAAAATGAGCAACAAAATCACTGATTTTGATAATCGAAACGGTAGCAGGCACACACTTGCTGCTAATAATTATATTGGACCAAGACTTCCGATCCGAGGGGCCATCCAAACCATTCAGGCGGGTTTGACGCAAAGAAGATCTAAACTGACGTTTCGAATTTTGCTTTTTGCTCAATTTCAAGTCTGGTGAAGTTTTAAATACTTCACCAGACTTGGGCCGATTACAAGCAATCCAAAGGCGAAGCCAAAACTTCGCGCGTTGTTTAGCTTTTTTCACTTCTGGGCACACATTCCATAATAGTTTTCTGGTGCCAAATCTAACACGTTCAACAGGGACTGAAATTGAAGCAGCTGTCTTCAAACAATGTACAATCTGGTAATACGAATAGTAACAATTTAAATCGATCTTAGCTGTCGATGACCTTACAGAGGTTTGTAAAAGGTGAAAAGGCACTTTCAGGCTTGATAATAACGAGCAAAGAACATACAAATCAACTTCAGAATTTACTCGTTTCCAATTTGGCTTATCAAACCATTTATTATGGTAAGAAAAATGTTTATAAGCCAGTAGAGCAGACGACTCAATTTCGCAAGTTAAAGGCAAGTGATCATCCTCAATTTTATCATCCAAAACAATGACAGGAGGAATCACGAGTGATCCACTTGAAACTACAACATGATCAAGGTTTGATCTAGAACCACCACGGTTATGAATCTAGGTAAACTGTTTATCTTTATTGACTAACTGATAGCCACTAGACAAAGCATCAAAAAACAGGTCACTTCTTTCAGATCGGGACAGAAGATTGGCATTGATATCACCAGCCACAATCCAATTTAATCCCTGATTCGTCACTCTTAGCAGAAGAGTCCTGAGTCGATTACAAGAACCCGCGAAGACAGATAGGGAAGAAATGTTCTTGCGATTGCATGGCATATAGACATTGATGAGCACCATATTACCGCATTTTATTGCCAGTAAATTATGATCAGAAGAAATAAGCTCAGGTTTCTTAGCGAGGCGAACTAAAGTTGCAAGGCCCCCAGAGGGTCGACCGTGCGTTTTTTTAGCTTCACGTACAAACGTGTGGTGGGTGGGTGACCGTTTAAGAGTATCTGTAGTGGCTTTAGTTAGAAAATGTTCCTGTAGGAAAACTATATCATGATCAAGAAGTTCATCAATAGGAAGATCTTTGTCTTTGGTTCCGTTAATATTAAGTGAAACAAAGCGAAATCTATTGCCACTAGCAATCATTTTTATCCTTAGTCGGAGCAAGTCGTTAACACTGGGCATCTGAGACTATGGGAAACATGATTTCCCCCGCAGTTTGCGCAATTCGGGCTTTCAGTGCAAGGATTATCACGTGTGTTACAGTGTCCACCAGCGCACCGTGAACACTTTTGATTAGTCGATGGGAGTGGGCAATTTCCGACAATGTGTTTCGGTGATTGACAACGGTAACATCTAGGAGGTAACTTTTGGAAAGGTCTAATTTTAAAAAGCTCGTATCCCAAATGCAAACCCTCATTTATAGCTTTGTTTAAGGCAGCATCGTCTACAATTCAAGGTGGAAGGATCTGGAATTTCTAATTTTAGTTGCATCAACAAGACCGGGAATCATACTAATAAGCTCTGATTTTTGCAGAAGAACAGGGATGTTACTCACAATACCAAACACTTTTTGATTAAGGACATGAGAGGATACATTTAGCTGACTAGTTGCAGCGGCGGCGAGAGAGACGGCTGAGACTTTATCTCGGGTATGGACTACCCACTTTTTCTTGACAGGATCAGATCTCACACTTACGATACCATCATGACCATCCTGGGTATCAAGGGTCTCTTTGCACTCAATAGGATCTTTGAGGTCAGTAGGTGGGTTTTTTAGACTAACTGCATAGGACGGTTTTGAAGAGACAGTACACTCTTGCATTAACGACGGAGGACATCCAATTGTTCCAGGCAGGAGAGCTCTCACATACTCAGACAAAGAGCGCAGCTCAGACAAACAGGAGTTTACACAGCAACTCAACGTAAAAAAAAGCATCGGCTGGAATAATTATAAATTATGTTTGTTTTCATTTCAAAATTTTGGGTACCTGAATTCTCCCAGAGAACTATTTTCATTTGTCTTTCTTCCTCTTTGAATGCACAATCTTACTTATGGAGAGAATGTTACGGTGGAATTGTCAAGTATATAATTTGAGTAAGCAAGTATAACAATAAGCCATCCTTCTTTTATTATACAACTTTGAGTGGTTCCAGAACCACATGCCTACACTTCTCCAACCACCAAGTGGTAGGGGGTAGGGGCGTAATTTTCTATGAGAAAGAGTAGGCAACTTCCCCTCCCAGACCTCAGTTTTCCTCCAGACCCCATATTAACCCCCCCCAGCTTGAATTTAGTTTCTCCAAAAATTTTGTCAAAACTAAGATAAGCCTGTATAATTCAAGCATCCACTGAAACAGGTCATTTTTCTTTAGTACATATTTACCTTTTTTTATTACTATACGGCTCGTTTTTCAGTTTTCTCTGTCATTTTCACTTGATCTGGGAAAATTGCCTATGTTTTTGAGGAGGACACTCCCCCACAACCCTCAGGGCAAGGGTTTTAAGTTATGCCCTGGGGGCATATAAGGTTTTTATAAAAGGCGTTGTCGTAGAAACTTCAAAAAAGGCTCATTCGATTGGAAACTTCAAAAGGCTAGTGCCCTTTTTAATAGTCGAAGTGATTGGAGGGCAACTAGCCCCCTCCCACGCCCATCATTCCCCCACATACATCGAATCAAACTTTTGAGATAGCCATTTTCTTCAGCGTAGTTGATTTCCAGATAGAAAATATGTTTTTGAGTAGGATACTCCCCCACAGCCCTCAGGGCAAGGGTTTTAAGTTATGCCCTGGGGGCATATAAGGTTTTTATAAAAGGCGTTGTCGTAGAAACTTCAAAAAAGGGCTCATTCGATTTGAAATTTAAAGGGCAAGTGCCCTTTTTAACAGTCGAAAGTGATTAGGGATTTTTGTTGTTGTTGTTGCTGTTTAGACCAGGGCCCTTCGTATCGAAGGAGTTGTTGGGGGAAACTTCGAAAGGGGCTCATTCGATTGAAAATAGAAAGGGCTGATGCCGTTTTTAATAGCCGAAAGTGATTGGAGGGCAACTAATCCCCCTTCCATTCCCACCCTCCTACGCCCACCCTCCCATTTGCCCATGTTGTTTAAAAACTAAATGTTGCCTTAAGATTAAATCAGAATGCACTGTGATAATGCTAATTCCCAATAAGGCATCTCAGCAGTATCCAAAGAACAACTGAGGGTATTATGTTCAAACTTTCGGGGCTTCTTCTGCTCTTTAAATTTAACCAAATCAAAATCGCGTAAGTGTATCCAAGCTATCAAAGAAAGTAAACAGATTTTTTTGTGAATGGTATCAAGTTTTCCATTTCAGGTCAACTAGAGGAGATATGAAACTAAATTAAACAGTACTATTTTCGTCCAGATTTTTAAAAGGGTGTATGTTGTTAAAAATTGCTGAAAATTTTTACCAGCATACAAAAAGCAGGCCAAACTATAACGTCTTAAAAAACGAAAAGATTTAAAGTGTTATTTTCTTTTTCCCTGAAAAAAACTATGTCAATATAAAACGAACAGAAATTAAATAAAAAAAACTTTTTCCACAAAATAAGTTTTTCAAAGAAAAGCAAAGAACTCCATTAAACAAAAAATGAGCAAAAATAAAATCAAATAAGCTACCAAGCGTGAAACTACGACAAATCAGCATCGACAAATAAATGAAACCGAAGACGAACAGAAATTACAATAAATAACCGAGCCAAACTCAAAACGAGCAGAAATTAGCGTAAGTTGGGCGCAAAACTCCTATGCCTTCCCAAGGCCAGAACAAAATTTGCACTTTACTGAAAAAACACAAATGAATGTGCATTGTCAGTTTAATATAGATATACTGATATTTAGTAATCAAAATGTTAATATTATTTGATTTATTAAAGTAATAAAAGTAAAAGCATTTATATTTTTTGCAAGTAAAGTGCAAATTTTGTTCTGGGCATAAAACAGGAGAAATGGCATAAAACGTGCTATTTTAGTGCCATATAGGAATTGCAGATAGCGGAATTTATAAATAAAAGCACGTAGATATGATAAATAGGTTTTGAATGAGCCATTAAGCATCTCTCTATGATGTTTTGGTAGCCCACTAGGCTTACGGAAAAAAAAACAAAAAAACAAAAAACAAAAAAAAAAAAAAAAAAAAAAAAACGGGAGACAGATCAGTGCTACCGATGCAAAAATGTGATTTTCCGATGCAAAAAATGTGATGCAAAAATGTGTTGTTTAAGGAGGGAGACTATAATTTCCCTGTACAATATTTTCAACCATGCTGAATCCAATGGTAAACTTTTGATCTGACGTCATTTTCGAGGGGTTTTATTCGAAATCATCATAAATTTCTTTTCGCAATGAACTTTTACTATTAAGACGAACAGAAATACTAGTTACCATTTCTGAGTCAGTGTCAGATGGCAATTTTTTCATTAGGCAAGTTTTTTTTCAAAACGCGTCTTTTAACTTTTGGTTACTATGCGCTGTGGTTCGCTCTTTACTAGGTTACATCTGCCGTTGCAGCCATGCTATCGCACTTACGTATGGTAGAATTGATAAAAGCGCGTAGATATGAATAATAGTTTTAAAATGAGCCATTTAACACCTCTCTAAAAAGTTCTCGTAGCCCACGGCCTCCAGCTTTTGCACTTTAGACATGCCACCAAAAGTGCCATTTGGCACTTTTAGAGATTGGAATTTATAGACGGAACGTAGACATGAGTGATATTAGCTATTAGATATCGGTCTACACTTTAGACATGCCACCAAAAGTGCCATTTGGCACTTTTAGAGATTGGAATTTATAGACAGAACTAGACCCCGGCGCCGCGCCGGCGGATCGACCGGACGCCGCCGTCGAGAGGCCCGGTTGAACTCCGCCGGAGTGTCGTAACGCCGCCGGCGTGCCGCAGGTGCGCCGCCGCCGACAGAGGCAGCGGAGTTCGGTCGACTTTAAATAAGTTTTGCGGCAATTCTTTATTGCGTCAACCGCAAAGTCGGAGCTTTTCTTTCTCGTGTGGTTTAGTATTTCGATTTTCCTGATTAGAAATCAAGCAGGGCTTGCACTATCCCCGAATTTTCGGGTGTTTCCCCGAAAATCTATGCGTCACCCCGAAAAAAAATTTGGTTCCCCGAATCCCCGAAAATCATGCAATCACGGTGCCACCCCTAGCGATTTATCCCAGTGACTTTCCCTGCCAAATATTACTTTGCATACCATAATTCTTCACTACTCTCTTGTTCATTAATTTTCGTCTCTTTTGTTACTTTGCACAAAAACCAGACAGGTGCAATATGAAATTGCAAATATTGCAATATACACAGTTCTTCATATGTTGAAAAAAATAGTATCGTCTTTATGAAATGAGTTTAAATCATTTCGAATGCAGTTTCCCAATCGCTATTTCTTACATCGTTCGTAGTCAAGAATTTTATTTTCAAGTTGAATAGAACTATAGAACGAATTCACTACTATACAGCTTCAGCCTTCAGTTGAATTTTGAAATTGACAGCCGACAGATTGTTTCTACAGCTGAATTGTAAGTTTGCAGATTTTTTTATTTTTTTTGCTGTTCTTAGATAAGATTTTCTTAATGTTTAATACTCAATTGTTGAACGCCTGATAGAAAATACAATCTACTTTCTGAAACTTTTCTACCCCCCCCCCAAAAAAAAAAAACAACCTTCTATTGTGACAAAATTTAGCTATTACTAAGCTATGTACGTACAAGATTGGGGAATTAAAGATTGAACCGGAAGTTACCCCAAAAATATAATTCATAAATAAATTGTAAATTGTTGCCTATAGAGGGGGAATGGGGGCTATCATTTTTAAATGATAATACCTCATTTTTTTTATTGAAAGCAGGGATGCCAAAAAGATAATTATTTTTCATTTAAAGTGGAGACAGAAGAAAAAGATATCAAATTCCCTGGGAAACCATTGAAATACTTTGATAGACCCAGGACCCCCATTAGGACTTATTCATTGTCTTGGGTATATTGCGATTTCTCATAGGCTACTGGCCTAATTTGGCTTTAGTGTGTGCTCCCTTTTAATTAGATTCTTTGGATCTTATTGAATACCACGGCGAATCTATGACTCAGTTTTCCAATAATTTGAGGTATATCTGAATAATTTCGACATTTTTGTTGTTGTCTTTGTACCCCTTTACTCATACCCTCCATTTTTTTTCAAGGAACACTAAGCTGTTTAACGTTATTTTGCGTGTTTGTTTGAACCACATAGTGACCTAGTTAATTATTAAGTAACTTATTTTTCTAATGAAAGCTGAGACGGTATCCTATCAAGGTGGTATCCACAGGGGGAGGGGGGTAGAGGGGTATTATATTTAAATGATAATATGTCAAAAAATTTTTATTGAAAGCAGGGATCCCAAAAAGTTATTTTTTTTTTATTTTAAGGCAGAGACGGCATTTTATCAAGGTGGTATCCAGAGGGGAGGGGGGTAGTGAGCTATAATATTTAAATCATAACACCTCGATTTTTTTTTGAAAGCAGGGGTGCCAATAAGTAAGTTACTTTTTCTGATCAAACAGTTCGTGGTAACGAACTGTAAGTAAGGGCCGAGCTGCCGCTCAATGGTAACCGAAAATCTAAAAACGGATTCTGATACCAATAGATACATCAAAGAATCAGAGATTTTATCTGATTTCAAATAGATAAGGTTTTCATTAAGTTTTATCTTACCCATCAAAAGTTACGTGCCTGGAAAATTTGGCTGTTTTCCGAAAAAAGGGGAAAGACCCCCTAAAGCTATAGAACTTAATGAAAATCACACCATCATATTCAGCGTATCAGAGAACCCTACTGTAGAGGTTTCCAAGCTCCCTATCTACAAAAATGGTGAAATTTTTCCATTTTTTGCCCAGAAGAAGATACGGAATACGTGTTTATTTGTTTTTTTTTTTTTTTTCCCAGGTTGATCGTATCGACCGCAGTGGTCTGAATAGCGTTGTAGGTCTCATTGGAACGGAAATTAAAAGTTCTAGTGCCCTTTTTAATTGCCAAAAAAATGGAGGGCAACTAGGCCCCCTCCCTCCGATCATTTTGTTTTCCCAAAGTTCACCAGATCAAAATTTTGAGATACCATTTTGGTCACATGGTCGAAATGATAAAATTGTCTTTTAGGATGACTTGTCACCCCAAAGTCTCCCGGGGAGGGCGGACAAGTTATGACTCTACTCAATGTTAACATATATATTGGTTATTGGGAGTATACAGACCTTTTCAGTAGAGATTTTTTTCTGGTAGTGAAGGAATGGGGGAGGTCGGGTGCATAGTGGAGGATATTTCCATGAGAAGTTTCATTGGGGGAAGGGACATTGCTATGAAGGAGGGCGCCGGATTTTCCCAGCATTATTAAGAAAAAGATTAGGAATTTAAAAAAAAACAAGTTTTTTCAACTGATCAACTGATTGTGATTAAGAGGTCATTTTTACAGACTGGAAAAAAAAATTCGAACTAGAGTTAAAGAGCAGGGTATTGACTAGGGGGCTAACCCCTCTAATTATAAATACGTGGTTAAAATTTATGAATATAGAGAAGTTCGTTACGTAAGTTACTTCTTAGTTACTATATTTAATTACTATAAAACGTTGGGAAATAAAATTAAACAAGTTTCGAGAAAGCCATTTACCAAATATAATATGCCAAATTTTTGTTTTAATTATTCATATACGGTGAGCCAAAATCAAAAACTGCATTAATTCAAAAAAAACGTTCAAACTTAAATAACAGAAAAAACAAGTTTTTTAACTTAAAGTAAGGAACGACGTTAAACTTAAAACGAACAGAATTATTCCATATATGAAAGGGGCTGTTCCCCTCCTCACGCCTCGCCTAGCGCTAAGTTTTTGACTTTCTCACCAACTCTATTTTTTTTAAACAATAAAAAACTTTAAGCGTAAAGAGAGAGCGTTGAGGAAGGGGACAGCCCCTTCATATACGGAATAATTTCTGTTCGTTTTAAGTTTTAACGTCGTTTCCTTACTTCAGTTAAAAAAACTTGTTTTTTTGTTTTATTTAATTTAAAAGCAGGACGGTATCCTATCAAGATAGTATCCAGAGGGGAGGGGGGCATAGGGAGTTATTATATTTAAGTGATAGTACCTTGACTTTTTTTTATTGAAAGCAGGGATGCCAAAAAGTTGAAAAGTTGACAAAAATTAATAAGATTTTCGTGAGTTATACTTGATACAGCACTTGCATGGTTTTATTGTCCAAAGGGAAAGGGACATATGCGTCCAACCCGTTTTTTTTTCTTATTGATGAAACGGGTTTAATTTGAAAACATTCATTCATAAGTACCAGGCAGATTCACACTAAAACGAATTGGTGTGACGAAAGCGATATCGACATCCCCACCTAACGTTGCGCTCGAGTGACAATGGCGCCCTTGGTCCAGTGCCCAAGTTACATTAAAAGGCCAGGTCATAATAAAACCTTTCAATTTGGGAGGTTCAAGGAGGAGTCTTTGACAGTCTTATGACCTCAGGGTACTAGATGTTGCAACGTTCTTACGTATCTACAGTGGTTTAAAAAATTCGGTCACCCCACAAATGATTGCCAAAAATATGCACAAATATAACAAATGTAACATTTGGAATATTATAACACTTTTTTCAAAGCTTTGAAGAAAAGCAAAAAAGGCTAAATACCCCTAACTACGCTTGAAAGCTATTTTAAAAAGAAACTCTTTGGAGATTTCCGTGGAAATGACCACAGCAGAAGCTTTGAGCCGGGGTGGGAATCAAAGAGGAGTCTTTGAGTATTTTGACCACAGGTGACTTATTGTTGCAACTTTCTTAAATTTGGTAATTTTTGTGAACATTTGGAAATCAAAGCTTAAACTCAATAACTGATACTAAGTGTCCTAACATTTTGCTTGGATTAAAAGTGACGAATTAGGATGAAAATCTCAACATCTTCCTGGAGCTACTTCAGTCTGCATATTATTTCATTTAATTACGTTTAAAACGGATGAGCTTTTAATTTTTTACCATAAAATAGCTGGCACTTAATTTTTCTTCATACCAAATCAACCATTAAGTGTTTTTTGTTTAATTGTAATTGAAGTGTTCTCATGTGAAGTGTTCATCATGTATTTTTCAATTTGATAAATTTAGTCCTTTTAGATGCAGTTTATAATTTGACTGATATTAGGTATTTATCAATTTATAGTTTGAAATGAATCCCCAAAAGAAAAAAACGAATCATATCCAAAAGAGCAGCCAAAAGCAATAAAAAAGCAGCAGTTCAGCCTTAGCTTACATGATATATATTCTATAAAGAAGCAAAAACAAAACTTTAAAAGGCATTTTTTTTAAATTGTTATTAAAAACCAGTTTTTAATACAAGAAGTCTTTTTAAGAATCCAAAAGAGCAAAAAAAAAAAAAAAAAACAATCAATGTCAAAGTCGCCCATTTCAACTGTTTTAATGGTGGTAGGCAAAGGACATTAAGAAAAAATTAAGCTTCTAAGTTCAAAGCTATATTCAAAGTTTTTACCCAGATAACTGACGAATTTTGTGATACGGTATTTGAAGTTTTGTATGCAGTAATGCTCGATGAAAAAAAAACTACTAATTTTGATAATTGTTTATGTTAAGAATACATAGCTAAGAGATACTTCAACTACTCGTAATATGCAAGGGTTCTGAAACGCCAGAGCCATTTCGTTTCTACCAGATTTCTACTTCTCTTGATGAATAACGAAGAAGACCAGTTTCCAGCCAGCGACTTGTGAATTTTTGAACTCATGAATAGGCTCGAATCTGCTGAAGATTTAAGTTGTGATTTGAGAAAGACTGATGAAAACATTAATGTTTGCGGTCAACATTGATCGCGCCGGCGGCGCGCCGCCGACATCTTACCGATGGCACGGCGCGGCGTGCTTTTTTTGGCCCCGAAGGCACTAAAAGTGTCTTTTGGAACTTGCTGATGGTGGAATTTATATGAAGGACGGAGATATGAGTAATCTCTTTTATATGAGCAAAAAAAAATATGTCTACGATGTTCTGATAGCCTGCTACTGCCTGCCACCCCTTGAGAAATGGCACAAAGAGTGCCATTTTTGTGCCCCATGGCGCTTGTAGATCGCGGAATGTATAAAAAGCACGTAGATATCAAAAATAGCTTTTGAATGAGCCATTAAGCATCTCTGTATGATGTTCTGGTAGCTCGCTAGACCTGTTGAAAAAAAAGAAAGAAAAAAAACGGGAGACAGATCCGTGCTACCGATGCAAAAAAGTGATTTTCCTTGTTGTTCAAGGAGTGGGACTGTAATTTCTCTGTTTTAGGTTTTTGACCTTGCTAGTTCCAATGGTACACTTTTCATCCTGATCTGACGCCATTTTCAAGGGGTTTCAAGCTTTTCTCAAAATCACCATAAATTTCTTTTCGCAATAAACTTTTATTTTTAATACGAACAAAAATAACAGTTACCAATCCTGAGTCAGTGTCAGATGTATTTTTTTTCACTAGGCAGTTTTGTTCAAAAACCGTTTTTTAACTTTTGATTACTGTCGGCCTTGGTTCGCTCTTTACTAGGTTGCAGATGCCGCTGCAACCATGATCAGATTGTGAATGAAAAATGAAAGGAACAGAAACTGGAATTAATAACCATATTGGACATAAACATGAAACTTACTGCGATGGATGAATAGATAAATTCTAAAACGAAATCAAAGTGAAAGTAACTTTCAAAATTTAAATGAGCAGAGCTTACCAGAGATAATGAAAGGACTATAGCCCCCATAAACTTCTCTAAAGACCAGAGCCTCATTTTGCGCCTTGCTGAAAGTAATATACATTTAACTTTTGCTTTTATTTTTCCAAATATAAAGAACAAAAAAAGAAAATGACGATAATGCCAAGATTATATAGGAATGAAAATTAATTCTTACAATATTCAGTTTTTCTATTTTAAAAGGACACTTTTTCAAAAGAAATTTCCTTTTGTTCTATTTCATTCAAAAATATGAAAATTAAAGTTAAATTTTTTTCCAATTCTTTAAGAATGACCCCTGAATCACAAGGTCATTTTACAATAGATAGCTCTTTTGAAAGTACTAAAAAAAAACTTTAGCATAAAGAGGGAGGTATTGACTAGGGGACGAACGCCCTCATATACGTCATAATTTCTGTTCGATTTAAGTCTTAATGTTGCTCCTTACTTTCAGTTAAAAAAACTTGTTTTTTTATTTAATTTTTGAACGTTTTTGAATATATGCAGGTTTTGATCTTGGCTCAAAAAATCCCCCAAAAAATCCTGGAAAAGGGTCTGCATAATGTCTTTCGACTTAACATATTACTTCACCGTGAATTGACTCCAGATCCCTTTGGAGCTAATAGTGAAAAACATTTAGTTTGATGGAGAAACAAATTTTGTGGCCCGATTCCACCCATCCACTCTCCAAACACAAAATTTGAAGTTCTCTAAGCCCCTCCCCTGAATAATCCCATAGTTCCAACTCATTCTCCCGAAGCTGTTTCCAAGATATTTTAGGTGTCATTTCAATAATCTGGATACATATGATATCCTATAATTTACCTCTGTATCCTCCCCCAGGCCAAAATTCAAAATTCACTAGGCCCCCACACCCACATCCCTCAAAAAAAGTTTAAAATTGATACCCTGAGCTGTAGCTGAAATAATGCAGATAGCCTATTATTTTGATAGCCTGGGTACGCACGATTTTTTTTTTTTTTATATATATTTACATTGCTCGGGAATAGGTTCCTGTCATGAAAGGGTATACATTGTCGAAAATTTTCGTTAGAGTTGGAAAAAATATCATTACAACACCCCACTACCCCCTTCCTTAAGCTAAAACTCAAGATTTACCCCCCTCCCGCTCCTAAAACCATCACTGAAAGTATTAACTTTATTCCCCGACCTGTTTCTAAGATATTAAAGATATGTTGTTTGGATAAACTGGTAACCCACGCTGTCTTTTGAGTTACCTCGTTTATTAACTAAGAATAGATTCTAATCCGCATAGAGGTTGTAATGCAAAATCTTTAGGTGGATTAGGGGTAAAATATTTTTAGCAACCTCCCCCCAATTAAATTATAGGTCCAATTGCCCGACCCTTTAGCACCCCCTGGGAGTTTCAACTTGACCCCGCAAGCCGTTCTGAAGATTGTGCAGATACGCTACTTTGATAACCTGACAACACGCGGTGTCTTTTGATTTTCCTTGCTAATCAGATGTGAATAGATTTAAAGTCCAATGTTGCAATATGTTAGGTGGATCGGAGGATTTGTTAGGGGGGATGTTTTATTCAAAGGGCATCTGAATATATTTGATATCTAAGATTTTTGCCTAAAACCCTGTTTGTCTTTAAATAATGCTTGCTATCTTTAAGCATTTACTCTGTAGCCTTTTTTTGTTATTTTTTTTTCACAATTAAGACTTAGGACTGGGAATGAGGAAAAAATTTGAGTTTCCAACGCAAGACTTTTCTAATTATGCTATTTTTGCACCAATGGAGAATTTTAACAAATAGTCCGGGCGCCAAGTGAAGCTATTTTGCTTATTTCCAAAAGTACATATGTGTCGAAATTTTCTGAGTGCATAGGTTTATAGAATCAATACCAGTGATTCTGATTTGGTCGGGTCCAGCTTTCCAGAGGGACAGCATCATAGAAAAAACATGCTTAGAAATATCCAGTTTTTTCGAAGTTTTCGAAGGATAAGAATCGAAACATTACCAATAACTTAAAGGCTACGTAGCACTCATGCCTTGTTATTTACAGAAGAAGGAAAAGAGATATTAGATATTTTCTAAGGTATAGGTTTTTTAAATACTTCTGACCTTCTTCTGACGAAAATGAATGTTAGGCCTATATTTTGATTCCCAATTGAATTCTGATCCTAAAGATAAGTTTATCTCTTAGTTTTCTCAATTATACATGAATGGGAAAATTTTTGGCTGGAACTTGAATAACCTAATTTCAGTTTAGTTTTAAGCTCACTTGGGGTTTGGGGTCTAGGCCAGTCAGGAACACGGTATTCCGTCCACTTTTGAAAAGACAGAGGAGTATAGCCTACGCTAGTTTAGGCTATACTAAAAAAAAGTGCAGATTTTGTTCTGGCCTTGGGAAGGCATAGTGGTTTTGCACCAAATTTATGTTAATTTCTGCTCATTTTGAGTTTGACTCGGTTATTTATAACCGATTATTCGGTTATTTATACTCGGTTAGGTTATTAAAACTTCA
Organism: Artemia sinica; assembly: GCA_027921565.1. NCBI lineage: Eukaryota > Metazoa > Arthropoda > Branchiopoda > Anostraca > Artemiidae > Artemia > Artemia sinica. The sequence continues at coordinate 13,482,465 of CM051257.1, forward strand.
AACTTCAAAACAGGCTCATTCGATTGGTAATTCAAAGAGCTAGTGCCCTTTTTAATAGTCAAAAGGGATTGGAGGGAAACTAGCCCCTCTACACGCCCATCATTCACCCAAACACATCTAATCAAAATTTTGAGATAGTCATTTTGTTCAGCGTAGTTGATTTCCGGATAGAAAATTGTTTTTGAGGAGGACACTCCCCGACAACCCTCAAAGTAAGGGTTTTAAGTTATGCCCTGGGGGCATATAAGGTTTTTATAGAAGGCTTTGTGGTAGAAACTTCAAAACAGGCTCATTCGATTGGAAATTCAAAGGGTGAGTGGCCTTTTTAATAGTCGAAAGTGATTGGAGGGCATCTAGCCCCCCCCCCCCCACACCCATCATTCCCCCAAACACATCCAATCAAAATTTTGAGATAGCCATTTTTTTCAGCGTAGGCTAGTTGATTTCCAGATAGAAAATATTCTTTTGAGGAGGACACTCCCCTACGACCCTCAGGGCTAGGGTTTTAAGGTATGCCCTGGGGGCATATAAGGTTTTTATAGAAGGCGTTGTTGTAGACACTTCAAAACAGGCTCATTCGATTGGAAATTCAATCGGCTAGTGCCCTTTTTAAGAGTCGAAAGTGATTGGAGGGGTGCTAGCCCCCCAGGCCCATCATTCTCCCAAACACATCCAATCAAAATTTTGTGATAGCCATTTTGTTCAGCGTAGTTGATTTCCAGATAGAAAATATGTTTTCGAGGAGGACACTCCCCACAACCCTCCGGGCAAGGGTTTTAATTTATGCCCTGGGGGCATATAAGGTTTTTATAGAAGGCGTTGTCGTAGAAACTTCAAAACAGGCTCATTCGATTGGAAATTCAAAGGGCTAGTGCCCTTTTTAATAGTCGAAAGTGATTGGAGGGCAACTAGCCCCCCACGCCCATCATTCCCCCAAACACATCCAATCAAAATTTTGAGATAGCCATTTTGTTCAGCGTTGGCTAGTTGATTTCAGATAGAAAATATGTTTTGAGGAGGACATTCCCCTAAAACCCCCAGGGCAAGGGTTTTAAGTTATGCCCTGGGGGCATATAAGGTTTTTACAGAAGGTGTTGTCGTAGAAGCTTCAAAACAGGCTCATTCGATTGAAAATTTAAAGGACTAGTGCCCTTTTTAATAGTCGAAAGTGATTGGAGGGCAACTAGCCCCCCCCCCCCCCCGCCCATCATTTCCCCAAACACATCCAATCAAAATTTTGAGATAGCCATTTTGTTAAGCGTAGTTGATTTCAATATAGAAAATACGTTTTTGAGGAGGACACTCCCCCGCAACCCAAAGGGCAAGGGTTATGAGTTATGCCCTGGGGGCATATAAGATTTTTATTCAAATCTTAGTTGTAGAAACTTGAAAAGGGGCTCATTCGATTTGAAATTCAAAGGGCTAGTACCCTCTTTAATAGTCGAAAGTGATTAGTGATATTTTTTGTTGTTGTTGTTGTTTAGACCAGGCCACTTCGTATCGAAGGAGTTGTCGTGGGAGCTTCGAAAGGGGTTCATTCCATTAAAATAGAAAGGGATGATGCCCTTTCTAATAGTCGAAAGTGATTGGAGAGCAACTAATCCCCCTTCCACTCCCACCCTCCGACGCCCACCCTCCCATTTGCCCATTATGTTTAAAAACTAAATGTTGCCTTAAGATTAAATAAAAAAACACTCTGATAATGCTAAATCCCAATAAGGCATCTCAGCAGTATCCCAAGTACGACTGAGGGTATTATTTTCAAACTTTTGGGGCTATTTCTGCTCTTAAAATTTAACCAAATCAAAATAGCGTAAGTGTATCCAAGCTATCAAAGAAAGTAAACAGATTTTTTTTCGGATGGTATCAAGTTTTCCATTTCAGGTCAACTAGAGTCGGTATGAAACTAAATTAAACATTACTATTTGTGTCCAGATTTTTAAAAGGGTGTATGTTGTTAAAAATTGCTGAAAATTTTCTCCAGCATACAAATAGCAGGCCAAACTATAAAGTCTTAAAAAACGAAAAGATTTAAAGTGTTATTTTCTTTTTCCCTGAAAAGACTATGTCAATATAAAACGAACAGAAATTAATTAAAAAAAACTTTTTCCACAAAATAAGTTTTTCAAAGAAAAGTGAAGAACTCCATTAAACAAAGAATGAGCAAAAATAAATCAAATAATCTACCAAGTGTGAAACTACCACAAATCAGCATCGATAAATAAATGAAACCCAAAACGAACAGAAATTACAATAAATAACCGAGTCAAACTCAAAATGAGCAGAAATTAACATAAATTTGGTGCAAAACCCCTATGCCTTCCCAAGGCCAGAACAGAATCTGCACTTTACTGAAAAAATACAAATGAATGTGTATTGTCAGTTTAATATACATATACTGATATTTAGTAATCAAAATGTTAATATTATTTGATTTATTAAAGTTATAAGAGTAAAAACGTTTATATTTTTTTCAGTAAAGTGCAAATTTTGTTCCGGCCTTGGGAAGGCATAGGGGTTTTGCACCCAACTTATGTTAATTTCTGCTCATTTTGAGTTTGACTCGGTTATTTATTGTAATTTCTGTTCGTTTTGGGTTTCATTTATTTATCGATGCTGATTTGAGGTAGTTTCACGCTTGGTAGATTATTCGATTTATTTTTGCTCATTCTTTGTTTAATGGAGTTCTTTACTTTTCTTTGAAAAACTTATTTTGTGGAAAAAGTTTTTTTAATTAATCTATTGGAAAATCGAAGTTTTGATTAGAACCAAAGGTATTTAAAAGCAACAGGTTCTTCAGTCATTTTGTTCAAAGTAGTCAAAAAAAGCCAATAAATGTGCCTACGAGAGAGACGAGATCCCCAAGTTGAGCATTGGCCATAAATTGTGCAAACTGGTAGTTGTTTACTGACAGGTTTCATAGAGGAAAAAATGGGGGCATATCTGATCTTGGGGGTCTGATTGGCTCGTAACTTTCAAGGATTGCTCCTGGGCCACGAGAGGTACACGTTCTGTTGAGAGGGAGAGGGTAATAGAAGACCTGGATATGGTCCAGAATTTGTTCTTTTCTGAACGGCTTGAAACTTAAAACGGTGAGTCCACGGGCCGAAGATTGTCGAATGTACAAAAACAGTTTAGTTTTAGGACACGGGCTCACTACAGCTGGAAAAAGGGCCAAAACTTTTTTTCAATGCACTTGAAACTCATATTTTTAAGTCTTCAGGCCATGAAGCCCCAAATGTACAAGAAAAATTTAAAACCAGGATTTTGCTCCATCAAAATGGCACCCAAAAAGGGCCAGAATCTTGTTTTTAGTTGGAGGACGGGTCCCCTAATTATAAGGTTCAAAATGGTTCAACACATTTGCTTCTTCATTGACTAGAAACTTTCAAGGACTGGCGTTTGAAAAATCAAATAAAAAGAAAAAAATGTAAAAAAATTGGCAAAATTAATCAGAAGAATAATCAAAAGAATCAAATTTTGATGCTTATTCAAAATATATAAAATTCATCAAATTTTATGTTACCCATTAAAAGTTACGAGCCTGAGATAACTTGCTCAATTTTTTGGGGAAACATCCCCAAAACATCAAGTGATCTTATGAAAATCACAACATCAGATTCAGCATATCAGAGATCAGAAATCCGTACTGTAGAGGTTTCAAGCTCCTGTATGCAATTAAATAAACAAAAAAAAGTTTTCTTTGACTGAAAGTAAGGATCGACATTAAAACTTATAACGGGCAGAAATTATTCCGAATATGAAAGGGGCTGTCCCCTCCTCAAGGCCCCGCTCTTTATGCTATAGTTTGAACTCTGTCTCGCAACTGTACTTTATAAAAAAAAAAAAAAAAAAAAAAAAAAAAAACTTTAGCGTAAAGAGTGAGGCGTTGAGGAGGAGACAGCCCCTTTCATATACGGGATAGTTTATGTTCGCATAAAGTTTTAATGTCGCTCCTTACTTTCAGTTAAAACACTTTTTTTATTTGATTTCTGAACGTTTTTGAATTAATGCAGGGTTTGAATTTGGCCCACCGTACATGAATAATTAAAATGAAATGTGCATATTAATTTTATTTTTTTAAATAATAATAACCTTTTAATAGCCTAAGTTTGATTTTTTTTTTTCCAGTTGTTTAAGAACGACTCCTGAATACAAAGGCTGTTTAATTAGAATAATAACCTCTTTTAAAAGTTAAAAAGAAACTTTAACATAAGAGCGACCTATTGAAGGGAGGTAACCCATCTCGTATACGTAATATTTTCTGTTCGTTTTAAGATTTAATGTTACTTCTTACTTTCAGTTGAAAAAACTTTTTTTTTATTTAATTACCGACCTTTTTTTTTTAAATGTCGGGCAATCCAGACCCCAATCAATGGAAAAATCCCTTCCCCACGAGAAATCTCTTCATGGAAAGATTCTCCCACGTAACTTAAATGAGCGATATTTGTGGAACTAACTTTGTAAGGCCTAGTAACAAAACAGCCGAAGAGGTCGAAACTATTTTTATAAAAATGAAAGTCACAAGTTGAGTAATTCTCAAGCTTAAACCTCTACAGTAGGGTTCTCTGATACGCTGAATCTGACAATGGGATATTCATTAAGATTCTGTGACTTTTAGGGGTTTTCATTTTTCATAAGAAAAAGGCATTGAGCGGTATATTCACTTTCTTTGTAAGTCAATAATATGATTTGGTAAAAATTTACCGAATTAGCAACAATTCAGTTTGAATTAGCCTACCCGCATGTTAAACTAGCGTAGGCTATACTCCTCTGTGTTTTCAAAAGCGGACGGAATACCGTGTTCCTGACTGGCCTAGACCCCAAACCCCAAGTGAGCTTAAAACTAAACTTAAATTAGGTTATTCAAGTTCCAGCCTAAAATTTTCCCATTCATGTACAATTGAGAAAACTAAGAGATAAACTTATCTTTTGGATCAGAATTCAATTGGGAATCAAAATATAGGCTTAACCCTCATTTTCGTCAGAAGCAGGTCAGAAGTATTTAAACAACCTATACCTTAGAAAATATCCAAAAGTCTAAATTTAGATCTCTTTTCCTTCTTCTGTAAATAACAAGGTATGAGTGCTACGTAGCCACTAAGTTATTAGTCATGTTTCGATTCTTATCCTTCGAAAACCTCGAAAAAACTGGATATTTCTAAGCATGTTTTTTCTATGATGCTGTCCCTCTGGAAAGCTGGACCCGACCAAATCAGAATCACTGGTATTGATTCTATAAACCTATGCGCTCAGAAAATTTCGACACAACATGTACTTTTGGAAATAAGCAAAATAGCTTCACTTGGCGCCCGGACTATTTGTTAAAATTCTCCATTGGTGCAAAAATAGCATAATTAGAAAATTCTTGCGTTGGAAACTCAACTTTTTTCTTCATTCCCAGTCCTAAGTCTTAATTGTGAAAAAAAAAGGCTACAGAGTAAATGCTTAAAGATAGCAAGCATTATTTAAAGACAAACAGGGTTTTAGGCAAAAATCTTAGATATCAAAGACATTCAGATGCCCTTTGAATAAAACATCCCCCCTAACAAATCCTCCGATCCACCTAACATATTGCAACATTGGACTTTAAATCTATTCACATCTGATTAGCAAGGAAAATCAAAAGACACCGCGTGTTGTCAGGTTATCAAAGTAGCGTATCTGCACAATCTTCAGAACGGCTTGCGGGGTCAAGTTGAAACTCCCAGGGGGTGCTAAAGGGCCGGGCAATTGGACCTATAATTTAATTGCGGGAGGTTGCTAAAAATATTTTACCCCTAATCCACCTAAAGATTTTGCATTACAACCTCTATGCGGGTTAGAATCTATTCTTAGTTAATTAACGAGGTAACTCAAAAGACAGCGTGGGTTACCAGTTTATCCAAACAACATATCTTTAATATCTTAGGAACAGCTCGGGGAATAAAGTTAATACTTTCAGAGATGGTTTTAGGAGGGGGAGGGGGGTAAATCTTGAGTTTTAGCTTAAGGAAGGGGGTAGTGGGGTGTTGTAATGATATTTTTTCGAACTCTAACGAAAATTTTCGACAATGTATACCCTTTCATGACAGGAACCTATTCCCGAGCAATGTAAATATAAAAAAAAAAAAAAATCGTGCGTACCCAGGCTATCAAAATAATAGGCTATCTGCATTATTTCAGCTATAGCTCAGGGTATCAATTTTAAACTTTTTTGAGGGATGTGGGTGTGAGGGCCTAGTGGATTTTGAATTTGGATCTGGGGGAGGGTATAGAGGTAAATTATAGGACATAATATATAGCCAGATTATTGAAATGACATCTAAAATATCTTGGAAACAGCTTCGGGAGAATGAGTTGGAACTATGGGATTATTCAGGGGAGGGGCTTAGAGAACTTCAAATTTTGTGTTTGGAGAGTGGATGGGTGGAATCGGGCCAAAAAATTTGTTTCTCCATAAAACTAAATGTTTTTCACTATTAGCTCCAAAGGGACTTGGAGTCAATTCACGGTGAATTAATATGTTAAGTCGAAAGACATTATGCAGACCCGTTTCCAGGATTCTTTGGGGGAGGGGGTGGGGAAGTTTACAAAAAGATTTTTTCGGGGAGGGTTTACAAAAAAAGATTTTGTAAAACGGATCAAAAATCTGTTTATGGTCATTTTTGTTACGTTTTTACAAGGCGGACAAACATTTTGGTAGGGGGAGGGTTCAAACCTCCTCCCCCTGGATGCGCCCCTGGACTATATTATAAGAAAAACACTTCAACAATGTGTCGGGAAAGTCCTGGGGGCAATTTTAAACGGGTAAGATTAAACTTAATGAAACTTATAAATCAGCATAAAAAATCTAATTCCATTGATGTTTCTATGGGTATCAAAATTCAGTTTTTTAGATTTTTGGTTACTATTGAGCCAGGTCACTCCTTACTTACAGTTCATTACCACGAACTGTTTGATGAAACCATCAAATTCAGCATAGAAAGTTTAGAAAGTTAGAAAATTTAGAAAGTTTAGGGGGTAGCAAGCCTCTCCTATTAAAACTTCTTTTGAAGTTTTAATAGGAGAGGCTTGCTACCCCCTAAACTTTCAAAATTTTCTAACTTTCTAAACTTTCTAAACTTTTTAACTAAATTTTCTAAACTTTCTACATTGTCGAGTTTTCTTTTCTATTTCGTTCGTTATTAGTCATTTGTTGAGGTAATAGGAGAGGCTTGCTACCCCCTAAGGATAGGACAAGTAATAGCTAAAGTAATAAGAACAATAGATAGAACTAATTTATAGAACAAGTAATAGCTGCAGAAGGTGAGCTGCTCTAGAAAAACATCGCATTGAATTTCCTTTAGTAGGGGGTTGAAAAAGCTATTTCCTTCCGCCAGAACTCTGCTAAGAAGAAACAATACTTATGCAATCATAAGGACCCATGATTGAACATAAAATCAATTGATAGACAAAGGGGTAGGAACAAAAGATATATGGAAAAGACATTCCCAATGCAGATGTATGGAGGGAATGTGTATTAGAATGGTAATTTAGGAGAATGACAAAGGGCGACAAAGAATGAGCACGATGGTTCCTTTTCATTGGTCCTTAGTGACTTCTCTTGAATACGGGATTTCATAATTAAATTGGGATGACTATTATTTACATTATAAAGAGTTGATTGGCACAAAACTCTCATTTTATATTAGTTAAATATTAATATTTAGTAAATACTATATAAGCAAGCGTAGAATAAAGAGAAAAGGACTCGAGAAACCCTTATAAGAAAAATTTTAATATATGCAAAAATTAAGATGAATCACAATATATTTGCAGAAAGAATATGATTTTGGTGTAAAAAGAAACTGATGCTGCTCCGTGTAAATGGCTCATATTGGTGAGTCTTGCTAACTTAACTGTTGGCTTTGGTCATATACTGTCAGACCCAAAATAATTGTTATATCCGGAGAAACAAAAATAACTGTTTATTTACATCTTTTGATATTTACTAACCAATAATTGTTTTATCTTTTTCTTCTACATTCATTCTGCCAAGCTTTTCTTAAGGGCTGTTGTCTGACTCGAACCTCGAGACGTGAGGTGGTCAGAATAAGTCAGTAATGGGAGACTACTAAGCAGTAAAAACACAGCTTCTTCTTTGATCAAAGAGTCTGGTACAATCTAAGTCCTTTCAAATACTTCCTCAGTCTACAGTTGCACATAACCGAACTTCCTCTATGATTTTGGCCCTATGCTAGCGGCAACTCCATGGTCAGAAGTCCAGCGAAAAAAAACTGCGATAGTCTGACAGTCTGATAGTCTGACAGTTTTACAAAATGCTTAAAGCAAACTAATCAAACAGTTCGTGGTAACGAACGGTAAGCAAGGAGCAACCCGGCTCAATAGAAACCGAAACTCTAAAAAACGGAATTTTGACGCCAATAGATACATCAAAGAATCAAAATTTTATGCTGATTTCAAATATACAACTTTCATCAAGTTTAGTCTTACCCATCAAAAGTTACGCGCCTAAGAAAATTAGCCTTATTTTCAAAAAAAAGGGGAAACACCCCCTAAAAGTCATAGAACCTTAATGAAAATTACACCATCAGATTCAGCGTATTAGAGAACCCTACTGTAAAGGTTGCAAGCTCCTATCTACAAAAATGTGGAATTTTGTTTTTCTTGCCAGACGAAAGATCACGGATGCGTGTTTTTTTTTTTTTTTTTTTTTTTTTTTTTTTTTTTTTTTTTTTTTTTTTTTTTTTTTTTTCTAGGGTGATCGCATCCACCCAGTAGTCCTAGAATATTGCGGGAGGGCTCATCCGAACGGAAATTAAAGGTCCTAGTGTCCTTTTTAAGTGACAAAAAAATGGAGGGCAACTAGGACCCTCCCACGCTCAGTATTATATCAGAAAAGAGTAACTGCTTGTCGCTTGTTTGTTTCCGGAGGATGCCCACCAGAAATTTGGCTCCAGACTATCGTTGGTTTTCCTGTAATTATGCTTCTGTTATTTAATATATATTACATAAAAAAACAAGTTTTTTAACAGAAAGTAAGGAGCGACATTAAAACATAAAACGAACAGAAATTATTCCGTATATGAAAGTGGCTATCCCCTCCTCAACGCCTCGCTCTTTACGCTAAATTTTTTTATTGTTTTAAAATATAAAGTTGTGTGACAGAGTCAGACTTTAGCGTAAAGAGCGAGGTGTTGAGGAGGGGACAGCCCCTTTCATATACGGAATAATTTCTGTTCGTTTTAAGTTTTAATGTCGCTCCTTACTTTCAGTTTAAAACACCTTTTTTTAATTTAATTTCTGAACGTTTTTTAATAAATGCAGCTTTTATTTTGGCTCACCGTACATGAATAACTAAAACGAAATTTGCATATTAATTGTACTTTTTTTGGCTAAATGGCTTTCTCGAAATTTTGTTCTGATGTAACTTACGAATTAACTTAAGTAACGAACATCTATATTCGTATGTTTTTATTACGTGCATTAGGGAATTTCGCCCCCTAGTCAATACCTCGCTCTTTACGCTACAGTTCGAATTTTTTTCGAATCAAAAACCCCTGAATCACAAAGGCTGGTTAATTAGAATAGATAGCTCTTTTGAAAGTACTAAAAAAACTTTAGCGAAAAGGGCGAGGTATTGACTAGGGGCGAACCCCCTCATATACGTAATAATTTCTGTTTGTTTTAAATTTTAATGTTGCTCCTTACTTACAGTTGAAAAAACATGTTTTTTTATTTAATTTCTGATCGTTTTTTAAATAATGCTGGGAAATCCAGCGCCCCCTTCAAAGAAATGTCCCTTCCCGCAAGGAAAAATCCTCCATAGAAGGATCCTCCAGGGTAAACCTCTCCTCCGACCCTCCCCCCCACCCGTAATAAATCCCTCCTGAAACGTCTTATACTTCCCATTAACCAATACTATATTTAAACAATGGGCAAAGTTCATAACTTGCAGCCCTTTCCACGGGAACTGTGGGGAATTAAGTCATTCTCAAAGACATATTTATTAGATTTTCGACTATGCTGAACAAAATGGCTATCTCAAAATTTTGAATAGGTGACTTTGGGAAAAAACTGAGCGTGGGGGGGTCAAGTTGCCCTCCAATTTTTTTGGTCACTTAAAAGGGGTACTATAACTTTTAATTTCCGTTCAAATGAGCCCTCTTACGGTATTCTAGGGCTACTGGATCCATACGATCACCCCTTGGAAAAAAAAAAACAATAAATAAACACGCATCCGTGATCTTTCTTCTGATTAAATAAAAAAAAACAAGTTTTTTTTAACTGAAAGTAAGGAACAACGTTAAAACTTAAAACAAACAGAAATTATTCCGTATATGAAAGGGGCTGTCCCCTTCTCAACGCCTCGCTCTTTACGCTAAAGTTTTTTATTGTTTAAAAAAAAATAGAGTTGTGAGAAAGTCAAACTTTAGCGTAAAGAGCGAGGCGTTGAGGAGGGGGCATCCCCTTTCATATACGGAATAAATTCTGTTTGTTTTAAGTTTTAACGTCGTTCCTTACTTTCAGTTAAAAAAACTTGTTTTTTTTATTTAATTTTTGAATGTTTTTGAATTAATGCAGGTTTTGATTTTGGCTCACCGTACATGAACAATAACAACAAAATTTTCATATTAATTTCACTTTTATTTGGTTAAATGGCTTTCTCGAAAGTTGTTTAATTTTATTTACGAACGTTTTTATTAGTAATAAATATGCGTAACTTACGAATTAACTTACGTAACGAAATTCTATATTCATATATTTTTATACGTATATTAGGGGGTTCATCCCCTAGTCAATACCTTGCTCTTTAAGCTAAAGTTCGAATTTTGTTCCAATTCTTTAAAAATGACCCTTAATCATAAAGGCCGTTAATTAGAATAAATAGCTGTTATGAAAGTACTAAAAACAATTTGGCTTAAAGAGCCAGGTATTGACTAGCGGGTGAACCCAATCATATACGTAATATTTTCTGTTCGTTTTAATTTTTGATGTTGCTCCTTACTTTCAGTTGAAAAACTTGTTTTTTTAATTTAATTTGTGATCTTTTTTTAAATAATGCTGGGAAATCCGGCGCCCCCTTCATAGCAATTTCCCTTCCCCATGAAAACTTCCTTCATGGAAAGATCCTCTCACATAACCCTGGACCCATCCCCTCCCCCCACTACCAGAAAAAATCCCCTCTGAAAACGTCTGTATACTTCCCAATAACCAATACTATATGTTAACATTGGGTAAAGTTCATAACTTTCAGCTCTTCCCCCGGGGACATCGGGGGCTTAAGTTATCCTAAAAGACATAGTTATCATATTTTCGACCATGCCGAACAAAATGGCTATCTCCAAATTTTGTTCGGGTGACTTTAGGAAAAAATGTGCGTGGGAGGGGACCTAGTTGCCCTCCATTTTTTGGGTCACTTAAAAAGGGCACTAGAACTTTCAATTTCCGTTCCAATGAGCCCTCGCATGATATTCTAGGACCACTGGGTCGATACGATCACCCCTGGGTGAAAAAAAAAAACAAACAAAAAAACAAATAAACACACATCCGTGATCTTTCTTCTGGCAAAAAATACAAAATTCCACATTTTTTTAGATAGGTGCTTGAAACCTCTACAGTAGGGTTCTCTGATACGCTAAATATGATGGTGTGATTTTCATTATGGTTCTATAACTTTTAGGGGGTTTTTCCTCTTTTTTCTAAAATCAGCCAAATTTTCTCAGGCGCGTAACGTTTGATGGGTAAGACTAAACTTGAAGAAACTTATATATTTGAAATCAGCATTAAAATGTACTTCTTTTGATGTATCTATTGGTATCAAAATTCCGTTTTTTAGAGTTTCGGTTACCATTGAGCCGGGTCGCTCCTTACTTACAGTTCGTTACCACGAACTGTTTGACAAAAAATACAAAATTCCACATTTTTGCAGATACGAGCTTGAAACTTTTACAGTAGGGTTCTCTGATACGCTGAATCCGACATAAAAATCTGATTCTGTTGATGTATCAATGGGTATCAAAATTCCGGTTTTTAGAGTTTCGTTTACTGTTGAGCCGGGTCGCCCCTTACTTACAGTTCGTTACCACGAACTATTTGATATATATATATATATATATATATATATATATATATATATATATATATATATATATATATATATATATATATATATATATATATATATATATATATATATATATATATATAATATATATATATATATATATATATATAATATATATATATATATATATATATATATATATATATATATATATAGTAGCAAATTATTCCTTTTGGTTGATAGAATTTGCTTTTCCTGAAAACTAAGCTTCTTTTTCTCAAATATTGACAGATTACAAAACGTTATTGTATGATCAAGAAAAGCTAAACTGGAAGAAAAAAAAACTTATAAAGATGAAACAGATAGAAGACATTAACATTAAAATGAAGGGTAAAACTGAATTTAGGTGAAAGCTTATGCATAAGTCTTTAAACAAAGCAAAATCAAAGTTAAATGAAAATTTGGCCATGTGGCAGGGGAACTTTTAAACACCAAATCGTAATCAAACTGCCAATCAAACTGCAAAATACACAGGAAATAGACATATTTGCAGAAATAATTCAAAAGGGAGGTCTATTTCTACGAAGAGGGGGAGGGAAGTAAATTTGGAAACTAAAGACTATTAGAAAGTTGTATGAAATCTAAATCGTAGGAATTCTGCTGGACTACGAAGCCCTCTGCCCTTTGGGTGTGTCCCCGGCTGGAATCAGAATAAAGAAATAGCAATAAAACTAACATTTGGAACCAGTTAAGGGGCTTTCTGTCCCCTTGGACATTTGCCCGGCTGGTAAATGCGCAGGGAACTGACATCTGAGCATAAATATCTCTACAGGGACTTCGAATTCTATGTAGATGGCTGGGGGTGTCTTTTAAGCAGGAGAGCTGTTTCAAATTTGTAGGAAACTAAAATTGCAGGAATTCTGAGATTTTAATCGGCTGAATAGTGGAGGTGTCTGCCCCCTTCGTGTGTTCTCGACTGGAAACGGAATCTAAAAAATATAAATAACAATACTTCTGGAGAAAGGACAAGAACGCCTCTTACCTTTGCTTCCGTGGCGTAGCTTTCATAACAATTTGTTAAAATATCTATACAAGTTGCTTTTCTGCTTTTTTTTTGTTTTTTTTGTTTTTTGTCTTCAAGAGAGCCAGGGTAGATCCCCTTCATCCCCTTTCTAGATTCACTTAGGAGAAACGATTTACAGTCTTTCGATTTCAAGCCCAACCTTTTATGGAGTCGTAGCTGAAAAATAACACGTATCTGAATAGAATGTCACTGCTAACTATAAATTATTAATATGAAATACGCAAAGATCAATTGTAGAAAATAGTTCTAAACGTCGGCATCTTGCAGCGATAAATGATAATTTAGTGGCAACAATGAAAATATTTGAAAATATTTGTTAAATATTTGTATTACCGGAATTTTAGACGTGAATGGGACCCGAAAATACCGATGCCAATTGCTTCGTGTTATTTTGAAAATTCGTCCTATTCAAATAGGGAATAAATTGGGTTTCTTCCGGATCTTTGGATCCTTTTTTCCCTCCGACTTTGAACAAAAGCTAAATCTTGTCACTGCGGATAACCAGCTTAGCTTGGTTCAGCGAGCTGTGAGTAACATCAATTTGCTTCTATGTCAACCTAGCTTGTCCAAAAAGCAGTTTTTCACTTCAGTAGTTTGATTTTGTCTATTATAGAATTACAATAGAACTTACCTGTGAGTTTAGCGTCTGTTGTGTGCTATTTTCTGCCGAGGTTTAAAGTTTAAGAAGTAAGCCAAATTCCATTCAGAGCTTAGTTTTGTAAAGTCTGTTTTGACAGAAAGCCGGTATACAGAAAATTTTAATTAAGTTCTGTTTGATATACTCAGGATTACCAGTTGTCAACTTTTTCTATATCTTATGGGTTATCGTATTCTTATAATTTGGGATGGACATACATTTTCTAGAACTAAGTGGAAAACATAGAAAAGGAATATTAAGTTTTCAAGAAAAGTTTTCCGTTTTCAGTTGTACCGTAAATATAAATTCTTCAGGAAATTTTTTATAGCCCTAGAGATTTATATCCCTAGAGAATATAAAAATTGTTGTAGTCCTATGAGGGGGTACACATGGAGGATTCTGATTGTGACAGTAGCTGCAACCAAGTTAAAAGCGAACCCCAGGCCATAGTATTCAAATGTTGAAAAACATGTTTTGAAAAAAAAAACTTCCTAATGAAAGAATTTGTCATTTGAAACTGATTTAGGAATGGTAACTATTATTTCAGTTAGTCTTAAAAGTAACTGTTTATTGCAGAAACAAATCTATGGCGATTTCGAAAAAAGCCTGTAACCCCTAAAAATAGCTTCTGACCAAAATGACAGATGGGTTTGGGGAAAAAAGGACATGGGGGGGCTAAATGCCCTTTGATCTCTTTTGACTCTTTAAAAGTGAACTAGAACTTACAATTTCCAATCAAATGAGCCCTCTCTGAAATTTATACGAGCATCCTTTCCACACCAGCTATATATGCCCCCAGGCATAATCTACAATGCCTACCCCGGGCCCTGAAGGATTATGTCGACCCCGGAGTTTTCTGTTATACGATCTTTGACCCATTTTGAAAAAAAAATGGCTCTCTCAAAGTTCTTATTGGATGGGTTTGAGGAAAATAGGGTGTGAAGAGGGGGGGGGGCTAGTTGCCCTCCGATCTCTTTTGACTCTTAAGAAGTGAAGGAAAACTTTCAATTTCCAATCATATGAGCCTTCTCCGAAGTTTATACGAGCATCCCTTCCATAAGAACTATATGTATCCCCAGAGCATTACTTACAACGCCTGCTTCTGGGCCCTAGGGGGTTGTGTCGACCGCGGAATTTTCATCATACGATCTTTGAACTATTTTAAAAAATGACTATCTCAAAGTTCTTATCGGATGGGTTTGAGGAAAAAAGCGCATAGAGAGGGGGCTAGTTGCCCTTCGATATTTTTTACTCTTTAAAAGTGAACTAGAACTTTCAATTTCCAATCAAATGAGCCCTCTCTGAAGTTTATACGAGCATACCTTCCATAATAACCATATATGCCCCGAGAGCAATACTTACAACGCTTGTCCCGGACCCTGGGGGTTGCATCGACACAGGAGCTTTTCTTATCTGACCTTTGAACTATTTTAGCTAAATGGCCATACGTAAAGAGGTTTTGTTATATGATCTGTGAACTATTTTAAAAAAATGGCTACCTCAAATTTTTATCAGATGTATTTTTGGGAAAAAAGGGCTTTGAAGGGGGCTAGCTGCCCTCCGATCCCTTTTGACTCTTAAAAAGGGCACTAGAACTCTGGATTTCCAATCAAATGAGGACTCTTTGAAGTTTATACGACGACCCCTTCTATATGAAGTGCCTCTGGGAAAAAAATAATTGGAGTGTGGGGGGAGGTTAGCTGCCCTCCGATTACTTTTGACTCTTAAAAAGTGAATTACAACTTTCAATTTTCAATCAAATGAGCCCTCTATGAATTTTTGCCCTCTTCCATAACAACCATATATGCCCCCAGGGCATAACTTACAACGCCTACCCTCAGGCTCTGGGTGGCTGTGTCGACACTGGAGTTTTTATTATCTGAACTTTGGACTATTTTTGAGAAAATGTCTATTTCAAAATTTTTATCTGATGCATTTAGAGCGTGGAGGGGGGAGCTAGTGGCCCTCCGATCTCTTTTGACTCTTAAAAGTGAACAAGAACTTTCAATTTCCAATCAAATGAGCCCTCTCCGAAGTTTATACGAGCATACCTTCCATAATAACCATATATGCCCCAAGAGCATTACTTACAACGCCTGCCTCCCCCTTTCATAAAAACCATATACGCTCCCAGGACAACACTTACAACGCCTACCCCCCGCAGCCATGGGGGGTTGTGTTGACACTGGAGTTTCTGTTATCTAATTTTGAACAATTTTTTTAAAACTGGCTATCTCAAATTTTGTAGCGGATGGGCTTGGGAGAAAAATGGCTTGGGAGGGGGGGGGGGGCTAGCTGCCCTTAATTCTCTTGACTCTTAAAAAGTGAACTAGAACTTTCAATTTACAATCAAATGAGCCCTCCATGAAGTCTCTACGAGCATCCCTTTCATAAGAACCATACATGACTTTAGCGCATAACTTAGAACGCCTTCCTGGGCCCTGGGGGGTTGTATTGACACTGGAGATTTTCTTATCCGAGGTTTGAACTATTTTTACCAAAATGTCTATCTCCAAGTTTTCATCAGATGGGTTTGGAAAAAGAAGGCGTGGGGGGGGCTAGTTGCCCTCGGATCTCTTTTGACTATTAAAAAGTGAATTTGAACTTTCTATTTCCAATCAAAAGAGACCTCTCTGAAGTTTATACGAGCATCCCTTTCATAAGAACCATATATGTTCCAGGGTATAACTTATAACGCCTGGCCCCGAGCCCTGGGGGGGGGGTTGTGTCGACACCTGAGTTTTTGTTATCTGACTTTTGAACATTTTTAACTTAATGTTGTCTCAAAATTTTTACCTGATACATTTAGGGAAAAAGGGGCGTGGGGGGTAGTTGCCCTCCAATCTTTTTTGACTCTCAAAAACTGAACTAGAACTTCTAATTTTCAAGAGCATCCCTTCCATAAAAACAATATATTCCCCAAGGGCATAACTTACAACACCTTCCCTCAGGCCCTAGGGGGCTGTTTTGACCCCGGAGTTTTCGTTATATGGTTTTTGAACTATTTAAAAAAAAAATAGCTATCCCAAAATTCTTATTGGATGGTTTTAAGGAAAAACGGATGTGGAGGGGGGCTAGGTGCCCTCCAATCTCTTTTTACTCTTAAAAAGTGAACTAGAACATGCATTTCCCAATCAAGTGACCCTTTTTGAAGTTTATACAAACATCCCTTCCATAAGAGCCATATATGCCCCAAGGGCATAACTTACAACGCCTGCCCCCGGGCCCTGGGGGGTTGTATTGACACCGGAGATTGTCTTATCTGAGCTTTGAACTATTTTTAACAAAATGTCTATCTCAAAAGTTTCGTCAGATGGGTTTGGAAAAAGAGCGCGTGGGGAGGGGGGGGGGGCTAGTTTCCTCGGATCTCTTTTGACTATTAAAAAGTGAATTCGAACTTTCAATTTCCAATCAAAAGAGACCTCTCTGAAGTTTATACGAGCATTCCTTCCATAAGAATCATACATGCCCCCAGGGTATAACTTATAACCCTTGCCATGACGACTCTGGGGGGAGTGTCCTGCTCAAAGATATAATTTCAAGAACTTTCAACTACGTTGAACAAAATAGACATCTCAAAATTGTGATTGGATGTGTTTGGGGAAATGGTGGGCATGGAAGGGGTGGTAATTGCCTTCCAATCACTTTCGACTATTAAAAAGAGCACTAGCCATTTAAATTTCCAATCGAATGAGCCCTTTCTGAAGTTCCTACGACAACGCTTTCTATAAAAACCTTATATGCCCCCAGGGCAGAACTTGCTACCCTTGCCCTGAGGGCTGTGGGGGGGGGATGTCAATCTCAAAGACCTAATTTCCAGAATTTTTGACTACGTTGAACAAAATGGCTATCTCAAAATTTTAATTGGATGTGTTTGGGGAAGAGGTGGGCGTGAGAGGGGGATTAGTTGCCCTCCAGTCACTTTCGACTATTAAAAAGGGCACTAGCCATTTGAATTTCCTACCGAATGAGCCCTTTTTGACGTTTCTACGACAAAGTTTTCTAGAAAAACCTTATATGCCCCCAGGGCATAACTTGCAGCCCTTACCCTGAGGGCTTAATGGGGAGTGCCCTCCTCAAAAACATAGTTTCTATCTGGAAATCAACTACGTAGAACTAAATGGCTATCTCAAAATTTTGATTGGATGTGTTTGGGGAAATGGTGGGCGTGGAAGGGGTGTTAGTTGCCTTTCAATCACTTTTGACACTTAAAAAGGGCACTAGAAGTCTCGATTTTTAATCAAATTAGCCCCCTTTGATGTTTATACGACCACCCCTTCCATAAGAAGTGCCTCTGGAAAAAAAAAAATAATCATAGGCAACGCAATCGCGCTGCCTAAGTAAAGAACGATGTTGGCACAATGTATTATTTAGTTTTTGGTTCTAGACTAGGGCACTTCGTATCGAAGCACAAACCCCCCACACCCTTCAGGGCAAGGGTTGTAAGTTATGCCCTGGGGCCGTATAAGGCCCCATTATTTGTACTTTACTGAAAAAAAACCTTTTAAATGTTTTCGCTTATAGAAAACAAAAATAAATTAAGATTTTCAGGAATTAATATCAGCATATGTATATTAAACTGACAATGCACATTTTTTTCAGTAAATTCATTTGAATGTTTTTCTGTAAAGTATAAATTATATTCTGGCTTTTAAAAAGCATAGGGTTTAGAACCCTACTCAGATTAATATCTGCTCGTTTTGAGCTTGATTTATTTTATTTTCTGTTTGTTTTTGGTTTCATTTATTTATTGATACTGATTTGTGGTAGTTGTATGCTTGGTAGATTATTTGATTCTATTTTTGTTCATTTTTGGTTTAATGGAGTTATTTCCTTTTTTTGAAAAACTTATTTTGTGCTAAATTTTTTTTTGATTGATAGTAATAAAACATTGGAGCCGTATGGCCTTTACTTTAGGCAACGCTATAGCGTTGCCTCTGATATCCAAAAATAAGAGTCATGTCGTTCAACGTTTAAATATTCATTTACCTCGACAATGCAGACTGCAAGATATCAGCCAAGCCTAGAAGATTTGGTTAATACTGGAAAACAAGGCTCAATATTGGAAGTGTCTTCGACACAACAAGGCGTTGAAACAAATAAAAACCCAGAATTTCTTTATTATTGGGAAATGCCCAAATACTTTAAATGGAATGGAAAAACAAGTACATGGAAACCTGGAATATGCCGATTGCTTGTCATTGGTGAAATTCAAAATGTAAATTTTGTAGCTCATCCCGAGGGCTTCTATCTGCGACTACTTTTCTATCATGTAAGGAATGCAAGTTTTGAAGATCTCAAAACTGTCGGTAACATTCTTTATGCCACATACAAAGAACCATGCCTAGCTCATAGCCTGGAATTCGACAATAAACAGTGGTTTGATGTCCTAAAAAAAATCAACACTGTCTAAATACCTTCTGTAAGGCAAATACTCTTTGCACAGATTCTTGTTTTCGGAAATCCTGCCGATCCAAAAGGTCTTTATGAAAGATTCAAAAATTTGTTGGCAGAGGTTCTTGTTCGGCAAGCGCGACGAATTAAGTGTTATTGCTTCCAAATTAAATATGACGGCAATAGAAAGTCAAAATTTCAGTTTTGGACGGAACGATATGAAATGGACTACAGTGAGACCTACAAAAGTGACCAGAACTTGGAGTTTTTTTTAATTCTAGTAAGTCAGCTGCTACTAAAGGTAGTATGTATCGGCTTCTTCTAGAAAAACAGTTTGAAATTGTAGATAATATTTTAAGTTTTAAAATGAATGGCTTATAAAGGAATAGCATCAAATTTATTGCCATATGGACTAACAATACACAAGATATTTGGTTTGAAATTTCCGCTTTTCTCGGATGCAATATCCAGCATAAGATCTGGCTCAGACAAAGCTTTAGAATAAGCTGAAGTAGAAGTTTGCATACTTGAAAAAGCGGCGATGGTACCAAAGTATGGCCTTCAAAATATGGATGAGTTGTTGCGGTCAATTGCAAAGCCAAATTAGCCATTTGGAGGGAAAATTGTAGTTGTTGGTGGTGGTTTCCGACAGTGTTTACCAGTTCAACTCCGAAGCAACTGCAAGAAAACATTGGAAATGTCGATTAAAAAGTCATCTTTGGAAGTATTTCAAACATAATTCCTTAGAAAAAATACATCTGGAACATCTAAACATCTGGACCTAAGAAATGGAAATCTTCCCAAAAATGACTTCAGTGTAATCAAATACCGGAAGATATAATTTACAGTCATACTTTAATCGAGGAAGTATTTGGAGAGTGTCTGTCGAGTCAAAATTTCAATTTAATGAAGGATCGCATTATTTAGTATCGATCAACAAAGAAGTTAGTAAAATAAATGCGAATATTGTCGATCACCCCCAAGGAGAATACAAATCTTTTAAAAGTTAATTTTCTGTAAAAGAAAAAGATAAAGGAGTAATTGAATTCACTTCAGAATTCCTTTGTTCAATTGGTATTGCAGATTTGCCACCCCATGACTTAAAAGTAAAGAAAAGTACAATGGTTATTCTTTTGCCTAACCTAGATATTACAGAAAGAATTTGCAATAGAACTCGCCATTTTCTTGGTTCTTTTTATTGGCACAATTGGAAGAAAAAGCTGAAAAATTCTGTCCATCGGATTCCCTCAATTCACCAGAGCTACTTAGACTGAAGAATATTGAGACGGAGTTGGACAGCTGCAGTTGCAGGCCAAGTCTCAACTCCATACAGCTGGATCTTAAGGACAAAGGCTCCAAGGATCTTCATTTTAGTAGGTCGTTTGATGATTGGCTTCTTCCAAATATGGCTACTGAAGACGGCAGAGGCCTTCGACAAGGGCTCAACATCTTTGTGGTTGATTCAGCCGTCCAAAGATATATCATAACCAAGGTATGTGAAATGGTAGACCACTTTGATTTGGTTTCCGGAAATCGAGTAATTTGATTTGTCGGTATCAGAATTTGGCTGCACGACCATGAATTTTATCTTCTTCCAGCTAATGGATAATCTGGTCCTGGCAGGTCCTTCCTGATGAGTATTCCTAATCTAACCTGATGAGTATTCAGAGTCATTAGTAGCTTTGACTTGGGACTGGTGACCAGTGCTATATCATTAGGAATGTTAAAATCGGTGACAACTCGCTGTTCTGTCACTGATCATCCAAGCATCAAACTAGCCTGATCTACTCTGAACTTTTGTTGAAGGTGTGCAAAAAACGTCACCGCAAGAGCATCATATAAAAGAGTTTGCCTGGTGCTAAGAAAAGTGTTATCCCTCTATAGCTAGAGCACTATTCTTGGAATCTTTGCTCTTCCATAGTGGTAGGATCACTCCTATGCGCCAGTCTCTTAGGAAAATCTCCGAGTTTCATATTGCTGTGGATATCACTTGAAGCCATAGCAGCATAGTGCCTCTGCCACTCTTTAGCAGCTCCGTAGGATTTTGCAAATACCAGGAACTTTGTGGGTTTATTTTTTTAGTTTCTTCACTGCATTTTGAGTGTCTACCAAGTAGAACGGTTCAACGTTGACATCAACGGGGTTGCTATGGATCACAGTCTCTTAACTTATGGATGGCAGGAGTCACTACAGATGGGGACAGTTGCGTTTAAAAGAGACGAGAAGTGCTCATTTCTACTTGAAAGCTTGAACACTATGTCTTCAAGGAGCCTCCCGTCCACAGATAATACATTTTCTATTGGCTGAGCATACCAGACTGTGAGGTCGCGCCAGTGTTTGTATGCTGCTCCAACGTTCTTCCGCATGGCAGCTTTTTTAGATCATATGCTTTTGCGTCAACGAATGACTTGATATCTCTATACATCAGTTTATTTCTGACACCATTGAAATGTCGATAGGTCCTCCCGCAGTTTTTTTATTCTCTACGGAGTTTGATGACGTCCACAACCTCCTATGACAGCCTTGAATCTTAAATCTGAACTTACAAGCAAAGTGTTATTCTAGGTGCGTGAGTAACTTCAGTTTTAAACGAGTGCCACATGACTTCAAAATCAAAAAGCTAGAACTGGCTTTGAAACTGTTCGTTATCTGACTGTGTGCCGCTCTTTAGTCACAGTAGTATCCATGGCAGAGTTCAGCCTTCTGAGATTTTAACTTGAGACGAATTTTTGTAGCTATAAGTTGATGAACAGTGTTACCCAGGTCAGCACCAGAAAAGAGGTGGCAATTAGAAACCGAAGACCTCCACCGTAGAGAGATAAAGATATAATGAATCATTTTCTTCGTGACGACGGCAAAACTATACCAGGGCTATTGGTGAATTTGAGGTCTTTCGAAAATTGTGTTGGAGATAAAATGCTGATCAGTGCTGCAAAACTGGAGTAGACGGTTTCGATTCTCATTAGTTACTTCCAGAGCAACATGTCCTTGGACGTATTTCCAGATGCCTGTGGGATCACTGACGGTAGCGTTGAAGTTCCCAAGAAGAAGCACTATATCATGGGGAGAGACAGAAGATATGAGTTGCGCGAGGTTTGTGTAGAACTGGTCCTTAACATCAGGGGCAGCCTCTTTTGTGGGTGCTTATAATAAAACTAAAAATAGTCTTCCATGACAGCGTTACAGGCGGGCTGAGAGAAAACTTTCTGATACAGCGCAATAAGACAAAAGTACCTTTCTAGCTCTCTTAGGAAGAACCAGTCCAGCACCAACTCCCCTAAGGTTGCCGGTACCCAACCAAATGAGACAATTGTGGCGACTGATGAATTTCTCACCCTTTTCTGGCAAAATTATTTTTGTAATGCCAGCAATAGCAAAATAATATTGGTTTAGTTCATTTGCGAGAAGTAGTTTATTACTTGGAAAATTCAGTCAGAATATTCCAAGTGGCAACTTTCACACCACTCTTTTCTAGGAAGCTCAATTTTCGGATGGTTCGGCCACCGCCATTAGGAGATCCGACGATGTGCTGGGGTCGACATCGTAAGTGGGAAGATGTATCTGAGGCTTGATTGATGCTAGTTGTATCAAAATAGCTCTCCTTTTTGAAGCGAGTCTAGGAGACAGGGGGCAAGCCTGTCACCCAACCCTCCTCACTTTATCCAGATTTGGGACCGACAGCCGTGATCAGATGTTACACAGCTGGTGGAGAAAACAGTATGCACAGTATGCACTTTTGAATTGAAGGGGTGCAATTGAGAAGGATTTGCTTTGAATTATTCATTTAAGCCCATTTTATAAAAGTATTTTTTCCAGTGCACTCTTGGCTTATTTTTGCTCCAAAAAGGGTGCCCTAGGCCTTGCGTGTGTGTAGTGGGGTTAGATTACCGTCGGGGTTAGATCCCCCTCCCCAAAGATTTGACAATTTTCCAAATTTATGGGCTCTTCTTATTCAAGTTTATAAAATAGTCTGAAGTCTTATTTCCTGTCCCAAAGAAAACCCCTGAGTAAGTGGTTTTAAATGAATGTTTCAAAACCCTAAATGAATTTCTGCTTTTATGGTCGCGTTAACTCCTTCAGGCTTTTATAGCCTGATATGCAACACCATAATTCCAGGATTATTTTGCTGGAAATCAATGAGGGACAGATGAAACATTTTAAAGTATGTATTAGTAAGTTAATAATCAACATATTAGTGACCTATATGTGAGCTACGCCAATTTTTGAAAGACAGCAAAATTATTTAAGGAATAAAAGAGGAATCCTTAAATGGCTTGAATATCTGATTTGTCATTTCTAGAGATCTTCAGAGCCCGAATCATGGACTCGGTAAATAAAATATATATACTTATTGATCTGAGTTTCATTAAAATCAGTAATCATGAATTAAAAAACAGTGTAACAATAAATGCATCAATATATATGTGTTGGCTTAGTTCAGTAATTTATTTATCATTTACAAATGGGTGCACTTTGATTGTGTCAGTTTTTTGCCCCTTGAAAGTGGTTACAAATTTAAGTCTTTTATTCATTTGCCTTTTTCCTTTTTATTGCTAGCTTTAACAGCAATTATTTTCTGACATACCAGTACATACTACATACTATATGCATACCAGTATATAATATATACATAGTATATTCACATCCACACTAGAACGCGGGGGGGGGGGCTGGGTTCCCCTGAGATCAAGCCAAAGGCCTGCTAAAAAAAAATTTGAAAATAACGGTATAGAACTGTATTTTCTGAATCCCTGCCCCAGATTTGACCCTTGAGTAATTAAATGTGCTTTCATGAATCCAGACTTAATAGCCCATGTATAGAACATGTATTATTCTAGGAATTCTGTCTCAAATTCTATGGTAGTCTCTAGTTTTGATTGAGATTTCGGTGAAGAAATACAGAATAGCACTGAAAGCAGCTTATACATTTAAAAATGTAGGTGCATACTTTTAGGATGTGATGTCACATGAACTTTTCCCTCGTTCAACTCTTCACAAATGGACAGAAAAGGTTTGGACCCAGGAAAAAACCCTAGATTAAGGACAATAATACAAAATAGTTTTAATATAAAAGTTTGTTGGTACTTTCCCATTATATGGGCCTTTCTAAAAAGTCAAGTTTGGTTAATGCTAATGAAATAAAAAAGGATGATTATATAATAGTTTATAAACGAATTTGGCCTATATATTTACGCATTAGGGGGGTGGGGGGGTAAAGCATTGCGTATATTAGATACTTAACCTAACCTAACCTAGGTAGGCTACCTCCCCCCCCCCTAAACCCCAAATAAACAACAGTTTAAATATCATATACGCAATGAAAACCACGCTATGCATTCCATTACTCTATAGCGGTGTCTTGAATTAACCCGTAAAAACGGGGTTTTCTTGACTGGTTTCCTTGTAAAGGCCCATATAATGGGAAAGTACCAGTTTGTTATATAGAATACATGTTTTAAGAGTTATTTTCGCTTAAAAATAAAAAAAAGACTGCATCTTCAATCACATTACAATTTCGTCAATTTTTCATTAGAATAGAAACTCGAAATTTTCGATCAGACTTTGATTTGAGTGACATATTTTTTTTTATTCTGCTTAATAAATCTTGGATGGAAGAGGAAAGGTTTTTTTTTTTTGAAATTAAATTATTGTATAAATTTTTTTATTAGATTTTATATCTAAAACAAAATTATATAAAGATGTATCCATAAATACCAGATAGTGTTTATTATTTTGCTCTTGCGAAGTAAACACTTTCAATTTGTTATCGAGTATGTCGATGTTTCATCGGATGAATAGTTCTGAAAGCAATTATAGTGTACCATACGCTCAATACAATCAATCTTTGAAATTAATCCTTTAATTTATTGAACAGAATTGCTTCAACTGACCGAACACTCGATTGCAAAGAAAAATAATTGATTACACCTGCGTTGGATTATCTTGGCGTGCGAGTCCATATGTGATAAATAAATGGCGGTGTTGCTGATGGGATTCGCCAAATTAAGCAGCCTTAAGTGGAATGGACTCGCTCATTATGATGAAAAAGTGTTAACACCGAAGATGGTCCCAATGCTCCTAAATAGAGAATAATTATCGTTATTTTTTGTTTACATTGGTTATGATTTAAATACTATGTTAATTATAGTTGTACTGAGTTGAAAATTTGGCTTGATGTTATTACGCTTCTTTGCTCTCTCAAATCAAGACAACCGTCTGCAATTCTTCAAGGTTCTCTGAAGGATTTTTGAGTCTTTAAATAGTGGGAAACTTTGAGTAGTGACTGCTGTTTTCTATTCCATAGTTGTAGTTTTTGTTCAATGATTCTTTAAAAATTCCCACGAGAAAATGTTCTTTGTGGCCACAAGACAAACAATAACTCGTCCTACCTCATCTATAAAAAAAAAAAAAATCAAGTAAAATTACAGAGCGTTCTTAAAAGTTGAAAGGAACAAAAATGATCCTGTATATGAGGAGGGCCACCGCTCTCATCCCCTCCCCTCTCTTTACACAGAAGATAAAATCTAGGGTCTCAGGGGTGGGTCCCCCCCCTGTATATTATTACTTTCACTCCTTCCAACCCCCTTAGTAGGTGAAAACGGAAACACATTTTTGAAAAACTATCCAATAAAAAAGCAAAAGAATTATTTATGTTTCATTCAGGACTAACAACTTTCACTTATGTTTATTTTAACAGTAATTTACAGTTCTATTTTTTGAAAACAAAAAGAACTCGTAACGTTGATGTATCAATTTTGTTCTTTTTTATTTCTCCAACACTAGCGGGCACTGAAATATCGTAGAGACCTGTTTAAGAGCTAATTAGAAAGCTAATGTTCACATCTCCGTGCTTCGTATAAAGAAGATACAAAAAAAGGTACTGTTCTAAACCGGAAGGGTAATTTTTTTTCGATTTGTTCATTGAAAATACCCCACAAAAGGTATTCGTCAATATCCAAGGAGCGTCAATGTGATCTGAAGATGGGGCAATTTACGCTTTCTTGTCGCCCTTGGCCCCCATATGTAGACAACCCTTCAGTTTAGTGTTTCATGTTTAGCAAAAACACCCAAAAAAAATCGTGCTTATCAGTAAATTTCCTAGTTTGCGAACGGATATAAATGAGACCAATGGATTTGATGGAACTCTATGAGGGGTAAACACTAAGCACATACGCAGGGGGTATCTCGGTCTGAGCCTTCCTCGAAGTTAAAAATTTTCCTAATCTCTGGTCATTTCTTAATGTATAAGGCTATATCAAATAAAATATTTTTATTATTTTTCTATTCCCTCGCTGAAATATTCCTGATCTCAGATTATGACACCACTCTAAGAGGATGGTTCCGGTCCTCTTTTATTTACTCTGCCACTGTACATTTGATTTATACGTTCGATGGAATGACATTTAGTTTTGGCATTTAGTTTTAAAAAAATTTTCAAACAAGAATTAATTTAATTTGTATCATGACTCGTTCTAACTATACTGGAACCAAACTAAACGAGTCACTCTTATTGAAAAGCGCAAAATTAAGAACAGTTAAATCCTGAATTTGAAACTGCATTATGTTCTCTGTTTCTGTTTTATGTGCACGAGGAGCTTACACAATGCTGTTGTATAAGCTCCTCAATGCTTACACAAATGCTAATTAGAGGGAGGTGGTCATAGTGACAACTCGAGGGAACACATTACCTCACTATACTGAGGCTATCCTGTGTCCATGTGTACTTTGGTTCCGAGCCATCCTATTGAAACTAACCAAGACGAGTCAGTTTAGCTTTCCCAGCATCTAACGCAAAAAAAAAAAAAATAAAATGAAAATTAAGGTGAACTTTTTGGGCGAGCGACAGTTGAACTGCAGGCTTATTTTTACACCAGTAGTGTTAACTTGTTAATTATTTTTCAAATGAAAGTCTAAGGCTAGTCACAGATAATCGTTTAACCAACTATAAGCTGAACGAAAACTGTAGTTCGATCTCATTTCTATGGCCATAATGAAATAAAGGTTAAGAAGACTAGGCCACATTTTGCCTTTGATTCATAATTCTGCTTTTTCTCGCAAAAAAACGCCTTTTTTGTGTGGTCGGTCAAATTTCCTCCAATTTTTGCTGCAGGTCCGGAAATCACGCAACAGTTCAATGTCTGCGTTGAAATATTCCTACTGAGCTCTTTCAATATTCTAATCTTAATTCGCAGACTTAAATTCTTAGTCTTCCGAACTGATTTTTACTACGAATAAATACCCTGGGCCTTGGCCATTCACTACATCCACGATTTTTACTAATATAACTGCTCTGAGAAGTGAAGCTCTTCACTTGGTTGATGTTCTTGTTACCAAACATCACCTCTTCACCTTTACTTATTCCCAGTCTAAGCGACTTAGTCTTCTTAAGATTAGTTTTTATTTATTATTTTTATTTTTTTTTATTAGTTTTTAAGCGTGTTCTTGCGTCTTGAGCTATCAAAACCTCGTTCATCGTTCATTTTGCTAACATTTTCATATTCACATAAATGGGGATAGAACGCAACTCTGCTTAACTCCTGAATCAATATAAAACATGAAACCAGGTTCTTACTTCATTCCTCTTTTAACCACAGAAATATTCTTCTCGTACACAGCAGTAACCACTTTAATTTATTTATCTGGTATACCATACAAGGATAGTACCTTCGCTAGACCTAGCCTGGAACACTTAACCTAGGCTAATGCAGGCAAGCCATTTGAATAGCTTTTCTTGGCTTCTAAAGCTTAATTTAGCCTATTACTATGCTTATGCTGTTTTAATATTTCTTTCTAGTTTTCGCACTTCAAAGGCTGCAATGAACTGTTTCTGTGTGAACATTTTTGCAATTTTCCTCATCGAAAGGGATGGGAAAGGGTCATAAGCAGAGTTGTCACCCCTAGTGATTTATCACTATTTTTAGTGATTTTTGTATTGCCTAAACAAAAAAATCGTTAAATCAGCACATAAATCGCTAGATTATTGAAGAAAATCACTAAATCAACCAAAAAATCCCTAAAAGCTAGTGATTTTTTCCCTCGCCGGGTGGCAACCCTGGTCATGGGAAAGGATTTGAAGTAAATTGGAGTCTCAAAGACGGGGTAAAGAATGAAGCTTTGAAAAGATTAGGATAAAGAAGAAGCGTGAGCTGGTGTGTCGGCTTCAGGTGGCTTGTGGTTATAGTGAGATGTTAATAGTAGTAGTAGTAGTAGCAGTAGTAGTGGTAGTTCCACTAAAAAGCCTCCTTCTAAAATATTTTAAGCAAAGTCATTCAAAAGCAAAATCCGAAAGCAACATTTATTAAAGGAGTATTTTCCAAACAAAATTACAAATGGCAGGCAGACGGTCAAAAATTTTAGAAAACAACTATAATTTTTCTATACCTTTTGAATAAAAGTAGTTGCTATCAAGTATGGTACTATCACTTTTATTACTAGACCACTTTCTTTTTTCACAGAAATTTAAAATTCTTCAAGTCTAGTTGTCTTATTATTATGCTTCTCACCTGCTATGAACATTAAATTTGAATAAATCTTTGAGCATGCTTGGCATATAATTTTGGCACAGTTTAAATTCTCGTAAAACTTAATGCTTTGGGTCGTTATGAATTTTTCTGTTTGCTTACTTTTTGCGAGATCCCTACAATGAAATTTGCACTTTGAAGTGTACTATTTACTTATGAAACCAAATTTTATTTGCTGTGTCATTTACAACATGCAATTACAGTATTGTATTTAACGATTCATTTGCTTCCGATGAAGTTAAGCGTTAAAGGAAAAAAAAATTAAAAGATTTACTAAAGAAGTAAATGAAAATTGAAAAATATTATTATAGCATCGTGGTTGCAGTTGTAGTTATTACACTCTACATTATAAAATCTGTTAGGGACGTCACTCTCCAAAAATAACGGGGGATGAAAGGCTATTTTTAATTTTTAAATGAATATATCAAAAAAGATTTTTTATTTCAAAATCTAGGGGGCAGTTGTCCCCCTTCCCATCTCCCGATCACCAACCCTTGATCAGTGCAACAGAAAAGACGCTATCACGTGGTAAATAGGTAGCAAACGTCATTTTGTCTGTTATCGAGTTTTCTTGTGCTGTTTGTCTCCGTATACCCAATATCTCTGTTGTTAGTCTGAAAAAACCCCAATTTTAGGCAAAATCAAAGTCTTTTCCTTGGGGGACATCAGGTCAGATCAAGGTAAATAGATTTACCCCCTCTCTTGCTAAATTAACCATTTTTTTTCATAACTTAGCTTTACACTCGCTTTAGAGCCTCAATCCGATGGGTTATTAAGAATTATTTATAACTTGGATTATTAATTTAATGTTGTATTGTGGAGCATGGAGAGAATTTTTTTTCAAAAGCTTAATAATTTTGTTATTGCTTATTTACCAAAAGTTTAGTGGTTATATATAGTTATATCAGTTATATTTAGAGGCTGAATCTGATGGGCTATTAAGAATTATTTAGAACTGGGAGTATTAATTTAATGTTCTATTGTGTACCGTGGAGAGAAACTTTTCGCCCAAAAGCTTTGGGCGAAATTATACTCATTTACTAAAAGTTTAGTAGTTATATATAAAAAGTATTTATGTGTGAGAGTATACTAAAATACGGTAACAATAAACATTAAACAAAATATTATGACAAGACCAAAACAAAAACAGTAAGATTAAACGTTTCACTTTACTCTCTTTTGAAAATGCTGAATTTGTTTTTATTTTTAATGCCGTTATAGAAATGACCTAAAATCTGTCGCTATTGCTTTAAATGAGAAAGAGGAGGAGCAACCACTTGGGTGTAAGCCTCCGTGAATTTAACACCTCAAGTAGCCTTAGAAGCGACAGAAAAACGAAACACATGAAGGCAAAATTAAACTAAGGCACAAACATAAATCCAAAGCCTGGTTTCGTTCTCCCGGGAATACTAGAAGAGTGCTCTCTCGAAAAGGTAGTGTGAGTTCTACGATGCGGGATTGGCAAGTCAAAATAGTTCTGGCCTGTAATGTTTTTTATAATGAAAAAAAAAACTGGCCTGTTGGAAGTTGTGGGTTGGAAGTAAAATTTCCTATTTTTATTCCTTTGCCAGGAGTTCTACTGCTAGACGAGGGATTGGTATTTGATGGCTAAGCCCCTATTTTGGAAAGGGGCATCAATTATACAATTACTACCGTTTCTGATTTCTTAGAGAAGAAGTATTAAAACCTAAGATTTTGAATAGCCAAGGAGTTTTATGCTGTCATTGTCACGCCATATTCCCCAACAATCAATATCCCATTTCTTAAATTCGTATATGGAATCTTGTTTTTAATTCATTATCACAAATTAAGAATGGACTGACATTAAAAATGTCTGTTAGACGGAAATTTGTTCAATAGTCCATCAATACTGCTTTCAACTCTGATCATCCGTCAAAAGTGAAAAAAGAATGTGACAATCAAGACAACAATACCGAATTTTTATGAAATGTCACCGGTGAACCATGAATTCCCATTAGTGTCAGGTTTTTGTCATTTTTTAAACCTCAACGTCTAATCAAAGACAGACAAAGGACATTGAATATCTTCAATGACAAAAAAAGGTAGGCTAGTCTGTTGTTGTACTAACCTACTGCGGGACTCAAGCTTGGTAATAGGCCACCTATGGCTGCTTTATTTTGACGATATCACCTGCGTTTTAGTCCATTGAAACCTTGTTAATACACAAAAGCGGCCCCTAGGGTGGTCATAAAGCAAGTTGTACACCCACCCTTTTCATGCGTTTTAACAGAGGGTAGGAATTCTGCAAACTTCTTTCCGTTTGAGCAATTATCTTAAGCCCACAAAGTTCCGGCTTTTGTAGTGAAAAGCTGCTAGTCCAATCCTTATTTACTAATTGGTGTGATATTACCCAACTTTGGTAGCTAAACAAGTAATTTTTTGGTCGACAACCAACTCCAAAGATATTTTTAGCGATCTTTCTTAAGACCTGTTTTCTTAGGAACCATTTCGATGCAGCTTAATTTAGCTCCCATGCCGTTTGTTTGACTTGAAACTTTAGTTGTTTTGTTTGGAGATTAAAAAAAAGAAGCAACAAGTTCTTCAGGAAGGTGCAAATAGGGACCAGCCCCTATTAAGGCTTAAAACGAACGTAAATTATTCCTTATATGCGGAGGATTAATCCTTCATCAACCCTCGCTCTTTACGATAAAGTCCTGAAGTTCTTTAATAAACACTCTTAACTCAAATTCAACGGCCCTTTGTTTGAACAGCCTTTCTTAAAGAATTACGACAAAAAGTCAAACTTTAGCGTAAAGAGTGAGGGTTTATGATGGGGGAGCCTCCCTAACATATAGAAAAATTTATCGTTCGTTTCAGGTTTTAATGTTGCTCCTTACTTTCGGTTGTAAAACTTATTTTTTCATTTTAATTTCTGACCATTTTTTCGTAACATGCCAGGAAATCTCCCTCCCCTGGAAAATCTCATCCCTAAGGACAGCCCCCCAAAGAAAATGCCCCAAAAAAATCCCATACATTTCCTAATCATTTTCTTAACAGCAGGTTTCTCACATATGCTAAATCTGATGTTTGTGATTTCCATCAAAATTGCTTGAATTTTAGGGGTGTTTCCCCTTTTTCGAAAATATTGCAACTTTTCTCAGGTTCGTAGCCTTTGGTGGGTAAAATTAAACTTGATTAATTTTATATATTTGGAATCAGCGTAAATAGCCAATTCGTTTAGTGTATCAATTGATAATAAAATTCCGTTTTTTGAAAGTTCAATTATGGAGTCGCTCCTTACTTATATAACACAAATGTCCACGAGCTGCTTGATTATTTCTCGGCTGTCCATTCTAGTAAACATCTATTTGGAAGGCTCGGAACTTGCCACTTGAGCAAATTCCTCTTTACATAACTCCATTCATTTAAAAAATCATAGGGAACCGGGAATAATGAGCAGAGGATTAGGAAGCATGTTTTGTTAAGAAAATACCCTCAACGCATAATTGTTAAAACCGATGACGTTGTCAAACGCTATTCTTTACGAACAAAATAGTTCAAGCCTTCTAAATGGCACAAGAAATGTTTGATGTCGTTATGAGAAACAGGAACCGTATCCCTAAATAATTTGAAGAATGGTAAGACACGCGGTAGGCACCCTAGATTAGGGGTGAAATCATAAAATCCCCATGGAATAATCAAAGGTTTCTCAGAAGGCGGTGAAAAGAGGGGACATGGATTTTTGGGGCTCGATACCGATACAACGGTATCCTACCGAGACGATACCGATACAATTTGCCAATAAAATCTCTTCTGGAAAAACAACCACACCTAAGATTTAAATCCTGCATTCTCTGTCCATATTCATACTCACATATTTCTCCCTGGTCTATTACGCACCAAAGAACAGCCTCAATTATTCACTGAAGATTCCAAATAATGCAAAAAAATTTTTTTTGAAAGTTAAAAAAAAAAATTGGACCAAATAAAGTTCTAGTCTGACAGAAGAGGGCGGACAGCAGAGATACTTCAATGCAAGTAGTGCCAGTCTCTTGAAACGACTACTGTTATTTCACCACCACTCTAATGGACAGCTTTTTTTCCCGTCAATGACACCCTCTCTCTTGTACCTTTCCAGTTCCTGATCAATTATTATCGGGTGACTCTTCTTCCTCACTGGTCTAAGCTGCAAGTATGTTATCGAACAGGCAGTCAATCAAACCTGCTGTGTCTACTCTCCTTCGTTTTGTGTTTTCCTCGTCTTCTGTTGCAGTGGCTAATTTTATTATTTCCAATGTCTAACTCCGTGTTTCTTCTTGTAGCCACCTTTTAGCGTTACTCGGTGCCTCTTGATTTAGGGGTCGGGGCTTTTACTGGAATCAAGGATACAAGCATGAACCACTTCTCTGGTTATACCTTCTTGAACTGTACTACATCAGGTGTGTATTGACAAGCATTTACAATTTTATTTAACTCACCTCTGCTGCTCTCTCCACTATGGTCAGACTTTGCTGTTGGCTCTGCCTCAAGGACTGGACAAGTAAAAACTACCTGAAGAAATTTGGTGCCATCTTCTGGATAAGTTGCACATAGAAAAATAAAATGTGCCGACATTCGATATTTTGTTCCGATATCCGATAATGACACTGACCTCTATATCGGCCCGATAATATTGGCCGGCCGATATATCGATCGGGCCTTACTTGTTATCTGTGATTGGTCAGAAAAATATTCAAAAAATCGTGGATCATTTTAAATATAGAAGCTCCGAAATTCTTAATATTCTTTAGATTTAATTTGTAAGTTTAGATTTAGTTGAGATTTAGGTGTCTTATCTGTTGGGTATATGTCTTCCTCTCTCCGAAAACATTTACAATGACTCTTAGGTTTATTATAGGCTACTGAAAATTTAGGTATATGTGTGTAGTTATGAGCAAAAGGTCATTAGTGTCCCTCGCCCCACCTCAAGTGTATTTCGAAAGTTTATTGCACCCTGAGACAAGTATGCAGGAATAATTTTTTTTTTTTGGGGGGGGGGGGGGTAAAATATTAAAAAAAAATTAAGGGGAGGTAATAATAAAGAATAATTTATGCGATCATTTGGATAAGACGTTCACAGAAATTTTGGATTTCGGGGTGAGGGGGACCCTAGGCTTCCTGTGCACATGCCTTTTTGCTCCCTCTGGAAAAATTCTTCGAGCTGATTGAAAAGTCACGCTCTGACAAAATGTATTCAATTTTCCCCATTCCCCAAGCTGGCCCCCCGCTTCACGAGAAAAATCTATGGCCACGATTGGTTCATTATGAGCCATCTAAACGAGGCGTATTGACTACGACGATATAACTAGTACAATAAACGTTAAAAGTTGAAAAAAAAACGTAAGCTAATAATATACAGAAAAGATGCATAGTTACTACAAAATGGGCCGGAGCTTAGTTTTTCAGCACTGGAAGTTTCTTTCAGTCACTGAAAGCAGAAACTACGGCACGAAAAGAATGTTTTGAAAACTTACTGGTCCCTTCACTCCAGATATTTCTTACAGGCTCTCTCCCCTAAGAAAATTAGTCGGGTGCAACTGTTCTCCTTTGTCCCTTCCTGGAATAATTTTAAAAACGAATAAGAGAAATTGCTTAAAGATTCGAATTCCCCTTCTCAGGACATTGTATTATACGAAGCTACGCCTACTATTATATATTTCACCGCATTTTGAATAAACAATAATATATGAATTATTATATATGCTATAACTCCGCCAATTATAATTGGGTACTTGTCGGTTATTTGAAACACATTCAATAATTACGCTTTAGTTGCATCTCAGAAAACCGGTTCCATAGCTACAAAAACAAGTGATGGATGATATAATGCATTAGATTTGTATAATTTGAGCTATATATTTGCACATTAAGGGTTGAGATGGGGTCAGGTTAGGTTACGTTAGGTTAGGTTAGGTTTCCATAATTTTGTTTCTAAAGTATTATTTTATTTTCACGTTTTGTTATTTTTCATTAGGATTAACCTAACTTCCCTTTTTGGGCTGTGTTTCATAGGTAGCGCGCTAGCGCTGCCTAAGTAAAGAACGAGCGGGCACAATGGTTTTTTTTGTTTTTCTCCATACCCGGGCACTTCGTATCGAAGGAATTGTCGTAGAAACTTCGAAAAGGGCTTATTCGATTGGAAATTGGAGTGGCTAGGGCTTTTTTTAATAATCGAAAGTGATTGGAGGGCAACTAGCCCCCCCCACGCCCATCATTCCCCCAAACACATCCAATCAAAATTTTGAGATAGCCATTTTGTTCAGTGTAGTTGATTCCCATATAGAAAATATGTTTTTGAGGAGGACACTCCTCCACAACCCCTAGGGCAAGGGTTTTAAGTTATGCCCTGGGGGTATATAAGGTTTTCATAGAAGGCGTTGTCGTAGAAACTTGAAAAAAAGCTCATTCGATTGGAAATTCAAAGGGCTAGTGCCCTTTTTAATAGTCGAAAGAAATTGGAGGGCAATTAGCCCCCCCCCCACACCCATCATTCCCCCAAACACATCCGATAAAAATTTTGAGACATACATTTTGTTCACCGTAGTTGATTTCTAGATAGAAAACATATTTTGAGGATGGCACTCCCCCACAATCCTCAGGGCAAGGATTATAAGTTATGCCCTGGGGGCATATAAGGCTTTTATTGAAATCTTTGTCGTAGAAACTTGAAAAAGGACTCATTCGATTTGAGATTCAAAGGGCTAGTGCCCTTTTAAACAGCCGAAAGTGATTAGAGGGCAACTAACCCGCCTCTAACGCCAACCTTTTCCCCAAACACATGTAATCAAAGCTTTGAGACAGCCATTTCATTCAATGTAGTTGTAAGTTCTGGAAATTAGGTCTTTGAGGATGAAACCCCTCCCCCCCCACAGCCCTTAGGGCAAGGGTTGTAAATTATGCCCAGGGGGCATATAAGGTTTTTATATCACGCGTTGTAGTAGAAACTTCAAAAAGGCCTCATTCGATTGGAAATTGAAATGGCTAGTGTCTTTTTTAATAGTCAAAAGTGATTGGAAAGCAACTAACACCCCTTCCACGCTCACGATTTCCCCAAACACATCTAATAAAGATTTTGAGATAGCCATTTTGTTCCAAGCAGTTCAAAGTTCAGGAAATTATACCTTTGAGCAGGATACTCCCCCCAAAGTCTTTAGGGCAAGGGTTATAAGTTATGCCCTTGGGTTATATAAAGTTTTTGTTTAAATTTTTGTCGTAGAAACTTGAAAAAGGGCTCATTCGATTGGAAATTCAAAGGGCTAGTGCCCTTTTTAATAGTCAAAAGTGATTTGAAGGCAACTAACCCCCTCTCACGCCCATCTTTTCTCCAAACACATCAACTCACTATTTTAGATAGCCATTTTCATTCAACGTAGTTGAAAGTTTTGGAAATTAGGTCTTTAAGGATGACAAACCCTCCCCCCACATCCCTCAATGCAAGGGTTTTAAGTTATGCCCTGGGGCGCATAAGGTTTTTATTGAAAGCGTAGAAACTTCAAAAGGGGTCATTCAATTGGAAGTTGAAAGGGCTAGTGCCTTTTTTATTAATAGTTGAAAGTGATTGGAGAGTGACTAATGCCCCTCTGACGCCCACCCTGTTCCCAAACACATCTAATCAAAATTTCGAGATATCCATTTTGTTCAACGTAGTTGAAAGTTCTTGAAATTAGGTCTTTTAGGATGATAGCCCCCTCAGAGCCCTAAGTGCAAGGGTTGTAAGTTATGCCCTGGGGGCATATAAAGTTTATATAGAAAGTTGTTATGGAAATTTCAAAAAGGGCTTATTTGATTTGAAATTGAAATTGCCCTTTTTAATAGTCGAAAGTGAGTGGAGAGTAATTAACCCCCCTCTTACGCCCACCATTTCCCCAAAAACATTCAATCAGAGTTTAGAGACAGCCATTTTGTTCAACGTAGTTGAAAGTTCTAGAAATTATGTATTTAAGGATGACAAACCCCCCAGAGCCCCAAGGGCAAAGGTTTTAAGTTCTGCCCTGGAGGCATATAAGGTTTTTATATATTTAGTTGTAGTAAAACTAAAAAGGGGCTCATTCGATTTGAAATTGAGAGGGCTAGTTCCCTTTGTAATATTCGAAAGTGATAGGAGGGTAACTAACCCCCCTCTCACGCTCACCATTCCTCCAAACACATCCAATCAAAATTTTCAGATAGCCATTCTTTTCAACGTAGTAGAAAGTTCTGGAAATTAGGTCTTTGAGAATGACACCCCCCCCCAGCACTCAGGGCAAGGGTTGTAAGTTATGCCCTGGGGGCATATAAGATTTTTATTAAAAGTTTTGTAGTAGAAACTTCAAAAGGCCTCATTTGATTGGAAATTGAAATTGCTAGGGCCATTTTTAATAGTTGAAAGTGATTGAAGAGCGACTACCGCCCCTCTCACGCCCACCATTTCCCCAAACATATCCGATCAAAATTTTGAGACAGGCATGTTGTTTAACGTAGTTGAAAGATCTGGAAATTCGGTCTTAGAGGATGACAACCACCCTCACAGACCTTAGGGTAAGGGTTGTAATTTATGCCCTGGGGGCATATAAGGTGTTTATAGAAAGTGTTGCCGTTTCCAAAAGGGCTCATTCGATTGGAAATCGAAACCCTAGTGCCCTTTTCAATAACCGAAAGTGATTGGAAGGCTTGACATTTTTATAGTAAAGATCGAAGTGGGTATAATGTATTATTTTTTGTTGTTGTTGTTGTTTAGACCAGGGCACTTCGTATCGAAGGAGTTGTCGTGGGAACTTCAAAAAGGGCTCATTCGATTGAAAATAGAAAGGGCTGATCCCCTTTTTCATAGTCGAAAGTGATTTGAGGGCAACTAATCCCCCTTCCAGTCCCACCCTCCCACGCCAACCCTCCCATTTCTGCTCTTAAAATTTAACCAAATCACAATAGCGTAAGTGTATCCAAGCTCTCAAAGAAAGTAAACAGATTTTTTTGCGAATGGTATCAAGTTTTCCATTTCAGGTCAACTAGAGGAGGTATGAAACAAAATTAAACATTACTATTTGTGTCCAGATTTTTAAAAGGGTGTATGTTGTTAAAAATTGTTGAAAGTTTTTCTCCACCATACAAATAGCAGGCAAACTATAAAGTCTTAAAAAACGAAAAGATTTAAGTATTATTTTCTTTTTCCCTGAAAAGACTATGTCAATATAAAACGAACAGAAACTAATTAAAAACAACTTTTTCCACAAAATAAGTTTTTCAAAGAAAAGTAAAGAGCTCCATTAATCAAAAAATGAGCAAAAACAAAAATCAAATAATCTACTAGGCGTGAAACTATCACAAATCAGCATAGATAAAGAAATGAAATCCAAAACGAACACAAATTACAATAATTAACGGAGTCAAACTCAAAACGAGCAGAAATTAACATAGGTTGGGCGCAAAACCCCTATGCCTTCCCAAGGCCAGAACAAAATTTGTACTTTACTGAAAAAAATACAAATGAATGTGCATTGTCAGTTTAATATACATACACTGATATTTAGTAATCAAAATGTTAATATTCTTTAATTTATTAAAGTTATAAAAGTAAAAACATTTATATTTTTTTCAGTAAAGTGCAAATTTTGTTCTGGCCTTGGGAAGGCATAAGGGTTTTGCGCCCAACTTATGTTAATTTCTCCTCGTTTTGAGACTCGGTTATTTATTGTAATTTCTGTTCGTTGGGTTTCATTTCTTTATCGATGCTGATTTGTGGTAGTTTCACGCCTGGTAGATCAATTGATTTTTGTTTTTGCTCATTTTTTGTTTAATGGAGTTCTTTACTTTTCTTTGAAAAACTTATTTTGTTGAAAAAGTTTTTTTAATCAATTCAATAACCGACAAGTACCTATAATTGTTTGACACCTATTTCCTATAAGACGCTATGCACAAAAAAGAGGAAAATTCTTTTGCATGTTTTGTGACCCATTAAAAACAAAACGATAAGCCTTAGTTCTGTTTCAATCGACCACAGTAAACTTGAATAATTAAATTTCCATGTGTTGAAATTCATGAAGAATTTTATCCCATAATAGAGGCCACTGGTGGATCCACGGGAGCCGGGGAGACCCCGGGCACCCAAGATTGTTCCTGGCACCCTCTTTCCCTGTTTTTTCTTTTTTCAATCTTTTTTTTGGAATCAATTTTTCATTAAGGTCAATTATTGGCACCTTTGTTACATTAGCCCCCCCCCACAGATTTTTCTCATTGGTGCCCTTGTCACATTGAGGCTTCCCCAAGGTTTTGTTCTACATGCGCCCCTGATAGTGGCTTAAGAATGTAATTTTCCTGTTAGAAGTTACATGTTATCCATTATTACAGGATTTTGATTGTCACTCATTCGTGTTTTTCACCCCTCTGGGTAATTCTTATTTTCAAACATTTTCGTATCTTTTATCACCCTTACTTACCTCTTGTAGATTCTTACAAAAATGTACCATACGGGAGGGGGACATCCCCCAAAGTACTCAGCCAGTCAGTAAGCACACCAGTCGAAGAAAATACCTATCAAAAATCTATCCTGATCTCGATGTTGGTCGGTAAATCTACTGAATGGAAATAATAAGGCATTATGGTCATTTTATTAAAACCTAAATCAAGAGAAATCGCTAGCCAGTTGCAAAATCCGTCGAAATCCTCTCCCTCAAATTTCTTGGCTAGTCGCATCGATATTTCTTGCTTCTTTTTATCTTGAGTGCGTTTATTGTCAAACAAAGAAAATGGTTTATTTTAGTAATTAAATAAGAGGCTCAGGTGATTTGACATATTGCGGTACCTGTCACTTCTGAAGAAACACTTAAAAATGACTTATTGTAAAATTTGTTACGTCATGCGCTTCTTAAACAGACATGAGAATGAACAGCTTGTCCATCGAGAGGCGAATATATTTCCGCACCAGCCTTTCCCACAGTTGAGAGGGAAATACATAATTCAATTCTCTTTTACTCAATCTAGACTCTTCAAATATCACTTAAATCAATCACAAATTCTTCTCATAATGCATACTCTCATCTTCAGCCTAAAACACTTATCTCACAAGAACAAAAAAAAAATCATATAATTGGGAACTTCTTCAGGACAGTGAAAAGGCTTTAGACTTTTTCAGTTAGGGGAGAGGTAAGGGGGCAGTGCCCAAACTTTTGTTTATTGTGATTTTTGATAGTTCAATTCTAACTTGAATATTCCTTTAATCTTTAGTCGTTTTAATATTTGTTTTTTATTTATATTAGTACCTGTTATCTGTAAATTTTTTCATCCCTGGTGGCATAGTTATCTGACCTTTTCACTACTTTGAACAAGATGGCTATTCCAAAATTTTGGTCAAATGTCTTTGGGAGGATTGTAGCTAAAAAGGGTATACGGGGGGGACTGGTTGCACTCCAGCTATTTTCCAGAGTCCCTCTCAACACGCCCTGAAAGCTTGAACTTAATAGACTCGGACGTTCTCGAGATATTGCAGATACCTTTTTGATAAACTTGATACACTTAGTGTCTTTTGATTTAGTTTGACATACCCCTCAACATCCCCCAAAGTTTTACTTTAATACCCTTAGCCTTTTTGAACACGCCTAAAATCACATATCACCCAATTTCCTAAGCATAACCCCTGCCTGTAAAAAATTGCAAATTGCATTATTTACAATCCTTACCCTGGGGGTTGTGGGTGACATTTTCTTTCCAGAGGCAGAGTTACTAGACCTTACCCTTCCTTTTCTTATAAGATACAGAAACAATATGAAGGAGTGCCACAAAAGGAACTTATCATGTCAGGACCAGGACCTCTTACCCTTAGTTATTTTCTTTTCTTTTTTTATTTAGTAAAGCCCTTCGGAATTCTTTCGTAGTAAAAACATATAGGTCATTTCTATCGTAAGAGAAAAAACAAATGTGAAGGAATTGTTCCTTTTTGACCTAAATCTTATTAAATGAATCGGTACACAAAGTTTAGTAGCATTTCATTCTTTTTAACAAGATAAAACATCAGCAGATTTTAGAAAGTGTCATTTTATGTCACGAGTAAATGGACTTTCCAGTTCAGTTCAAGTCACAAAAAAAGCTTTTGAGAAAAAACATCATTTTAGTTACTCCTTAACTGAAAAAAATATTGGCCAAATCGAATAGCAAGCAATGTAAAGAATTATTA
Source organism: Artemia sinica (assembly GCA_027921565.1). Classification (NCBI taxonomy): domain Eukaryota; kingdom Metazoa; phylum Arthropoda; class Branchiopoda; order Anostraca; family Artemiidae; genus Artemia; species Artemia sinica. The sequence goes on from CM051257.1 coordinate 13,523,295, forward strand.
AGTTATTTGTAAGTGTAACTTTTTATAAAAAAAAATGAACTGTAAGACAGTGATTAAGTAGGTTCTAGGAAGAAGATTAAATATGAAAAAAAACATGTTTTCTCAAATGAATGTAAAGTGTGACGTTAAAAATTAAAACGACCAGTAATTACTGTGTGTATCAGATCTGTACAGATTTATATCAGAATTTTTCTATATGTCTGAAGACTAAGATGGCTAGGAGCCTAGGACCCCTTCTGCAGATTAAAGATGACGGATTGTTAAAGACAGTCCTTGTCAGCCAACCATCTAGGGCCAAAGAGAAATAATGCAAACAGTTTGTTTTATTTTCTTTGGCATCCCTCTATAAGGCTTGCGGGGGGCTAAGTCTTCCCCATAGGCATTGTTGCTTGAGCTTTTGACTATTCTGAACAAGATGTCTATTTCAAAGTTTTGATCAAATATTTCTGGAGTGAGAGTAGATAAAAGGGCATGGGAGGGGGCTGACGACCCTCCAACCACGTTTCAAAATTCCTTTAACATGTCCTTAAGGTTTCAACTTAATACCCTCAGCCTTTCTTCAAATATTACATATCTTTCTTTTTAACAAAAGTGATGTATATAGTGCCTTTTGATTTAGTATAGCATTCCCTCAACATTCTCCAGAGTTTCACCTTAACACCCTTAGCCTTTGTGGTTACACCCAAGATCAAACATTTCTTCTATTCCTTATGATAAATTGTAGGGGGGGGGGAGTCTGGTTGCCCTTCGATCACTTTTGACCACAGTATATAAATATTAGACAGTATGATCATACCCTATCTCACCCATTATAAAAACCCGGACCGAGGTGCGAGTGCTCCGGAGAACGTAAAAACATGTGACATTAAATCTTTTCACGGGTCGACAAGTCAGATTTCTCTTGAACGCGAAACTTGGCTTCAACGTTGGAACACTAAATTTTAAAGAAACTAATTTTAAATTAATTTATTCCAATACATATATGAAAATCTGTACTTAGTAGTGCAATGTTATTATTAGATGTTTTTAGGAATTACAACTAGGTTTCGAAGTCTCGAGTTGGTTTCAAAGGCATTTTGAGAAAGTTTCTGCCAAAATACGTGTTCTAGGGTAATTGGATCGCTGATGGCAGATCAAATGAGAGGAGTTGTTTGTACGCGCTAATGAAAGAGTATGTGGGAGGAGCTATTTGTTGGCACCGAGAATGAAGAGCCAGAAATCATCTGCGGTGAACTTACTGGTAATTATCTTTATACAGTGCTTTTGACTCTTAAAAAGGGAACTAGGGCCTATAGTTTAAAATTGAATGAGCCTCCTCTGAAGCTTATACAACCACCCCTTCTATAAAAACCTTATACGTTAAAAAGGGCAAGATGCATAATTTACAGAGGTTGTGAGGGGTTTTGCCAAACCCGGAGTAATAATTATTTAAACTTGGAACTATTTTAGACACAGTCACTATCTCAAATTTTGATTGGAAGCATTTTGGGAAAAAAGGGCGTGGGTAGAGAGGGCTCGTTTTCCTCCATGAAAGCTTTTGACTCTTAAAAAATGAATTAAAGCTTTGATTTCCAATCGAATGAGCTCCCTCCAAAGTCTACTCGACCACCCTTTCCATAAAAACCTTACACGTTAAATGAACGACTTGCTTACCTTACACCCCTTGCCACGGGGACTGGGAGGGGGGCGGGTGTTAAACCAGGAAGTATAGTTATTTGTCCATTTAGGCTGTTTTGAACAAAATAGCTATTTCAAAATCTAGATTGGAAACAGGTGGAAAAAAGAGAGGGGTGGGGTTACCCTCTGATCAATTTTGACTCTTAAAAAGGGAAATAGAACCTTTTGTTTCAAACCAAATGAGCCTTCTCCGAAGTTTTTACAGCCAGTCCTTCAATTAAAACCTTATATGTTAATAGTGGGCAACTTGCATAACTTACAACCCATGCTCCAGGGCAGATGGGGAGGGGGCTCAACCGTGGCAGCATATTTATATAACCTTTGAATTATTTTGAACAAAATTATTATCTCGAAATTTTATTCAGGTGCGTTTTGGTGAAAGGAGGGCTTGGGGGGCTAGTTGCATTTTGATCACTTTGGACTCTTAAAAAGGGCACTAGAACTTCCGACTTTCAATCGAATGAGCTCTCTCCGAAATATATTCGACCACTTCTTCCATGGGAAGCGTCTAGCAGGACAAAATAAAACACTGAAGCCTTATGTTCCTTTACTATAGCCAAAACTATGGCGTAGCCTCTGAACAGTCCAAAGGTCAAACAGCAACACCTCCGGCATTGACAAAACCTCAAATCCCCAGAGGCAATGCTTTTGATAAAAATTTTGAGATAGCCGTTTAACTCAAAATAGTCTGAAAGTCAAATAACTATGATTTTGGGTTAAATATAGCCCCAGCCAGCCCCCGAGGCATGGCTGTAAGTGACGCAAGTTGCTCACTGATATTATGCCAAGGTTTTTATGGAAGACATGATCGTATAAACTTCGGTGGGGGCTAATTCAGCTGGAAATCAGAAGGTCTGGTAGCCTTTTTAAGAGTCAAAAGTGATCGGAAGGTAGCCAGCCCAACCCCCCCCCCTCCCCCCCCCCACCCGCGCTATTTTTCTACCAAATGTGTCCAATCAAAATTCTGAGAGAGCCATTTTGTTAAAAATAGTCTAAAGGGTAAGTAACCATGCCTCCGTGGCTGACAAAGCCCTCACATCCATCCAGGCTTAGGGATGTAAGTTATGCCAGTTGTCCGCTGTCTACATAAGCCCTTTTTGTATAAAGGATTGTCGTATAAACATTAGAGGGGCTCATTCAATTGGAAATCGAAAGTTCCAGTTTCTTTTTTAAGAGTCCAAAGTGATCAACAGGCATCCAACCCCTCCCCCACGCCTTTTCTCCAAATCTTCCGATCACAATTTTGAGATGACCGTTTTGTTCAAGATAGTTCAAAGACCAAACAACTTAAAAACCCCTCCCAAGTTCTCGGACAAAGGATGCAAGCTATGCAAGTTGTTTATTGTTAACATAAAGTTTGTTATAGCAGGGGTGGTCGTATAAACTTTGATTGGAAATTAATTAAATAAAAACAATCCGCAAAAGACGTTTTTCAAAGAAAAGTAAAGGCCATCAAACAGTTCGTGGTAACGAACTGTAAGTAAGGCTCAATGGTAACCGAAACTCTAGAAAAGGTATTTGATACAAATAGATACATCGAAAGAATCAGATTTCAATACTGATTTCAAATATATAACTTTCATCAAGTTTAGTGCTACCCGTCAAAAGTTACGCGCCTGAGAAAATTTGGCTGATTTTCGAAAAAAGGGAGAAAGGCCCCCTAAAAGTTATAGAACCTTAATGAAATCACACCATCATATTCCACGTATCAGAGAACCCTACTGTAGTGGTTTCAAGCTCATATCTACAAAAATGTGGAATTTTGCACTTTTTGCCAGAAGAAAGATCACGGGTGTGTGTTTATTTGTTTGTTTTTTTTCCCCAGGGGTGATCGTATCGACCCAGGGGTCCTAGAATATCGTGGGAGGGCTCATTGGAATGTAAATTAAAATTTCTATTGTTCTTTTTAAGTTAACGAAAAAAATGGAGGGCAACTAGGCCCCACCCACACTCATTTTTTCCCAAAGTCACCTGATCAAAATTTTGAGATAGCCATTTTGTTCATCATGTTCGAAAATATTACAAGTATGTCTTTTAGGATGACTTAATCCCCCGAAGTTCCAGAAGGGAGGGCTGAAAGTTATGAACTTTACCCAATGTTAACATATAGTATTGGTTATCGGGAACTATACAGACGTTTTCAGGGGAGATTTTTTCCTGGTAGTGGGGGGTGGGTGGGTGGGGGGTTATGTGGGAGGATCTTTCCATGAAGGAAGTTTTCATGGGGGAAGGGACGTTGCTATGAAGGGGACGCCGGACTTCCCAGCATTATTTAAAAAAAGATCAGAAATTAAATATAAAAAACAAGTTTTTCAACTGCAACAGCAGCAACATTCAAAACTTTAAATGAACAGAAAAAATTACAATATATGATTGGGTCACCCCTAGTTAATACCTCGCTCTTTAAGCCAAAGATTTTTTAGTACTCTCATAAGAGCTATTTATTCTAATTAACGGCCTTTGTGATTTAAGCGGTCATTTTTAAAGAATTGGAACAAAATTCGAAATTTCGCTTAAAGAGCAAGGTATTGACTAGGGGGCGAACCCCTAATATACGTATTAAAAATATATGAATATATAAGTTGGTTACGTAAGTTAATTCGTAAGTTACATATATTTATTACTAATAAAAAACGTTCGTAAATAAATTAAACAAGTTTCGAGGAAGCCATTTCACTAAATAAAAGTAATTTAATATGAAAATTTTTTTTTAATTATTCGTGTACGGTGAGCCAAGATCAAAACCTGCATTGATTCAAAAACGTTCAAAAATTAAATAAAAAAACAAGTTTTTTTAACTGAAAGTAAGGAGCGACATTAAAACTTAAAACGAACAGAAATTATTCTGTATATGAAAGGGGCTGTCCCCTCCTCAACGCCTCGCTCTTTACGCTAAAGTTTGACTTTCTCACAACTCTATTTTTTTTAAACAATGAAAAACTTTAGCGTAAAGAGCGAGGCGTTGAGGAGGGGACAGCTCCTTTTCATATACAGAATAATTTCTGTTCGTTTTAAGTTTTAATATCGCTCCTTACTTTCAGTTAAAAAAAACTGTTTTTTTTTATTTAATATTAAACTAAAGTCAGCAGAAATGAATAGCTATAATAATTCAAATTCAAAACGACCAGAAATTAGCCTACTATTAAAGAATAAGTGCTTAAAGCTTTTAAGACTAAAGAACAAAGCTGAAAACGCAATATAAAGCTTGAAAATAATAAGGCTTAAAACGAAAAATTAATTATTTATTATTAAAGAATAAATAAAACCCAAACGAACAGAAATTAGATAAATAACCATAGCAAACAAACATACAACAGGTATTAATATAAACGAATAATAAATCTTAGCACGAGTAAGACTTAAATTGAATGTTCAAATCATGCTTTAAACGAACAAAATAACTGCAAACAAGAGTTTAGCTGCTGCCCCCTTCCCTAACTGTAAAAGTCTAAAACCTACTGCGTCATTGGCACTGTACTGATAACGAATTATATTAAAAATGTTTTCTTTTGTACTTATTACAACGTTGAATATAAAATAAAAAAATTGCAGAGAAATAAAATCGAGCTTTCAGAAACTATATCATTATAAATCAAATATTCAGTTTAATTATTATTAGTTCTTTCTAAGACTGTTCAAGACAAATATAGTATTCAGTAAAGCTCACATAGTTCACATTTGGTTTTAGACTTTTACAGTCGGGAAGGAGGCAGTAGCCAAACTCTTGTTTGTAGTTATTTTGTTAGTTTTAAGCTTTATTTGCATTTTCAATTTAAGTTTGAATCGTATTCATTTATATTAGTACCTCTTGTATGTTTGTTTTCTTTGATTGTTTATTTCATTTCTGTTCGCTTTGGGTTTCATTTACTCTTTAATAGTAATTTATGGCCATTTTGAGTTTGAATTATTATTGATTTTATTTTCGATGATCTCAAGTTTAATATGGCTTCAACTTTTCTGTGAAAAAATTCCTTTTGGATTTTTTTTTTAAATCAATTTCTGTTCGTTTTTGATTGCCAAAGTTTCAAGTTTTTCAACATTTCCCATTTCAAAAACAATTTTTTATCAACATCAAAGTTTCATCAAATTATCAAAACTTGTATCAAAGTAGCAATACCAAAGTAAAGAAGTATCAAAGTAAACAAAGCATCAAAGTAAACAAATTATTAAAGTAACAATAAGTAACTTGCACATCTTACAGTCCTTGTCCCGTAATTCAAAGTTGCCATGTAAATCAATAAATCAAAGTATCAAAGTAATAAATGGTCAAGGTAACAATAAGTTAATTACATAACTTACAGGGGTTTCAATCCCGGAAGCCTATTTTTTAGCCTCTGGAGTATTTTGAACAAAATATCTACCTCAAAATTTTGACCGAACGCATTTGGGGAAAAGGGAGGGGGCTTATTGCCCTTTGATCACTTTTGAATTAAAAAAAAAATGGGCTTTCAATTTTCAATCGAATGAGCCCCCTCCAACGTTAACACAGCCAACTCCTCCACAAAACCTTATATGATGACAATGAGCAGCTTGCATAACTTCTATCCATTGCAATGAGGGCTGGGGGGCTATCAAACCCGGGAACCATAGTTATTTGAACCATAGTTATTTTGATCAAATATACTTGCGAAAAAGGTGTGTGTGTGTGGGTGGGGGGGGGTAGGTTTCCCTCCATTTACTTTTGACTCTTACAACAACATTATTACTCCCAATTTCCAATCAAGTAAGTCCCTCCGAAGATTATACGACCACCCCTTCCATAAGAACATTATATGCCCCTGGATCACTACTTACGACCCTTGCCCTCAGGCTCAGAGGGCCTTTGTCAGCCCTGGAGGTATTATTACATGATATCTGGAAAATTTTAAACAAAATTTCCTTCTCAAAATTTCAATTGGATTTATTTGGGGGAAAGGAGGTGTGAGATGGAGGTGGGCTAGCTGCCTTTCGATTACTTTTGACTATTAGAAAGGACTCTAGAACCTTTAATTACCAGTCAAAAGAGCCCCCTCTAAAGTTTACACAACCACCCCTTCCATAAAAAAAACATGTATGCCCCCGGGGCATAGCTTACAACACTTGGCCCTGGGATCTGGAAGGTTGTTTCGACCCTTGAGTTTTCGTTATTTGATCTTTGGGCTACTTTGAACAAAATAACCATCTTAAAGTTTGGATCGGATGCATTTGGGGAAAAGGGGGCGTGGGATGCTAGTTGCCCTACAATCATTTTGACTCTTAAAAGGGCATTAGAACCTCCAATTTTCAATTGGCTGAGCCCCTTCCTAAGTTATTACAACCACTTCTCACAACTGCTGCCTCTCCGTTAAACTACGAACGAAGAAAAGAGTATTGGCTACCGGCCTGATCGGAGTAATAGGGAAACTTTGAGAGCCTTCTAAAACACCTATCTGAAATGCCTCCGCCGTTAAACCACTAAAGAGTAAAAAAGAGTAGTAGCTATGGACCTGATCGTATCTATCTTTGCATTACTAATATTGATAATAAATGGAAAATCATTCTCTGATCTGAAACTAAATTAAAAAATAATATTTTTTCAACTGAAGGTAAGGAGCAACATCAAACCTTAAAATGAACAGGAATTATTTCGTATATGAGGGGGGTTTCTCCCTCCTCAATAACTCGCTCTTTAAGCTAAAGTTTTTTAGGATTTACAAAAAATCTTTCTATTGTTATGATCAAATGGCCCTTGCGCAGCTGGATTCGTTCTTGAGGAACAAGAAATGAAGTGGGAACCCCAAAGAAGAAGAACCCCAAAGAAATGGGGAAAAAGTCAAACTTTAGTGTAAAGAGCAGGGTATTGAGGAGGGAAAACCACTCATATATGTAATATTTTCTGTTCATTTTAAGTTTTGATGTCGTTTCTTATTTTCAGTTGAAAAACTTGTTTTTTATTTAATGTTGTATCATTTTTCAGATAACGCCGGGAAATTTGAATCCCCTTCATGGAAAATTACTCCCCCCTATCGGAAAATCCCTCCATAGAAAGTTCCTCCCACGTAAAACATGAGAGTTTCTTTCGTGGAAAATGCCCCCTCTAGACAATTTCAAAAACAATTCCGGAGAATTCCCCCAGTGTAAAATTTCCCCTGGAAAGTCCACCCCCTCCCCCCGAAAAATGTCTGTATAGCCTACTTCCCAATTAAAATATTATACGTAAACAATGAGCAAATTCATGATTCACAGATCTTTACCCTAGGGGCTTTGGGCGTCATGTTATCCCCAAAGGTAAAGTTACTGGACCTTCCAACTATGCTGAACAAAATGGCTATCTCAAAATTTTGATCAAACGACTTTGGGGTAAAATAGGGGCGTGGGAGAAGGTTTGTTGCCCTACATTTCTTTGATTGCTTAAAAAGGGCCCTAAAAATTTTAATTTCAGTTCAAATTAACCATATCCCAATATTCTAGTACTTTTGGCTTAACACAGTCACACCTGGGAAAAAACAACAAAAAAAAACAACAAAATAAACACGCATCCGTGATTTTTTTTTTCTGGTCAAAAAAGACAAAATTCCATGTTTTTACAAATAGGAGCTTGAAACCTCTACAGTAGATTTCTGTGATACGCTGAATCTTATTGTGTGATTTTCTTTAAGATTCCTTGACTTTAGGGGTGTTTCTCACCTTTCTCAAAAATCAGGAAAATTTTCTCAGGCCCGCAACTTTTGATGGGTAACACAACACTTTACAAATTTTCTATGTCTGGAATCAGCATAATAAGCCAATTCTTTTAATGTGTCTATTAATATCAAAATTCCACATTTCAGAGTATCAGTTACTATTAAACCGCATCACTCCTTACTTACAGTTCGTTACCGCAAATTGCTTTATTATTTTCCTTTGGTTCAAAATGTATTTCATAAAGAAGTAGGGAAGGGAGAAAACCGTGTCACAAACACAAGATGTTTAGACAAAAATATTAACTTAATTGTTTAATATACCAATCAAATATCAAGCGATAAGATAATGTCAGTCTGTCAGAACCATGATTCCATCTGTTTCCCACTCAATCCCTACTTCCAATTGAAAATTGAAGAACTGGAATAATTAACATGTTGATTTCATTTTTAGTTCTGTATAATAGCAGTCGCATATTTTTAAAGTACCTTTCGTCTTAGATTTTTAGTTACATATGCGCTCATTATTTATCGTTGGGGGATTACATTTCAACGCTTGGTCCCTCTGGAAGGAACTGTAAGGAGTAGTTCTATAAGCTCATAGTACAATTTTGAAAGCAGCATTCGCATGGGTTTTTAATTCAATGCCATAACTGAGTTTTTCCAAAATTACTCCTAGAAATCAAAAAGAGGTAGACAATTTGTAAGAAGTTTGCTTAAAACATATAAATGTTTTTAATTTTATAACTTTAATAAATCAAATAATATTAACATTTTGATTACTAAATATCAGTGTGTGCATATTAATCCCCCACAGTTCCCGGGGGAAGGGCTGCAGGTTATAAACTTTGCCCATTGTTTACATATAGTATTGGTTATTGAGAAGTATACAGGTGTTTTCAGGAGGAATATTTTTATAGTGGGGGGTCGGGGTCAGAGTAGGGGTTACGGGGAAGATCTTTCCATGGAGGATATTTCCTTGGGGGAAGGAACATTTCCACGAAGGGGGCTCCAGATTTCCCAGCATTATTTAAAAAACGATCAGAAATTAAATAAAAAAAAGTTTTTTTCAACTGAAAATTAGCCAAAAAAAGGAAAATTAATATGCGAATTTCGTTTTAATTATTCATGTACGGTGAGCCAAAATCAAAGCTGCATTAATTCAAAAACGTTCAGAAATTAACTAAAAAAACAAGTTTAACTGAAAGTAAGAAGCGACATTGAAACTTAAAACGAACAGAAATTATTCCGCATATGAAAAGGGCTGTCCCCTCCTCAACGCCTCGCTCTTTACACTAAAGTTTGATTCTGTCTCACAACTTTATTTTTTAAAACAATAAAACATTTTAGCGTAAAGAGCGAGTCGTTGAGGAGGGGACTTCCCCTTTCGTATACGGAATAATTTCTGTTCGTTTTAAGTTTTAATGTCGCTCCTTACTTTCAGTTAAAAAAAACTTGTTTTTTGTTTAATATCTACAAGAAGAGTTTAATCAGGCTGACTCCCTGTGTTTTTAGACATCCGAAAAACTAGTGCTTTACTGAAACACTAAACGATTCAACAAACTAGGATTTGGAGAAGAACAGCCCTCAAGCAGCCTACAGAAAATAAAAGACTAATTTACAAGGATTTCAATAGTCTTTCAAATACTATAAAATCACAAATTTTAATATACAATTTTAATTCTCCGATAAATTCAGACAAGCTCAATTTTCAACAAAGACTTGGCTTAGCAAATATAGAGAAATATCACAAAAAGGTTTATTTGAACCACTTTGCAGATGTAGGTTGCACTCAATGCAAAGCAATAATTTTTGTTGTGTCAACTTCGCTCTTTACTTTCATCAGAACCTTAGGCCTACCTACAAAATGTCTCTGTCCAACTTAGGTGACAAAACTAAGGAAGTCAACATATATTTTTGTTTATATTAAATATATTAAATATAGGTTTTACTTCGAACCTCTTTTAAACTTTGAAAAAAACAGAAGAAAAACAAGTATGATTTCGTCACATAAAACTTAGAGGGGAATATTATAATCGGTATCTTTAAGGAGTTGTCGATAAAAAGAAATCAATTATAGTGTACTATCGCAAATGAAATATATAAAGATTTTGAAAAAGGGATGACATTATAGGAATTTTAGATGTAGGAATAACATAATTTACAAAAATTCGTGTTATTATTGCTACAAATTTCATTTCTTGGCCAAAATACTGCAAAGAATTTGAACTTGTTAAAAGAAAATATACTTTCGTCAGTTTTGCTTCTTGAAATCCAAAATTTTAAGAGAACTAGTCATTAAAGTAAAACTATTATGAAGATTGCAAGGTTAAAACAAGACAATTCTTCAAATTTACGGGGGATAGTGCCCTTCTCTAGCCTCTAAATAATGACTCTGTGTGATTAATTAAAAAAACTTTTTCCATAAAATAAGATTTTCAAAGAAAAGTAAAGAACTCTATTAAACAAAATAAGCAAAAATAAAATCAAATAATTTATAAAATATAAATGTTTTTACTTTCTTAACTTTAATAAATCAAATAATATTAACATTTTGATTACTAAATATCAGTATCTGTATATTAAACTGACGATACACATTATTTTGTATTTTTTTGAGTAAAGTGCAAATTATGTTCTGGCCTTGGGAAGGCTTAGGAGTTTTGAGCCCGACTTATGTTAATTTCTGCTCGTTTTGAGTTTGACTCGGTTATTTATTGTAATTTCTGTTCCTTTTGGGTTTCATTTATTTATCGATGGTGACTTGTGGTAGTTTCACGCTTGGTAGATTATTTAATTTTATTTTTGCTCATTTTTTGTTTAATGGAGTTCTTTACTTTTCTTTGAAAAACTTATTTAGTGGAAAAGTTGTTTTTTTAATTAATTTCTGTTCGTTTTATATTGACATAGTTTTTTCAGGGAAAAAGAAAATAATGCTGTAAATCTTTTCGTTTTTTAAGACTTTATAGTTTGGCCTGCTATTCGTATGCTGGAGAAAATTTTTCGGCAATTTTTAACAACATGCACCCTTTTAAAAATCTGGACACAAATAGTACTGTTTAATTTAGTTTCATATATCCTCTAGTTGACCTGAAATGGAAAACTTGATACCATTCGGAAAAAAATCTGTTTACTTTCTTTGATAGCTTGGATACACTTATACTATTTTGATTTGGTTAAATATTAAGAGCAGAAGTAGCCCCGAAAGTTTGAACATCATACCCTCTCGTTGTCGGATACTGCTGAGATGCCTTATTGGGAATTAGCATTATCACAGTGCATTTTGATTTAATCTTAAGGCAACATTTAGTTTTTAAACATAATGGGCAAATGGGAGGGTGGGCGTAGGAGGGTGGGAGTGGAAGGGGGATTAGTTGCCCTCTAATCACTTTCGACTATTAAAAAGACATCAGCCCTTTCTATTTTCAATCGAATGAGCCCTTTTCGAAGTTCCCATGACAACTCCTTCGATACGAAGTGCCCTGGTCTAAAACAACAACAACAACAAAAAATAATACATCATACCCACATCGATCTTTACTATAAAAATGTCAAGCCTTTCAATCACTTTCGACTATTAAAAAGGGCACTAGGCCTTTCGATTTCCAATCGAATGAGCCCTTTTGGAAACGACAACGCTTTCTATAACACCTATATGCCCCCAGGGCATAAATTACAACCCTTACCCTAAGGTATGTTAGGGTGGTTGTCATCCTCTAAGACCGAATTTCCAGAAATTTCAACTACGTAAAACAAAATGGCTATCTCAAAATTTTGATAGGATGTGTTTTGGGGAAATGGTGGACGTGAGAGGGGCGGTAGTCGCTCTCCATCACTTTCAACTATTAAAAATGGCCCTAGTCCTTTCAATTTCCAATCAAAAGAGCTCTTTTGAAGTTTCTACGACAAAACTTCAATAAAACCTTATATGCCCCCAGGGCATAACTTACAACCCTTGCCAAGATTGCTGGGGGGGGGGGTGTCATTCTAAAAGACCTAATTTCCAGAACTTTCTACTACGTTGAAAAAAATGAATATCTGAAAATTTTGATTGGATGTATTTGGAGGAGTGGTGGGCGTGAGAGGGGGGTTAGTTACCCGCAGATCGCTTTCGACTATTACAAAGGGGACTAGCCCTCTCATTTCGAATTGAATGAACCCCTTTTGAAGTTTTAGGACAACTCTATCTATAAAAACCTTTTATTCCCCCAGGGCAGAAATTACAACCTTTGCACTTGGGGCTCTGGGAGGTTTGTCATACTTAGATAAAGAATTTTCAGAACTTTCAACTGCGTTGAATAAAACGGCTATCTCTAAACTTTGATTGATTTTTTTTGGGGAAATGGTGGGCGTAAGAGGGGGGTTGAGTACTCTCCACTCACTTTTGACTATTAAAAAGGGTAATTTCAGTTTCCAATCAAATGAGCCCTTTTTGAATTTTCTATAACAACTTTCTACATAACTCTATATGCCCCCAGGGCATAACTCACAACCCTTGTACTGAGGGCTCTGAGGGAGTTATCATCCTAAAAGCCCTAATTTCAAGAATTTTCAAATACGTTGAACAAATTTGATATCTCAAAATTTTGATTAGATGTATTTGGGGAAATGATGGGTGTGAGAGGGGCCTTAGTCACTCTCCAATCACTTTCAACTATTAAAAAGGCACTAGCCCTTTCAATATCCAAGTGAATGGGCCCTTTTGAAGTTTATAACGCTTTCAATAAGAACCTTATATGCCCTCAGGGCACAACTTACAACCCTTGCCCTGAGGGCTGTGGTGGGGGGGGGGGGTTGTCTTCCTTTAAGACCTAATTTCCAAAACTTTCAACTACGTTGAATAAAATGGCTATCTCAAGTATTGATTCGATGTGTTTGGAGAAAAGATAGGCGTGAGAGGTTGGTTAGTTGCCCTCAAGTCACTTTCGAGCATTAAAAAGGGCACTAGCCCTTTGAATTTCCAATCGAATGAGCCCTTTTTCAAGTTTCTGCCTAGGATTTATACAACAACTTTCTATATAAACCTTATATGCCCCCAAGGCATAACTTACAACCCTTGCACTGAGGGCTCTGAGGGGGCTATCATCCTAAAAGACCTAATTTCAAGAATTTTCGACTACGTTGAACAAATTGGATATCTCAAAATTTTGATTAGATGTGTTTGGGAAAATGATGGGCGTGAGAGGGGCCTTAGTCACTCTTCAGTCACTTTCAATTATTAAAAAAGGCACTAGCCCTTTCAATTTCCAATTGAATGAGCCCTTTTAAAGTTTCTACGACAACGCTTTCAATAAGAACCTTATATGCCCTCAGGGCATAACTTACAACCCTTGCCCTGAGGGCTGTGGTGGGGGGGGCTTCTTCCTTTGAGACCTAATTTCCAAAATTTCAACTACGTTGAATAAAATGGCTATCTAAAATATTGATTGGGTGTGTTTGGAGAAAAGATGGGCGTGAGAGGTTGGTTAGTTGCCCTCAAATCACTTTCGACTATTAAAAAGGGCACTAACCCTTTGAATTTCCAATCGAATGAGCCCTTTTTCAAGTTTCTGCCTATGATTTATACAACAACTTCCTATATAAACCTTATATGCCCCCAAGGCATAGCTTGCAACCCTTGCACTGAGGGCTCTGAGGGGGTTATCATCCTAAAAGACCTAATTTCCAGAATATTAAACTACGTTGAACAAAATGGATATCTCAAAATTTTGATTGGATGTGTTTGGGAAAATGGTCGGCGTTAGAGGGCGTTAGTCACTATCCAATCACTTCAACTATTAAAAAAGGCACTAGCCCTTTAAATTTCCAATTGAATGAGCCCTTTTGAGGTTTCTACGTCAACGCTTTCAATAAAAACTACATATGCCCCCAGGGCATAACTTACAACCCTTGCCCTGAGGGCTCTGGGGGGAGGGGTTGTCTTCCTTAAAGACCTAATTTCCAAAACTTTCAACTACGTTGAATAAAATGGCTATCTAAAATATTGATTGAATGTGTTTGGAGAAAAGATGGGCGTGAGAGGGGGGGTTAGTTGCCCTCAAATCACTTTCGACTATTAAAAAGGACACTCGCCCTTTGAATTTCCAATCGAATGAGCCCTTTTTCAAGTTTTTGCAACAAAAATTTCAATAAAAACCTTATATGCCCCCAGGACATAACTTACAACCCTTACCCTGAAGACTGTAGGGGGAGTGTCCTGCTCAAATGTATAATTTCCTGAAATGTGTGCCGCGTGGAACAAAATTGTTATCTTATGATGTTTATTGGATGTGTTTGGGGAAATGGTGGGCGTGGAAGGGGTGTTACTTGAATCACTAACACCCCTTTCCAATCACTTTCGACTATTAAAATCGGCACAAGCCACTCCAATTTCCAATTGAATGAGCCCTTTTCGAAGTTTTTACGACAACTTCTTCGAAACGAAGTGCCCTGCTCTAAAGGAAAAAATTAATAAATAATACATTCTGCAAAAATCGTTCTTATATGCCCCCAGGGCATAACTTAAAACCCTTGCCTTGAGGGTTGTGAGGGAGTGTCCTCCTCTTTACTTAGTCCCCGTTTCTTCTCTTGTTCTCGAGTGTCCCCGTTCTTTACTTAGGCAGCGCGATCGCGCGGCCTATGATTTATACAACAACTTTCTATATAAACATTATATGCCCCCAGGACATAATTTAAAACCCTTGCACTGAGGGCTCTGATGGGGTTATCATCCTAAAAGACCTAATATCCAGAACGTTCAACTACGTTGAACAAAATAGATATGTCAAAATTTTGATTGGATGTGTTTGGGAAAATGGTGGGCGTGAGAGGGGCGTTAGTCGCTATCCAATCACTTTCAACTATTAAAAAAGGCACTAGGCCTTTCAATTTCCAATTGAATGAGCCCTTTTAAAGTTTTTACGACAACGCTTTCAATAAAAACTATATATGCCCCCAGGGCATAACTTACAACCCTTGCCCTGAGGGCTGTGGTGGGGGGGTTGTCTTCCTTTAAGACCTAATTTCCAAAACTTTCAACTACGTTGAATAGAATGGCTATCTCAAAATTTTTATTAGATGTGTTTGTCAAAATGATGGGCGTGAGAGGGGCCTTAGTCACTCTCCAGTCACTTTCAACTATTAAAAAAAGGCACAGGCCCTTTCAATTTCCAAGTGAATGAGCCCTTTTGAAGTTTCTACGTTTTCAATAAGAACCTTATATGCCCCCAGGGCATAACTTACAACCCTTGCCCTGAGGCCTGTGGGTGGAGGGATTGTCATCCTTAAAAACCCAACTTCCAAAACTTTCAACTACGTTGAATAAAATGGCTATCTAAAATATCGTTTGGATGTGTTTGGAGAAAAGATGGGCGTGAGAGGTTGGTTAGTTGCCCTCAAATCACTTTCGACTATTAAAAAGGGCACTAGCCCTTTGAGTTTCCAATCGAATGAGCCCTTTTTCAAGTTTCTGCCTATGATTTATACAACAACTTCCTATATAAACCTTATATGCCCCCAAGGCATAACTTGCAGCCCTTGCACTGAGGGCTCTGAGGGGGTTATCATCCTAAAAGACCTAATTTCCAGAATTTTCAACTACGTTGAACAAAATGGATATCTCAAAATTTTGATTGGATGTGTTTGGGAAAATGGTGGGCGTTAGAGGGAGGTTAGTCGCTATCCAATCACTTTCAACTATTAAAAAAGGCACTAGCCCTTTCAATTTCCAATTGAATGAGCCCTTTTGAGGTTTCTACGTCAACGCTTTCAATAAAAACTATATATGCCCCAGGGCATAACTTACAACCTTGCCCTGAGGGCTCTGGGGGGAGGAGTTGTCTTCCTTAAAGACCTAATTTCCAAAACTTTCAACTACGTTGAATAAAATGGCTATCTAAAATATTGATGAATGTGTTTGGAGAAAAGATGGGCGTGAGAGGGGGGTTAGTTGCCCTCAAATCACTTCCGACTATTAAAAAGGGCACTCGCCCTTTGAATTTCCAATCGAATGAGCCCTTTTTCAAGTTTCTGCAACAAAAATTTCAATGAAAACCTTATATGCCCCCAGGACATAACTTATAACCCTTACCCTGAAGACTGTAGGGGGAGTGTCCTGCTCAAATGTATAATTTCCTGAAATTTGTACTGCGTGGAACAAAATTGTTATCTCATAATCTTTATTGGATGTGTTTGGGGAAATGGTGGGCGTGGAAGGGGTGTTAGTTGAATCACTAACACCCCTTTCCAATCACTTTCGACTATTAAAATCGGCACAAGCTACTCCAATTTCCAATTGAATGAGCCCTTTTCGAAGTTTTTAACGACAACCTCTTCGAAACGAAGTGCCCTGCTCTAAAGGAAAAAATTAATAAATAATACATTCTGCCAAAATCGTTCTTATATGCCCCCAGGGCATAACTTAAAACCCTTGCCCTGAGGGTTGTGGGGGAGTGTCCTCCTCTTTACTTAGTCCCGTTTCTTCTCTTGTTCTCGAGTGTCCCCGTTCTTTACTTAGGCAGCGCGATCGCACTGCCTATGATTTATACAACATCTTTCTATATAAACCTTATATGCCCCCAGGACATAATTTACAACCCTTGCACTTAGGGCTCTGATGGGGTTATCACCCTAAAAGACCTAATATCCAGAACGTTCAACTACGTTGAACAAAATAGATATCTCAAAATTTTGATTGGATGTGTTTGGGAAAATGGTGGGCGTGAGAGGGGCGTTAGTCGCTATCCAATCACTATCAACTATTAAAAAGGCACTAGGCCTTTCAATTTCCAATTGAATGAGCCCTTTTGAAGTTTTTTACGACAACGCTTTCAATAAAAACTATATATGCCCCCAGGGCATAACTTACAACCCTTGCCCTGAGGGCTATGGGTGGAGGGATTGTCATCCTTAAAAACCCAACTTCCAAAACTTTCAACTACGTTGAATAAAATGGCTATCTAAAAATTTTTATTGGATGCGTTTGGGGGAAAGGTGGCGGTGAGAGGGGGATTAGTTGCCCTCAAATCACTTTCGACTATTAAAAGGGTACTATCCCTTTGAATTTCAAATGAATGAGCCCTTTTTTCAAGTTTTTTACGACGAAGATTTCAATAAATCCTTATATGCCCCCCCCAGGGCATAACTTATAATCCTTGCCCTGAGGGCTGTGGGGGAGTGTCCTCCTCACTAATATATTTTCAATCTTGAAATCAACTACGTTGAACAAAATGGCTATCTCAAAATTTTTATTGGCTGTGTTTCGGGGAATGGTGGGCGTCGGGTGGGGGCAGTTTCCCTCCAATCACTTTTGACTATTAAAAAAGGCACTAGCCACTCCAATTTCTAATCCAATGAGCCCTTTTTGAAGTTTCTACTACAACTCCTTCGATACAAAGTGCCCGGGTATGGAGAAAAAAAAAAACACATTTTGCCCACATCGTTCTTGCTTAGGCAGCACTAGCGCACTGCCTGTGATAACCATCCCTCAACACTAGTCAAATTTTGAAAAACCAATTTGCTCACAGTAGGCAAAAAGTCTAGTAACTATACCTCCGGGAATACAATGCCCTCCAAACCCCAGAGCAAGGATTGCAAATTATTCAGTTTTCTATATTGCAGAACTTATCGTTAGGAAACAGTGAATGTTTGATTCTGAGTGCGTTAGAAAAGTTTATATTTGTTAAGTCGAAACTTCGGGGAACACTGTTTGGCATGTTCAACTAAACCAAAAGATACCCATATGCATCCAGTTTTTCAAAGAGGCGTATCTGTAATATCTCGAGAACGGCAGAGGGTATTAAGTTTAAACTTTCAGAACATGTTACGATGGATGTTGATAAATAGTTGGAGGACAACCAGTTCACCTCCCATGTTCTTTATCTGTAATCTCCCTAAAGAGACCTATCAAAATTTTGTAACAACTATCTTGTTCAAAATAATCGAAAATTCAAATAACTATGCTTCAAGGGATGATAAACCCATTCCCCTCACAAGCCCTAGGGAAAGTGTCTTAAGCTATATAAGTTACCCATTGTTTATATGAAGGTTGATTACTGGGAAAAGGGGCATGTTTGATCCTGAGTCTCCAAAAAGGGTAAGGGTATTAAGGTAAAACCTTTATAAAATATTGAAGGGGATGTCAAACAAAATCGAAATCCTCTATATGCAGGAGGTGTTGTCAAAATGTACAATAGCTATGTCTAAGGAATGCTAAAAGTATCAAGTTTCCAACTTTACAACCATGTTTAGAGGAAGTTAAAAAAGGAATGGAAGGCAACCAGCCCCCCTTCCCCTCTTGCCCTTTTATATGTTACCCTTTATACTGATAGAAATATTTAAAGGCATTTTATTCAAAATAGTCACAAGGTCTAATAGCTATGCCCCCGGGGATGCCAAGCACCAAGAGCCCCCAGGGCAAGGATTGTAGATTATCCAATCTGTCCATTTTTAGCATGCAAGATTTATCGTTGGGAAAGAGAAGGGGAGAATGATCCTGAGTGTTTCCAATAAGACTAAGAGTATTGAGGTGAAATTTCGGGGAATGTTGAGGGGTATGTTGAGCTAAATTAAAAGACACTACCTGCATCCAAGTTATCAAAAAAGAGTATCTGCAATATCTTAAGGACGTTAAGGATAATAACTTGAAGCTTTTATGGCCACTAATACTACTACTAGTACTACTACTACTACTACTACTACTACTACTACTACTACTACTACTACTGCTGCTACTACTACTAGTAGTACTACTACTACTTCTGCTACTACTGTGGCTGTAAATGCGACTGGTTGTGACTACTTCCGACTGCGACAATATGCGACTGTGACTACAACTGCTTGCAACTGGTATTGCATTTACTTGTGACTACTTTCAGGAAAAGTTAAGGGTGAAGAACAAAATCAAAGCACACTATGTGAATGCTGATTGTCATATCAATATGGTGCATCAGCAATATCTCAGGAACGACTGAGTGCACTAAGTTGAAACTTTTCACGGTATGAACCTTCAGGAAATACTGAGGGGATGCCAAACTAAATCAAAGACACTACAAGTATCTCTATTGCCAAAAGGTATATCTGAAATATCCCAGGAACGGCTAATGGTATTTAGTTGGAATTTTCAGGGAATGTTGAGGGGGTATTTGAAATAAACCAAAAACCACTAATTAGAACAATTAAATTATAATTGAATATTCAAATTTTTATGCCAGAGACATGAAAGACTAGAGAAATGTTCATTATATTAACCAAAAAAAAAACTTTGGCAATAAGAAACGAACAGAAATTAATCAAAAACAATTTAACGGATAAGAAGTTTTCAAAGGAAAGTAAAGAGCCATATTAGATTTTTGACTATTATAAATGAATTCCTATGACAATTCAACTGAAAACGACCAGAAATCACTATTAAAGAGTAAATGACACCCAAAACAAACAGAAACTACAATAAACGATAATAGAAACACAGAGACAACAGATACTGCTAGAAGTGAATAAATGAAACTGAAAACGAGTAAAAATTAAATTGAATGTTCAAGTCAACCTTAAAAAGAACAAAATTACTACAAACAGGAGTTTGGCTACTGCCCTTTCCCCCCTTCCCTAGCCGTAAATGCCCAAACCTTGTTGCGTCATTGTGTTTTACTGAAAACGACATGTATATTCAACGCTATGCTTTTTTTCAAAACATCGACGACAAATTATCGTAAAATCACTATAATATAATAAAAAAATCAAATCAATATAATGAAACTATATTATCACTATAATAAAAAAATAAATCACTATAATAATCAAGATGACTGGAACGAACTCATGAAAATAAACTGAATATTTAATATAAAAAGACATTCATTGCTGGGAAGTCAGTAATTCCAAATTTTTATTTCACTATAATTATATTTTTATTTTATAAATAATTTCGGAGACACACAGGGTGATCGTGACAAAATTAAAAATGGTAAAGAACAAAAACACGAGGAAAATGACAGTCATGAAAAATATAATAGAATTGTGCAAATATTTCGGTCGAGACTGCCGCTAAAAAAGAAAATATTTGTAATATATTTTTATTTATTGTTTATATCATCTATTCCTTAATAGTAATTTTTGGCCGTTTTGAGTTTGAACTTTTTTATATGAAATTATTTTTGCTGGTCTTAAGTTTAATATGGCTCTTTACTTATTTTAAAAAGCCTCTTTTTCGAAAGTTTTTTTTAAATTAATTATTAAAAAACTTCGAGAGTATGTTGAACACCACATACGATATAAATTGAGCCAGATAAGAGAAAATGGGCAGTCTAAGAACTTAGTCTACGAACTTCGCTTTGGCAGAGAAAGGAAAGAAACAAAAAAAAAAAGCTGTTTGAAACTTGAATAGCCATGACGGCTTGATGATCAATGGAGCATAGAGCACAAGTTTATGAGAATTTCAAAAGAGCCTGAAACCCCTCAGAAACAACATCAAACTAAGATGAAAAATTGCTATTGGAATATCCATCGTTTTAGTATTATTTAAAGGAAAGTTACAGTTCCTTTTCCACCTTGAGCAACAAGGAAAATCACTTTTTTCTACGGAATTTACTAATGTGTTTTGAGCAATTTTTGCAACAGGATTTTTCTCTTGCGCATTAAAAATCTTTGCTAAAATCTGAAATTGTTTCTGGTTTATTGGGGAAAGTTTAACTATAGAAGAAAACATACTTTGCAGCGGTTAAAATTAACCTTTATTTTTGCTACGCCATTTTTGGGGCATGGATTTTACATTTTTGTAAGTTGTGTTTTGGAATACCACTAATAAGGACACGCCAGTGGGTTACCTCATCCGTTACTTCATTATTAGGAGAAAATTTCACTTTTTTTTCTCTTTCTGCTAAAGTTGTGTAGGCTATTATCATTTTTTGCTGACTCCATTTCTTTCTTAGCCTTTTCAAATAGTTCATGGTAGCGGACTATTAGCAAAGAGTGAACGTGAGGAAGAGAAAATCAAGTACGTGAGAATATTTGCACAATTTTTATAAGAGAGGTGGGGACACCGCCTGAAGGGAGCGTAATCTTGTTGAAAATTTCACTCCGATATTCAGCATGTTCAAGAACCTTATCTCCGAGGTTTCAAGTCCATATGCATGTTTGTTTGCTAATTTTTTTTTTTTTTTCACTAGGGGCGATCATGTCCGAAAATTGGTTGTAGAATATTGGGAGTGAGCTGGTTTACACGGAAATTAAAGGTTCTAACACAATTTTGGTCTTAGATTATAGTCTAGGAAATTATAGTCTAGCAAACGACACAGCATTTGTACTGGATTCTGATATCCAGTACAAATAAAATGGAAAAGAAGCTACTAGAAATTTAGGTAGCCCCCCTCCATTTACAAAATCCCTAATCCACCAGGCTCTCAACGTCATCAAAAGCAACTATTAAACTATAACTGAGCGTGAAAACCAGTTTTTACTTGGGTAATTTAGCAGACTTTAAATAGGCTCTATCTGCGTGCTACTGCATATTTAAGATTGCAACCTTGCAACCGATTTCTTTCATTTCGTGTAGCAAATCAAATTTTTTAGCCAAATTTTATAAAATAAATATCACAGACAGTCAATCGGCCTAGAAAGAGTGATATATCATACATGGGCGTAGGCAGTATTAGGCAGCATATTGTCTAGGGGGGGGGGGGGGGGCAGTCGATAGTGTGATGGAGTTTTATCAACTGCTTTTTTTCCAAACCATCTGCTTTTTTCAGCCATATCTAATGTAAATTTGAAGGTCTAGCGGGGGGGGGGCAGCTGCCCCCTGCCCCCCCCTTCCCTACGCCCATGATATCACATTACATACCTTACTAGTATGTGTATATTGCCATAGAAGAGCGCCTATTTCAGCATTCTGCACCATGCGCTAATGGTGCCTTTAGCACATGGAAAATGAAGGGCCATTATATATATTTCATATCCAGTGTTGCTAACTGTATACAGGATTGCATAGTTAGATGCCAACTATTAAGAGGGTGGTCAGTGAGTTACTAATGCTTGGAGGGGGATTGACAGAAGACTCAAAACTACATTTACAGTACTCTTAATTTGTGTAAGCGGTCCTTCAGATCAAAATTGAGGCATGATTAGCCCCATAAAGTCGGGCTTATTTGGAAGAATTAATAAAAAAAAAGCTTTTCTCCACAAGAAAATTAAAGAAAGTAAAGGGTGAAATTTAAAGAAAAGATAAAGTTAAGTAGCAATTTGACCTTAAAACGAACAAATCATTATCAATAAAGTATAGATGAAACCCAAAAGAAACAGTACAATAAATAACCAAGTCAAACTTAAAACAAAACTAAAGCAACCCAAACAGTAATAAGGCCACCACCTCCTAAGTCTTCTAAGACCAAACGTCATTTGTACTTTACTGAAGCAAGTTTGGTTTCGTGCTGTGTGTTTTTTATTTTCCATAACATCAACAGAAAAACAGTATCACAATAATGAACCAAGATTGTTGAAAAGTGGCCAATGATGTAGATTTGACAGTTTTTTATATACATTCCTGAAAGTCTTAGCAATTTTAGATTTATGAACATTATAAAAGAGAAAACGTTTAAATACATTTTTTTTTTTTTTTTCAGCAAAGCACATATGACGTTCTTGTCTTTATTAGGATTAGGGGTGTTTGTGTGTTTCAGTTTCTTATTGATGGTGATTTATGTTCGGTTTAAGCCTTAAATAACTATTTGACTCTGCTTTCTGCTCGTCTTTGGTTTGATGTTGCTTTTTATTTTTCCTTGAAAAATTATTTTTGTTAGAAATTGTTTTAAAATTAATTCCTGTTCATTTTTAGTTGCTGTTGTTTTCTTTTAATAAATAAAAATTGTTAAACCTTTTTTGGTTTTTCTTCTTAATAATCAAGATTTCGGCTTTCTATTTGTATTTTGGACAAAATTTTTCCAACAATATGACGTTCTTGTCTTATTAGGATTAGGGGTGTTTTGTGTTTCAGTTTCTTATTGATGGTGATTTATGTTCGGTTTAAGCTTAAATAACTATTTGACTCTGCTTCTGCTCGTCTTTGGTTTGATGTTGCTTTTTATTTTTCCTTGAAAAATTATTTTTGTTAGAAATTGTTTAAAATTAATTCCTGTTCATTTTTAGTTGCTGTTGTTTTCTTTTAACAAAATAAATTTGTTTAAACCTTTTTTGGTTTTTCTTCTAATAATCAAGATTTCGGCTTTCTATTGTATTTTGGAAAAAATTTTCCAACAAGTGGAAGGCTGATAACCCCCATACCTTCTCAAGACCAGAAGACAATTTTGCGCTTTACTGAAAAAAAAACAACAACAAAAAAAACAAATGACCGTGGATCGTCAGTTTAATTGACATATACTGATATTTATTCCTTTAAAGTTTTGATAATTTTTATTTTATGAAAGTAGAAAAGTGGAAAACCATTCAACGTATTTTGTTTTCAGTAAAGCCGCAAATGTCTTCTGGTAAAGCGCAAGAAGGCATGGGGTTATGAAGCCCTACTCATGTTAATTTTTGCGGCGTTTTGAGTTTGACTTGGCTATTTATTGTAATTTATGTTTGTTTTGAGTTTTCATTTATTAATTGATAGTGATTTGTGGTAGTTTTAACGCTTGGACGATTATGTGACTTTATATTTTTGCTCATTCTTGGTTTAATGGAGCTCTTTACTTTTCTTCGGAAAACTTGTTTTGTGGAAAAGTTTTTTAAAATAATTTCTGTTGGTTTTTAATTTTATTTTTTTGGACTCCCCCCCTCCAGACCAAAAATTTTCCCCCCGCCAGAACCTCAGTTTGCCCCCCTCCCCCTATCTGAAATTTATTTTATACAAAAAAATCTTTTCAAAAACTAAGACAAGCCTGCCTAAGTCAAGTATCCAGAGAAACAGGTCAGTTTTCTTTACCATATGTTTGCCTTTTGGTAATATATTGATCATTTTTCAGTTTTCCACTGTCATTTTCCACTTGATTTGGGAAAAATTGCCTCCAACTTTGCCCCCTCCCCCAGATTTTGACGAAATTACACACTGGTATTAAGTTGGAACTTTCAGAGAATGCTTATAGGGAAAGTTCATCTGACGAAAAAGCAATATGTGCACGCTATTATTAATGCTACTACCACTACTACATTTACTACTACTACTACTTCAACTGCTACTTCTTTATTGTAACTACTTGTAAGGCTAAGAGCATTTGGATTAACATTTTAAGAAGTATTTGAATATACAGGTTATATTCTAACTGGGATAGGAGGGGAGTGGTTCTTTCCTACCCCTGTAAGCAAATTAATCCTTGTTCACGTCCTAGGGCCTTTTGTAACAAAAGATGATGCCGTCCTCAAAACTTTAGTATGGCTATTTTAATGTAAAAGATTGAAATACAAAAAAAAACGCCTCCAAAGCTGCGCAGCCGATTACAGTCCCCAGGGCTGGGGTTAAAGCTTTGAAATAATTGCTCATTACTTATAGAAGGAGTAGTAAATAAACCCTCAAGGAAAGGTAGGCTTGTTATGCATTGATGAATTATGAATCTTACAGATATTACCATACTTTCAGTCTTTTCAAGGTAAATGCTATACAAATCAGACTGTGCTTATGTTAATCCCTATGTTTTTTTAGTATAAGAATAAAAATTCTTCACCCATGAAACTCAAGTCCCCCAAATCAACTTATTCCTCTGAGCTGATTTATGACTCTAATTACTTTATTTATTGTTTTTGAATTGCCTTCATTTCGTTCTATATACTGTTAACAATAAAATAATAAAAGTTTTTAGTCTATTTTGAAACGAAAGGTTTCAATGAGAAGATATTTGTGACTCAATCACCATTTGAGCTTAGAATGGTTGCTCTGTCTATTAAATTATTCTGAAACCAGTATTTGGTCGGGTTCATTTGACAATAAAAGTGGTAATGTAAAAAAATACAAACAATTTTCCGGCTATTTTTTGTTCTCTATCATTGATTTAAAAATCGTTTTCATAAGAAAAAAGATAATAAAAAATATTATTCTACTTTCCAGGCACGTTCAAAAGGTAAGAGACTCGAGCCCTGGACTGCATGAAATTCCAAGTTTTTTTTCAAATATCCAGTGACTTCTTATTCAAATAATCAATTTTTAAGTACCCACTCCCTTAAAAAAAAATATTTGCGTGCCTTTTGCACTATGTTATCCTTAAGTCGTGTATTTCTTATGATATGTTCTATGGATTTCAACATTTATACAAGTTATAAACGTGTGCAAACTTTACAAAATAAGGTTATTCACTTTCACTGGTAATTATACTAAAAATCAAATAATAAATAAAGTAACACTGTGTTTTAAGAAGTTAAAATTCCCAGACTAGGACGACTCTTTGATTGCCAGGCTGCTGTGGTTACGTACCAATGTCTTAATGATTCATGTCCTTTGGTGCTCAGGATCAGCTTAGATTATTTTATTTATTTTGTATGATTGTTTTAGTAGAAATCCTAGTAACTTGGTAATAGAGAATGAGGGTGGTAGAAGGGCAGCTTTTTCCCATTAGATACGAGGACCAGAATTTGTAAGATATGAGGCCTGTATATGGCCGACACACGTAGCTTTTTTCGACACCGATTTGCCAAATCGGCACTGAATTGCAAAAAAAAAACGCCAGTGATTCGAGCTTAAAGAATTCTCTAGTTTTCAGTCTTGATTTACAAAAACGGTGCCGAATTGCATCGTGTTCTTAAAAAATGTCCATCCTGACGTACTTCAATCCTCAGTCGTTTCCTTTTTTCAGCAGGAAAATCAAAAGTACTATTCATCATGTAGTAATCGATAAGCTGCGTTGACTATTGTAATTGTAATCGGATTAACGATGCCTCTTGACTAATAAGGTTCCTACGTCGGCCCTTGCAGTAGGTTGCTACAGCAATGTTCGGTCTCTGGGACCCGTAGGACTAGGCTAAGGTTAAACCCACTACGCTACTGCAAGACACAGTTGACTATTAGTTTCCATGATGATTAATTTTGCGCAAAGGTTACCGTTTTTGCATAGCTATCGTTTGCCAACTTAACTACTGAAACCAGTGCCGAAAAAAGTTACGTTTTTCCGGCATCTAACCAATCCTGATGTCTACATTATGACCCTGATGTATGAATACAAGGCAGAATTTTCAAACTATTAAAACGATGAAAATGAAAGTTCAAAATAGCTGTAACTTATTCCAAAGGTACGCACGTCTTCAGGCCAAGTTAAGATTAATTTATAATAAATCCTAAATATTAACTTAAGACTAATTAAGTAACTAACTAAGTAATTTACGTAAAGAAATATCTTTTCTGTAAAAAAGTCAAGAATTTATTATTAGCCTAGGAGAATTTTGTTGGTTTTGTATCATTTCTTAGATTTACTAATTTCTTTTTCATTTATAGGGGTAAGAATAATTGACTCATAAAGTAAATTTTGAACAATATGAGACTCCTCTCTGGGCTCTTCCAGAAGAAGCATAAAATTTTATTTCTGATGTAAATGGGAGGTAAGTTTAAACTTTACCCCCACCCCCCCTATGTGCAAATCTATACCTGGAATTGGTATATAGGGGTGGGGGGGTAAAATTTATTTCCAACAAAAATGATTATATATTTGGAAAGAGCATAAAAAAAGGCATCAAGTGGTGTATTCACTTTATTTGTAAGTCAGTAATATGATTTGCTAAATATTTACCTTTAAAAGTAAGTGAGAATTATCAAATTCTCCATTAGAATCATCAAACCCCAGGATGAGGGAACAAATAGGTTAAATCAGAATTTAGCCAAGTTTCAGCATTTTCATATGCTATTCCTGACAGAATTTGCTACAAAGCTTGTAAACAATGTTAGAAAATTAATCTCACCTCATAGTTGATGAAGCTTAGTAATTAGACTGTTTTAATAAAAAAAAAAAAAAAAAAAAAAAAAAAAAAAAAAAAAAAAAAAAAAAAAAAAAAAAAAAAAAAAAAAAAAAAAAAAATCAGTTTTCCTGAACAGGTGAAAAGTTACATAGATGGTAAGCTTTTGTAAATTTTAACTATTCACCCTTAATATCTCCCCAGCCAGTTCAGATAATAAAATCTTGGTGACAGCACCAGAACTGCTAATCATAATATTAGCATATATGGGAGGTGGGTTTGTGCAATGCATCTGTTTCCATGGGAACTGTAAAAACATGTGTTGGTATTGTAAAATTTACAAATGCTTACCCTTCTATGGTTAAACAATAGTAGATAGAACAAGATTCCCAGTACTTGGAGAGCACCTAATCTAAGACAAAAATCTTGGTAAAAATCTACATTAGGGGTTATTAAGAAGGAAATATGTTTAACTAGCAATTCTTAATTCATAACATGCAGAATAGTCCAATTGCAGCTAATACATTTTGAATCCTTAAATACTATGGTAATCATAAGAGAATTCTACTAGAACATCAAGTGCTGTGTTTAGACACCAGAAGGAAACACAAGATTCATTAGTATAAATGGACCTGAGGATTAAACAGGGCTGCATCTTGTTGCTGTTGCTATTTGTACTGATTGCAGACTGAGTGCTCTAGACTTGCAGCATTTGTGGCATTCACATAGGCTAGAAAGAGAATAATGGCAGACCTTGACTTTCCTGATGACATTAGCCTGCTTGAGTCTGCAAACAAAAGCTCCAAATGTCCATTAATTACATAAAGGAATAGACATAAACAATTTCATGTGAGATTAATGTTGACAAAAACAAAGAGCATGGTGAGTATTGGCTCCTCCCAATTTCAGAACAGTGGTGTCAATTCTAGAAAACTGGGGGGGGGGCAAACGTATGTTCAATATGCAAGGTAATAGATTGTGTTTTTTTTATAACAGAAAATACAAAAAACAATTTTTTAAATGAATACCCCCCCGCCCCTAAAAAAGTGCTTTTCAAACACTTAGGCAGGGGGGATCTAATGAGGGTTCAGATGCTTTCCCCCCAGTGCCTCTAGCTGGGTTAGAAGTCTCAGAAGTACTCTTTATACCTCAACTGAGACGGTTTATTAGCAATGTGCTCTCATGCCTTTTACATGGTTCAAGAAACCTGCATGTGAACCAATAGTCAGAGAAGAGATTACTAGGCCTCAGGAATTTTTTCCTACATTGCATAGAAAACCTTCCATGGAAACTGCAAGTTAAAAACCAAAGTGTGGGAGAGCTTATGGTTTACACATTAATCACAGGAAAGGTAAAATACTGTAAATTGTGGTAC
This sequence comes from Artemia sinica, assembly GCA_027921565.1. Classification (NCBI taxonomy): domain Eukaryota; kingdom Metazoa; phylum Arthropoda; class Branchiopoda; order Anostraca; family Artemiidae; genus Artemia; species Artemia sinica. The sequence goes on from CM051257.1 coordinate 13,551,819, forward strand.
CTAGATAATGTGATCTAAATGCCTGAAACTCAGCTTCCCAAGGCTGTCCTCTGGTGAAAGCCTGTTGGATTCATTTAAAGAGGTAGACCAAAATATATCCTCAAACATAGCTACACCACTGACCTCCAAAATCTTCAAGCAGCTCAAGTGAGGAGACATGTGGGCATGCAGCAACAGTTGAGTTTCATACCTGCAATTCCTTTTGAATGCCATAAGTGCTTCTGAAGGCACAGGAGTACATTAGTGCCTATGTTAATAGGGAAATAATCCAATTTTTAGGTGGTAAAATAAAGATTTTGAAGTGATCTTACTGTTGAAGTAGGGATTAGCAGTCTAGCTCCTCATTTTTTGCGCCTTCTTAATTATGTTATTTCTAAAGGCATATTGTTCCACATTACCCCTCACCCCTTCCTTCCAACATATTTTTACAACAGTTTTAGCATTATTTATGAAGGTCTTATTTTGTATTGCTAAGGAGTTGGCTTTCTCTTTTATGTTTTTGATTTGTTTTGATTCTATTTCCTTATCTTGCCTCCTATGTATTACATACAATTGGTATGTATATATCCAATTGGCTCCTACATATATAAATGTTAATTTTATATATTCTATCATGTTATACAATAGAAAATTGATGTAGACTAGCTTAATTGGCATATTGCAGTTGTAACAGAATGGCACTATTGTAAAATGTAATGGGAAAATAAAAATGGACTATATTTTACTCATCAAGGGAGGGGGTGTTTGTAAAGTGAAGCAATGGGCTGTAAGGAATGAGATAAGTAAGTGAGTTTCAATAAGTAAGTTTTAGGGTTTTCTTTAAATGTGCCCCTGGTCTTACCTTCAAAAAAAGAAAACACTATCATAATGAAATTATTACTTACTAAAATGTCAAATGTTTTCTGTTAATTAGATTTTCATGTTTCCTTCCATTTTTATATTCAACACAATAATTTAAGCAGTGAAAAATAAAGTGTAAATGCATTATTAAGGATTATATCTGATAGAATCTGGGGGGGGGGATAAATGACCACAGTACTGATCATTTATATTTAAAAATAATGTTTGATGGGGAAATAGAATGATACTACTCTTTTGCCAATGTGGCCAGAGCCTTTGAAAAACAAGGCCAAAATAGCCAGACAACATTTTTGCCCCAATTCAATATTTACCTTGCTTACTTAGCCATGGTTCACCCTGCTGCGTTGTCAAGCAAAAACAACCATTTTAGCTTGATCTGCTGAATTCCATCTGATTTTTTTGCTGCAGTTTATGTGTCATCATGGTTCAAGGCTGTGAAGCATTTTATTGATTTCTAGAACTTGATTTAGCCTATTCCTTTGGATATGCTGTAATATCTAACAGTTTATGGTAGTGAGCTGTAAGTAAGGAGCAACTCTGACCAATAGTAACCAAAACTGTAAAAAACAATTTTGATAACAATTAAAACATCAAAAGAATTTATAACTGATGCCAAATATATAATGCTCATTAATTTTAATGTAACCTCATCAAAAGCTACAAGCCTGAGAAAATTTTTCCTGATTTTGAAAAGGGTGGGAACACCTCCCAAAAGTTAAGCATCTTAATAGAAACAACACCATTAGATTCAGCATATCAGGCAGGTTGTGCTGCTAAAATGTTGGAAGCTATTGGAATTTTGTTGAGTTCTGTTACTGGCAGCTTTGGAACTTTTTGCTAGCCTGCTGAAGAAATCTTTAGTTTTTTCTAAGATTCTTATCAAAGATTTGAACCTAAGTTTCCACAGGCAAATGTTCTTACCACATGTGCTATCAAGTCTTATATATACTGTTTGTTTTATACTTTTTGCTGCACCCAATCACCCATTTATATGTTTGTTTATACAAAGAGGGAAAATTTTGATGTATTATTACTGCACTGTCATTAAGTGTAAATATAATTTAGATATACATAAAATACATAAAATATAATAAAAATATAACATTAATATAATACAATTTAGAAGTAATTGAACATTCAGTAGTAGTTGAAAAATGGCTTATAACAAATTAGTTTAACAAATTTATGTGACAAAAACACACAGTTGGTGAGTTAAGAAAAACAATTAAAAAGAAATAAACCATTTTGATTCCTTAGGCATTCTCTTTTGAAATGTATAGTCCTCACCATTACAATATTCATACTTGACCAGAAATATAATAGTTAGATCTTTTGAAATACAATACTCACTGCTATTACTGTTATATGCCTTACAATTGCACTTACCACAACGTGATTGTATCTCAGCCATAAATCTCATGATTTGGGCCAATGACTAGAGTTGGTTTTATGGTGCTTCTGACAATTGAAAAGAATTGTAGCCTAATTCAGACATTGGTCTAAACAAGTTTCACACAAAGAATAACATGACATTGTCAGTGGTCAAAAAGGGACCTTTAAATATACCAAAGCTGATTCTCTTGTTCTCGAAAAACCTCACTTAGAAATAAATTAATGCAAAGCTTCAAGGATGTTTTTTTTTTTTTTTTTATGTGGCAAAACCTAGTTAACACATTATAAACCTGATTATAAAGCTTATACAGAATTGTTATTTTCTTCAGTTTTGGATAAGCAGTCTGTAGTGGCACCAAATTGTGTTTAAAGTATTAGCTTAATTAGCACTTTAAAAAGAATAATAAGTTTAACTTGTTAAAGTGTTTGAGACTAAAAGTTATGCCAATTAGTGGACTATAGCAGAGAGAATATGTAAATTTTTACATCATTTCTTTTGTTTGGCTTTCTACAGGAGATGTATTAAATATTGAATGAAATAGCATCCAAAGAATAAAGAATCATGATAGTTGGTTGTACACTTGTATTGTCTATTCTGTAAAACGCTTTCCTGTTAATAGCTACCTTTATGAAGTCACCTTCACTGAAATTCAGCATTTTTTATGAGAAAATTGAAGAAACTGATGACATGTTTGTATCTATAGAAGCAGGTCTTAGGGTACTTGGCAAGAATGCCTAGGTCAAAATAGGCAAATATAAAGCATAAGAAGATGCATCTTTGATATTAATCCCCAGTGGGTTTGGCAGGGTTATCACTTCAAAGCATTTGAAGTTCAAATGCTTAACAAAATATACAATTTGACATCTTAAATAATTCCTGAATTTAATTAATGTTTCAGTTCAGTTCAAATTCTTTCACCACATATTTCAGTAACAAATCTTCTGTGGCGTGTGCTTTATATTTGATATTGCTTTTGTTACATCATTTGGTTACTCAAACAGAGTCATCTGCTTCACAACAAACCCCTAAAAGATCATGAAGATTGCTAGATGTGCCTCATTATACTGTATTCATGTGCTGTGCTTTGTACAATCTGATGCACATTGATAATAGACGGCTTGTAGAAATGGGAATGAGTTTGGTCACAACTAAAGTTTAACTAATGTTTTCAGTAGGCTCATGAAAAAGGAAGGATGGTGCTATTAAACTTTTTTTTTTTTGATCAGAATCTTTAATGCAGAGAGCATTGATGTACAGAATACTCCTAAAGTCAATATTTTTGAAAATAATTATTTGTGGGAATAATTGAAAAGCAAAAAAACTCTGTTCCTCTCTGACCAGCAAGAAATTATTCAAAAATTTAAAACTGCAGTTACTGTAAACTTTAGTTGCAAAAAATAAGCATGGAGAAAATGCTTATGAATGACAAGTCCCTGAGATTTGGGCTTAAAAGCTTCCATGGAAACTACTTTTTTTCCTCTGTCTTCTACAGTCATGTTGCTGTTTCTATAACCGCCATGTAAACCTTTTGATTCGATTCTTTGTACAATCTTTGGGAATTCTACTCACCCCTCTCTTCTTAGTGGATGTGTCAGTCTCAATCAAAGGAAGTTGGGTATTTTTATTATTTAACTGCATTTGCATGATGCAGTAATAGTGCCCAAAAGTTTGCCCTCCTTTTCTTCATGCATGCTATGAGTGTATTTCAGGTGTATAAAGGAGTGTTCCAATCAATTTGTGGGAGGGGGGGGAGGATTGTGAGTTGGGTATTTTAATAGAAGGTTCTAAGATTTTAATTGCATTTTATTATGTTTTTCCAGATTTTTTTGTTTTAATAGATATTATTGTAAGTTCTCCAGTAGGTATCCTGAGCAAAACTTTCCAGAATTTTTCTGCTCAGGTATCTTGTAGAGGGAGGAAGGGGTGGCTGCAGCACTCCCTCCATATCTTCCTGAAGCTAATGCCTTTTCCTTTTGTCACTTTTTTAGTATGTTATCTCATACTTCCTCCAAAAAAAACTACCGTCACCCTTATATATTCTTGACAGGCCAGATCAGGGTAGGCCAGTCATTTTGCTGTAAATCTGACAATTTTGGCCATGTCCTCCTTTGTTTGGATCTATTCGTGGGTGTTTTTTTTTTCTACCTTCATTGGATCTACTTTTTGTATGAAAAGCCGTGTTTATCTACATTGTAAATGGTCGAATTCTACTGGGGTGGGGGAGAGGCCAGCAATAGAAGATTATATATTCTTTTTCTATTTTGGCCTCAATTTTAATGGGAGAAAGGTGTTTCAAGAGAGAGGGTCTACTCTCCCCTTGGACTAGTAGGAAGTAATACAATATATTTTGGTTTTAAATCAGAGAATAATTTTATAAAACTATGTGTTTTAATGCTATTGTTATTGTTTATACATATTCCTTATATGTTCTTAAAACACAGCGGAAATTAGCCTGCTTTTTAAAATTTTTAAGATCTCTGCTGCCGAAGTATATAGGATCAAGCAGTGGTTTTCACCAAAGTACTACTCTAGGAAGTGATACTGAAGGAACACCAAATTCTAGGGAAAAGAAAACAGTACAGGAAGCCAAAGAGACAAAGGTGAGAACACAGTTGTGCTTAGTATCGATCTGTGGTTTTAAAGTGCGTTCTGAGAAGCACACTGCTTTCTTGGGAAATTCTTGGGTTACTGATCTCTAGCAAAATATCTCATAAAAATAGCTGCTACTAGCTAATTGTGCATCAATACATATAATAGAGCAAACGTTAATGATGAACGAGGGCTCCTTGCCTTTAAACATTGTTTGATAGGTTCACTTCAAAAGAAATTGGGAAACCCCTTAGTTTATATTTTGTCTTACCATTACCTCCTCCTGTTCAATCCTTCCTAATATTCTCTTAGTAGATTTAGGTCATCTCCTCGTTCAGATGAGCTATCCTCCCCTTTCAATTCAGCTTTCTTTCTAATCTTTGTTTTCTCTGATTCTGTTCTATGACTTTCTGTGGTGTCTGTTCAGTGATTTTCTTTATGATCTACTTTGCTGCATTCATGTCACATACCAAGGGAATTATAGTTTTCTTATCTTTTTCTTAATGGTCAAATGAGACCTCTTTGAAGCTTTTAAAAAGTTTTCTAGTTTTGACTTATCTAAGTTCTTTTTAAATTGCTGAACATTCATATTCTTTTTGTATGGACCAGAGATTCTTGAAGTACTGATATATTAAGAATTTATTATAAAAAACATTTTAGGGTGGAAGGGCGGGAACATAAATGTACAATTTATTGTGCCGTCCAATACAGAAAAGGATCGAAAGATTTTTGGGCGGTGATAGTGGCACCAATAGTAAAGCTTAGAAATTTCTTCCAATATCATCCTAGAGACATGGTTTACGAATCTTCAGAAATATAAGTTTTCTTAATTCCTTTCAATGATTTCTAGCGCAAAATTTCTGGAGTTAAAAGAGGTTGAAATGGTCACTATTCTTTCTTTTCTTAAAAACAGCTAGACTGTAGCCAATATTTCTGCACTGGGATATCTCTGGGTTTCTGCCTTTGTGCTTACCTCTGTCTCTTTCCTATTCTATATCTTTCTATTTAATTTTGGAAAGTATCTTTGTACTGGAATGTTAACCAAGGTTTTGTCACATCTCTTGCTCAGAATGTTTTTTGAATCTTCCGACCAGACAGCTCATTAAAAAAATTGTCTGTATCCAAAGATTAACCTACCTCCAATGCTTGATTTATCCCTATTTTGAGACCTTGATAACAAAAGCGGAGACTCCTTTCTCTGGCGGTAAATTTTGAGGATTATGCCCGAAATTGTACAGAACTGATATTTCATGCCAAAATATGATATTTTTAAGTACCAGACCTTCCTTGCTTAAAAAAATGAATTCCCTCTTAAATGTGTCCGAAAATGAAAGGAAAGACCGAAAAGATGTAGTATGATTAATAGGTGACAAGCGGCTTTGTATTTTCGTTTTTTCTGTTTATTTGTATTTGTTTTTTCTGTATTTAGTATCAGCTGTAAAGACTAAAATCCAAGACAGATCGCATAAATATAAAGAAAGAAGCTGCTGTTCCTGATAGTGCAAAACTAGAAGCTGCTCAGAAAAGACTACAAGCTCTGCTAAAAGGATTTCCTCAAGTGAGTTTAGTTACAGTCTTTGTTTTAAATATTTCTATTTTATTTTGTTCATATTTTCTTTTGTATGATTGTCCCCATTTGACTAATCGATTTTCCAAAATAGCTATAAACGTTCTTTGATATTTCTTTGGAGAGATCAATAGAAGTTCCTATGGGAATACTTTTTGTTGAAGAACCGTGTCGGACAAGTTGTTCTTTAATCTGCTGGTTCTTTGACCAATTAGACATTTGTTGCGTTGGGATCCTATGTGACCAATCCTGGATTGTCAGAGCTACCTATTCAGTTACCAGGAGGCTATGGGCTCAACCTCCAATGATACAATTTCTTCTTCACATCTGTGTCAACAGCTTCCGTTGTAGATGGTAACTGACTTTCAAGATCCGTATCAGTATAGTCACGTATATTGAAGTGTCTGCACCGCGCCGTAATCAAATATATTGAAATATATTTGAAATATAATACACTCCCTAAACCTGAAAAAAAGTAAACTGTAAAAAAACTATAAATAGCGAGTCTTGCTGTAAGTACGGACTGACCATCATTTTACAAACAAACTTTCCTTCCCTCTCAGTTCAAAAGTTTCCTAGGAGGAGGTTCACCTCGATCCTAAATTTTTTTTTTCGACCCGTAAAAAGGTAACAAAATAAAAACAAATTTTGATGCGTTTTTAAAAGTAAATATAGAAAAATTGAAGGAAATATTGGAAAAAATTGGAAAATTGAAGTAATTATTGAAAAATCGAATTAATATTGGGAAAAATACTGAAAATTTTTCAATATTTGCAAAGAAGGTCGCGGGCCTGTTTGTGCATTTGATATACACTGGGTTTCAGTTATGCTAGGGCTTGCTGCTCTATTGTATTTTTTCCCGAGATCTTTGTACTTTCAGCTCTGAGCTTGGGATCGTAGGAAGTTTGTATATTATATATAGCCGTCAAAAAGTATATATATTATCATTTTTATAACAAAACAAATCCAACTTTTTGTTGCAAATTATTATTCCACATATTTATATTTTATTTTAAAACTTGGCATTTTTTGCAAGTGAATCTTGATGCATTGTGAATTCTTACTGGGAACCCTGATTTATCCTTGTTATGTAGTCAGTGCTGGGTTCTACAATATATTTCCCTCTACTTTTCCCCTATTACTAAAGATATCATGTACAATGTTTTTATTTTAGTATTTTTGAGCATTTATTTATTACTAGTAAGTAAGAAAAAAATCTAAACTGAAAGTTTCAACGTAAATAAATTGTTATGTTTTTGCTTATTCCAGGAAGAGACCACAGAGACAAAAATAAACTTGGCGCGCCCAAAAAGCAAATTGCTGAAGAAGAAAGCAGATAAAAGTATATATGTTTTTTTACTTTCATGTTTATATATAACTTCGTTTATATAATACAATATTTATTATATAATATAGTATTTATTCTTATAATACAATGATACAATATTATTTAGTTGTTTATATAATAACAACTAAATCTTAGCTCCCTGTTTCTGCTGAATATTGCTCTAAAAATACAAAATTGCATATGCAAAGAAAAATATTTCTTACAGAACTTTAAAAACTGAATTTTTATCAAAAATGTGTTCAAAGGTGAAACAAATG
>CM051257.1:13564833-13627333 GCA_027921565.1 Artemia sinica
TTTTCTATTAATTAAAAAACTTTTTCCACAAAACAAGTTTTCCAAAGAAAAGTAAAGAACTCCATTAAACCAAAAATGAGCAAAAATAAAACCAAATAATCTACCAAACGTGAAACTACCACAAATCAGCATCGATAAATAAATGAAACCCAAAACGAACAGAAATTACAATAAATAACCGACTCAAACTCAAAACGAGCAGAAATTAACATGAGTAGGGCTCAAAACCCCAACGCCTTCCAAAGGCCAGAACAAAGCAGCGCGATTGCGCTGCCTATGATAAATAATTTAACTATTTCCATCGGAAGCTTCGATATCATGGCAGATTAATGTTGTTTTTCTATATTAGCTGTATTTATATTAGGTATAAATTTTTCAGTTGCATTTTTATTTACAATTTAATGTTTCCGACTCTTGAAGATCTGTGGATCGCTCTTTTAAGGCGCTTGCGTGCGAAAAAGAGCGAGTGGGGTCTCTGCCCTTGTGCCTTCCCCTCCTCAAAAGGAAGAAAATTGCCAAGACTTTAAAACATTTTCTAGTAACTAAGTCATTACATAATAGTTAAAATTTTATAAGTACAATATGAAAGTACATAGCATGCAAGTATTACATTCCAGGAGGGGTTCAGACACCTTTCTTTTTTGTTATGGGGAAGGGGAGGGTAGATCTGTGTCAATGATATATTTATTTCTATTACAAAATTCAAAATACGTACCCCTCCTCCTCCTAGGCATTTCCGTGTCTCTGCCACTAGCTTAAAGAAGCATTGATCAATATCAGACGATACAAGTTCAAATGAACGAGGCTGGTATCGCATAATTCAATATTTTGACCCCGTTTTTTCGTCTTTATTGATGTGTGATTTGTTTTATTACAAAATATTTCTTCACTTGTTTGTGGAAGCTAAGAGGATGGCAGCAATTTTCTTCAATTTTACCAAACTTTGATCCATCAAGATTTCTGGTCTCAAGCTCAACATTATCTATTCCATATTGTTCTTCCTCAAGATATTTTTTAATGGATTTTGAAGGCCCTGACTAAAAAATGCCAGGACAAATTAAAAAGGTATATAAAGTGCAAAAACCAGCTTCGTACCAGCTTGTGCTGAGATCCGGTGTGTAGCTGGCTCTAGCTTCAATTGTTGGGGTGCGAGAAGTGTCTTATAGGACCAACATAGGGCTCAATTATTGGTGTTCATTGAAGCTCAGTTCAGGGGATTGAAATTTATGATTTCCAAAAATTTGATTGCGAATGAGGCCTATCTTGGTTTCGCAGAACTCAGCACAAGCATCGGAATATAAGACTGCATCCAAACTGAAATAAATTAAAGCATCGTTGCCCCCCCCCCCAAAAAAAAAAACATCAACGAATAAAGCTACTGCAACAAACGAAAGGGGGAAAATTCGAAACAAGACTTGACATCTGGTGCAAAGGCCCCTGTAACTGCTGCAACAGCTGTGGTCGATGGTCATAGTTGCGGAGCAACACAAGTGATATGTCCATCGGATAGGACTTTAACCTTCTACAGTTGCCACAAAATATGCTAATCTATACCATACCAAATCTAATCGAAATAGTCATTTATTGGTATTTTGTCAGCCTAAAGTGTCACTAATAACGCTGTTTAAAACGAATATGCCACGGTATGAAGTATCGTTTTTAAACAATCACTAAGGGAACTGTCCCAAACTTTGTCCCTTGTCCCAAACCTTCTTTTACTTTTGTATAGTGAGCTCATTTCAGTACGACTCTCTCATAGCTTTTGTACCGTTCAATCAAGATTAAGTGCCAGCTTTTTGCCATATGAGTCCAAATATCTTTCCCAAACGTATTGGAAATAGATACTGCGATATTACAATTTAATTTATAATAAGGGGACTTTGACCCCTGAGGTTGGGTATTCTCCAGTATGGTGGATACGGGTTGCTGTAACGAGATACGGAGAGCTTTTATCCGGATTTAACTTCTGCTAGGTTATGCCTACCTTAATCCCCCCCCCCCCTCCACCCGCGAAGGGTACTTCAATATGGGCCTACTACTTCATCATATTGGATTTCTAGCAGGGTGTTTCTAGCAAATTTCAATGTTGGGATTAAGTAAGCTAAGTGTAAACCTAATTCCAATAGAGATTCAAAAGTCGCTACTTATGGATGCCGTTGACAAGAACGTAGCCTTTTTCTCATAGACGTTTGACCTAGCGAACACGTTTGATCATAGCTTTGTTCGTTGACCGGTGAAAAAGTTCCGCTAGTCTGTCTAGTAATTAGGTTTAATATAAGAGATGTAGAAACACCCTCCTTCCTCTCCTCCCAAAGATGTTGCATTTGATATCAGACTACAAGAAGCAACACTTTGAGCCAAGCTCACTTTGGTAAACTTTACTTTACCAACACTTTGGTAAAGTGGCTCACTTTATTCAACGCTTCCTAATGAATTTGTTTCGTTTTAGGGAGCTTCTTGGAGCCATAACTGGTTTAAAGGCAAGAGTACGCCAAGAGGAAGAAAATAAAAGAAAAGCTGAAGAAGCCAGTAAAGCGAAAGAAGCAGAGAAAGCAGCAGCTGTTAAACAAAAGCTTGGAGAAAAGAAAGGCGATGAAGGAAAGAGATTTGAAAGGTGAGAGTGGCTGAAGCCAATCTTGGGGGATCCCTTTAAAAATCGCACTATTAATGAACTGCTATCAGACTACATAATATGGGAATTGGGGAACTTGGAACCATCAAGATTGGTTAAGACAGCTCACTGAGTATTATTTTTAATCCATTTGTAGCTTTTAACTAAGAAATGCGCATGGTGGCTTCGTGCAATTGAAATCTTCAGAGGTTGTAGCAAAGATTAAATAAATTGAGGTGCTTAAATGCATGTGTCCCAATCATAAAAGTTAATAAAGCATCTTGTAATCCAGTGACAGTTTTCAGAACTATTATAATGGAGTCAAATACAAATACCTCGCTAATTACGACTGCTTTTCTACGAATAATACAAAATTCAAGGCCGTACCCAGGGGGGATGTAGGGGGGTTTGACCCCCCCCCCCTCCCCGAAAGGTTTGTTTGACTCGTAAAAACATAACAAAAATGGATATAAACAAATTTTGTATGAGTTTTTTTAGGTTTTTTTGTGTACCCCCCCCCCCTCCCCGAAAAAAATCTTTGAGTAAAACCACCTCCGAAAAAAAAATCCTGGGTACGGCATTGACAAAATTATAAAGTTTTGAAAGGGGTTTGATAAGTATATTAAAACTGAGAATTCAGAAACTGCAATTATTTGACTGATTGTATTTTTTCACTTTGTATTTAAACATCTTCAATCTCAAGTAGCTCCTTTAATTTTAGCTCCTTAGCATTCCCCAAATTCAAACGTCTTTTGGAGCCATTACCTGTCAGCAGTCACATTGAACACATGTCTAAATTGCATTATCTAGTTAGAAATATTTGCAAAGGGCTATTTTCGATTAAAAAAGAAGTAAAGCCCAGTAAAATACCATTATTTACTGACGTTTTTAATTAAAATAGTCCATTTTCTTCTACTATAATACATGGATCACAATTATACCTTTAAATAAATACCTTTGTGTCTTTTATACAATTATAATTTATAATTATAATATACATATCGTTTATACTCTGTAATTCATAAATTACAAATATATTAAAAAATTAATTGTATAATCGTATTAAATATTTTATAAACTATAATTTTATAAGCTATACTTAATAATTTGTAATTTATAATTTATATTTATGTCTGTATTATTTTACCTTTTACGTAATACATGAATTGTTATTATATTATTAATATCCTATTTAGTCCTTAAAGGCAACAGTAGATCTCAGATTCTTTTCCATTGACGATATATTGTTGAAAATAAAAGCTGAAAATATGTATTTAGAAATACAAATAAAGAAAATACCTGAAAATACAAGATATGTTCGACAGTGGGCTCAGGAGACGAAAATTTTGAGTATATGAGGGTCGAATAAAGTATGGCAAAGGCTATTTTAATGGCCTTAAATTATACTTTACAGTCGTCTGAAAACCATTATTTTTTTCAAAATGTCTGAAGGAGTTGAAAATGTACTCAGTAGATGTAAATAGCTATGAATCTAAGGTAAAACAATATCAAAAGAGCTTCTATCCGAATACACGTGTCTTTGAAGGGGATTCATTTTAGTATATACATTTAGGGGAGGGAGGGATTTGAGATTGCTTTGACCTCCTCCATCCGATAAAGTCTGGAACAATAGAATTGTCTTTTTTTAAGTAAATGTATATTGCTATTGTTTAAGAAGGAAGTTCACCTCCCTCACTTCTTCCCTAAGTGGAAGAACCTTTTCACCTCTCATCTCTTCCCTAAGTGTCATCTCCCTGGTTACTCTTGTTGTTGTCCGATGAGGATAGGGGCGATCAGTTTTGACTTAAAGCAGAAAATTTAGGGGGGAGAAGCAGAAACCCCGATACTTTGGAAGGGAACAAGAGATCCCCCCCCCCCGTCCTTCAGTTGTGTGTGTTGTTTTATGCTGGATTGAGAGGCATCGTTTTTATACTTGGCTCTTTTTGTGCGGACTATTTTTGATATTTTCATTTTTTTACTCATTTGATTGAAAATAGATTTTCATAAAATAATATAATTTTCTAAAAGGGGATCCTTTGTTATTTAAATTTGAAAAAAATAGAAGCTGAAAATATTTTTTGTTGAATTTTAGGGAATGTCTGTATAATTGACTAGAACATGAATTCACCGATTTTTTTTCCGTTTTTATAGTGTTTTAAATAAGAAAATAACAAGCAAATTTATATTTTAAATGCGAAAATAAATATTTTCTTAATGTTTAATGCTTAATAAGTTTGATTTTATCTATATGTTAGGGTGAATGTCCGAAATCTAGTTAATGTCGACATTCATCGGTGAATGTTTGAAATTCCTTTTTCTCTGCTTCGATTCAATTAGCTTTTTCGAGTCAGCTTTTTCATTCTTATGCAACCTGTGATGGTAAAAGTTAAAGTTAAGTTAGATTATGTTAGTTTAGATTAGGTTAAGTTAAATTAGGTTAACTTTGATTCTAATTATCAGAAATTAGGAAACCAATTTCTTAAGATATTGGGAAAACCAGTTTCCGTGCAAAATATTGACTTTATTTCTCTGATTAAAGGCCATCCATTTCCAAGTTCGAACTTGAAACTCAAATTTTAAGTCTGAAATGGATTCCTAATGTCCCTCAAAATAGTGTAAAAAAAATAATTTGCATATGCTCTTAACATGAGAGTGCTTCAGATTTCCTTTGGTTTGAAATACAAGGATTAAATTTTGTAGTTGAAAAAAATCCAGTTGTGCAACATTAAGCATCCCATAAGATAAAATCAAGTTGTATATAGCAAAACTATATTTTAAATATTTGAAGTATCATTAAAAATCCTTTGCAAAAGAAAGAACTTAAAGATCTTGGTAGATAAAGAACCTTAAAGCAGAAAAAGTTTTACGTACAGATTACAGAACTTCAAAGGATTGTTGAAAGAAATATCTTTCGGGACTCCTACCTTTTCCCCAAGGTAATTAGAATTACTGACTTTATTTTAAGTCAGAAGACAAAGAACAAAAGAAATAATTGTCAGTCCTTTTCAGCTTTTGGCTTCTACTGCACCTGTTGTCAAGGGTGCTCCTAGATTTTTCTCTTATTTGTGCTCAGAGGAGGGGCTGTCAACTGTGAAAATGGTATTGCCAGCTTTTTTTTTCTCTCATTGCTTTAACAAAATATGTATGCGCCAGGTCATAATAATTAAATCTTGGACTCATTTCGATTCCGGATAAGCGTTTGGACCGTGTTCCACAATATTATTGGTAAAATAAACCTTCCTTGTTTTGGAGAATGGGACTATTTTCGATAATTTATTTCGAGGTCTTTAAGTTCATCTTAAAGAATATGGTGTCATAAAGGCCCTTGAATGTAAACAAAATTCGCCATGGCGCCTCATGCTTTCATTTAAGGTCTATAAAATTTCTGTATTTCTAGATAGTAGAAGAGAAAAAGTTTTTCAGAAGTTAAACTGAAAACTTTTAAAGGAAGATAGAAGAGTTAATTTTTTATTTTGAATATCTATTACAGGCGAACAGGTCCTTATCAAGCCGGCAAAACTAGGCTTTTCGAGGCAGAACCCCTTGGAATATTCATTGACGGCCAGGGAAAACCGATCCTTACACCATCTGGGTTGAAGTCAGGAATGGCAACGTGGGACGCAGCAAAGGAGAGGGCACTACAAATGTGTGTTTTATCCCTTCCGGCTAATGGATTTGAAGAAATGATACAATGGACCGAACAAGGAAAGCTATGGAAGTTTCCAATTGACAATGAATATGGTAGGCCACTGACAATGTTCCCTTTTTCTTTCTATGCAAAAGAGAAGACAAATGTGTTGCAGCTTTTACCGTTTTGCGCAATGAAAAAACCTATGCAATATGACTAAAAATGAAGAATTTACACACGGACAACGGACCGGTGAAAAGTCGAATTCTTTAATTCGGTCTACTTGCTTTTACTTATATATATATATATATATATATATGTATATATATAAACGACTCTATATTTTTTTCATGAAAACTTGGGAACTATGAGATTTTTTGGCCTGGAAAAAGGATCTAGACAGGTCCCATGTTTTAAAAAATTCGGTTAAAGCCTCAATTTTTGAATCACACTTATCGTGTAAATGATTTCATACAGCTCTGACGCTCTCCTCTTGAGAAGATCCTCGTGTAAGAATTGTACTAAATAAAGACAAAAGAAACCTATTTTGTCAGGAGACAAAAATAAGATTTATTCTAAATAACAATTGCAATTTTTTTAACCCTCAAAATATTTGAACAGTTTATTTGTTTGGCAGGTTAATTTAAAAAAATTAAACTAAAAAAAACAGAACTTATAGGAAATCAATAACGGTGTACTTAATAGAATAAGTATAAAAAATGTACATAGAAGAAGTTCCAAAAAACGAAAATTTACAATTGTTATTCATGATGATTCGTTTGAACCATTCTATTAAATAAAGACAAAAAATAAACTTACTTTGTCTGGAGGCAAAAATAAAATTCAGTGTGATAAATAAATAAAAGTTCAAATAGGGATCAAACCGTTTTAATAGACAGTGATTTTCACAAACAGTAATAAAATTTCACAAGAAATACTTGATATTTCGGTCACATATGCAGTGACCGTCAACAGTAGTAAAACCTACTCAGTTACTCGGTCATCAATTACTACTGATGACGGTCACTTCATGTGTGACCAAAATATCTAGTATTTTTTGTGAATTTTATCACTGTTTGTAAAATCACTGTCTATGAAAAGGATCTTATCCTTATTTGAACTTTTATTTATTTATCGTCATGGAAATGCAGTGTGGTCTCCGAAGTTATCTACGTTGAAATTCATTTTAAATAACAATTACAAAAATTCTTGAAGTCGTTGAAATTTTAGAACAGTTTATTAGTCTGGAACGTTAACTTCAAAAAATTAAATTAGAATAAACACAACTCGAAGGAAATAGGATCGTTATTGTAGAGCGAAACTCATTTTTTATTGACAGTGTACTTAACAGTATAAGTTTAAAAAAATGCGTAGAATCAGACCCAAAAAAACGAAAATCTACAATTGTTATAAATGATGATTTGCTGGAATAAGCGGAAATTTTTGTTCAACCATCTGAACCATCAAACGTGACAAGACCAAGAGAACGATCCAAAAAACGGAGCAAGAAGAGGCCATAATGAACGATTATTGCCACGGCCATAATGAAAGGAAATTGAGACTTAATAGAAAAGGGTAAAAAGTAAAATTTTGAATAGATTGAGGCGGAGGGGAGCTTGCGCAGCTGTGTGACCTCAGGTGGCTTGGTTGCTGCAGTGATTATTAGTTTATCAGTATATTGAGATCAAAATAATAATAGGTCATTTTAAAGTATTCACAAATCGTAGAAAGCATAATCAGCGCACAGTAACTGTTTCATATTATTTTTTTTTTGTAACCATGCTGTTTTGTTCAATGGAGAAGTCCACATCTGGTACTAGCTAATGACTTTCTCTTGTTTTATGTGTCATTAAAAGGGACATTCATAGTCATGATACATAGGGTGCCCCAAATCTATCACCCCTCATACAAATACAACTAGAGTTTCTTTTATAATTGGAAATTTTCTCTCCTTTGTATGGAATACATTTTTGGCAGAAATAGGAAATTTGAGTACTCATGGCTGCAGTGACGAGATTTTACCTTGCAAAAGTATAGTATAGGCTTTTAATTATGTTTGTAATTTAAGCGGTTTTGTGTAAGCATTTTATTAAAAGATAATTTGTTTCTAATACATTAATTGGAATGTTCGCTGTTTATGTGTCATAACGAACTCGAGTTAAACGGATTTAAGTGACAAGTACGCCCTTTAACTCGTATAGTTAAAGATTCCAATCTCCAATGAGTAAACGGGATTGCCCTAGGCAGCCACAAAAATTATAACCAAGGTAATTTAGTATAAAATTTAGTTTAAGGTAATATTTAATATTTAGCTTTTAATATTTAATAGCATTTAATATTTAATTTAAGGTAATAAAATAATGCCTAGAAGCTAAAAACTCACAATTTTAAACTTAATTTGTTAAGTTATGTTTCTGCTTATTCCAAAAACGTATGACTCATGTGATATACCATGTGTCACAGAAAACTTTGATTCGAAAGGATGGCGGATATGGAAATGACCTTTTTTAGAATTTGCTCTAGCGAATATATTACTGTTAAAGACAAAAGTTACACTGGTTTGTCCTTTTGTTCCAGCCATCTCTTTCAGGTAGGTGTTGACAAAGCGACCATCCTTGAGTCAGACTACGTAGCCAACGTTACGGCTGTAAAACTAGTTTTACTTTTTCTCTTAGAAATATACTAAGGAAGCGTGAAATTTCCTTAGGGATTTGTTTTCAGTCATTCATATGATATGTTAGTTGGCATGTGATATTGTTATCCTAAACCATTTTTTTTTTATGATCAAGAAGTTGGGAGAGAAGCTCATGTTGTGGGAGGAGGAGGAGCTCAGGGATTCTTTTTTCAATTACTAGTTAAAAACAGTAAAGTTTGATGGTCAAAAGGGGGATTGGGTGGGGGGGTATGTAGTTTGTTTCTGGGTCCGGTAAGAGAAGCTCAGAGTTTCGGTTTCAACATTGTTCGGATAAAAACAGAAAGAAAAAACAAATTGAGATGTAATACCAAGAGCTCGCAGTTTTTTGGGTAGGAGGGGGGTAGGGCGTTGGAGCTCAGATTTTGTTTAAGTATTAACATCATAAATCCTTATAAGATTGATATTTTATATATTATCATAACACGTGCTTATAATATAATATTGCTGTTTATGCATTTATTATTTTTGTTCTAATTTTAGGTCTGGAAGAGGAACATAACGTTGGCTTTCATGAGCACATTTTTCTTGAGCCACATCTGGAACCGTGGTGTCCAAAAACTGGACCTGTCCGTCATTTTATGGAGCTAGTTTGTGTTGGACTTTCTAAGAATCCATGGTTGACTATTGAAGAAAAGAAAAGACATATATTATGGTTTAAAGACTACTTTACTGAGAAAATTGACTTGTTGAAAGAAACACGTGCCATTGATGAAGTGGCTGCCGATCAACTGACAAAGCCACTTGAAATAGAACACTAATTTATTCTATCTGGTTAGCTATTAAAATGTTCTTATATCTCAACTTTTTGTTATATCTCATATCTCAACATGACTTTTTGAAAGTCAGGAAGGGGGGAGGAGCAAAATTTATTTTTGAAAGACAGGAAGGGGGAGGAGCAAAATTTATTTTTTAAAGTCAGGAAGGGGGGAGGAGCAATTTTTTTTTCAATTGTAATAACAGAAAATGTATTTATCAATAAAAATATCAAAACATATTTTCCAAACTGTATCTCAACTAACTTATATCTTATATCTCAACTAACAGGTATATTACGCAAGGAATCACCGTCGTGTAATTGCCAGATTTAATTATTCTGGTGATTATCAGATAATTACCATAGTTAGCCATCAAATAACATTGCCCTAGCTGACCCATACCCCAGTTTACATAGCGTTTTGCTAGTTGAAATTCCCCCAAGCCCCTTTTTCCCTTATTATCTATCATAAGTTGATACCGGATAAATAATGTTATGTCGTAATATCATTCTGATAGTTATCAAAATATTATAAAGTTTAAGATCTGGAGTATTTAGAAAATTAAGCTGTTGAAAAAATACATGTGGGCAGGGTTGCCAACCCTACTGATATATCACTATTTGTAGTGATTTTTATATTGCCTAAATAAAGAAATCACTAAATGAACCAAAAAATCGCTAAAATCTAGTGAGTTTTTTCATCACTGGGTGGCAACCATGGATGTGGCTCATCAAGATCTACATACTATGCCACTTGAAACGCATGCAGTTTCAAGTGGATCTTCTGTGAATTACCTGACGATGTTACTTGAAATAGGACAGGAACCTACCTTATCTAGATATTTGATCACCTGTATCAGAGGCAACGCTATAGCGTTGCCTATAGTAAAGGCCATACGGCTCCAATATTTTATTATTATTTTTTTTTTCCAGAGGCACTTCATATGGAAGGGGTCGTCGTAGAAACTTCAAAGGGGGCTCATTCGAATGGAAATCGAGAGTTCTAGTGACCTTTTTAAGGGTCAATAGTGATTGGAGGGCAACTAGCCCTCCCCCCACGCCCATTATTCCCCCAGACACATCCAATCAAAATTTTGAGATAGCCATTTTGATCAGCGTAGGTGATTTCCAAATCGACAATATGTTTTTGAGGAGGACACTCCCCCACAACCCTCCGAGCAAGGGTTTTAGGTTATGCCTGGGGCCATATAAGAACGATGTTGGCACAATGTATTACTTATAATTTTTTTTCCTTTAGAGCATGGCACTTCGTATCGAAGAAGTTGTCGTAGAAACTTCGAAAAGGGCTCATTCAATTGGAAATTTGAGTGGCATGTGCCCTTTTTAATAGTCGAAAGTGATTGGAAGGCAACTAACACCCCTTCCACGCCCACCATTTCCCCAGACACATCCAATCAAAATTCTGAGATAGCCATTTTGATCAGCGTAGTTGATTTCCAAATAGAAATTATGTTTTTGAGGAGGACACTCCCCCACATCCTTCAGGGCAAGGGTTGTAATTTATGCCCTGGGGGCATATAAGGTTTTTAAAGAAGGCGTTGTCGTAAAAACTTCAAAAAAGGCTCGTTCGATTGGAAATTCAAATAGCTAGTGCCCTTTTTAATAGTCGAAAGTGATTGGAGGCCAACTAACCCCCCTCTCACGCCCACCTTTTTCCCAAACACATCTAATCAAGATTTTGATATAGCCATTTTATTCAACGCAGTTTTAAGTTCTGGAAATTAGTTCTTTGAGGATGACAACCCCCCAAACCCATCCGATGAAAATTTTGAGATAGCAATTTTGTTAAAAATAGTTCAAACATCAGATAATAAAAACTCCGAGGTTGACACAAACCCATTTTTTCACTTTGATATTGTTATTTTGATACCAGTTTTGATACTTTGATGAATATTTGATTTTTTTTTTAAAGTTTGATTTGAAATAAGGAATTTTTAAAACTTGAAATTTTGGCAATCAAAAACGAACAAAAATTAATTAAAAAAATTTCCGAAAAATAAGTTTTTCAAAGAAAAGTGTCATTTTAAACTTAAGCTCAGCAGATGCAAATACCTTTTAAAATTCACACTCAAAACGACCAGAAATTACTATTAGAGCTTAAATGAAACCCAAAACGAACAGAAATTAAATAAACAGTCATAGCAAAATATACAACAAGTAATAATATAAATGAACAAATAGATCTTAAAGCGAGCAATCCTTAGATTGAATATGAAAATCAAGCTTAAAACGAAAAAAAAAATTTTTCTATTGAAGCATAAATGAAACTTAAAACGAACAGAAATTAAATAAACAATCAATGCAAACAAACATACAGTAGATATTAATGTAAATTAATAAATACATCTTAAAACGAGTGAAACTTAAATTGAATATGCAAATCAAACTTGAAACGAACAAAAATCACTACAAACAAGAGTTTGGGTATAGCCTCCTTCTCTCACTGTAAAAGTCTTAAACCTACTGCGTCATTGGCGCTTTACTGAAGACTATATGCGTCTTAAACAGTCTTGGAAAGTATAAACAACATCAAATTGAATATTTGATGTATAATGATATTAATTGTTGAAAGATCCATCAGTTCAAGAATTTATTTCACTGTAATTGTATTTTTATTTTCAATGCTGTAAGAACTGGAAAAGAAAATATTTGTAATGTAATTTGTTTTCAGTTAAGCGCCAATGACGCAGTAGGCTTTTGGTTTTTATTTTCAGTTAGGAAAGGAGGCAGTATCCAAACACTTGTTTGGAGTGAAACTATATTCGTCTTTAACAACTTTAAAAATAGCTAATAAATTAAACTGAATATTTGCTGTATAATGATATTAATTACTGAAAGATCCATCAGTTCAAGAATTTATTTCACTGTAATTGTATTTTCATTTTCAATGCTCTAAGAACTGGAAAAGAAAATATTTGTAAAATAATTTATTTTCAGTTAAGCGCCAATGACGCAGTAGGCTTTTGGTTTTTATTTAAAGTTAGGAAAGGAGGCAGTATCCAAACACTTGTTTGTAGTGAAACTATATTCGTCTTTAACAACTTTAAAAAGAGTTAGTTGTTGGAAACTTACGATTTGGTATTTTTACTTATGCTGGTTCATGATTTTACTTGTGTGAAAGTCTGTTGTTTCTTGCTTCCCTTGCTAGGTTTCTTCTCATGTTGTGTGTGTGTGTGTTATTGGAAACTTATGATTTGGTATTTTTACTTATGCTGGTTCATGATTTTACTTGTGTGAAAGTCTGTTGTTTCTTGCTTCCCTTGCTAGGTTTCTTCTCATGTTGTGTGTGTGTTGTTGGAAACTTATGATTTGGTATTTTTACTTATGTTGGTTCATGATTTTACTTGTGTGAAAGTCTGTTGTTTCTTGCTTCCCTTGCTAGGTTTCTTCTCATGTTGTGTGTGTGTGTTGTTGGAAACTTATGATTTGGTATTTTTACTTATGCTGGTTCATGATTTTACTTGTGTGAAAGTCTGTTGTTTCTTGCTTCCCTTGCTAGGTTTCTTCTCATGTTGTGTGTGTGTGTGTTGTTGGAAACTTATGATTTGGTATTTTTACTTATGCTGGTTCATGATTTTACTTGTGTGAAAGTCTGTTGTTTCTTGCTTCCCTTGCTAGTTTTCTTCTCATGTTGTGGTGTGTGTTGTTGGAAACTTATGATTTGGTATTTTTACTTATGCTCGTTCATGATTTTACTTGTGTGAAAGTCTGTTGTTTCTTGCTTCCCTTGCTAGGTTTCTTCTCATGTTGTGTGTGTGTGTTGTTGGAAACTTATGATTTGGTATTTTTACTTATGCTGGTTCATGATTTTACTTGTGTGAAAGTCTGTTGTTTCTTGCTTCCGTTGCTAGGTTTCTTCTCATGTTGTGTGTGTGTGTTGTTGGAAACTTATGATTTGGTATTTTTACTTATGCTGGTTCATGATTTTACTTGTGTGAAAGTCTGTTGTTTCTTGCTTCCCTTGCTAGGTTTCTCATGTTGGAGTGTGTTATGGAACTTTGGTATTTTTACTTATGCTGGTTCATGATTTTACTTGTGTGAAAGTCTGTTGTTTCTTGCTTCCCTTGCTAGGTTTCTTCTCATGTTGTGTGTGTGTGTGTTTTATGATTTGGTATTTTTACTTATGCTGGTTCATGATTTTACTTGTGTGAAAGTCTGTTGTTTCTTGCTTCCCTTGCTAGGTTTCTTCTCATGTTGTGTGGGTGTGTTGTTGGAAACTTATGATTTGGTATGTTTACTTATGCTGGTTCATGATTTTACTTGTGTGAAAGTCTGTTGTTTCTTGCTTCCCTTGCTAGGTTTCTTCTCATGTTGTGTGTGTGTGTTGTTGGAAACTTATGATTTGGTATTTTTACTTATGCTGGTTCATGATTTTACTTGTGTGAAAGTCTGTTGTTTCTTGCTTCCCTTGCTAGGTTTCTTCTCATGTTGTGTGTGTGTGTTGTTGGAAACTTATGATTTGGTATTTTTACTTATGCTGGTTCATGATTTTACTTGCGTAAAAGTCTGTTGTTTCTTGCTTCCCTTGCTAGGTTTCTGCTCATGTTGTGTGTGTGTTGTTGGAAACTTATGATTTGGTATTTTTACTTATGCTGGTTCATGATTTTACTTGTGTGAAAGTCTGTTGTTTCTTGCTTCCCTTGCTAGGTTTCTTCTCATGTTGTGTGTGTGTGTTGTTGGAAACTTATGATTTGGTATTTTTACTTATGCTGGTTCATGATTTTACTTGTGTGAAAGTCTGTTGTTTGTTGCTTCCCTTGCTAGGTTTCTTCTCATGTTGTGTGTGTGTATTGTTGGAAACTTATGATTTGGTATTTTTACTTATGCTGGTTCATGATTTTACTTGTGTGAAAGTCTGTTGTTTCTTGCTTCCCTTGCTAGGTTTCTTCTCATGTTGTGTGTTTGTTGTTGGAAACTTATGATTTGGTATTTTTACTTATGCTGGTTCATGATTTTACTTGCGTGAAAGTCTGTTGTTTCTTGCTTCCCTTGCTAGGTTTCTTCTCATGTTGTGTGTGTGTGTTGTTGGAAACTTATGATTTGGTATTTTTACTTATGCTGGTTCATGATTTTACTTGTGTGAAAGTCTGTTGTTTCTTGCTTCCCTTGCTAGATTTCTTCTCATGTTGTGTGTGTTGTTGTTGGAAACTTATGATTTGGTATTTTACTTATGCTGATTCATGATTTTACTTGTGTGAAAGTCTGTTGTTTCTTGCTTCCCTTGCTAGGTTTCTTCTCATGTTGTGTGTGTGTTGTTGGAAACTTATGATTTGGTATTTTTACTTATGCTGGTTCATGATTTTACTTGTGTGAAAGTCTGTTGTTTCTTGCTTCCCTTGCTAGGTTTCTTCTCATGTTGTGTGTGTGTGTTGTTGGAAACTTATGATTTGGTATTTTTACTCATGCTGGTTCATGATTTTACTTGTGTGAAAGTCTGTTGTTTCTTGCTTCTCTTGCTAGGTTTCTTCTCATGTTTTGTGTGTATTGTTGGAAACTTATGATTTGGTATTTTTACTTATGCTGGTTCATGATTTTACTTGTGTGAAAGTCTGTTGTTTCTTGCTTCCCTTGCTAGGTTTCTTCTCATGTTGTGTGTTTGTTGTTGGAAACTTATGATTTGGTATTGTTACTTATGCTGGTTCATGATTTTACTTGTATGAAAGTCTGTTCTTTCTTGCTTCCCTTGCTAGGTTTCTTCTCATGTTGTGTGTGTGTTGTTGGAAACTTATGATTTGGTATTTTTACTTATGCTGGTTCATGATTTTACTTGTGTGAAAGTCTGTTGTTTCTTGCTTCCCTTGCTAGGTTTCTTCTCATGTTGTGTGTGTGTTGTTGGAAACTTATGATTTGGTATTTTTTACTTATGCTGGTTCATGATTTTACTTATGTGAAAGTCTGTTGTTTCTTGCTTCCCTTGCTAGGTTTCTTCTCATGTTGTGTGTTTGTGTTGTTGGAAACTTATGATTTGGTATTTTTACTTATGCTGGTTCATGATTTTACTTGTGTGAAAGTCTGTTGTATCTTGCTTCTCTTGCTAGGTTTCTTCTCATGTTTTGTGTGTATTGTTGGAAACTTAAGATTTGGTATTTTTACTTATGCTGGTTCATGATTTTACTTGTGTGAAAGTCTGTTTTTTCTTGCTTTCCTTGCTAGGTTTCTTGTCATGTTGTGTGTTTGTTGTTGGAAACTTATGATTTGGTATTTTTACTTATGCTGGTTTATGATTTTACTTGTGTGAAAGTCTGTTGTTTCTTGCTTCCTTTGCTAGGTTTCTTCTCATGTTGTGTGTTTGTGTTGTTATAAACTTATAATTTGGTATTTTTACTTATGCTGGTTCATGATTTTACTTGCGTGAAAATCTGTTGTTTCTTGCTTCCCTTGCTAGGTTTCTTCTCATGTTGTGTGTGTGTTGCTGGAAGCTTATGATTTGCTATTTTTACATATGCTGGTTCATGCTTTTACTTGTGTGAAAGTCTGTTGTTTCTTGCTTCCCTTGCTAGGTTTCTTTTCATGTTGTGTGTGTGTTGCTGGAAACTTATGATTTGATATTTTTACTTATGCTGGTTCATGATTTTACTTGTGTGAAAGTCTGTTGTTTCTTGCTTCCCTTGCTAGGTTTCTTCTCATGTTGTGTGTGTGTTGCTGGAAACTTACGATTTGATATTTTTACTTATGCTGGTTCATGATTTTACTTGTGTGAAAGTCTGTTGTTTCATGCTTCCCTTGCTAGATTTCTTCTCATGTTGTGTGTGTGTTGTGGGAAACGTATGATTTGGTATTTTTACTTATGCTGGTTCATGATTTTACTTGTGTGAAAGTCTGTTGTTTCTTGCTTCCTTTGCTAGGTTTCTTCTCATGTCGTTTGTGTGTTGTTTGAAAAATTTTAAACTTGTTCCCTGCTTTAGCTGAAAAACCTTTATTGTTTGTTAATTTCTGTGTCACAAGCGCACAAAAAAAGTATTAAAAAATGTGGGGGGGGGGCCTTTTGTGTCTCATGCACACAAAAGAAGTATTTAAAAAATGGGGTAGGGGGGGGCAAAAAAGTTGGGGGAGGGGGGCCCTTGGGGGTAGGAGTAGGGGACCTTGGAGGTTGAGGTCCTTGATGGCTAGGGTCATTGATGTTTGCTGTCCTTGATGTTCAAATCCATAATTGCCTCACATAATCCCATATCGTGTACTTGTTCATTCTAAGACATGTAAAAATAGTTGAAAAAACTATCATGTTAAAAAAATGATATTAAAAAAGTAAAAAAAAAACTTTAAAAAAAGTGTAAAAAAATAGGGGGGCAAAAAAGTTGGGTGGAGGGGGGCCCTTGGGGGTTGGGGAGAGGTGGCCCCTGGAGGTTGAGGTCCATTGTGGTTAGAGTCATTGATGGTTCATACTCGTAATTCTCTCACTAATCCAATATTGTGTACTTGTGTATTATAACGACCACAGAGTTTCACCCCAAATCATCCTCTAAAATGTCTCAAACTGTTTCACCCAAAAAAAATCCCTAAAATGTCGATTAGTTTGTTTCGCCCAAATAATCCCTGTCTATATTGAATAGGCATAGAAACATCTATGAAACATCAAATCACATAACCATCAAACCCCATAACCATGAAACAGCACTCATAACCATCAAACAACAAAACCATGTATATTCAGTACCTTCTGACCCATCTATGAAACATTAAATCACATAACCATCAAACCACATAACCATGAAACAGCAATCATAACCATCAAACAACAAAACCATGTATATTCAGTACCTTCTGACCCATCTATGAAACATCAAATCACATAACCATCAAACCATATAACCATGAAACAGCACTCAAAACCATCAAACAACAAAATCATGTATATTCAGTACCTTCTGACCCATCTATGAAACATCAAATCACATAACCATCAAATCACATAACCATGAAACAGCACTCATAACCATCAAACAATAAAACTAGACCCCGGTGCCGCGCCGGCGGATTGACCGAACGCTACCGACGAGAGGCCCGGTAGAACGCCGCCGAAGTGTCGTAACGCCGCCGGCGCGCCAAAGACGTGCCGCCGCCGACAGAGGCGGCGGCGTTCGGTCGACTTTAAATTTATTTTGCGGCAATTCTTTATTGCGTCAACCGCAAAGTTGGAGCTTTTCCTTCTCGTTTGGTTTAGTATTTCAATTTTCCTGATTAGAAATCAAGAAATCACTCAAAATTTTGATCCGGTGACTTTGGGAAAAAAATAAGCGTGGGAGGGGGCCCAGTTGCCCTCCATTTTTTTTGGTCACTTAAAAAGGGCACTAGAACTTTTAATTTCCGTTCCAATGAGCCCTCCCAAGATATTCTTGGACCACTGGGTCGATACGATCACCCCTGGGGAAAAAAACAAACAAAAAAACAAATAAACACGCATCCGTGATCTTTCTTCTGGCAAAAAATGCAAAATTCCACATTTTTGTAGATAGGAGCTTGAAACCTCTACAGTAGGGTTCTCTGATACGCTGAATATGATGGTGTGATTTTCATTAAGGTTCTGTAACTTTTAGGGGGTTTTCCCCCTTTTTTCCAAAATCAGCCAAATTTTCTCAGGCGCGTAACTTTTGATGGGTAGCACTAAACTTGATGTAAGTTATATATTTGAAATCAGCATTGAAATCTGATTCTTTTGATGTATCTATTGGTATCAAAAACCCGTTTTCTAGAGTTTCGGTTACCATTGAGCCGGGTCGCTCCTTACTTACAGTTCGTTACCACGAACTGTTTGATTCTAAATATACAAATTTTGTTAAGTTTAGTATTACTCATGAAAGACTACGAGCCTGAGAAAACTTACCTGATTTTTTAAAGAGGGGGGAAACATCCCCTAAAAGTGAAAAATTTTTAATGAAAATCACTGTCAGATTCAGCGTATCAGAATACCCTATAACATAGATTTCAAGTTCATATCTGCAAAAATCTGCAACTTTGTATTTTTTTTTCCAGAAGAAAAATATACGAATATAGAAGTTCGTTACGTAAGTTAATTTGTAAATTACGTCAGAACCAAATTTAGAGACAGCCATTTAGCAAAAGAAAAGTAAAATTTTTATGCAAATTTTGTTTACTTATTCAATGACGGCGAGCCAAAATAAAAGCTCCATTAACTAAAAAACGATCAGAAATTAAATAAAAAAACAAGTTTTTTAAACTGAAAGTAAGGAGCGACATTAAAACTTAAAACTAACAGAAATTATTCCGTATATGAAAGGGGCTGTCCCCTCCTCAACGCCTCGCTATTTACGCTAAAGTTTGACTCTGTCTCACAACTTTATTTTTTAAAACAATAAAAAACTTTAGCTTAAAGAGCGAGGCGTTGAGGAGGGGACAGCCCCTTTCATATACGGAATAATTTCTGTTCGTTTTAAGTTTTAATGTCGCTCCTTACTTTCAGTTTAAAAAAAATTGTTTTTTTTAAATTTAATATCGTCCAAAGGGAAAGGGACACATGCGTCCAACCCATTTTTTTTTCTTATTGATAAAACGGGTTTAATTTGAAAACATTCACTCATAAGTACCAGGCAGATTCACACTAAAACGAATTGGTGTGACGAAAGCGATATCGAAATCCCCACCTAATGTTGCACTCGAGTGACAATGGCGCCCTTGTTTCAGTGCCCAAGTTACATTAAAAGACCAGATCATTATAAAAGCTTTCAATTTGGGAGGTTCCAGGAGGAGTTTTTGACAGTCTTATGACCTCAGGGTACTAGATGTTGCAACGTTCTTACGTATCTACAGTGGTTTAAAAAATTCGATCATCCCACAAATGATTACCAAAAAGATGCATAAATATGACAAATGTAACATTTGGAATATTATAACACTTTTTTCAAAGCTTTGAAGAAAAGCAAAAAAGGCTAAATACCCCTAACTACGCTTGAAAGCTATTTAAAAAAGAAACTCTTTGGAGATTTCCATGGAAATGACCATAGCAAAAGCTTTGAGCCTGTGTGGGAATCTAAGAGGAGTCTTTGAGCATTTTGACCACAGGTGACTTATTGTTGCGAACTTTCTTAAATTTGGTAATTTTTGTGAGCATTTCGAAATCAAAGCTTAAACTCAATAACTGATACTAAGTGTCCTAACATATTGCTTGGATTAAAAGTGACGAACTAGGATGAAAATCTCAACATCTTCCTGAAGCTACTTCAGTCTGCATATTATTTCATTTAATTACATTTAAAACGGATGAGCGTTTCATTTTTTACCAGAAAATAGCTGGCATTTAATTTTTCTTCATACCGAATAAACCATTAAGTGTTTTTTTGTTTCATTGTAATTGCAGTGTTCTCATGTGAAGTGTTCATCATGTATTTTTCAATTTGATAAATTTACTCCTTTTAGATGCAGTTTATAATTTGACTGATATTAGGTATTTATCAATTTGTAATTTGGAATGAATCCCCAAAAGAAAAAAAACGAATAATATCCAAAAGAGCAATAAAAAAAAAAAAAAAAATCAAACAGTTCGTGGTAAGTAAGGAGCGACCCTTGCAGTGTTCTCATGTGAAGTGTTCATCATGTATTTTTCAATTTGATAAATTTACTCCTTTTAGATGCAGTTTATAATATGACAGTTTATAATATGGCGTGCTGTTTTGGCCCCGCCGCCGCCGGTCTTCCCTCATCGGCGCAGCGCCGGGGTCTAAATAAAACCATGTATATTAGTTGGAAAGCCATAATGACTCCCACACGAACACCGTGCTGCCATCTACAATTGAGTGTAACGCCAAGCTTACATAATTTATTCAAGGATTATTGATTGAGTCTAATGGGGTCAATGTCCCCCTTTTTCAAGGTCGATTGGAACCCTAATATCTCTTGATTACACATAATTTATTCAAGGATTATTGATCGAGTCTAATGGGGTCAATGTCCCCCTTTTTCGAGGGGAGAGAATTTCTGAGAAATTGATTTGCATAATCGAGGGGAATTATTGATCTACGAAAGGGGAGTTTATTTCTTGTTTCCAAGGGGAATTATTGATCCATGAAAGGGAATTTATTTGTTGTTTCTAAGGGGAATTATTGATCTACTAGCGGAAATAGAAATGACATCACTTGTTTCCTAGGAATTATACGGGACTCTAAAGAGATAGAAATTCTATTTTTAAAAAGGGATAAATGATCTTTAGTGACAGAGATAAATTGATATTCCATTTTTAAATATGGCTTCTCTGATCTTTAGTAACAGAGATAAATTGATATTCTATCGAAGCCATAATAGTGTAGCTAGGAACACCTATAAGATGAAGAGATCAACGCGGGAAAGGGTTTCCTAGGAATTTCAAATGTGATAGCGCAGGGTTGCCAAAACAAAAGGAACACGCAGAAATTACATTTAGGGATTATTTGGGCGAAATCGTTTGAGACATTTTAGAAGATTATTTGAGCGACACCGTTTGAGACATTTTAGAAGATGATTTAGGCGAAACAGTTTGAGACATTTTAGAAGATGATTTTAGAAGATGATTTGGAAGATGATTTTGGGTGCAACTCTGTGGTCGTTATAATACACAAGTTCCATTTAAACAGTGTTGTGAGGTCCCCTACCCCAACCCCAAAGGGCCCCCCTACCCCTAACCAAATTTAGAGACAGCCATTTAGCAAAAGAAAAGTAAAATTTTTATGCAAATTTTGTTTACTTATTCAATGACGGCGAGCCAAAATAAAAGCTCCATTAACTAAAAAACGATCAGAAATTAAATAAAAAAAACAAGTTTTTTAAACTGAAAGTAAGGAGCGACATTAAAACTTAAAACTAACAGAAATTATTCCGTATATGAAAGGGGCTGTCCCCTCCTCAACGCCTCGCTATTTACGCTAAAGTTTGACTCTGTCTCACAACTTTATTTTTTAAAACAATAAAAAACTTTAGCTTAAAGAGCGAGGCGTTGAGGAGGGGACAGCCCCTTTCATATACGGAATAATTTCTGTTCGTTTTAAGTTTTAATGTCGCTCCTTACTTTCAGTTTAAAAAAATTGTTTTTTTTAAATTTAATATCGTCCAAAGGGAAAGGGACACATGCGTCCAACCCATTTTTTTTTTCTTATTGATAAAACGGGTTTAATTTGAAAACATTCACTCATAAGTACCAGGCAGATTCACACTAAAACGAATTGGTGTGACGAAAGCGATATCGAAATCCCCACCTAATGTTGCACTCGAGTGACAATGGCGCCCTTGTTTCAGTGCCCAAGTTACATTAAAAGACCAGATCATTATAAAAGCTTTCAATTTGGGAGGTTCCAGGAGGAGTTTTTGACAGTCTTATGACCTCAGGGTACTAGATGTTGCAACGTTCTTACGTATCTACAGTGGTTTAAAAAATTCGATCATCCCACAAATGATTACCAAAAAGATGCATAAATATGACAAATGTAACATTTGGAATATTATAACACTTTTTTCAAAGCTTTGAAGAAAAGCAAAAAAGGCTAAATACCCCTAACTACGCTTGAAAGCTATTTAAAAAGAAACTCTTTGGAGATTTCCATGGAAATGACCATAGCAAAAGCTTTGAGCCTGTGTGGGAATCTAAGAGGAGTCTTTGAGCATTTTGACCACAGGTGACTTATTGTTGCGACTTTCTTAAATTTGGTAATTTTTGTGAGCATTTCGAAATCAAAGCTTAAACTCAATAACTGATACTAAGTGTCCTAACATATTGCTTGGATTAAAAGTGACGAACTAGGATGAAAATCTCAACATCTTCCTGAAGCTACTTCAGTCTGCATATTATTTCATTTAATTACATTTAAAACGGATGAGCGTTTCATTTTTTACCAGAAAATAGCTGGCATTTAATTTTTCTTCATACCGAATAAACCATTAAGTGTTTTTTTGTTTCATTGTAATTGCAGTGTTCTCATGTGAAGTGTTCATCATGTATTTTTCAATTTGATAAATTTACTCCTTTTAGATGCAGTTTATAATTTGACTGATATTAGGTATTTATCAATTTGTAATTTGGAATGAATCCCCAAAAGAAAAAAAACGAATAATATCCAAAAGAGCAATAAAAAAAAAAAAAAAAATCAAACAGTTCGTGGTAAGTAAGGAGCGACCCTTGCAGTGTTCTCATGTGAAGTGTTCATCATGTATTTTTCAATTTGATAAATTTACTCCTTTTAGATGCAGTTTATAATTTGACTGATATTAGGTATTTATCAATTTGTAATTTGGAATGAATCCCCCCCCAAAAAAACGAATACTATCCAAAAGAGCAATAAAAAAAAAAAAAAATCAAACAGTTCGTGGTAAGTAAGGAGCGACCCGGCTCAATGATAACCGAAACTCTAAAAAAACGGAATTTTGATACCAATAGATACATCAAAAGAATTAGGTTTTAATTCTGATTTCAAATATATAAGTTTCATCAAGTTTAATCTTACCTATCAAAAGTTAAGCGCCTGAGAAAATTTGGCTGATTTTCGAAAAAAGGGGGAAAGACCCCCTAAAAGTTATAGAACCTTAATGAAAATCACACCATCATATTCAGCGTATCAGAGAACCCTACTGTTGAGGTCTCAAGCTCTTATCTACAAAAATGTGGAATTTTGCATTTTTTGCCAGAAGAAAGAGCATTTTTTGCCAAATTTTTGCCAGAAGAAGGTGCGTGTTTATTTGTTTTTTGTTTTTTTTTCCCCAGGGGTGATCGTATCGACCCAGTGGTCTTAGAATATCGTGGGAGGGCTCATTGGAATGGAAATTAAGAGTTCTAGTGCCCTTTTTAAGTGACCAAAAAAAATGGAGGGCAACTAGGCCCCCTCCCACGCTCATTTTTTTTCCAAAGTCTTCTGATCAAAATTTTGAGATAACCATTTTGTTCAGTATGTTCGAAAATATTATAAGTATGTCTTTTAGGATGACTTAATCCCCCGAATTTCCCGGGAGGAGGGCTGAAAGCTATGAACTTTACCCAATGTTAACATATAGTATTGGTTATTGGGAAGTATACAGTACAGACGTTTTCAGTGGGATATTTTTCCTGGTAGTGGGGGGGGGTCGGTGGTTTTGTGGGAGGATCTTTCCATGAAGGAAGTTTTCATGGGCGAAGGGACATTGCTATGAAGGGGACGCCGGACTTCCCAGCATTATTTAAAAAAAGATCAGAAATTAAATATAGAAAAACAAGTTTTTCAACTGCAACAGCAGCAACATCAAAACTTTAAACGAACAGAAAATATTACATTTATGATTGGATTCACCCATAGTCAATAACTCACTCTTTAAGCCAGATATTTTTTAGTACTTTCATAAGAGCTATTTATTCTAATTAACGGCCTTTGTGATTAAGCGGTCATTTTTAAAGAATTGGAACAAAATTCGAACTTTCGCTTAAAGAGCAAGGTATTGACTAGGGGGTGAACCCCCTAATATACGTATTAAAAATATATGAATATAGAAGTTCGTTACGTAGGTTAATTCGTAAGTTACGTATATTTATTACTAATAAAAACGTTCGTAAATAAAATGAAACAAGTTTCGAGAAAGCCATTTAACCAAATAAAAGTAAATTAATATGAAAATTTTGTTTTAATTATTCATGTACTGTGAGCCAAGATCAAAACATGCATTTATTCAAAAACGTTCAAAAATTAAATAGAAAAAACAAGTTTTTTTAACTGAAAGTAAAGAGCGACATTGAAACTTAAAACGAACAGAAATTATTCCGTATATGAAAGGGGCTGTCCCCTCCTCAACGCCTTGCTCTTTACGCTAAAGTTTGACTTTCTCACAACTCTATTTTTTTTAAACAATAAAAAACTTTAGCGTAAAGAGCGAGGCGTTGAGGAGGGGACAGCCCCTTTCATATACGGAATAATTTCCGTTCGTTTTAAGTTTTAATGTCGCTCCTTACTTTCAGTTAAAAAAACTTGTTTTTTTTTTATTTAATCAATATCAAAGTCGCCCATTTCACCTGTTTTAAAAGTGACAAAACAAGTATAGGCAAAGGGCAGTATGAAAAAATTAAGCATGTAAGTTCAAAGTTATATTCAAAGTTTCTACCCAGATAACTGACGAATTTTGTGATAAGGTATTTGAAGTTGTATGTGCAGTAATGCTCGATGAAAAAACTACTAATTTTGATAACTATTTATGTTAAGAATACATAACTAATAGATACTTCAACTACTCGTATTATGCAAGGGTTCTGAAACGCCATACCCATTTCGTTTCTATCACATTTCTACTTCTTTTGATGAATAACGAAGAAGACCAGTTTCCAGCCAGCGACTTGTGAATTTTTGAACTCATGAATAGGCTCGAATCTGTTGTAAATTTAAGCTGTGATTTGAGAAAGACTGATGAAAACTTTAATGTTTGCGGTCAACATTGATCACGCCGGCAGCGCGCCGCTGAAATCTTAGCAACGGCGCGCCGCCGACATCTTACGGGCGGCGCGGCGTGCTGTTTTTGGCCCCGCCGCCGCCGGTCTTCCCTCATCGGCGCAGCGCCGGGGTCTAAATAAAACCATGTATATTAGTTGGAAAGCCATAATGACTCCCACACGAACACCGTGCTGCCATCTACAATTGAGTGTAACGCCAAGCTTACATAATTTATTCAAGGATTATTGATTGAGTCTAATGGGGTCAATGTCCCCCTTTTTCAAGGTCGATTGGAACCCTAATATCTCTTGATTACACATAATTTATTCAAGGATTATTGATCGAGTCTAATGGGGTCAATGTCCCCCTTTTTCGAGGGGAGAGAATTTCTGAGAAATTGATTTGCATAATCGAGGGGAATTATTGATCTACGAAAGGGGAGTTTATTTCTTGTTTCCAAGGGGAATTATTGATCCATGAAAGGGGAATTTATTTGTTGTTTCTAAGGGGAATTATTGATCTACTAGCGGAAATAGAAATGACATCACTTGTTTCCTAGGAATTATACGGGACTCTAAAGAGATAGAAATTCTATTTTTAAAAAGGGATAAATGATCTTTAGTGACAGAGATAAATTGATATTCCATTTTTAAATATGGCTTCTCTGATCTTTAGTAACAGAGATAAATTGATATTCTATCGAAGCCATAATAGTGTAGCTAGGAACACCTATAAGATGAAGAGATTAACGCGGGAAAGGGTTTCCTAGGAATTTCAAATGTGACAGCGCAGGGTTGCCAAAACAAAAGGAACACGCAGAAATTACATTTAGGGATTATTTGGGCGAAACCGTTTGAGACATTTTAGAAGATTATTGAGCACCGTTGAGACATTTTAGAAGATGATTTAGGCGAAACAGTTTGAGACATTTTAGAAGATGATTTTAGAAGATGATTTGGAAGATGATTTTGGGTGAAACTCTGTGGTCGTTATAATACACAAGTTCCATTTAAACAGTGTTGTGAGGTCCCCTACCCCAACCCCAAAGGGCCCCCCTACCCCTAACCAAATTTAGAGACAGCCATTTAGCAAAAGAAAAGTAAAATTTTTATGCAAATTTGTTTACTTATTCAATGACGGCGAGCCAAAATAAAAGCTCCATTAACTAAAAAACGATCAGAAATTAAATAAAAAAAACAAGTTTTTTAAACTGAAAGTAAGGAGCGACATTAAAACTTAAAACAAACAGAAATTATTCCGTATATGAAAGGGGCTGTCCCCTCCTCAACGCCTCGCTATTTACGCTAAAGTTTGACTCTGTCTCACAACTTTATTTTTTAAAACAATAAAAAACTTTAGCTTAAAGAGCGAAGCGTTGAGGAGGGACAAAGGGCCAACCTTAAAGGGCCCCCGGGCCCCAAAGCCCCCCCCCCGGGGCCCCCGAGCCCCCAAAGGGCCCTCGGGCCCCCAAATGCCCCCGGGCCCCCCAAATGCCCCCATTCCCCAATGCCCCCCCTCTCTGGGCGCCCCTCCCCTAGAGCCCCCCTCACCCCCAGGCCCCCCTACACCATCCTACTATCCCCCTCTCCTCCCTCTCCCCAGGGCTGGTGTTTGCAAGTCCAAGTGTTTGTTTTTGTTGGTTTTATATATCTAAAGTGCCTGTCTTTCTCTGTTTGTATGTCTGAATCTATTTGTTTGCATGTCTGGGTTGATGTTTGCCACCCGAAGAATTTGTCTTTGTTGGTTTGAATGTCTAAAGTGCCTGTCTTTCTCTGTTTGTATGTCTGAATCTATTTGTTTGCATGTCTGGGTTGATGTTTGCAAGTCCAAGAATTTGTCTTTTGTTGGTTTGTATATCTAGAGTGCCTGTCTTTCTCTGTTTTTTTGTCTAAATCTATTTGTTTATATGTCTGGGCTGGTGTTTGCAAGTCCAAAATTTATCTTTGTTGGTTTGAATGTCTAAAGTGCCTGTCTTTCTCTGTTTGTATGTCTGAATCTACTTGTTTGCATGTCTGGGTTGGTGTTTGCAAGTCCAAAAATTTGTCTTTGTTGGTTTGAATGTCTAAAGTGCCTGTCTTTCTCTGTTTGTATGTCTGAATCTATATGTTTGCCTATCTGGGTTGGTTTTTGCAAATCCAAGAATTTGTCTTTGTTGGTTTGAATGTCTAAAGTGTATGTCTTTCTCTGTTTGTATGTCTGAATCTATTTGTTTGCATGCCTAGGTTGGTGTTTGCAAGTCCAAGAATTTGTCTTTGCTGGTTTGAATGCCTAAAGTGCCTAATTTTCTCTGTTTGTATATCTGAATCTATTTGTTTGTATGTCTGGGTTAGTGTTTGCAAGTCCAAGAATTTGTCTTTGTTGGTTTGAATGTCTAAAGTGCCTGCCTTTCTCTGATTGTATGACTGAATCGATTTGTTTACATCTCCGGGTTGGTGTTTTTAAGCCCAAGAATTGGTCATTGTTGGTTTGAATGTCTAAAGTGACTGTCTTTCTTTGTTTGTATGTCTGAATCTATTTGTTTGTATGTCTGGGTTGATGTTTGCAACTCGAAGAATTTGTCTTTTGTTGATTTGTATATCTAGAGTGCCTGTCTTTCTCTTTTTGTATGTTTGAATCTATTTGCTTGCATGTCTGGGTTGGTGTTTGCAAGTCCAAGAATTTGTCTTTGTTGGTTTGAATGCCTAAAGTGCCTGTCTTTCTATGTTTGTATGTCTGAATCTTTTTGTTTGCATGTCTAGGTTGATGTTTGCAACCCGAAGAATATGTCTTTGTTGGTTTGAATGTCTAAAGTGCCTGTCTTTCTCTGTTTGTATGTCTGAATCTATTTGTTTGCATGTCTGGGTTGGTGTTTGTAAGTCCAAGAATTTGTCTTTGTTGGTTTGAATGCCTAAAGTGCCTGTCTTTCTATGTTTGTATATCTGAATCTATTTGTTTGCATGTCTGGCTTGATGTTTGCAATTCCAAGAATTTGTCTTTGTTGGTTTGAATGTCTAAAGTGCATATCTTTCTCTGTTTGTATGACTGAATCTTTTTGTTTACATGTCTGGGTTGATGTTTGCAAGTCTAAGAATTTGTCATTGTTGGTTTGAATGTCTAAAGTACCTGTCTTTCTCTGTTTTTTATGTCTGCATCTATTTGTTTGCATGTCTGGGTTGATGTTTTCAAGTCCAAGAATTTGTCTTTGTTGGTTTGAATGTCTAAATTCCATGTCTTTCTCTGTTTGTATGTCTGAATCTATTTGTTTGCATGTCTGGGTTACTGTTTGCAAGTCCAAAGAATTTCTCGTTGTTGATTTGAATGTCTAAAGTGTCTGTTTTTCTCTGTATGTATGTTTGAATCTATTTGTTTGCATGTCTAGGTTGATGTTTGCAACTCGAAGAATTTGTCTTTGTTGGTTTGAATGTCTAAAGTGTCTGCCTTTCTCTGTTTGTATGTCTGAATCTATTTGTTTGCATGTCTGGGTTGGTGTTTGCAAGTCCAAGAATTTGTCTTTGTTGGTTTGAATGCCTAAAGTGCCTGTCTTTCTATGTTTGTATATCTGAATCTATTTGTTTGCATGTCTGGCTTGATGTTTGCAATTCCAAGAATTTGTCTTTGTTGGTTTGAATGTCTAAAGTGCATGTCTTTCTCTGTTTGTATGACTGAATCTTTTTGTTTACATGTCTGGGTTGATGTTTGCAAGTCTAAGAATTTGTCTTTGTTGGTTTGAATGTCTAAAGTACCTGTCTTTCTGTGTTTGCATGTCTGAGTGTATTTGTTTGCATGTCCGGGTTGGTGTTTGCAAGTCCAAGAATTTGTCTTTGTTGGTTTGAATGTCTAAAGTG
Source organism: Artemia sinica (assembly GCA_027921565.1). Lineage (NCBI taxonomy): Eukaryota > Metazoa > Arthropoda > Branchiopoda > Anostraca > Artemiidae > Artemia > Artemia sinica. The sequence goes on from CM051257.1 coordinate 13,593,729, forward strand.
ACTGTCTTTCTCTGTTTGTATGTCTGAATCTATTTGTTTGCGTGTCTGGGTTGGTGTTTGCAAGTCCAAGAATTTGTCTTCTTTGGTTTGAATGTCTAGAGTGCATGTCTTTCTTTGTTTGTAAGTCTGGATCTATTTGTTTGCATGTCTGGGTTGGTGTTTGCAAGTCCAAAGAATTTCTCGTTGTTGATTTGAATGTCTAAAGTGTCTGTCTTTCTCTGTATGTATGTCTGAATCTATTTGTTTGCATGTCTGGGTTGGTGTTTACAAGTCCAAGAATTTGTCTTTGTTGGTTTGGAAGTCTGAAGTGTCTGCCTTTCTCTGTTTGTATGTCTGAATCTCTTTGTTTACATGTCTGGGTTGGTTTTTACAAGTCCATGAATTTGTCCTTGTTGGTTTGAATGTCTAAAGTGTATGTCTTTCTCTGTTTGTATGTCTGAATCTATTGTTTTGCATGTCTAGATTGGTGTTTGAAAGTCCACAAATTTGTCTATGCTGGTTTGAATGTCTAAAGTGTATGTCTTTCTCTGTTTGTATGTCTGAATCTATTTGTTTGTACGTCTGGGTTGGTGTTTGCAAGTCCAAGAATTTGTCTTTGTTGGTTTGAATGTCTAAAGTGCATGTCTTTCTCTGTTTGTATGCCTGAATCTATTTGTTTACATGTCTGAGTTGGTGTTTGCAAGTCCAAGAATTTGTCTTTGTTGGTTTGAATGTCTAAAGTGCCTGTCTTTCTCTGTTTGTAAGTCTGAATCTATTTATTTGCATGTCTGGGTTGGTGTTTGCAAGTCCAAAGAATTTCTAGTTGTTGATTTGAATGTCTAAAGTGTCTGTCTTTCTCTGTATGTATGTCTGAATCTATTTGTTTGCATGTCTGGGCTGGTGTTTGCAAGTCCAAGAATTTGTCTTTGTTGGTTTGAATGTCTAAAGTGTCTGCCTTTCTCTGTTTGTAAGTCTGAATCTCTTTGTTTACATGTCTGGGTTGGTTTTTGCAAGTCCATGAATTTGTCCTTGTTGGTTTGAATGTCTAAAGTGCATGTCTTTCTCTGTTTGGATGCCTGAATCTATTTGTTTACATGTCTGAGTTGGTGTTTGCAAGTCCAAGAATTTGTCTTTGTTGGTTTGAATGTCTAAATTCCATGTCTTTCTCTGTTTGTATGTCTGAATCTATTTTTTTTGCATGTCTAGATTGGTGTTTGCAGGTCCAAGAATTTGTCTTTGTTGGTTTGAATGTCTAAAGTGCCTATCTTTCTCTGTTTGTATGTCTGAATCCATTTGTTTGCATGTCTGGGTTGGTGTTTGCAAGTCCAAAGCATTTCTCGTTGTTGATTTGAATGTCTAAAGTGTCTGTTTTTCTCTGTATGTATGTTTGAATCTATTTGTTTGCATGTCTAGGTTGATGTTTGCAACTCGAAGAATTTGTCTTTGTTGGTTTGAATGTCAAAAGTGTCTGCCTTTCTCTGTTTGTATGTCTGAATCTATTTGTTTGCATGTCTGGGTTGGTGTTTGCAAGTCCAAGAATTTGTCTTTGTTGGTTTGAATGCCTAAAGTGCCTGTCTTTCTATGTTTGTATATCTGAATCTATTTTTTTGCATGTCTAGCTTGATGTTTGCAATTCCAAGAATTTGTCTTTGTTGGTTTGAATGTCTAAAGTGCATGTCTTTTTCTGTTTGTATGACTGAATCTTTTGTTTACATGTCTGTGTTGATGTTTGCAAATCTAAGAATTTGTCTTTGTTGGTTTGAATGTCTAAAGTACCTGTCTTTCTCTGTTTGTATGTCTGAATCTATTTGTTCGCATGTTTGGGTTTGGTGTTTGCAAGTCCAAGAATTTGTCTTTGTTGGTTTGAATGTCTAAAGTGACTGTCTTTCTCTGTTTGTAATGCTGAATCTATTTGTTTGTGTGTCTGGGTTGGTTTTTGCAAGTCCATGAATTTGTCCTTGTTGGTTTGAATGTCTAAAGTGCATGTCTTTCTCTGTTTGGATGCCTGAATCTATTTGTTTACATGTCTGAGTTGGTGTTTGCAAGTCCAAGAATTTGTCTTTGTTGGTTTGAATGTCTAAATTCCATGTCTTTCTCTGTTTGTATGTCTGAATCTATTTTTTTTGCATGTCTAGATTGGTGTTTGCAGGTCCAAGAATTTGTCTTTGTTGGTTTGAATGTCTAAAGTGCCTATCTTTCTCTGTTTGTATGTCTGAATCCATTTGTTTGCATGTCTGGGTTGGTGTTTGCAAGTCCAAAGCATTTCTCGTTGTTGATTTGAATGTCTAAAGTGTCTGTTTTTCTCTGTATGTATGTTTGAATCTATTTGCTTGCATGTCTAGGTTGATGTTTGCAACTCGAAGAATTTGTCTTTGTTGGTTTGAATGTCAAAAGTGTCTGCCTTTCTCTGTTTGTATGTCTGAATCTATTTGTTTGCATGTCTGGGTTGGTGTTTGCAAGTCCAAGAATTTGTCTTTGTTGGTTTGAATGTCTAAAGTGCCTGTCTTTCTCTGTTTGTATGTCTGAATCTATTTTTTTGCATGTCTAGCTTGATGTTTGCAATTCCAAGAATTTGTCTTTGTTGGTTTGAATGTCTAAAGTGCATGTCTTTTTCTGTTTGTATGACTGAATCTTTTTGTTTACATGTCTGTGTTGATGTTTGCAAATCTAAGAATTTGTCTTTGTTGGTTTGAATGTCTAAAGTACCTGTCTTTCTCTGTTTTTATGTCTGAATCTATTTGTTCGCATGTTTGGGTTTGGTGTTTATAAGTCCAAGAATTTGTCTTTGTTGGTTTGAATGTCTAAAGTGACTGTCTTTCTCTGTTTGTAATGCTGAATCTATTTGTTTGTGTGTCTGTGTTGATGTTTGCAAATCTAAGAATTTGTCTTTGTTGGTTTGAATGTCTAAAGTACCTGTCTTTCTCTGTTTGTATGTCTGAATCTATTTGTTTGCATGTCTGGGTTGGTGTCACTAAAGACCATTTATCCCTTTTTAAAAATAGAGTTTCTATCTCTTTAGAGTCCCGTATAATTCCTAGGAAACAAGTGATGTCATTTCTAATTTCGTTTTTGGATCAACAATTCCCCTTAGAAACAACAAATAAATTCCCCTTTCATGGATCAATAATTTCCCTTAGAAACAAGAAATAAATTCTCCTTTCGTAGAACAATAATTCCCCTCGATTATGCAAATCAATTTCTCAGAAATTCTCTCCCCTCTAAAAAGGGGACATTGACCCCATTAGACTCGATCAATAATCCTTGAATTAATTATGTAAGCTTGGCGTTAGACTCAATTGTAGATGGCAGTACGGTGTTCGCCTGGGAGTCATTATGGCTTTCCTACTTATATTCAGTACCTTTCTTATCTGGCAGTGATGTAAACCCCCCCCCCCGGAGTAATACATGACTCCCTACTTACGTATTAAAAATCTATGAATATAGAAGTTCGTTACGTAAGTTAATTCGTAAGTTACGTATATTTATTACTAATAAAAACGTTCGTAAATAAAATTAAACAAGTTTCGAGAAAGCCATTTAACCAAATAAAAGTAAAATTAATATGCAAATTTTATTTTAATTATTCATGTACGGTGAGCCAAAATCAAAACGTTCATTAATTCAAAAACGTTCAAAAATTAAATAAAAAACAAGTTTTTTTTTTAACTGAAAGTAAGGAACGACGTTAAAACTTAAAACGAACAGAAATTATTCCGTATATGAAAGGGGCTGTCCCCTCCTCAATACCTCGCTCTTTACACTAAACTTTGAATCTGTCACACATCTTTATTTTTTAAAACAATAAAAAACTTTAGAGTAAAGAGCGAGGCGTTGAGGAGGGGACAGCCCCTTTCCTATACGGAATCATTTCTTTTTGTTTTAAGTTTTAACGTCGTTCCTTTCATATACGGAATAATTTCTGTTCGTTTTAAGTTTTAAACGTCGTTCCTTACTTTCAGTTAAAAAAAACCTGTTTTTTTTATTTAATAGTATTCAAAGTCTGAAGTATACTGTAAATAGCTTACTGCTGTCAATTTATGTATGGAGTTGTACACTTCAATGCTATTGGTATTAAAAAAATAATGCATATCCAACTGCATGCTTGATACTCATTAATCATTATACTACAACTATAAAAAGCACCGTTTGCTTTTCTGGGAGAACAATATCGATTGGCAGCCTGGTAGTCACATACATTATGAAGCTGTGATATTAATTTTACCCTAATCTAATCCCCAAAATAAAGAGAGAATTGCAGCTACATTGTAGCGTGACTCTTATAGGCTTTCCATTACTTGCGTAACCGTATGTACAGCTTGATAGATACCAGTCCTTTTAAAATCCTTTCAGCTGACGAATGAACAGTTTTGGAGAATTTGGCCATTTGTCCGAGATTTGGACAAGTATTCACTTTCAGTTAAAGAGAAGTGGAGGAAGTAAAAACTTTTTCACAAGGACGAAGGATAACGGTGACTTGTAAGTAGATTTTCACATAGCGAGAATAAAACTCAATGAGATTTTAGTTTGAACAAGTTTTAAAAAGCAGCAGCGTGAGAGCTCACTCACAAAACGGGACAGTACGTTATTTCTCTAAATACGTTTTAAAGTCTTTCTAGTGTACTAATTGAATTCGATACTAATTTCTAGGATTACCAATATCTTTGGCTTTAAGCATTAAAGATCAGATTGCATTATAGTTTTAAAGAGAATATAGGACATAATGATATTCATAAACCAAATGGAACACGGTGCTTTACGGAGCCAATCCGGTCTACTACTTCACTAATGTGTTGAAATTTCAGTTTTCCAGCGCGATCGGTTGTGCGGAAGAAACGCCACTTCTTCCGTGAACCGAAGTGAATGTCCAAGGCTGCTTCAATGAATGGCTTACATTTTTCATTAATATGGGGGACCTGTCACTGTATAACTAACTCACTGCGAAAAGTAGCAGAACTAAAACTACGGCCACGAGCACGCGTGTCCACAATACTGTCCATACTCTCGACAGCAGATTCGCATGAGGTCTTGCACATACAGCACAATAAGAGGTGAAGAAGTTCGGGAATGCCATCATACAATGCTGGCAGCTCAAAAAATTACTAAAGTTTTTTTAGTACACTAAGAGAGCAATGCTTAGGATCTGCATTTACGCTAAGAACACGATCAAACCATGCTTTGTACTGGTAGAGAACTGCACTTCTTGACAGACTTTGAAAACCCTCTGAATTTGTAACATCAACCAAAGGTCCAAGTTGATCAGATTTCCGATCGTCAATTCAACCGAGCTGGTATTAAATATATTCCCCATAATGGCAGTCCATTCGTCAACTAGATTGTACCTATTTGTAGCAACGAAAAAGCTTGAATTGAGATTATTGAATAGGTTGTCTAAGAAACTGTAAAGTTTCGGGGAAGTTGCAGCAACCACCTCTCTATCCATTCCTGCAGAATCTCCCAACTCAGAAAACACATCTTTATCAATCACCGAACTCGTCCCTCGTGACATCAAGGGGATCTGGCATAAACCTACGGAAACTCTTTGGTTTAAAAAATCGGTCGATAAGGAAGATTCCCAAAACACCCGTGGGGGAGATCCCCCCCCCCACGCCCGTCAATTCCCAAAACACATCTAATCAAAATGTTGAGATAGCCATTACGTTCAGCGTAGTTGAAAGTTCTGGAAATTTTGTCTTTGAGGATGACGACCCCTCCACAGCCCTCAGCTTAGTGGTTGTAAGTTATGCCCCGAGGGCATATAGGGTTTTTATGGAAAGGGTGTCGTATGAACTCCGGAGAGGGCTCATTGGACTGGAAATCAGATGCTCTAATGCCATTTTTAAGAGTCAAAGGGATCGGGGGCAGCCACCCCCTTGCTTTCAAGAAGCAAGGAAGTAGCTGAGAATCAGCTGGATTATCTGCTAACAGTTGAAGCTTCATTTTGGTGAGGTCATCAATGTATTTAATCAGTATATTCGCAATTTTTCATGGTAATAGCTCCACCGTATGAATTGAAAGGGAAAGCTAGATATAGTTTCATAAATATCAACAATCCCTTATAAACTAAGTACGAAATCGGCATGCGAGATCTTATTCAAACAACCATCTTGATTGTCTCTGAGTAAGGAAAACATGAGGTGGTAGTTGTCCCTGAAATTTTTGAAAACTCATTACTTATTTACTTCTTTGTTTTTCTTTATTCGAGGTTTTGCTGCATCATGTTTTTGGGGGGGAGGGGGGCTTTCTTAATCCTTGGTTACCATTAAGTTATATATCCCATTATTTATTAGTTTCTTGCTCGTTTTCATTTCCATTTATACCATAAAACTATATCTTTTATTGTCTTGTGTTTGCTTCTCCCTTCTATTTACTTATTTTTTGCCTTTATTGGATTCTCTTATCCGTTATTTTTCTAATTTTGCGCAGAGTTTAATTTTTATTCTTTATTGGTTAGTTTTTGTTAAGATAAGATAAGATAAGATAAGATAAGATAAGTTTTATTCTTCATTAAATACACATATAATATTACATGTTATTAATCCCTCAAAGGCTCATTGGCCTGTACAAAGAGGGACGACATATGAATTACATACTCAGAGATAAAAAACAAAAGAAAATTTAAAATGATCACTTACTCACATATGAAGAAGAAAGAAAATATAGATAAACTGGAAACTATAGAAAAAATTAGAATAAATAAACTAAATTTATTAATTATATTAAATAAACTCACAAAAAAAAAAAAAAAAAAAAAAAAAAAAAAAAAAAAAAAAAAAAAAAAAAAATTATTATTACTATAAGCGAATCCCTATCGTCGAAACAGAATTATGTGTAATGTCAGGTAAAACCAACATCATAATAGCTGTTACGATATTATTCATAACTCTTATCCAAAATATTAAAAAATCAAAACTTAAGCCATGTACAGCCCTTTTAGCTTGTATTTAAAACTATATAAATTCCAATTCAATCAACTCTGCTTATTTCTGAGGCTAGGTAGCAAAATTGAGGTTTATGGGTTAATTCAGTCATAAGGCTTATAATTACTGGACTGTAATAAAATGGTGCGAAAGCAATAAAATTTAACCCGTCTTCATGAATGCTACTCCTTAGTGAACTATACAAGTTTCAGCAATAAATATTGATAGTCATACCTGAGGTCTGGGAGTCATAGCGCAGAGAAGACCACCATAAAACAAAACTAAACATTCAGGGGACATCAACTCCACAAAAAAAAAAAAAAAAAAAAAAAAAAAAAAAAAAAAAAAAAAAAAAAAAATTATTCAGTTTGATTCTTAACTAAATGGTCCTTAAGAATCCTCTTGAAAGTGCCAAACGAGTGGCATTTCTGTACTGAAGAAGGCAGGGAGTTCCAAACCTGATGACAAGCGATGAGGGGATTGAAATCTGACCGCACAGTGGGAGTAGGAGGAATGCAGATATTATGTGACGAACGAAGGTTATATGGAGCTGAATCAGAAATAAACTGAGGAGTTTTTTGAAGAGATTTTGGAAGATTGCCATGAAGCTGATGAAAAACAAAAGAAGCACAAGAAAGAATGTAGATAGACTGTAGATTTAGAAGCGGTCTTGGTGAAGAACAGTTGGTGTCCATAACCAGACGCCGTGTTTTATCATACATGACAGAAAGCGACCGCAGTGTAGAAGGAAAAGTAGACATCCATACTATGGGGCAATAAGAGACATATGACTGGACAAGGCAGAAAAAAAGAAGCTTCAGAATAGATCCAGGAAAGGTGTGTTTGAGTTTTCGAATGACACCCAAACTCCGTGAGACCTTAACCCTAATCATGGCTATATGGTGTCTAAACGAAAGGTTCTCATCAAGCAGGATACCCAGAAACCGGACCAACCGATTCTTTGGTCTACACAAGGAGCCTTGTGACACCTGAAGCTGTGTCAGTTGAGGGAAAGCTACACCAATTCGAGAAAAAATAAGAAAATGTGACTTGGTAACATTCAAGGCCAAGCAATTCGCCTCAAACCATGAAACTACTCTCTCAAATATTGCCACCAGATTAGATCTGACATCATATTCCGTCCTCCCTAAAGTCCCAAAAGTGCTGTCGTCAGCAAAAGCAACGAGGCAATCTTCATTAGAAGTAGCATTGGGAAACAAAGGAACATCCGGATGACAAAGATTGCAGCATACTAGAGGACTGGTGTTCTTGACTGCTGAAATAAGATCATTGACATAAATCAGAAATAAAACGGGGCCAAGAACAGATCCCTGGGGGACACCATATTCTACTTCAGAAGGGCTCTGGAAAAGCGGATCAATTGAAATAAGTCTACCAGAAAGATATGATTCAAACCAAGAGAAAACATTTGATCTTATACCAATATGCGATAATTTCCAAAGAAGAATCTGATGAGTCAAAGAATCAAAAGCTTTACGAACATCCAAAAATAAAGCTGCCGGGATAAGACCAAAATCTATTGCCGAATGAATGAAATTCAAGAGAGATGCACAAGCATGCTCTGTAGAGTGATTCGCTCGGAATCCAAACTGGAAATCATGAAAAAAATTTTTGACATCCAGAAAACTAAGAAGCCTGGATAGCATAGCCTTCTCAAAAATTTTGCTGAAAACAGATAGAAGAGAAATTGGCCTATAATTAGCAGGATCACTCCGGGACCCACCTTTATACAGTACTATAACCTTAGCTCGCTTGAGTGATTCAGGGAAAATTCCATTCACGAAAGACAGATTGACAAGCTTAGTCAATGGTGACAGAATAGCAGGAAGAACGGCACGGATAACCCTTGTAGGAATTCTGTCTGGCCCTGAAGACGATGAACCTTTAAGTGCATTTACGATCCGAGCTACCTCGAACTCAGAAACAGGGTTCAAGACCATTGACTTTAAACATGGGGGTCCAAGATAGGCTCTGAAATCGCAACGAGGAGTTCTAGAGCTCACAGATGAAGCAGTCATTTTTCCTATATTAGCAAAATAAGACGTAAGCTCTAGCTGAACATTTTCTTCTCCTTGGACAATTTTACCGTCAACTATCAGCGTTGTTGGAACTGAAGGCGGAGGGGGAGTAGGTTTAAGTACAGAATTAATAATTTTCCATGTCTTCCCAACATCCTTTCCACATTCAGAAAATTTCCTGTGATAATACTGAGACTTGGCCTTCCGACACAGAGAATTAAATATATTCCTATAAGCCTTGAACCGCTGATGATGAGAAGCAGATGACGAAGCCTTGTATAGTTTCCACAGATAATTTTTCCTTTTCCAGCTTTTATGGAGACCTGGAGTCATCCACGGATTCAGCAGTACTCTCCTTAGTTGCTTGTTTACCTTGTTTAGTTGCTTTTTGTTCCTTTATTTCTATAAATTGAGGCTGATGCACATATTTAGCATTAGATTATTAGTTATCTTATTTATTTGGTTTTTCGGTTAAATTGTTTGCTTTTTATGTTTAGTGATATATTTACATCTTTCATTTTCATCATTGTTTTAACTTTTCTAAGCAATATGGCCATATTTCTGACATTTTAAACTTCAGGATTCAGTTTTTTATGATTTTTTAAATTGTTTAAAATACAACCTTTTTTTAAATTTGTTGCACATCTTGGTTACCATCAATTTAAGCTAATAAATTAGCTTTTTACTTATTTCTATTCTCCCTCTTGTTTACTACTAAATTATTGGCTTAGGTTGTTTTGGCAGCTTAAAAACCTTAAAAATCAAAAACTTAGCTTTGCTTGCACTTTTTTTCTTAGCAGTTCAACAGAATTAGTGTCAGACAATTAAATATTTTGCTGACAAAATGAAATCAAAATAAGCATGAAGGTCAAGAAGTAAGAGAAAATTTGCTAGTATCAATTTATTAACAATGTAGTTTCTAGAATTAAACAGAGAACATGTTGCAGCATCTTGGTTTCTGGATTTTCTCTTTCGTAATTTTTCGAGAAACCCTCTCACAATATGCACAACGACGAATGGCAAGTATTCTGTCGAAACATAATCTTTAATTTAAGACAAGATTTCGTCCCTTTAAGGACACTTCACACTGCAAACCTAAAACTTTACGCTTGCATCGTAATTTTTTTTTTACTTAAGTTCACCATGAAGGTTGTCTCCTTAGGGGCAACCTAGTAAAGAACGAACCCTAGCCAATTATGACCAAAAAATTAAATGTTTTCTTAGGAAAAAATACTAAGCAATGGAGATTCGTCATTTGAAGCTGATTCAGGAATGGTAACTGTTATTCCGAAAAATTTTCACGGTAAAAGTTCGTTGCGAATAACAAATTTGTGGGAATTTTGATAAGAAGTTTGAAACCCCAGAAAATGGTGTCAGACAGGAATGACAATTGTAATATTAAAAAATCTCAGAGACGTTAAAGAGCTCATTTGAAAAGAAAGTGCTATATCTATTGTCTTTTGTAAGTAATCAAACATGATATTAAAATTAAATTAAAATTTTTACACGAAGTGTATCGTCATATACAAGATGATGTAACACATATTTTGGACAAGATAACATAACACACGTGTCTTTTGAAAAGTTGCTTCTCTGGGGTATGATGGCATATTTGAGTGACTCTGATGCCTGATTTGCTGTGGTTTGATCTTTACTAAATTCAATTAGAAAAAATAGTTTAAATTGTAGCTTGGGTAAAACTGATTTCACTAAGATAAGATATAATTTTTAACAAAAGTGCGTTTTTGGTAGTGCAGCCATTACTGACAACGTTGGTCGTTCTTTACAATGTTCTTGATAAGAAAAACCGAAGGTTTTTTTTTTCTGTTTGATGTTTGTGAGCATGGTTTAGGACGCTGGAACCTAGTAAAGAACGAACTCTGGGCCGTAGTAACCAAAAATTTAAAAACACATTTTGACAAAAGAATATCAAATGAAGAAGAATCACACTATAAGCTAATTCAAAAATGATATCAATTATTTCGATTTGATCTTAATGACAAAAGTTCCTCGGGAAAACAAATTGGTGAGCATATCAAAATAAAACCACACCGACGAAATCACCAAAGCCGAAATCTGCTTTTGGTAGAATTACAGTCCCCCATCTTAAGAACAAAGAAAACCACCTTTTTACATGGGGTACAGTGATGTGTCTCCTTTTTTTTTCCTCCTGTAAGTGACGGTAAGTCATATCAGTAGAAGTTTGAATTATGAAAAGCCTTCCCATTAACGGCTATTTGCAAACTTTGATTTTATTGGGTCTAAAGTAAAATTTTCCTTGTAATAACCCGAAAATCATCATAGAGAACGATCACAATAATAAACCGCAAAAACATTAGAATTGAAATAGATTTATACAAATATTCTATTCTTTCATATATACTCCCCCAACCAAGCAATTACTTCCCGGCCAAAGGCAGCAATTCAAGAGATCGATACCTATGCAACGCAGACCATTGGTCAGCATGCAAAAAAGTAAAAAGTTCCATAAATTCAAATATTTTTTTATCAAATATACACATTTTTGACATATTAACGCAAGAAAAAAGTTGAAATTTATTCAAATTCGTCTGCCGAAGCTCAAGCGTTTCCTTCTGTCTTTTGCTTAGGTTAAAGTAAGGTCTTATTATTAGCTATTAATTAAGCGGTGAGAAGTTTAATGTGAAGGGAAAGAACCCTTCAAAATCTAATATGAAGATTCTTTAACTTAGTTATTTAAGTCCTGGAAAACACCTCAGCTCGAGTCTCAGACTAACCCTGCTTTTAATGTAGCAGTATATGTATATGGTAAATGTAAATGTATATGGAATTAATCGGTTAGTATGAATTTTCAAAAAATATTTCCCTGATTTTAGTTAAAGCTTTTAGATTTAAAATTTTATCATCTTTCAAAACTGAATGTAAGTTAATTTCTTTATTTTTTTAAGCTGGGACGCTGACTCTTTTATTATTATTAATTTATTAATTAGATTATTATATTATTAATTAGACTATTTTGTTAGACTATTATATTAATTAAAAATTAATTCAAAGAAAACAAGAGAGATCAATTTTCATGAATATTATAGTTAATACTACTACTACTACTACTACTAACAACTCTCCGCAGCACCAACCGACCTGATATCAATACAGCTAAACACGCTCCTCCTCCATCCCAACTATTCAAAGCCTCCCTTTTTACATCCTCTCGGGAAGTTTCCATTTCCTTTAATAGAATTATAGTTAATATAATTTGTATGTTTCTATTGATCCACCAGTTTGTAACGTTTACTTGTAAAACAATCATTTTATTTGCTAAATGTATGGCAGAAAGGAAATCTAATCTAACAATTCGAATGTTCAAACAGGTCCATATAGCCCCATCGTATGGAACCGGTTAAGTAAATAATTTCTTAGACCACGCTGCTTTTCCAATTACAGAATCTAAGAGAGGAAAAACCTGTATAATTTAAATAAAACTGTGGAATATAAAAAAAAAAACTTTACATAATAAAAAAACCGTTGATAAAGGCGCCCGGAGCCGGAGGTGAAATCGAAACATTCAGATTTTTATCATTTAAAGTTTGCTGTTCTTTTTGTTTGTTCCAGTGTTTTATTTAAAATATACATTTTTTTCTCTCTTAAATTCTCTAAGCCGGTCAAGGCTGTCTATGTGAACTTTAAAAAAGTCAAAGGATCGAAAGTCACAAGATTTTTGTAAGTAACCTCTTTCGCCCTCTACGATTCAATACAGGTTGTTTCCTTATTTTTTAGAGTGACGAGTTCATAAAACTTGGAGACATGTTATATACTGAAGAAGCCTATAATGATTTGCGTCAGCCAAGTTTCAGGTCATTTCGTAAACAGATATTCTCTTTTTGGCCAAAGGACAATGACGGGATTGTAATTGTCCCGTATTTGATAGATTCCTCAGTGGGTAATCCATTTTTCTTATTTCCATGTGAAGAAGATTTATTTTGTAAAGAGAAAACTCTACTGTAAAAATGCTGTAGTTTTTTAGATCTTGACATAGGCACTTGTGTTGGGAGGCGGGGAGGGGGGGTCTTAGAACCTATATACACCCTCACTCGAGTTCACTCGGTTTTTTGGGGTATGTTTTCCATATAGTTCACCTGATTTTGCCAGACTGCCTTCAAAAAAAAAAAAAAACAAAAAAAAAAAAAAAAAAAAAAAAAAAAAAAAACAAAAAAAAAACAAGCAACCAGCTTTAGCAATCAGATCCGATATAAGGCTGGATTTTAAATGCATTTTATATTAGTAAGGAGGCAAAATTCAGAGAGAGAACAGTTTAATTATATCTTTTTCATCAAATTTTTATTTGATAAGACATATTAGCAAAAATGAGTGGTTTGTTTACGCTATTGGAAGTTGATAGTGGAGTTGGTAGCAGCAATGATACAAAGACAAGAGTACCAAACGTAGCAGTAGAAATTACAAGAGGATTTCGACTAAGCCTTGAATGGGGTTAAATAAACAAAACAAGTTTTTTCAACTGAAAGTAAGGAGCAACATTAAAACTTAACACGAGCAGAAATTATTACTATATGAGCGGGTTCGGCCCCTAGTCAGTACCTCACTCTTCACGCTAAAGTTCGAATTCTGTTCGAATCACAAATCTCTGAATCACAAAGGCCGTTTAATTAGACTAGATAACTCTTTTGAAAGTACTAAAAAAACGTTAGCGTAAAAAACGGTAACGTTAACGTCATATACGTAGTAATTTCTGTTCGTTTTAAGTTTTAGTGTTACTCCTTTCTTTCAGTTAAAAAACTTGTTTTTTTACTTAATTTCTGATCGGTTTTAAATAATTCTGGGAAATCCGGCGCCCCCTTCATAGAAATCTGCCTTCCTCCAAGAAACATCCTCCATGGAAAGATCCTCCAAAGTAACCTTCCACACCAGAAAAATCCCTCCCGAAAACATCTGTATACTTCCCAATAGCCAACACTATATATAAACAGAGGGCAAAGTTCATAACTTGCAGCCTTTCCCCCGGGAACCGTGAGGGATTAAGTCATCCTCAAAGACATATTTATTAGATTTTTGACTATGCTGAAACTAAATGGCTATCTCAAAATTTTGATTCGCTTACTTCGGGAAAAAAATGAGCGTGGGAGAAGGCCAAGTTGCCCTCCAATTTTTTGGTCACTTAAAAATGGCACTAGAACTTTTAATTTCCGTTCGAATGAGCCCTCTCACGATATTCTAGGGCTACTGGATCAATACAATCACCCCTGAAAAAAAAATAAATACGCATCCGTGATCTTTCTTGTGGCAAAAAATACAAAATTCCACATTTTTGCAAATATGAGCTTGAAACATATACAGTAGGGTTTTCTGCTATGCTGAATCTCATGGTTTGATTTTGATTAAGATTCTATCACTTTTAGGGGGTGTTTCCCTCTTTTTTCGAAAATAAGGAAAATAAGGCATCGTAACTTTTGATAGGTAAGACTAAACTGGATGAAACTTATATATTGAAATCAGCATAAAAATCCGATTCTTTTGATGTATCTACTGGTATCAAAATTAGAGTTTGAGTTAGAGTTATTAGAGTTTCAATTACTTTTGAGCCGGGATGCTCCTTACTTACAGTTCGTTACCACGAACTGTTTGATGAGATGTTTGCGAGATATGTGACATTATTGAGCAAATTCAAATCTGTGGAACAGTTATGTTTTGCAGAAAAACTTAATATAATGCATATACATAGACTTCAAGCTGCTTTAAATGAAATATATTGAGGAAAGTAACTTGAATCAGTATGTGAAAAAAGAGTGATATATGTGTTATTGTAATTATGAAATAAAAATGTTTTTAAATCGAATGTTTTTTAAATGCTGTTAGTACTGACATACTAACCGAACCAAAATGTTATTGTGGATTTGCTTTTGAACACTACCTTAGAAATTCAATGATGATTTAAGACTCTATCCAAATTGTTTCTCGGTCTTTGTTTTTTCAAGAGAACAAACAAAAAGTCGAGAATTTATAAAATCCTGTCCAAACAGATTTAATTGATGTGAAGTGTGATGTCACACGATTACTCCTCCTCTTTTTCAAGAACTAGAAAAGAAAATTCCCTTTATCGATCGTAAGTCAGTCTCTGTTTGACAGTGAGAGAGTCAGCAGTGAAAAAACGTTCTATACATGTCCACTGTGCATGTATACATTGGGCAGATGTTTATCCTGTTAGAATTTTACAATTGTTGATGACTACGACGAAAAGTACAGATTATGCAACCCATATAAATCGCATAGAGGATATGCAGTACAATTTAAAGACTGTAATACCTGTCTTGAAGATGTTTGTGACTCTCGCACTAGATGTTTCCTATGCTCCAACTGCAGCTATGATAAATGTAATCAGTGGGAGAATACTTACCCTGATATGACTGGAAAAAAACCCTAAATGATATTTTAGTTTATTTCTAAGAGACTGGTGTTGCGTTTTAAATTGTTTTGGGAGGAAGAATCAGGTCTACGCTTCAACTGCTGGAAAAGAAGAGAATCTGGTTTTTACGGCATTGCTTGAAGACAATGGCTTCTATGATTATAAGTTTACTGATTTTTATTTGGCTGTTACAGAAAGTGATTCTCTATTTTAAAACACTGTATGAGATATTGCTTCAAATAAGCAAATTGAAACACCTGAAATTCACAATATGCATGAAAAGAGTATCATTGACTTTACAAAGAGAAACAATAAGACTGAAGTTACATTGTACTGTAGAAAATTTAATCCTGACTTTGTACATCAAGATCAATACACTGTGAATTCAGATGATCAGCCACCATTAGTTGATCTCGACAGCTATCTATACGTAGAAGAAGAAATTAGAAGAAAAAAGCCATATATATATATATTATATATATATATATATATATATATATATATATATATATATATATAATATATATATATATATATATATATATATATATTTATATATATATATATATATATATATATATTTATATATATATATATATATATATATATATATATATAATATATATATATATATATATATATATATATATATATATATATATATATATATATATATATATATATAATATATATATATATATATATATATGTATTTATTAATAAACAAATTTACAACATTTTATTCGTATGGCACTGAAATCAATATTACACAGGTATGAAAGTGTATTTTCCACTCGGAAGTCATTCAGGCAAGGGTTGTCTACATAAATGTTGAGAAATTCATCATAACTATAGCCTCGACATTGGAAAATGAAATATAATAGCACATGAAAACTACAGGTTTTAGTTGTTAAATCCTGCACTCTCTTCTGGTTTTAATAATAGTTTTTCCACTGCTTTCAATAAAGTTGTTGATGTATGGAGTGTAGAATGGATATGGTAGACCAAGAGGATCAAAATATTGTCTATTCGTCGCTGTTTGAAAGATATATACCCAATGACCCGCCTTTACGTTTGATGGGTTGCTATTAACAATGATAAAGATATTTTTAAGACTTTGAATTTCTTCAAGGAAATTCAAGGGTATACAATAGGATTTTTATTTGGAAATATACGGATCCATATTAAATACGCTGATTATTTGATTTGTGTTCATGGTGCGAGTTCTAGTACAATACTGCATTCGGGAGTGATTTCCCAGTAAGCTTCAAATTGATTTGATGAGATTGATACCATACTCTCAGCTAATGGCTTGGCAAAGGTGCACTCTAAACATACAATACCTGTTCATGCAATACTCATATCTTGAGTGCCAGATAAGTCCAATACAATGATACCATTAGTTTTTAGGAATATTGTATCGGTTATACCATTTTAAAATAGTTGTGAATCTCGATCTAGCGACTGCATTGTCAACTCATATAGTGTCCTATAGGATTTATCAAAGGATAAATTGTAGAGTGGGATTTTATTTAATTTATACACAAGAGAGGAAAGCACAAACATTTCAAATTTGCGTGGGGAACTTCTCCACGATCCTATAGCACTAGCAGTTTTTACAAATGCCAATGCCAGTTATGAAGGAGTTTCAACATTGATAAATGAAGAGTAGGTGAAGGTGCGTAAACCCAAGGCAATATGTCGCTGATTCGTGATTGTATGAGGAACAAGTAGTTTGATATTAGTTCCACTAGCTCGGAGTTTTTCCGCTGCCAAAGCAACAGAACTCCTAACCTGTTGCATTTGTACATGAAGTATTGCCGAGGTGAGAAAGGCTGTTACATCGGGTGCTGCAGTAAGTACCTTTTGCAAAATGAAATTGGATGTAGCAAGCGTTGATTTTATGTCCACCTTAATATTTGGTGATAGCCATTGGGGTATATTAAATATCTCATGATCTATCTTCCCACCTAAGTGTAATTCGCTAGTTGTCACATCTCTAAGTGTATTTATAGAGTCAATGTCTGCCTTATATTCATATCCATTGGCTGAAACCCTCAAATCCTTATATAACTTTGGTGTCATCAACATGAACTGTATATAGCTCGTATAATTTGAGAGATTGTTGCTAGTGTTCGCCTGGTTGGTTCACTCACTCAGATTGTTGCATGCTCCATTTATGCAGACACTGATTTTTCTAAATAAATTAAGCAATACACAATTTTCATAGGATACTCAATCTGTAGGACTTGACATATCATTGTCAAATTTCTTGACTGTCGCATGTAAATCTATAAATTTCGAAGACAAATCCACGAAATTATCTTCATTGGAATAAATTTGAAAATGAATGTTTTTCGAGAGCGGTTGTTGTGGGTAGGATTGTTCAGAGTAAATATGTTTTACACTCACATCAACATTTTCTGCATTGAAAATATTCAAAGATGAAGTGATTGATGGATGAGATTCCTTGTGTGGTAGATATGCCATTTCAGTCTAGGAGAAGAAATCATTTTTTGATCTAACAATTTTCTTCCTTGGTTTCATCTTCTTTGACAAGAGTGATGTCTTTAATTTCTGGCCTGAGTAGAGACTGATTGAGGGATGCAGTGTTTCTTGACCGTTTTAAATCTTTTCCGCTTTGCCGAGATTTTAATCACTCGTAAAGGGGTCGTGCAATGGAACTGATATTTTCTGAAACACTTTTTTCAGTCCTTGCCAAAGCCCCCATCGTGTAGTATAGAGGACGCAAAATCTGTGGCAGGTGGTACAATGTATTTTTAGCCAAAGGTAGTGCAGAGCGAAACAACTTAGCCAACTAACTGCCAAGACCATAGCCCAACATTGAGGAACGACCTCTGTAACAGTCAATTCCATGATCCATTTATCTTGGACAAAGAGTAGCAACATAGCAATCAATATCAGGACCAACGAATGCAATTTTTCTATTAGACATCTTGTTATTGAATGGATCCAAAATGATATTTAATCAGAGCTAAAACTTTTGTTATTGCTTAAGGATCCCCTTATTTAGATCTTAATGTTAACTGGCAGAGTTCCAAATAAGAAGTGTTTACAGGGATATATTGAGGATGCTTCATATTGTAATGATGAATATGATCTTGGCTGGTTTTTCGTTTAAAAACACGTAGGAGGGGAACTTTGATATTGCCAACTCTCGATGTTCTTCGAATGAAGTGTAAAAAAAATATACAACTGTCCGGGGAGGAGCCAGGTGGATAGTCAGCGAAAATGACGCGTTCCATGACACTGGTGCTTCCAGCACTTCTACCATTGATTACATTTCGTTTACAACCAAGAGCATCTCTCAGATTATCGTTGAGAATAAACTTCTCATTGTCAAATGGAGAAGTAATGTAGATCTTGCCCTGCCCAATTAAATAGTTAAATCGAAAGTCACCATTTTTACGAGTGGAGATTCTTCTATTGATAATACGACATAAATCATATATTCTACCAAATTTCTTGTATGGTAGTGTGATGAAGGGATATTCACCCGTTTTAAGTAATTCTATCCATTCCTCGGTAAGGAATGGCCAATCATGGGGAATAACTTTTATGCCAAATGTACGATCTTATCTCAGGGTATCATATATATTTTGGAGAATACAATAGACGAGAGCAACTTTATGCTCCCCATCCAATTTGATGGTGGGAGAGAGTTTTGTCCAAAAATATCTTGTTTTATTCAAATCATTGTAGAATGGATCAGAGACATGGGGCTTGAATGTCACATAGAAGTCATTGGGCATTGTATATGTCTTCACTTACTACCCAAGAATCAAAATACGAGTTATATCTTAGCCAACAAACAAGCAACTGTCTCCTGCCCCTATTTGTATGAATCTTTAATATCTTTTCAATTCGATAGATTTCACTATTATTTTTTATACTTTAGAAAGTTCTTTAAAGAGTTCAGTAAACAATAAGTAATTCCTATTTTCAAAAAGTTAGTAGTTCTATTAATTCGAACTGTATCAGCAACATTGAATTGTTTTCTTCGCAACCTTTTCACTCGAATATTGTCTAAGAAAAGTTCCAAGTGTGTTATGACTTCCTCGATAAACTTCCTGAGGGCTAATGTTGAATAGAGATCGAGGGAGGAGTTTGATTATAGATTTGGATAGTTTTATCAAAATCTTGAATAAAAGCAACAGTATTTTTCAACGTACAATATCTTGAAATTAAACGTCGAATAGGTCTTATCAATTGTTCAGCCAATGCAGCCTCTGTAGGGTAATGACTATGATAGAGCATTGTATTATATTTCAACAATGTCTTCTCTAGATTTGGATTAACAAATTTACTACCTCGATCAATAACAATCTATACCCTTGATCAATATCGATCTATAACAATCTTGCTCAAGAATACTTTCTATAGTTTTAGCAAATTCAACACCTCTCTTTGTCCGCAATGGAATAGCATATTCGTAGCGACTGAAGACACTGATAGTAAGTAGAATATATTTGTAGGGTGTACTGTGTCGCCTTTGAACCTCATCTAGCGTTAGAAGATCCACTTGGATTATATGCAGTGGTAAAAAGGCTTTCGGTTTACTATAATGATTCCGACGAACACTATTATTTTGATGTGGAGGGTAACTTAACTAATTTTGTAGATACTCTCTCTCTAGCCCTTTTTTGAAGTCCAGTGATTTGATGAAAAGTGGTGGGGGAACTTATATTTCCCATTTCACCAATATTTTCATAAACATGTTTCAAAACTTCATCCATTTTGACCGCAAACACGTAGTTTAGTGTCCGCTACCTTTTTGCTTACTAATGGGGGATGGTAATGGTGATGAGTTGATATCAAGACGCGTACATTTTTGTTTCACCACCGCTGGTGTCATCAAATCATTGTTCCTACGACTAGTAGTGGTAGGTGGCTAGTATTATCCAAGATTGATTTAAAATCTTATTCTCCTTTTAATGTTAGACTGCTGCTGCTGTTACGTTCCATTAGCCTTTTTAGAATTCACATATTGGTAATAAGACTCTTCGGGGATTTTAAGAAGATTAAAAAGTCATATAGATCATTGTCAAATGATGAAACTCATTTCCCCATTTGTAACCGTATAATATATTAAAAAAAAGTAGATTATATCTTTTCCCCTGAATTATAATTAGATTCCCTTTATTATCAGCTTTAATATGTTCACTTTCTATGAGATATGTCAAGAGTTTTTACTTTGCTCACGATATGAGTGTGAAAAAACATTGGACAATGTTGAATCTTCCTCCTTTAGTCATGTTTTTTTGTTGTTCCAGAATATTGAGGCGTTTCCTTTTTGTCAATGGCACTTACATTGGCCGGTCTCACATGATAGGGTTTATGTTTTTCCACTCGTCGAAGTGCATCTTGAAGCAAAAGTAATTTTTTATCATTGGTAATATTCTCATCATTAATGAATTTATTGAAATTGTACTCAAAGTGTTCCATTGGTGAAAGAGCGGGTTCTATTGGCGTCAATTTGCAAGGTTTGGCCATTAAAAGCAAGTGTTTGTTGCCTGATTGTATGCTAAAATAGAAATTTTGGAGTACCGGGATACATTTGTTTATTGAGAGTTATTAGAGAACTTGAATCACGAAAAACCCAGTAGGTGATATAGTAGGTACAATTCAAAGAAAATTTTGTCATACTATAAAAATATAATGCTATAAAATATATAAAAAAAATATGATGAGTTGTACAAAAAAATTAGGACTTACTTGGACTGGAAGCTCAGACAAGCCTAATCCACAATGTGTTGTTTGTTCTGAAATTTTATGTAAAAAAAATCTATGAAACCCTCTCTTCTAAAATGCCATTTTGAAAGCAAACATGAGAATTTAGTAATAAATGAGTTACAGTACTTGGAACGTTCCTGGAAAGATCTTAAAAGTAGGAAACGCAGAAAAGATCCACATGGGAAAGATCCGACTAATTGCGCATCATATAGAGCTATTGCGGTAGGCTGTTCGTTGAGCAAAGTTTTTGAAGAGGTCCTGCTTCCTGAAATTCTTCCAAAAGTTGATTACTTGTGGATTCAATTTGGGTTTAAACCATATATAGAATGTCAACACTCACATCGAATTCTTACTTGATTCTTCAATTGAGGACGATTTGGGAATAGATATGCTCTGATGAAAGAGATTTTGAAGGACAAGTTTTACGAGAACTTTTTCATGTTATGAGTGGACAGTAAAAAATTGTAGTATCTCCTGAGACCATTAATAAATGGATTCAGCTAAATCATCAATAATTAACCAAGAATTTGATTAAATAATGTTGAACACGTCAAGGCCTAATATGAATTTTGTGTCTGGTGCAATATCCTTTATTCTATCATAGGACTCTTGCTAAACATTGTAGCAATAGTAGACTTTTGTCGGGTTTTCAATAAACATCTGATTACGATTTTGAATTTTTTAGTTAAAAATGTCGTTTTTTACTATCCAAAAATGTCGTTTTTAATAAACATAAACAATGTTTTTTTTTCATGGGAATGTTTTTCACGGGTATGTTTTTCATGGGAATTGTATATTGGAAACTGACTCAACTGGACAACGCAGAGGTAAAAAGTCGGGTGCAGTTTTTCTGGATATGAATTCTCTTTGTTTGTAGGCGATGTCTCGCTACTTTTTGCCGTTGTGGTAATTACAAATACCTTAACAATCTATTTGCTCCAAATTCCCCCCCCATTGCTGACGTAGAGGAGAATGAACCAAAAGGATGTTTTATTAAATTCATGGTGACATACCTTTGGGACTTCAGGACTCGAAAAAGATTCTGTTTTTCCGTGCATAAACAGACCGGTGACTATGGCCTGATTTTTACAATTAAATCCATAACCAGATATGGAGTTGAAAAATAATACCCCAAATCCAACTCAAAATCCTGATAGATTTTATCCGTGTTCTTAGACACAATGTCCAACAACGCCAATACATCACTTGCCAGGTACATCTTACAATGATCCTTCAGATTTTTACACCCTCCCTTTGCCCAAACCTTTTTAGCAAATTCATAGTCGGTAGTGGTGCATTAACGATCAGGGAGTGAATCATAAAATCATTTGATGGACAGTAAGTTTTCCTCACAAAGCCTGTGGGGATGTAAAACTCATAAGGGTATATGCCCTTACACGGTAATAAACTATACATTTCGTCATCTGGAAAGTGTTTTTTGAGGAGGGGGAAGCTATTAAAATTGTCGCTTTTCTGAACTCGAATCAGTAGGCTTAGAGATTTGGGGAAAATCTACATGAATATTCGAGTTTTCGGGTTGAATATGAATATTTTCGGGTTTTTATTACTACCAATATCTATTGTTTTTCAACGAAGATCTAAGACTAGAAGCTTCTCAGATGATTTTGGTATGATATTATATGAAAAAGAACCATCTACTCATGTGCAATCTACAACTTCAACTTTCTACAACGCTGGCCAACGCTGGTAAAATAAACTTCAAATTATAATTGGAATTGTTTATATAAATAGGTAGAAAGCACTGTTGTTTAACGTCTAAATTGCATGATTTTTGAGCCAGTCCTGGAAAGTTGCTACCCACTGATAAAATTGGATTGCTTAAATGATCTTTATTGTGAACTGATATACCTCCTCCATTACCCTCAACAAATTTACTCCTATAAACTCAACACATTTTCAGATTTTTAATGGCCAAGTCGTCCCCTGGTGAAAGGATCAATGGATAATTTATAGTGCACCACTGTGAAATTGACTTATTTGCAGTACCTTCATGGTGGCGACCATGAAATCTTCCCCAGCCAATGTCTCAAAAACCTCTACCAATTGCAAGGTATTACTTGAGTCTCTTTGCGCATGGACATAAGAGACTGCAATGACTTCAGGTTCATTGCAAACGATTTAGATTCGATAGACCACATACATATGTGAGTTTAGATTTGCAGTCTAATCCCACCTTATCACTCTATTGGAGTCAATTTTGAAAGCTCTTGAAACGCAAGATGACCTTGTCACCGCTAACCGTTACCACAGATTCAAACCCCTGACACTTACCATGTCTCATATGATGCTTTAATTTTAATTCGGTATGGAAACCTGATAGACATATTGGACAATAACGACGCGAAGTGTACTTCTTCCCCTCACCCAGAACCCGATCAATATCTGTTATTGGATTAAAATGTCCAATTGAATCAGGTTCTGTAGCTGGCGTGTAAAGAAGCCATACCCAGTGCTCCACCGATTAAATGAAAGAAGCTCTCACTGGATATATTACCCCATTTTTATCTTTGCGTGCACCCTCCTCAAATTTTGCATCATATTGTAAAACAGTAAACCATTCCATAAGTGTTCATTAGCCCACTCAAAACATATATTCCATTAAGAGTTACTGGATATTGACCATTTTAACAATTAAAACCTACTTTAGGAAACTTAGCCCCACCCCTACTAACTGCCAATTTATCCAAATATGTCTTACTAACATCCCTTAATAAGGGTTTGTTGGCTGCTATCAGGAACTTATATTTGAAACACTGAAGGGTGTCTCGAAATGAATTTGCTGTACACTTGATAACTCTCTAAATCTGAATTATATCTTAAAATTTTAGACCTCTTCCCCCACCTCTTAAAATAAATTTTTTTTTAAGTTTACATACATTTACATCTGAATTTTCAATAAAATAAAACCACTGACCCACTCCCCCTCTCATTATAGTTATCTAGTTTTGTCACAATACTGTGAACCTAGTCCAAAAATGTACCCTCAAAATTCAGCAAGTGCCGGTGAAGTGTTAGCATTTCAGTTTACGTAGAGGGCGAATACACATCACCCGACTTTTCATTAAAAACAAAGTGCGATGGGTGTGTTTCTGTTGTCCTTACTACCCCATTCCAAAATCTTTGGTCCAAGAAGATCTCGAATCTTGTTCACAAATATGTCTATTGGGTCCGTCATAATAGCTCAGTGAAATCACACGAAAAATCTGGCAAACAGGGGACGTTGTGGGGTTTTCCTCTATCACAGCACCACTACTAGTTTGTCCTGCTTCTCCATCGGTGTTTGTGAGAGGGGTGGAGCACGGAATGTAATCCTCCAGCTCATTAACTATATTGAGTGCTTCAAGAATGACAGGGTAAACCCAGCCATTGTCACTCTCTTGATCAATGACCTCTGTTTGAGCTGGGGTAATGTCCATTGATATATCGGGGAGACACTTTCGCCTCGCCAAAGTAATCTTTGGTAAAATTTATCAATCCGTTCTGGGTCGCTGTTATTAGAGGGCTAGTCGATATTTAGATTAGTAGAAAGGTCTCAGAAGGAATGAGATACACTGCGTGCTGCCATCTACAATTTAGTTTAATGCCGACGGGGCTCCATATATGGGCATAGACTCCCTAGGGGAAATGGATTTCGGAGAAATTGATTTGTTGGTGTTCGTCCAGGAGAATTGTCTCCGGGCGAAGTTTATTAATGTCTAATGGATGATGTCAAGGTCGATTTATTTGTTGTTGTTGTTTGGCCAGGAATAATGACACGAGGAGTGATTTACATAATCGATAGGGGAATGTATTGATCTAGGGGAAGTGAATTTACGAGAAATTAATTGCGTAATCGAAGGGGAGAGAATTTCCGAGAAATTTATTTGTTGGTGTTCATCCAGGAGAATTGTCTCCGGGCGAAGTTTGCACATGCGCTTTCAAGGTCAATTGATTTGTTGTTGTTTGTCCAGGTGTAATGACACTGGGGGTGAAGTTTGCACATGCGCATTAACGGTGGGGGGAAATGTATGGATCTATAACTCGTGACATGACAACATATATGGGCATAGACTCCCTAGGAGAAATTGATTGCGTAATCGAAGGGGAAGTGAATTTCTGAGAAATTGATTTGTTGGAGTTTGTCCAGGAGAATTGTCTCCGGGCGAAGTTTGCACATGCGCATTAACGGTGGGGAAGATATATATTGATCTAGGACTCGAGGGGGAAAATGGATTTCCGAGAAATTGATTTGTTGGTGTTAGTCCAGGAGAATTGTCTCCGGGCGAAGTTTATTAATGTCTGATGGATGATGTCAAGGTCGATTGATTGTTGGTGTTCGTCCAGGAGAATTGTCTCCGTGCGAAGTTCATCCAGGAGAAATGTCACCGGGCGAATGTTTTGATCTTAGAGATGAAGAGATTAACGCGGGAAAGGGTTTCTTAGGAATTTCAAATGTGACAGCGCAGGGATGCCAAAACAAAAGGAACACGCAGAAATTACGTGTAGGGATTATTTGGGCGAAACCATTTTGAGACATTTTAGAAGATGATTTAATAGAAACCGTTTGAGGTATTTTAGAAGAGGATTTGAGGGCAAAACTCTGTGGTCGTTATAATACACAAGTTCCATTTGAACAGTCATGTGAGGTCCCCTACCCCAACAACCCCCCTACCCCAATCCCAAAGGGCCCTATACCCCAACCCCATAGGGTCCTCTACCCCAACCCCAAAGAGCCCCCCAACTTTTTTCCCCCGATTTTTTTTAATACTTTTTTACTTGCGCTCTTGAGACACAGAAGTGCCCCATCCCCCCAACCTTTTGGTTCCCCTCGAATATATTTTTTCAGAAAAAGTTCTTTACGTAATGTCCCTCCTAAACCCATTTTACAACTTGAAGTACCCATCCTTTTCACCCACAACTTTACTTTACAGCTTTTTGGATACCTCAACACCAAGCAATAATTTTCAAAAGGCATTTCAGAGCAAGTTCTTTTCTTAATGTCCCTTCTAAACCCATTTTACAACTTGAAGTACCTATCCTTTTCACCCACAACTTTACTTTACAGCTTTTTGGATATCTCAACACCAAGCAATACCTTTCAAAAGGCATTTCAGAGCAACTTCTTTTCATAATGTCCCTCCTAAACCCATTTTACAAGTTGAAGCATCCATCATTTTCACCCACAACTTTACTTTACAGCTTTTTGGATACCTCAACACCAAGCAATACTTTTCAAAAGGCATTTCAGAGCAAGTTCTTTTCATAATGTCCCTCCTAAACCCATTTTACAAGTTGAAGCATCCATCATTTTCACCCAAAACTTTACTTTACAGCTTTTTGGATACCTCAACACCAAGCAATACTTTTCAAAAGGCATTTCAGAGCAAGTTCCTTTCTTAATGTCCCTCCTAAAACCCATTTTACAAGTTGAAGCATCCATCCTTTTCACCCACAACTTTACTATACTGCTTTTTGGAATGCTCCAACACCAAGCAATACTTTCAAAAGGCATTTCAGAGCAACTTCATTTCATAATGTCCCTCCTAAACCCATTTTACAAGTTGAAGCATCCATCCTTTTCGCCCACAACTTTACTTTACAGCTTTTTGGATACCTCAACACCAAGCAATACTTTCAAAAGGCATTTCAGAGCAAGTTCCTTTCTTAATGTCCTTCCTAAACCCATTTTACAAGTTGAAGTACCCATCCTTTTCACCCACAACTTTACTTTACAGCTTTTTGGATACCTCAACACCAAGCAATACTTTTCAAAAGGCATTTCAGAACAAGTTCTTTTCTTAATGTCCCTCCTAAACCCATTTTACAAGTTGAAGCATCCATCCTTTTCACCTACAACTTTACTTTACAGCTTTTTGGATACCTCAACACCAAGCAATACCTTTCAAAAGGCATTTCAGAGCAAGTTCTTTTATTAATGTTCCTCCTAAACCCATTTTACAACTTGAAGCATCCATCCTTTTCACCCACAACTTTAATTTACAGCTTTTTGGATACCTCAACACCAAACAATATTTTTCAAAAGGCACTTCAGAGCAAGTTCTTTTCTTAATGTCCCTCCTAAATCCATTTTACAACTTGAAGAACCCATCCTTTTCACCCACAACTTTACTTTACAGCTTTTTGGATGTCTCAACACCAAGCAATACTTTTCAAAAGGCATTTCAGAGCATGTTCCTTTCTTAATGTCCCTCCTAAACCCATTTTACAAGTTGAAGCATCCATCCTTTTCACCCACAACTTTACTTTACAGCTTTCAGGATATCTAAACACCAAGCATAACCTTTCAAAAGGCATTTCAGAGCCACTTCTTTTCTGAATGTCATTCCTAAACCCATTTTACAACTTGAAGTACCCATCCTTTTCACCAACAACTTTACTTGCAGCTTTTTGGATACATCAACACCAAGCAATACTTTTCAAAAGGCATTTCAGAGCAAGTTCTTTTCATAATGTCCCTCCTAAACCCATTTTACAAGTTGAAGCATCCATCCTTTTCACCCACAACTTTACTTTACAGCTTTTTGGATACCTCAACACCAAGCAATACCTTTCAAAAGGCATTTCAGAGCAACTTCTTTTCTTAATGTCCTTCCTAAACACATTTTACAACTTGAAGTACCCATCCTTTTCACCCACAACTTTACTTTACAGCTTTTTGGATACCTCGACACCAAGCAATACTTTTCAAAAGGCATTTCAGAGCAAGTTCTTTTCTTAATGTCCCTCCTAAACCAATTTTACAAGTTGAAGCATCCATCCTTTTCACCCAAACTTTACTTTACAGCTTTTTGGATATCTCAACACCAAGCAATACCTTTCAAAAGGCATTTCAGAGCAAGTTCTTTTCATAATGTCCCTCCTAAACCCATTTTACAAGTTGAAGCATCCATCCTTTTCACCCACAACTTTACTTTACAGCTTTTTGGATATCATCAACACCAAGCAATACTTTTCAAAAGGCATTTCAGAGCAAGTTCTTTCTTAATGTCCCTCCTAAACCCATTTACAAGTTGAAGTACCCATCCTTTTCACCCACAACTTTACTTTACAGCTTTTTGGATACATCAACACCAAGCAATACTTTTCAAAAGGCATTTCAGAGCAACTTCTTTTCTTAATGTCCCTCCTAAACCCATTTTACAACTTGAAGTACCCATCCTTTTCACCCACAACTTTACTTTACAGCTTTTTGGATATCTCAACACCAAGCAATACTTTTCAAAAGGCACTTCAGAGCAAGTTCTTTTCATAATGTCCCTCCTAAACCCATTTTACAAGTTGAAGCATCCATCCTTTTCACCCACAACTTTACTTTACAGCTTTTTGGATACCTCAACACCAAGCAATACTTTCAAAAGGCATTTCAGAGCAACTTCTTTTCTTAATGTCCCTCCTAAACCCATTTTACAACTTGAAGTACTCATCCTTTTCACCCACAACTTTACTTTACAGCTTTTTGGATACCTAAACACCAAGCAATACCTTTCAAAAGGCATTTCAGAGCAACTTATTTTCTTAATGTCCCTCCTAAACACATTTTACAACTTGAAGTACCCATCCTTTTCACCCACAACTTTACTTTACAGCTTTTTGGATACCTCAACACCAAGCAATACTTTTCAAAAGGCATTTCAGAGCAAGTTCTTTTCTTAATGTCCCTCCTAAACCAATTTTACAAGTTGAAGCATCCATCCTTTTCACCCAAACCTTTACTTTACAGCTTTTTGGATACCTCAACACAAAGCAATACCTTTCAAAAGGCATTTCAGAGCAAGTTCTTTTCATAATGTCCCTCCTAAACCCATTTTACAACTTGAAGTACCCATCCTTTTCACCCACAACTTTACTTTACAGCTTTTTGGATACCTCAACACCAAGCAATACCTTTCAAAAGGCATTTCAGAGCAAGTTCTTTTCTTAATGTCCCTCCTAAACCCATTTTACAACTTGAAGTACCATCCTTTTCACCCACAACTTTACTTTACAGCTTTTTGGATATCTCAACACCAAGCAATACCTTTCAAAAGGCATTTCAGAGCAACTTCTTTTCATAATGTCCCTCCTAAACCCATTTTACAAGTTGAAGCATCCATCCTTTTCACCCACAACTTTACTTTACAGCTTTTTGGATACCTCAACACCAAGCAATACTTTTCAAAAGGCATTTCAGAGCAAGTTCTTTTCTTAATGTCCCTCCTAAACCCATTTTACAAGTTGAAGACATCCATCCTTTTCACCCACAACTTTACTTTACAGCTTTTTGGATATCTCAACACCAAGCAATACTTTTCAAAAGGCATTTCAGAGCAAGTTCCTTTCTTAATGTCCCTCCTAAACCCATTTTACAAGTTGAAGCATCCATCCTTTTCACCCACAACTTTACTTTACAGCTTTTTGGATAGCTCAACACCAAGCAATACTTTCAAAAGGCATTTCAGAGCAAGTTCTTTTCTTAATGTCCCTCCTAAACCCATTTTACAAGTTGAAGCATCCATCCTTTTCACCCACAACTTTACTTTACAGCTTTTTGGATACCTCAACACCAAGCAATACTTTCAAAAGGCATTTCAGAGCAAGTTCCTTTCTTAATGTCCTCCTAAACCCATTTTACAAGTTGAAGTACCCATCCTTTTCACCCACAACTTTACTTTACAGCTTTTTGGATACCTCAACACCAAGCAATACTTTCAAAAGGCATTTCAGAACAAGTTCTTTTCTTAATGTCCCTCCTAAACCCATTTTACAAGTTGAAGCATCCATCCTTTTCACCCACAACTTCACTTTACAGCTTTTTGGATACCTCAACACCAAGCAATACCTTTCAAAAGGCATTTCAGAGCAAGTTCTTTTATTAATGTCCCTCCTAAACCCATTTTACAACTTGAAGCATCCATCCTTTTCACCCACAACTTTAATTTACAGCTTTTTGGATACCTCAACACCAAACAATATTTTTCAAAAGGCATTTCAGAGCAAGTTCTTTTCTTAATGTCCCTCCTAAATCCATTTTACAACTTGAAGAACCCATCCTTTTCACCCACAACTTTACTTTACAGCTTTTTGGATATCTCAACACCAAGCAATACTTTTCAAAAGGCATTTCAGAGCAAGTTCCTTTCTTAATGTCCCTCCTAAACCCATTTTACAAGTTGAAGCATCCATCCTTTTCACCCACAACTTTACTTTACAGCTTTTAGGATATCTAAACACCAAGCAATACTTTCAAAAGGCATTTCAGAGCAACTTCTTTTCTTAATGTCCCTCCTAAACCCATTTTACAAGTTGAAGTACCCATCCTTTTCACCAACAACTTTACTTTACAGCTTTTTGGATACATCAACACCAAGCAATACTTTTCAAAAGGCATTTCAGAGCAAGTTCTTTTCATAATGTCCCTCCTAAACCCATTTTACAAGTTGAAGCATCCATCCTTTTCACCCACAACTTTACTTTACAGCTTTTTGGATACCTCAACACCAAGCAATACCTTTCAAAAGGCATTTCAGAGCAACTTCTTTTCTTAATGTCCCTCCTAAACACATTTTACAACTTGAAGTACCCATCCTTTTCACCCACAACTTTACTTTACAGCTTTTTGGATACCTCGACACCAAGCAATACTTTTCAAAAGGCATTTCAGAGCAAGTTCTTTTCTTAATGTCCCTCCTAAACCAATTTTACAAGTTGAAGCATCCATCCTTTTCACTCAAACTTTACTTTACAGCTTTTTGGATACCTCAACACCAAGCAATACTTTTCAAAAGGCATTTCAGAGCAAGTTCTTTTCATAATGTCCCTCCTAAACCCATTTTACAACTTGAAGTACCCATCCTTTTCACCCACAACTTTACTTTACAGCTTTTTGGATACATCAACACCAAGCAATACTTTTCAAAAGGCATTTCAGAACAACTTCTTTTCTTAATGTCCCTCCTAAACCCATTTTACAACTTGAAGTACCCATCCTTTTCACCCACAACTTTACTTTACAGCTTTTTGGATATCTCAACACCAAGCAATACTTTTCAAAAGGCATTTCAGAGCAAGTTCTTTTCATAATGTCCCTCCTAAACCCATTTTAAAAGTTGAAGCATCCATCCTTTTCACCCACAACTTTACGTTACAGCTTTTTGGATATCTCAACACCAAGCAATATTTTTCAAAAGGCATTTCAGAGCAAGTTCCTTTCTTAATGTCCCTCCTAAACCCAATTTACAAGTTAAAGTACCCATCCTTTTCACCCACAACTTTACTTTACAGCTTTTTGGATACATCAACACCAAGCAATACTTTTCAAAAGACATTTCAGAGCAACTTCTTTTCTTAATGTCCCTCCTAAACCCATTTTACAACTTGAAGTACCCATCCTTTTCACCCACAACTTTACTTTACAGCTTTTTGGATGTCTCAACACCAAGCAATACTTTTCAAAAGGCACTTCAGAGCAAGTTCTTTTCATAATGTCCCTCCTAAACCCATTTTACAAGTTGAAGCATTCATCCTTTTCACCCACAACTTTACTTTACAGCTTTTTGGATACCTCAACACCAAGCAATACTTTCAAAAGGCATTTCAGAGCAACTTCTTTTCTTAATGTCCCTCCTAAACCCATTTTACAACTTGAAGTACTCATCCTTTTCACCCACAACTTTACTTTACAGCTTTTTGGATACCTAAACACCAAGCAATACCTTTCAAAAGGCATTTCAGAGCAACTTATTTTCTTAATGTCCCTCCTAAACACATTTTACAACTTGAAGTACCCATCCTTTTCACCCACAAATTTACTTTACAGCTTTTTGGATACCTCGACACCAAGCAATACTTTTCAAAAGGCATTTCAGAGCAAGTTCTTTTCTTAATGTCCCTCCTAAACCAATTTTACAAGTTGAAGCATCCATCCTTTTCACCCAAACCTTTACTTTACAGCTTTTTGGATACCTCAACACAAAGCAATACCTTTCAAAAGGCATTTCAGAGCAAGTTCTTTTCATAATGTCCCTCCTAAACCCATTTTACAACTTGAAGTACCCATCCTTTTCACCCACAACTTTACTTTACAGTTTTTTGGATACCTCAACACCAAGCAATACTTTTCAAAAGGCATTTCAGAGCAACTTCTTTTCTTAATGTCCCTCCTAAACACATTTTACAACTTGAAGTACCCATCCTTTTCACCCACAACTTTACTTTACAGCTTTTTGGATAACTCAACACCAAGCAATACCTTTCAAAAGGCATTTCAGAGCAAATTCATTTCTTAATGTCCTTCCTAAACACATTTTACGACTTGAAGTACCCATCCTTTTCACCCACAACTTTACTTTACAGCTTTTTGGATACCTCAACACCAAGCAATACCTTTCAAAAGGCATTTCAGAGCAAGTTCTTTTCTTAATGTCCCTCCTAAACACATTTTACAAGTTGAAGTACCCATCCTTTTCACCCACAACTTTACTTTACAGCTTTTTGGATATCTCAACACCAAGCAATACTTTTCAAAAGGCATTTCAGAGAAAGTTCTTTTCATAATGTCCCTCCTAAACCCATTTTACAAGTTGAAGCATCCATCCTTTTCACCCATAACTTTACTTTACAGCTTTTTGGATATCTCAACACCAAGCAATACTTTTCAAAAGGCATTTCAGAGCAACTTCTTTTCTTAATGTCCCTCCTAAACCCATTTTACAAGTTGAAGCATCCATCCTTTTCACCCACAACTTTACTTTACAGCTTTTTGGATACCTCAACACCAAGCAATACTTTTCAAAAGGCATTTCAGAGCAAGTTCTTTTCATAATGTCCCTCCTAAACCCATTTCAAAAGTTGAAGCATCCATCCTTTTCACCCACAACTTTACTTTACAGCTTTTTGGATATCTCAACACCAAGCAATACTTTCAAAAGGCATTTCAGAGCAAGTTCCTTTCTTAATGTCCCTCCTAAACCCATTTTACAAGTTGAAGTACCCATCCTTTTCACCCACAACTTTACTTTAAAGCTTTTTGGATACCTCAACACCAAGCAATACTTTCAAAAGGCATTTCAGAGAAAGGTGTTTTCTTAATCTCCCTCCTAAGCCCATTTTACAACTTGAAGTACCCATCCTTTTCACCCACAACTTTACTTTACAGCTTTTAGGATACCTCAACACCAAGCAATACTTTCAAAAGGCATTTCAGAGCAAGTTCTTTTCTTAATGTCCCTCCTAAATACATTTTACAAGTTGAAATACCTATCCTTTTCGCCCACAACTTTATTTTACAGCTTTTTGGATCCATCAACACCAAGCAATACTTTCAAAAGGCATTTCAGAGCAAGTTCTTTTCTTAATGTCCCTTCTGAACCAATTTTATAAGTTGAAGCATCCATCCTTTTCACCCACAACTTTACTTTACAGCTTTTTGGATACCTCAACACCAAGCAATACTTTTCAAAGGTATTTCAGAGCAACTTCTTTTCTTAATGTCCCTCCTAAACCCATTTTACAAGTTGAAGC
>CM051257.1:13632333-13709833 GCA_027921565.1 Artemia sinica
TATTGCTTGGTGTTGAGGTATCCAAAAAGCTGTAGAGTAAAGTTGTGGGTGAAAAGGATGGATGCTTCAACTTGTAAAATGGGTTTAGGAGGGACATTAAGAAAGGAACTTGCTCTGAAATGCCTTTTGAAAGGTATTGCTTGGTGTTGAGGTATCCAAAAAGCTGTAAAGTAAAGTTGTGGGTGAAAAGGATGGATGCTTCAACTTGTAAAATGGTTTAGGAGGGACATTATGAAAAGAACTTGCTCTGAAATGCCTTTTGAAAAGTATTGCTTGGTGTTGAGGTATCCAAAAAGCTGTAAAGTAAAGTTGTGGGTGAAAAGGATGGATGCTTCAAGTTGTAAAATGGGTTTAGGAGGGACATTAAGAAAGGAACTTGCTCTGAAATGCCTTTTGAAAAGTATTGCTTGGTTTTGAGGTATCCAAAAAGCTGTAAAGTAAAGTTGTGGGTGAAAAGGATGGATGCTTCAACTTGTGAAATTGGTTTAGAAGGGACATTAAGAAAAGAATTTGCTCTGAAATGCCTTTTGAAAAGTATTACTTGGTGTTGAGGTATCCAAAAAGCTGTAAAGTAAAGTTGTGGGTGAAAAGGATGGGTACTTAAAGTTGTAAAATGGGTTTAGGAGGGACATTAAGAAAAGAACTTGCTCTGAAATGCCTTTTGAAAAGTATTGCTTGGTGTTGAGATATCCAAAAAGCTGTAAAGTAAAGTTGTGGGTGAAAAGGATGGGTACTTCAAGTTGTAAAATGGGTTTAGGAGGGACATTAAGAAAAGAACTTGCTCTGAAATGCCTTTTGAAAAGTATTGCTTGGTGTTGAGGTATCCAAAAAGCTGTAAAGTAAAGTTGTGGGTGAAAAGGATGGATGCTTCAACTTGTAAAATGGGTTTAGGAGGGACATTAAGAAAAGAACTTGCTCTGAAATGCCTTTTGAAAAGTATTGCTTGGTGTTGAGATATCCAAAAAGCTGTAAAGTAAAGTTGTGGGTGAAAAGGATGGGTACTTCAATTTGTAAAATGGGTTTAGGAGGGACATTAAGAATAGAACTTGCTCTGAAATGCCTTTTGAAAAGTATTGCTTGGTGTTGAGGTATCCAAAAAGCTGTAAAGTAAAGTTGTGGGTGAAAAGGATGGGTACTTCAAGTTGTAAAATGGGTTTAGAGGGACATTAAGAAAAGAAGTTGCTCTGAAATGCCTTTTGAAAGGTATTGCTTGGTGTTGAGGTATCCAAAAAGCTGTAAAGTAAAGTTGTGGGTGAAAAGGATGGATGCTTCAACTTGTAAAATTGGTTTAGGAGGGACATTAAGAAAAGAACTTGCTCTGAAATGCCTTTTGAAAAGTATTGCTTGGTGTTGAGGTATCCAAAAAGCTGTAAAGTAAAGTTGTGGGTGAAAAGGATGGATGCTTCAAGTTGTAAAATGGGTTTAGGAGGGACATTAAGAAAGGAACTTGCTCTGAAATGCCTTTTGAAAAGTATTGCTTGGTGTTGAGGTATCCAAAAAGCTGTAAAGTAAAGTTTTGGGTGAAAAGGATGGATGCTTCAACTTGTAAAATTGGTTTAGGAGGGACATTATGAAAAGAATTGCTCTGAAATGCCTTTTGAAAAGTATTGCTTGGTGTTGAGGTATCCAAAAAGCTGTAAAGTAAAGTTGTGGGTGAAAAGGATGGGTACTTCAAGTTGTAGAATCGGTTTAGGAGGGACATTAAAAAAAGAAGTTGCTCTGAAATGCCTTTTGAAAGGTATTGCATGGTGTTGAGGTATCCAAAAAGCTGTAAAGTAAAGTTGTGGGTGAAAAGGATGGATGCTTCAACTTGTAAAATGGGTTTAGGAGGGACATTAAGAAAGGAACTTGCTCTGAAATGCCTTTTGAAAGGTATTGCTTGGTGTTGAGGTATCCAAAAAGCTGTAAAGTAAAGTTGTGGGTGAAAAGGATGGATGCTTCAACTTGTAAAATCGGTTTAGGAGGGACATTAAGAAAGAACTTGCTCTGAAATGCCTTTTGAAAAGTATTGCTTGGTGTTGAGGTATCCAAAAAGCTGTAAAGTAAAGTTGTGGGTGAAAAGGATGGATGCTTCAACTTGTAAAATGGGTTTAGGAGGGACATTAAGAAAAGAAGTTGCTCTGAAACGCCCTTTGAAAAGTATTGCTTGGTGTTGAGGTATCCAAAAAGCTGTAAAGTAAAGTTGTGGGTGAAAAGGATGGGTGCTTCAACTTGTAAAATTGGTTTAGAAGGGACATTAAGAAAAGAACTTGCTCTGAAATGCCTTTTGGAAGTATTGCTTGGTGTTGATGTATCCAAAAAGCTGTAAAGTAAAGTTGTGGGTGAAAAGGATGGGTACTTCAACTTGTAAAATGTGTTTAGGAGGGACATTAAGAAAAGAAGTTGCTCTGAAATGCCTTTTGAAAGTATTGCTTGGTGTTGAGGTATCCAAAAAGCTGTAAAGTAAAGTTGTGGGTGAAAAGGATGGATGCTTCAACTTGTAAAATTGGTTTAGAAGGGACATTAAGACAAGAACTTGCTCTGAAATGCCTTTTGAAAGTATTGCTTGGTGTTGAGGTATCCAAAAAGCTGTAAAGTAAAGTTGTGGGTGAAAAGGATGGGTACTTCAACTTGTAAAATGGTTTAGGAGGGACATTATGAAAAGAAGTTGCTCTGAAATGCCTTTTGAAAGTATTGCTTGGTGTTGAGGTATCCAAAAAGCTGTAAAGTAAAGTTGTGGGTGAAAAGGATGGGTACTTCAAGTTGTAAAATGGGTTTAGGAGGGACATTAAGAAAAGAACTTGCTCTGAAATGCCTTTTGAAAGTATTGCTTGGTGTTGAGGTATCCAAAAAGCTGTAAAGTAAAGTTGTGGGTGAAAAGGATGGGTACTTCAACTTGTAAAATGGGTTTAGGAGGGACATTAAGAAAGGAACTTGCTCTGAAATGCCTTTTGAAAAGTATTGCTTGGTGTTGAGGTATCCAAAAAGCTGTAAAGTAAAGTTGTGGGTGAAAAGGATGGATGCTTCAACTTGTAAAATGGGTTTAGGAGGGACATTAAGAAAAGAACTTGCTCTGAAATGCCTTTTGAAAGTATTGCTTGGTGTTGAGGTATCCAAAAAGCTGTAAAGTAAAGTTGTGGGTGAAAAGGATGGATGCTTCAACTTGTAAAATGGGTTTAGGAGGGACATTATGAAAAGAACTTGCTCTGAAATGCCTTTTGAAAAGTATTGCTTGGTGTTGAGGTATCCAAAAAGCTGTAAAGTAAAGTTGTGGGTGAAAAGGATGGATGCTTCAACTTGTAAAATGGGTTTAGGAGGGACATTATGAAAAGAAGTTGCTCTGAAATGCCTTTTGAAAGGTATTGCTTGGTGTTGAGATATCCAAAAAGCTGTAAAGTAAAGTTGTGGGTGAAAAGGATGGATACTTCAACTTGTAAAATGTGTTTAGGAGGGACATTAAGAAAAGAACTTGCTCTGAAATGCCTTTTGAAAGTATTGCTTGGTGTTGAGGTATCCAAAAAGCTGTAAAGTAAAGTTGTGGGTGAAAAGGATGGATGCTTCAACTTGTAAAATGGTTTAGGAGGGACATTAAGAAAAGAACTTGCTCTGAAATGCCTTTTGAAAAGTATTGCTTGGTGTTGAGGTATCCAAAAAGCTGTAAAGTAAAGTTGTGGGTGAAAAGGATGGTACTTCAAGTTGTAAAATGGGTTTAGGAGGGACATTAAGAAAGAAGTTGCTCTGAAATGCCTTTTGAAAGGTATTGCTTGGTGTTGAGGTATCCCAAAAGCTGTAAAGTAAAGTTGTGGGTGAAAAGGATGGGTACTTCAAGTTGTAAAATGGGTTTAGGAGGGACATTAAGAAAAGAAGTTGCTCTGAAATGCCTTTGAAAGTATTGCTTGGTGTTGAGGTATCCAAAAAGCTGTAAAGTAAAGTTGTGGGTGAAAAGGATGGATGCTTCAACTTGTAAAATGGGTTTAGGAGGGACATTAAGAAAAGAACTTGCTCTGAAATGCCTTTTGAAAGTATTGCTTGGTGTTGAGATATCCAAAAAGCTGTAAAGTAAAGTTGTGGGTGAAAAGGATGGGTACTTCAAGTTGTAAAATGGGTTTAGGAGGGACATTAAGAAAAGAACTTGCTCTGAAATGCCTTTTGAAAAGTATTGCTTGGTGTTGAGGTATCCAAAAAGCTGTAAAGTAAAGTTGTGGGTGAAAAGGATGGATGCTTCAACTTGTAAATGGGTTTAGGAGGGACATTAAGAAAAGAACTTGCTCTGAAATGCCTTTTGAAAAGTATTGCTTGGTGTTGAGGTATCCAAAAAGCTGTAAAGTAAAGTTGTGGGTGAAAAGGATGGGTACTTCAACTTGTAAAATGGGTTTAGGAGGGACATTAAGAAAAGAAGTTGCTCTGAAATGCCTTTTGAAAGTATTGCTTGGTGTTGAGGTATCCAAAAGCTGTAAAGTAAAGTTGTGGGTGAAAAGGATGGGTACTTCAAGTTGTAAAATGGGTTTAGGAGGGACATTAAGAAAAGAACTTGCTCTGAAATGCCTTTTGAAAGTATTGCTTGGTGTTGAGGTATCCAAAAAGCTGTAAAGTAAAGTTGTGGGTGAAAAGGATGGGTACTTCAACTTGTAAAATGGGTTTAGGAGGGACATTAAGAAAGGAACTTGCTCTGAAATGCCTTTTGAAAAGTATTGCTTGGTGTTGAGATATCCAAAAAGCTGTAAAGTAAAGTTGTGGGTGAAAAGGATGGATGCTTCAACTTGTAAAATGGGTTTAGGAGGGACATTATGAAAAGAACTTGCTCTGAAATGCCTTTTGAAATGTATTGCTTGGTGTTGAGTTATCCAAAAAGCTGTAAAGTAAAGTTGTGGGTGAAAAGGATGGATGCTTCAACTTGTAAAATGGGTTTAGGAGGGACATTATGAAAAGAACTTGCTCTGAAATGCCTTTTGAAAAGTATTGCTTGGTGTTGAGGTATCCAAAAAGCTGTAAAGTAAAGTTGTGGGTGAAAAGGATTGATGCTTCAACTTGTAAAATGGGTTTAGAAGGGACATTATGAAAAGAAGTTGCTCTGAAATGCCTTTTGAAAGTATTGCTTGGTGTTGAGATATCCAAAAAGCTGTAAAGTAAAGTTGTGGGTGAAAAGGATGGATACTTCAACTTGTAAAATGTGTTTAGGAGGGACATTAAGAAAAGAACTTGCTCTGAAATGCCTTTTGAAAGGTATTGCTTGGTGTTGAGGTATCCAAAAAGCTGTAAAGTAAAGTTGTGGGTGAAAAGGATGGATGCTTCAACATGTAAAATTGGTTTAGGAGGGACATTAAGAAAAGAACTTGCTCTGAAATGCCTTTTGAAAAGTATTGCTTGGTGTTGAGGTATCCAAAAAGCTGTAAAGTAAAGTTGTGGGTGAAAAGGATGGTACTTCAAGTTGTAAAATGGGTTTATGAGGGACATTAAGAAAAGAAGTTGCTCTGAAATGCCTTTGAAAGGTATTGCTTGGTGTTGAGGTATCCCAAAAGCTGTAAAGTAAAGTTGTGGGTGAAAACGATGGGTACTTCAAGTTGTAAAATGGGTTTAGGAGGGACATTAAGAAAAGAAGTTGCTCTGAAAGCCTTTGAAAGTATTGCTTGGTGTTGAGGTATCCAAAAAGCTGTAAAGTAAAGTTTTGGGTGAAAAGGATGGATTCTTCAACTTGTAAATGGCTTTAGAAGGGACATTAGGAAAGGAACTTGCTCTGAAATGCCTTTTGAAAAGTATTGCTTGGTGTTGAGGTATCCAAAAAGCTGTAAAGTAAAGTTGTGGGTGAAAAGGATGGATGCTTCAACTTGTAAAATGGGTTTGGAAGGACATTAAGAAAAGAACTTGCTCTGAAATGCCTTTTGAAAATAATGCTTGGTGTTGGAGCATTCAAAAAGCAGTATAGTAAAGTTGTGGGTGAAAAGGATGGATGCTTCAACTTGTAAAATGGGTTTAGGAGGGACATTAAGAAAGGAACTTGCTCTGAAATGCCTTTTGAAAAGTATTGCATGGTGTTGAGATATCCAAAAAGCTGTAAAGTAAAGTTGTGGGTGAAAAGGATGGATGCTTCAACTTGTAAAATGGGTTTAGGAGGGACACTGTGAAAAGAAGTTGCTCTGAAATGCCTTTTGAAAGGTATTGCTTGGTGTTGAGATATCCAAAGGATGGATGTTTCAACTTGTAAAATTGGTTTAGGAGGGACATTAAGAAAAGAAGTTGCTCTGAAATGCCTTTTGAAAGGTATTGCTTGGTGTTGAGGTATCCAAAAAGCTTTAAAGTAAAGTTGTGGGTGAAAAGGATGGGTACTTCAACTTGTAAAATGGGTTTAGGAGGGACATTAAGAAAAGAAGTTGCTCTGAAATGCCTTTTGAAAGTATTGCTTGGTGTTGAGGTATCCAAAAAGCTGTAAAGTAAAGTTTTGGGTGAAAAGGATGGATGCTTCAACTTGTAAAATGGGTTTAGGAGGGACATTATGAAAAGGACTTGCTCTGAAATGCCTTTTGAAAAGTATTGCTTGGTGTTGAGATATCCAAAAAGCTGTAAAGTAAAGTTGTGGGTGAAAAGGATGGGTACTTCAAGTTGTAAAATAGGTTTAGGAGGGACATTAAGAAAAGAACTTGCTCTGAAATGTCTTTTGAAAAGTATTGCTTGGTGTTGAGGTATACAAAAAGCTGTAAAGTAAAGTTGTGGGTGAAAAGGATGGATGCTTCAAGTTGTATAATGGGTTTAGGAGGGACATTAAGAAAAGAACTTGCTCTGAAATGCCTTTTGAAAGGTATTGCTTGGTGTTGAGGTATCCAAAAAGCTGTAAAGTAAAGTTTTGGGTGAAAAGTATGGATGTTTCAACTTGTAAAATGGGTTTAGGAGGGACATTAAGAAAAAAACTTGTTCTGAAATGCCTTTTGAAAAGTATTGCTTGGTGTTGAGGTATCCAAAAAGCTGTAAAGTAAAGTTGTGGGTGAAAAGGATGGGTACTTCAACTTGTAAAATGGGTTTAGGAGGGACATTAAGAAAGGAACTTGCTCTGAAATGCCTTTTGAAAGTATTGCTTGGTGTTGAGGTATCCAAAAAGCTGTAAAGTAAATTGGTGGGTGAAAAGGATGGATGATTCAACTTGTAAAATGTGTTTAGAAGGGATATTGAGAAAAGAACTTGCTCTGAAAGGCCTTTTGAAAGTAATGCTTGGTGTTGGAGCATTCAAAAAAGCAGTATAGTAAAGTTGTGGGTGAAAAGGATGGATGCTTCAACTTGTAAAATGGGTTTAGGAGGGACATTAAGAAAGGAACTTGCTCTGAAATGTCTTTTGAAAAGTATTGCTTCGTGTTGAGATATCCAAAAAGCTGTAAAGTAAAGTTGTGGGTGAAAAGGATAGATGCTTCAACTTGTAAAATGGGTTTAGGAGGGACATTATGAAAAGAAGTTGCTCTGAAATGCCTTTTGAAAGGTATTGCTTGGTGTTGTGATATCCAAAAAGCTGTAAAGTAAAGTTTTGGGTGAAAAGGATGGGTACTTCAAGTTGTAAAATGGGTTTAGGAGGGACATTACATAAAGAACTTGTTCTGAAAAAATATATTCGAGGGGAACCAAAAGGTTGGGGGGATGGGGCACTTCTGTGTCTCAAATGCGCAAATAAAAAAGTATTAAAAAAATGGGGGGGGGCAAAAAAGTTGGGGGGACTCTTTGGGGTTGGGGTAGAGGACCCTTTGCGGTTGGGGTAGAGGGCCCTTTGGGATTGGGGTAGGGGGGTTGTTGGGGTAGGGGACCTCACATGACTGTTCAAATGGAACTTTTGTATTGTAACGACCACAGAGTTTCACCCTCAAATCCTCTTCTAAATTCATCTTCTAAAATACCTCAAACGGTTTCGCTTAAATCATCTTCTAAAATGTCTCAAAATGGTTTCGCCCAAATAATGCCTAAACGTAATTTCTGCGTGTTCCTTTTGTTTTGGCATCCCTGCGCTGTCACATTTGAAGTTCCTAAGAAACCCTTTCCCGCGTTAATCTCTTCATCTCTAAGATAAAAACATTCGCCCGGTGACAATTCTCCTGGATGAACACCAACAAACCAATCGACCTTGACGTCATCCATCAGATATTAATAAACTTCGCCCGGAGACAATTCTCCTGGAAGAACACCAACAATCAATCGACCTTGACATCATCCATCAGACATTAATAAACTTCGCCCGGAGACAATTCTCCTGGACTAACACCAGCAAATCAATTTCTCGGAAATCCATTTCCCCCTCGAGTCCTAGATCAATATATCTCTTCCCCACCGTTAATGCGCATGTGCAAACTTCGCCCAGAGACAATTCTCCTGGACGAACTCCAACAAATCAATTTCTCAGAAATTCACTTCCCCTTCGATTACGCAATCAATTTCCCCTAGGGAGTCTATGCCCATATATGGTGTCATGTCACGAGTTATAGATTAATACATTTCCCCCCACCGTTGATGCGCATGTGCAAACTTCACCTCCAGTGTCATTACACCTGGACAAACAACAACAAATCAATTGACCTTGAAAGCGCATGTGCAAACTTCGCCCGGAGACAATTTTCTTGGATGAACACCAACAAATAAATTTCTTGGAAATTCTCTCCCCTTCGGTTACGCAATCAATTTCTCGGAAATTCACTTCCCCTAGATCAATACATTCCTCTAGCGATTATGTAAATCACCCCTCGTGTCATTACACCTGGCCAAACAACAACAACAACAACAAATAAATCGACCTTGACATCATCCATTAGACATTACTAAACTTCGCCCGGAGACAATTCTCCTGGACGAACACCAACAAATCAATTTCTCGGAAATCCATTTCCCCTAGGGAGTCTATGCCCATATATGGAGCCCCGTCGGCATTAAACTAAATTGTAGATGGCTGCACGCAGTGTATCTCATTCCTTCTGAGACCTTCCTACTTAGATTTTCATGAAATACATAACCAGGACTCACCTCTCCAAAGCAATCTTTGAATAGTTTATCATACCATTCTAGTTAGTTGTTATCAGAAGACAAATCAATATGTTGATTATCTTGAAATTGTATATCCATACTGTCAAAGAGGTTGTATGTTCCCTGAGTAAGTGGTGACAATATAGCTAGGTTAACCTAGAATAATAATAATAATAGAATTTGTTTTCTTTTGAAATTAGTACGGTTTTATAAAGCTGAAAAAAATCTTTACATTGTGATTAACAAGCTGTATTTGCATATCAATTAAAACACATGCATAATAAATAAATCAAAAATATTAACACACCCACATGCACACACAACTTTTCTTTTTTTCTGGACGGTTAGATATTTTTAAGATCCCAGGGGGAGTGACCTCTTTTACCAACGTAGATATGGGGGTTATCACTTGTATTAACGTAGACATGGGAGGTGACCACATGTATCAATGTAGGCATGGTGTGAGCCCCTTCATCAATGTAGGTATTGGAGTGACCACTTGTATCAATGTAGGTATGAAGACGACCTCTTGCATCAACGTAGGTATTAATGTCACCACATATACCAACGTAGCACTCAAGGTGACCGAACATACCAACCTAGGTATGAAGGTGACCGCATGTATCATCGAAGGTATAATGGTGACTGCATGTATCAATCTAGACAAGGGAGGGACCATATTGCAATGGTCTTTATGTATCAAATCATTTGATTTGAAAACAATATATATATATATATCTATGATAGAGTAATATTGACTGTCAGTATTTGGTGAACTTTACATCTTGGTAAACCACTTTATTTGAAATGGGATGTGAATTTTATTGTTGTATTTATAAGTATGAAAGAGGAGTAAGACCAATCCTCGTCCAACTTTTTGATATTAGATTTTCAAGACTATTTCAATGGAAAACCATTCTTGAAAAAGCCGTGATAATTTATCAAAAAACAGAAAAGTTAAATGTAAATGAATAAGAAGAATTTCCAAATATGGCAAGCAAACCAAAGAGAGTCTAAACCAACTCACTTCTTGTGTTTCCAGTTGTGTGGGACTAGCCCCCTCTAATTCCTCATCTGATTTAAGATATGAATTCATCATTTGAAGAGCATTCATTGATCGTGGCTTCTCTACACCACCAGTTGTTCTATATCTCTTCGCTGGTGGTGTTGTTGTTTATCTGTCAGAGGTCTCCTAGAATAAAGATTTGAAAATTAAGTTAAAATAAAGAGGATATATGTCCCATAATCTAACAATTCAGTATCTAGAAACCAAAAAATCATACAATCGAGAAGGCAAGCAAGTGTAACGTATGTCAAAAAGGTTTAATCAGGTGAATTTTTTTTGTACACAATATCATTTACGACATTAAAAAAGGTGATTTTTTTTTAATCCGCCCAAAAAAGAAAAATGGAAGGGGGAAGAGAGGGACAAAGGGGGGGGGGAGATACGTATGGGTGCTTTCATGGCCCCTGTTATAATATTAGTAAGGGGCACAGTCATTGGAGTTCTTAAAAATTATGCAAAGGACGTTCCGATTTCAAAAAGACTTAGAATTCTGTTAAGAAGACTTCCAATCAAGGTTTTAAAATTGTTTTAAAAGCATACAAATCATTTTTAAATAGTATTTTATTTTAAAATACCATTGGCGAAATCCTAGCATTCTCTTACCC
The DNA here is from genome assembly GCA_027921565.1 of Artemia sinica. Lineage (NCBI taxonomy): Eukaryota > Metazoa > Arthropoda > Branchiopoda > Anostraca > Artemiidae > Artemia > Artemia sinica. Next base: position 13,642,969 of record CM051257.1, read on the forward strand.
CCTCTACCCAGTAAATATGAAATAAATTTTGAAAGTATTTACACTTGAAGGAGTTATTTTGTTGAATATCTCCAGTTCTCAAGGGATTTTATACAAAAACAAATGTATTACGAGTTTTTTTTTGCATCCTCTGTCTTAAATAGTACGAGCAGAATATGTACTCATGTAAGTATGCAAATGAGGTGTACCGTCTATAATATGTAAATGAGCGCTCGTATTCTAGAGGATGTTTAGAGCCTCAGATTTTCCATCCGCCTCCACAATGCCAATACCAGTGACATTTTCAGTATGATATAACGTTCAATACAAGAAAGTATACAGCATGCTTGCTTGGCATTTCGCGTTATTAGGATCTAATTAATCTAAGGTTATGTCAAGATAACTTAATATTTAAAAAGAAGGGAGATATTAGATAAAAAAGGGCAGGCCAGGTAAAACTCGTATTTGCTTAATCCGTGAGCAGGAAATTTAAAAACCTGTATGCAGCGGTATACAGACTTTGAAATTCTAATCGAGTTCTTTTCATATTGCATACTATTAGATTTATGTTCCCACTGTGTTGCCTCTGAAACACGGACCTGTATAACCATCCTAGATGCATTGGCAAATTTGACAAAATTGAAAAAGGGGAATTTTGGATTTTCCTTATATAGCCACAAACGGCGAAATGTATAAAAATCGGAGAAAATTCGAGAAAACACAGGAGTGACAGGAAGCACCCTCCTTTTCCTGAGTTACAAAAACTGTAAATGATTACTAAAATATTTGTGGTGGGACAGGGGAACTATCACTTAAATAATATTAACGTAGCTTATTATGTTATCATATAACTGCATCTTAAACTGAATTTCTGATTGTAGGATCTAGCAAGAAGGAAGACATAAAGAAAGCTATGATGCAATGGACGGAGAAAACGTGCATAAAGTTTGTTGATAACAGAGATGCAAGAGAAAAGCACTACTTGGTTTTTCAAAGCCGAGAAAAGGGTTGCTTTTCATTTGTAGGAAGAAGTAAATTGCCGAAAGGCCAACCAGTGAACGTTGGAAAGACTAGGGAATGTAATGTAAGGTTTCACTTCTTATTTGTCTTTTCCATCCCATATTTTTAAACCTCATTTTTATTGTCTTTTCGTACCTTATTTGCTTTTCCTTATTTATAAAATGAAACTTTTAAAAATAGATTGTTATTTTTGATAACATAATGGTATAAACTATGCTGTACTTCGTACAGCATAGTTTAAGCATTGGGGCTGCGCCAGAAAATTTCATTCGGAAAATGGCACAATTTATCGAGGAATCAAAAAGCTAGAGTTTGCCTAATCATTTAAGTAAGTAAAACATTTAAGTAAGTTGTTCAATAACACATTTTTTGAAGTTATACATATTTTATCTCTCTCTATTTCTATCCCACTCTGGAGAGCGTAGACTAAGTATTCTTTTTCATTAAAAAAAAACAGCTGTGTAAGCAAACTTACTTTCTACTATCCCCATTTCTTCTCTTCTCACTCTCACTCTCTCTCTCTCTCTCTCTCTCTCTCTCTCTCTCTCTCTCTCCTCTCTCTCTCTCTCTCTCTCTCTCTCTCTCTCTCTCTCTCTCTCTCTCTCTCTCTCTCTCTCTCTCTCTCTCTCTCTCTCTCTCTCCTCTCTCTCTCTCTCTCTCTCTCTCTCTCTCTCTCTCTCTCTCTTCTCCTTTTTTATTGAAGCAAAATATTTCGGCAGGACATAATTTATCTGCCATACATTTCTATTTTTCAGCTGAACGTATTAGCCCATGAAATAGGTCACGCTCTTGGACTTGCACACGAGCACACTCGACACGACCGTGACGATCACGTAGTTGTTTTTCTGGATAATATATCTGTGGACGAGAGAGATTTTCGAAAAGATAAAGATGTGTTTTCTAGCTATGGAGTTCCTTACAATTACAAATCAGTGATGCACTACCATAAAACGGCAAGTCTCGTGGTCTAATTTATATAAATTTTAATTTGAAATTAGTTTTACTACTACTGCTACTACTAACAACTCACTGCAGCACCAAGCCACCTGAGGCCAACACAGCTACGCACACTCCCCCTCCATCCCAATCTATCCAAAGCCTCCATTTTTACACCCTCCAACGAAGTCCCCATTTACTTTAAATCTTTCTTTATGACGTCCTCCCACCCCGGACGAGGACGACCCGCTTTCCGTTTAGCCCTAGATGGTTGGTCGAAAAGAACGATCTTCGACAATCTGTCATTCCTCATCCGCACATCGTGCCCTAGCCATCTTAACCTTTCTTTCATTATAGCCATAGAGAGTGATATTGGACCACTTTTTTCGTAAAGCCTATTGTTTGAAATACGGTCAGTCAGCCGGGTGCCCAGAACAATCCTTAAGCAATTTCTCTGGAAAACATCTAGTAAATCTTCATCCGCTTTTCGTTGCACCCATGCTTCAGAGCCATGTTTTACTACTGTCATCACTGTAGCTTCTAATATTCTAATCTTGGTTTCCAAACCTATCTTCCTATTCTTCCAAACTTTTTTTTAATTGTGAAAAAACGTCCTGAGCTTTGGCTATTCTACTTTTAACATCTTCAATGCTCCTACCGTCTTTACTAATAATACTACCAAGGTAAGTGATGCTGCCCATTTGATCAATCTTTTCATTGCCGAACGTCACCTTTTCATCTTCACTTATTCCTAGCCTTAGTGACTTAGTCTTCTTAACATTAATTTTCAAGCCTATTCTAGCACCCTGAACTCGCAAAACCTCTAAAATTTCATTCATTTTGTTCACACTTTCCTCTAGGATGCTTAAATCATCAGCATAATCTAAGTCCAGGAGACTTTTTCCTCCCTATTTGATTCCGTGGTCTCCCATTGCCTTTCCTATGCCCCTTAATACAAAATCCATCAAAATAATATATAAAGGGAGATAGAACATATAAAGGGAGATAGAACACAACCCTGCTTAACTCCTGATTTAATACAAAACCAGCTGCTAAGCTCATTTCCTACCTTAACCGCAGCAGTGTTATTCTCGTACATAGCACTAATAACTTTAATGTGTTTGTCTGGTATGCCATACAAGGATTAAACTTTTGCTAAAGCTCTTCTATCAACAGAATTGAACGCTTGCTCATAATCTATAAAACTGAGGACCAAAGGTGTTTGACAACTCAGGCACTTCTCAATTATTAACCTGAGAGTGAAAATTTAGTCGACGCATCCTCTACCTTTTCTAAAACCTCACTTTTCTTCTCTTAAAACTTTGTCTACGGCATCTCTCAGTCTAAAAAGTATCATATTACTAATTAATTTGCTACCTACAGAGACCAGACTAATGCCAGGATAATTACCCCACTTACTTTTATCACCTTTCTTATAAGTGGCTTGATTAAGGTTTTCCTAAAATCATTTGGTACTTCCCTTTTTCAAAAATCATACTCATAATCTTCAGTAACTTATTTCTAACCTCAGAGCCACCATATTTAATAAACTCATTTACTACCCTATCAGCACCTTGAGCCTTATTATTTTTTAATCCTTTGAATACTGTCGTTAATTCTTCCTTGCAAAACGAATCTTCCTTCACATCCAAGGTATCATAAAACTTTTTCATTTTCCTCTATATCTTTACCTGCAACTCTATCTCGGTTTAGCAAATCCTCAAAATGTTCTGCCCATCTCTATTTAATTCTATCCTTATCGCTAATTGTGGCCCCATTCCTATCTTTAACTAGGCCAAGTCCGGATTGACTACTTCCTCTCAATTTATTGACATGCCAGTACAGTATTTTACTATTATGCCGTGTAGCTGCATCTTCCAGATCCTCGGCAATTTTATCCATGGCCTCCACTTCACACGTCCTTAGTTCAGATTTAATGCTTTCCCCACTTTCTTTATATTCCTTTTGTTTTCATATGATCTATCACTCAGATAATTCCTGTACAAGTCCTTTCTCCTTTCTGTTAAACATAAAGCTTTTTCACTAATATTCTTAGCTGCAGTCCTAGCTTTCTTCCCTACGACACCATCAGCAACTTCACAAGTTATTTTTCTAAAATTATTCCAACCATTTTCCACATTATCAAATTTTAAACTCTCAAGTTTAGTGTTCAACTGTTCCTGGAAAGTTTCTCTCAAATTCTCATCCTGGAGTCTATCAATATTATAACTTCCCGGGAGGTAGCTACCCTTCCAAAATTTGAGCTTCGCATTAACCCTTGACACTACCAGATGGTGATCTTTACTTGTAACATCAATAACAGCACTCCTATATACTCTAGTATCCTGTATTGATCCTGCCAGCCTTATAATTAATAAGGTTTGGTGTCTTACCATCACGTGAATACCCTGTTAACTTATGAGCCATTTTATGACCAAACACCGTGTTGATTATAACTAGATTGTTATACCTACAAAATTGCAAAAGTCTGTATCCATTACTGTTTTCTTTTCCTAAACCAAACCTAGGCTAGGATACCATCTATCCCTATTTTTACCGACCTGGGCGTTAAAATCTCCAAGTAAAAACATCACATTTCTGCCTGGGACCCTATCTATTTGCTCCTGTAACTGTAAGTAAAACTCAAATGAGTCACTAGTATCTCCGTCAGTCGGTTCTACAGGGGCATATACTACTTTAACTGATACCCTTAACTTTAAATATCTTTAAATACCTTTAATTATTGCTTCGTTACATAATATCTTTAATTTGATAAAGACTTCGATGTTTTTTAGATATAATTATAAAAGCCGTGTCTTAAGGAAGTGTAGACTTTCTTTTACTTTTGATGATCTTTAGGCGTGGCTAAGCTGCAAAGTATCTATGAGTGGGTGCTTAATTTGATTAAACAAAAAGAAAAAGTTTTTTCAACTAAAAGTAAGAAGCAAAACTTAAAACGAACAAAAATTATTATGAATATTGAACGGGTTTCCCTTTTCTCAATACTCACTCTTCACTCTAAAGTTTTTTTTTTATTGTTTTGAAATGAAAGCTTCTTATCATAGGCAGCGCAATAGCGCTACCTAAGTAAAGAACGATGTTCGCACAATGTATTACAACACTTCTTATCGAAGGAGTTGTCGTAGAAACTTCGAAAAGGGCAAAAGCGATTGGAAATTGGAATGGCTAGTGCCTTTTTTAATTGTCGAAAGTGATTGGAAGGCAACTAACCCCCCTCTGACGCCCACCTTTTCCCCAAACTCATCCAATCAAAATTTTGAGATAGCCATTTTATTCAACGTAGTTGAAAGTTCTGGAAATTAGGTCTTTGAGGATGACAGCCTCCCCTCTCCACAGCCCTCAGGGCAAGGGTTGTAAGTTGTGCCCTGGGGGCATATAAAGTTTTTATAGAAAGCGTTGTCGTATAAACTTCAAAAAGGGCTCATTCCATTGGAAATTAAATGGTTACTGCCCATTTTAATAGTCGAAAGTGATAGGAGGGCAACTAACCCCCTTCTCACGCCCACCATTTATCAAAACACATCCAATCAAAATCTTGAGATAGCCATTTTGTTCAACGTAGTTGTAAGTTCTGGAAATTAGGTCTTTGAGGATGATAACCCCCCTCAGAGCCCTCAGGGCAAGGGTTATAAGTTATGCCCTGGGGGCATATAAGGTTTTTATTCAAAGCTTTGTCGTAGAAACTTGAAAAAGGGCTGTTTCGATTGGAACTTCAAATGGCTTGTGCCCTTTTAGTAGTCAAAAGTGATTGGAGGCAACTAACACCCTCTCACGCCCACATTTTCCCGAAACACATCCAATCAAAATTTTTAGATAGCCATTTTTGTCCAACGTACTTGAAAGTTTTGGAAATTAGGTCTTTAAGGATGACACCCCCCCCCCCCAACAGCCCTTAGGGCAAGGGTCCTCCCGACCACTCCCACGCCCACCCTCCCATTTGCCCATTATGATTAAAAACTAAACGTTGCCTTAAGATTAAATCAAATCCAATGTGTTAATAATAACTTCCAATAAGGCATCTCAGCAGTATCCCAAGAACGACTGAGGGTATTATGTTCAAAATTTCGAGACTACTTCTATTACTACTTCTGCTCTAAAAACTTTACCAAATCAAAATAGCGTAGGTGTAGCCAAGCTATCAAAGAGCGTAAACAGATTTTTTGGCGAATGGTGTCAAGTTTTCTATTTCAGCTTAACTTGGGGAGGTATCAAACTAATTTAAACACTACTATTTGTGTCCAGAATTTTTAAAAGGGTGTACGTTGTTAAAAATTGCTGAAAAATTTTCTCCAGCGTACAAATAGCAGACCAAACTATAAAGTCTTAAAAAAACGAAAAGATTAAAAAAAAAAAATTTCCCTGAAAAGACTCCCTCAAAATCAAACGAACAGAAATCAATTAAAAAAAAAACTTTTTCCGCAAAACAAGTTTTTCAAAGAATATTAAAGAACTCCATTAAAAGAAAATGAGCAAAAATAAAATCAAATAATCTACCAAGCGTGAAACTACCACGAATCAGCATCGATAAATAAATGAAACCAAAAACGAAAAGAAATTACAATAAATAACCGAATCAAACTCAAAACGAGCAGAAATTAACATGAGTAGGGCTCAAAACCCCTATGGCTTCCCAAGGCCAGAACATAATTTGCACTTTACTGAAAAAAATACAAATGAATGTGCATTGTCAGTTTAATATACGTATACTGATATTTATTAATCAAACTGTTAGTAATATTTGATTTATTAAAGTTAAAAAAGTAAAAACATTTTTGTCTGACCTGAGTTTTTATTATCTGACTTTTGAACAGTTTTTAAATTAATGACTAATTCAAAATTTTAATCGGATGTATTTGGTGAAAAAAGGGCGTGGGGGGCTAGTTGCTCTCCAATGTCTTTTCACTCTAAAAAAGTAAACTAGAACTTTCAATTTCCAAGCAAATGAGCCCTCTCTGAAGTTTTTACGAGCATCCCTTCCATAAGAACCATATATACCCCCAGGGCATAACTTAAACGCCTGCCCTCGGGGGGCTTTGTCGACCCTGGAGTTTCTGTTATATGATCTTTGAACTATTTTCAAAAAATGGCTGTCTCAAAGCTCTTATCGGATGGGGTTGAGGGAAAAAGGCGTGGGGGGGGCTAGGTGCCCTTCAATCTCTTTTGACTATTAAAAAGTGAACTAGAACTTTCAATTTCCAATCAAATGAGCCCTCTCTGAAGTTTATGCGAGCATTCCTTCCATAAGAACCATGTATACCCCAGGGCATAACTTACAACGCCTTCCCCCGGACCCTGGGGGGTTGTATCGACCCTGGAGTTTTTGTTATATGAAATTTGAAATATTTTTAACAAAATAGCTATCTCAAAATTTTTATCGGATGCATTTGGGAAAAAGGGCGTGGGGGGCTGCTTACCCTCCGATATCTTTTGACACTTAAAAAACGAACTAAAACTTTCAATTTCCAATCAAATGAGCCCTCTCTGAAGTTTATGCGAGCATTCCTTCCATAAGAACCATGTATGCCCCCAGGGCATAACTTACAACCCTTGCCTTGAAGACTGTGGGGTAGTCTCTGATCAAAGATATAATTTCAAGAACTTTCAACTACGTTGAACAAAATGGTGATCTCAAAATTTGGATTGGACATGTTTGTGGAAATGGTGAGCGTGGAAGGGGTGTTACTTGCCTTCCAATCACTTCCGACTATTAAAAAGGGCACTAGCCATTTAAATTTCCAATCGAATGAGCCCTTTTTGAAGTTTCTACGACAACGCTTTCTATAAAATTCTGATGTGCCCCCAGGATATAACTTACAACCTTTGTCCTGAGGGCTTTGGGGGAGGTCATCCTCAAAGGCCTAATTTCTAGTATTTTCAACTACGTTGAACAATATAGTTCTCTCAAAATTTTGATTGGATGTTTTTGGGGAAAAGATGGGCGTGAGAGGGGGATTCGTTGCCCTTCAATCACTTTTGACTATTAAAAAGAGCACTAGCCATTTGAATTTCCAGTCGAATGAGCCCTTTTTGAAGTTTCTACGGCAAAGCTTTCTATAAAATTCTGATGTGCCCCCAGGATTTAACTTACATTCCTTGCCCTGAGGGCTGTCGGGGGAATGTCCTCCTAAAAAACATAATTTCTATCTGAAAATCAACTACATAGAACAAAATGGCTATCTCAAAATTTTGATTGGATGTATTTGAGGAAGTGGTGGGTGTGGAAGGGGTGTTAGTTGCCTTCCTATCACTTTTGATCCTTAAAAACTGCACTAGAACTCTCGGTTTCCAATTGAATGAGCCCCCTCCGAAGTTTATGCGACGACTCTATCCATACGAAGTGCCTCTGGGAAAGAAAATAAATAATAAAACATTGGAGCCGTATGGCCTTTACTATAGGCAACGCTATAGTGTTGCCTCTGATTCCAGCAATTCTAACTTTATATTTCTTTAAGTCACTGGCTAGTAGAAGCTTTGAACCTGATTGGTTCAGTGTCAGAACATTCTTGGTGGCCACCTTGGTCAACGGTATTCAGAGAGAATCGTCCGTGCGCGGTCCGGGGTTGAGAAGGGTTTTGAGATGATATATCTGAGGCTTAATTTCTGGTTCCATTCGTCTCTAGATGCATTGGGTCTCTGGTGGCTAGCCAGATATCCAGAGGCACGTGGAGGTTGTTCTTCATGCGCCAGTTTGCATGGAAACTAACTCTGGACGAGCATCATTACCATCAGAAACTTCCATCCCGTGGAAAATTCCTTTAGTATAAAATTTACCCCCTCCCCCCCCCCAACAAAAGAAATGCCTGTATAATTCCCAGTAACAAATAGTATACGTAAACAATGGGCAAATTTCTTGACTTATAGACCTTTCCCCAGGGGCTTTGGGGAGTCTGTTATCCCCAAAGCCATTGCTATTGGATTTTTCAACTATGCTGAACAAAATGGCTATTTCAAAATTTTGATCGAGTGACTCTGGGGGATAAGGAGTGTGGGAGGGGCTAGCTGCCCTCTATTCTTTTTGGTCACTTAAAAATGGCACTAGAAGTTTTGATTGTCGTTTGAATGAGCCCTCTCCCAACATTTTAGGACTATTGATGTTATGCAATTACCCCTAGAAAAAACAGACAAACAAAAAAAAGAAATAAAGCCGCATCCGTAATCTTTATTTCTGCAAAATACACAAAATTCTACATTTTTGCATATGGGATTTTGAAACCTTTACAGTAGGTATCTTTGATACATTGAATCTGATGGTGTAAGTTTCATCAAGATTACTTGAATTTGAAGGTTTTTTTCCCTTTTTTTAAAAACCAGACAAATTTTCTCAAGCTTGTAGCTTTTGATGGGTAGCACTAAACCTAGTCAATCTTATATATTTGGAATCAACTATTGGGCATCTCCGCTTCTTGCTGGCTCGCTTACAGTTCGTTACCACGAACTGTTTGAAAGGAAATGATCGAAACTTTTTTTGCGTGGGATCCCGCGCAAGCACAGCCAAAAGACGTTCCAAGCTGTGGTATCGCATTTGGCGTGACTGTGACAAGCCAATATTTGTGTCTGAGGCTTTAAGTAAGACTAAGAAAGAATTTACAGAGTCTGTCAGTGACCTCAAAGCAAGTGATACAGAGTGTGCTTTAGCCGAGGCCCTTTGGAATTCAAATCTTATGTGGAAATAAAATATATATATATATATATAAACAAATAAAGCGGTTGTAACAGGTCAGGGCATTGGCATTCATAAATATCACTGGTTCATTCACCGCTCCGATATATTCTATTCCCGTGATTTAAATGTAGAAAGTGAATGTGATGATACCCTAAAATTATTCCATCTAATTTCTACGTTGTGATATTTTAAACTCTCTAGTTTATTATTCGACTCTTCCTTGAAAGTTTCTCTCAAATTCTCGTCCTAGAGTCTACTAACGTCATAGCTTCCCGGACGGAAGTCACCCTTCCTAGTTTTGGCTTTTAATTAACCCTAGACACTACTAAATGGTGATCTTTACTTTTAACACCAATAACAGAAAATTTTTTGGAAAACTCTTGAAATTTGCAACCTGGTGTCACTATGAGGCCACGCAAGCAGGATTTTCCTGTCTGGGATAGGTAAATGTGTTAAGATAAAATAAGTAAGTGTGCTATACACTGTAGAAAATTTGGTTTCCGTAAATATTTAAATTGTGTGTTGGCTCGCAGCTTTTGAATCAGTCGAAATTTTTCTTGACCTTGCTTGATTTTGCTGTTACGCCCCATAAAAGGTATGGTAGCCGTATTGTCTTATTGCTATAGTTACAGTGTTGTAAGAGTTAAGCTAGATAAGGGTTTTCTAAGCAGGCCTATACACCTGATTCGAGGATTAACACAGTGTTAAATCATGAGTTTTGTTATGTTTAACGCGGTGACGAGAAATATGATTAAGACAACAATGGTGGACTTTTCCGCCATTGCCACATAACAGTTTAGCAACATAGTGGAAAACATTGACCTTTGCGATCTCAGTTTGATCAGAGGATTTAGGATTTTGTTAACGAGGATACTATCACATATTTTTTTAATCTGGGCAGGGTGCAATTGTGTTAGTTTTTTTTAGTGAAAATGCCCAGAAGGTAATTTTCTAAGCCTGAAAGGGCACAAGATCTAGTGGGGGGAGTTGCGTGGGGAATCTCCCTCCCTCCCTAATTGGCACCCTGTTTGTGTTAGCGAAGTTGGATATTAACCCGGGTTTAGACTTAACTGAGTTTGCTTATTTGTGATGAGCGGTTTCTGATTTGACTGATTTGCCACGCTGGTGATGTCCTGGTGATTCAAGTCTATCTGCACTGCAGGATAAACTGGATTCATTGATCTCTGGTTACGACTTTTCAAGACTTACTGTAAACGCTGCAAAAACTGAACTCATTGCTTATAAGGCTGGTGGAAGAGATGTTGCTTCTTTGTCTGTTGTTGTGGCTGGTTCAGCGAAAAAAGAGTCTACTTCGCAGAAATATCTTGGCCTTGTTTATGGCCACAGTATGTGGCGTACTCAAAAACATTCTTTGGACTACGTTTTAGCTGGTTTCGGCACCAGCTACGCTAAACTTACTGCGCTCAAGTATAGTTGTAGCTAGTGTGTACTTGCTAAACTGTTTACCACTATGGCTTTCCCATACGTACTATATATCTCGTCCCTATGGGACTCCTTATCAAAGACAAAACAGTCAAAGGTCCAATTAGGGTTTTGCCGCAATATGAAGTTTCTATTAAGTCGTCCTTTGTATTTTAGGAATAGTTATGCTTTGCGAAAATATCCAGTTCCCAATCCTTTAGTTGTTGTTGGCTCTCAAGAGTGTGAGGTGTTTAAGAGAAGCCTAAATCATTTGTTTCAGTTTTTATCATATAGTATTATAGGCTACGCCAGAGCTGTTTAGAGTAATTTTGTGCCTTTGACTAACTATGTGCTTTGTATTTGTATTCGTTTAGAAATCGAATTTTTTTTTTCGTGTTTTTTTTTCTTTCTTTTTATCTATTTACTCCACTTCTTTTTGTATGTTCGTAAGTGTACAAAAATTAACTTGTTTACTCTTAATAGGGATTTTTTGGACATGCTAAATATGATGCTGTAAATTTTCATCAAGATCACTCCCTTCCTAAGGATGTTCCATCCTTTTTGTTAATTTGCGAAAATCCTCTCAAGCTAATAACTTTCCAAGGTTAGTTTTAAAAGTAATCATTTTTTAAACATTTTGAATCAACAATAAAAAGATATTCATTTGATATATCTATTGTTATAAAAGTCATTTTTTTGTCAAAATTTCTTTTTTTTTCAGTGTCGCTTATTATAGATACAAGTCATTCTTTGCTTACAGTTCGTTTCTATGAACTGTTTGAGAGGGTATTTATATTCTTTCCAGTCTCAGATACCATGCTTAAGAAAACAACAATATTAAGAATTTATTTAAGAAAACAACAAATATTTTTCTAAGTGAGAATAAAGAGAATGTAAGGAGAATGTAATAAAGAGAATGTAAGGCTATTTTTGTGTTTCTCTAAATCTGCATTGTGTTTCTGTATCGTTCTGTTTTCTTTATTTCTGTACTGTGAATCTGTATCTGTCTCTCTTAACTATTTAGTAATTTCTTGGTAAGTCTGGACTTATCAACCAGCTTCAGTATCTGTTTTTGTCCAAATGTTTAAACTTACCTTTTTCAAACATGACAAGCCCTCAAAAATCTTATATGGAAAGTAAAGCAAAATCATTACTGATTTTCAAGATTGTGCAAAAACGGCAGGTTTTTTTATTCTTCATCCAGGTTTTCTAAACATTTAGCTTGTGGAAGTAAACCCTGTATTTGCGATTTTGATTTTTTTTTTTAGATTTTTGCAAAAAACCGCACAATAGCCACAATTTTGCCAAAAATGGTCGAGTTTGAACACACTCTACGATCCAACAATCCTGTAGATCACTACGATGCTCTTCTTATCAACCTTGCCTACAAGTGTAAAGGTAGGCCTACTATTTTTTTCAGCTCTTTTCTCTTTCCTTATTAACTATCTGTTTAACACTCCTGGCTTCTATTTATTATTAATCAATGAATTCAAATGAATTTACTGAAAAAAAAATGTGCATTGTCAGTTTAATATACATATGCTGATATTTATTCCTTAAAATCTTAAAAAATTTTTGTTTTCTTAAAGTTATAAGTGAAAACATTTAAAAGAATTATTTTTCAGTAAAGTACAAATTATATTTTGGCTTTTAAAAAGCATAGGGTTTAGAACCCTACTCAGATTAATTTCTGCTCGTTTTGAGTTTGACTTATTTTAATTTCTGTTTGTTTCGGGTTTCATTTATGCACTGATACTGATTTGTGGTAGTTGTATGTTTGGTAGATTATTTGATTCTATTTTCGTTTATTTTTGGTTTAATGGAGTTCTTTACTTTTTTTTTGAAAAACTTATTTTGTGCAAAAAGTTTTTTTGATTAATTTCTGTTCGTTTTATATTGACATAGTCTTTTTCAGGAAGAAAGACTGAGCCTCTTCTGAAGTTAAACAACCATTCCTTCCATAAAAACTTTTAATATCCCCTGAGCATAATTTACAACCCTTGCCTCTAAACTCTGGGATTTGTTTCAACCCCAAAAGCCTTGTTATATGGTATTTTAACTATCTTGAATAGAATGGCTATCTCAAAATTTCTATTAGACGCATTTCGGGACAATATGACGTGTGTGTAGGGGTGAGAGGGTAGCTGCTCTCTGATCCCTTTGACTCTTAAAAAGAGCACTAGAGCGTCTTATCACCAATCCAATGAGCCCACTTCAAAGTTTATGTGACCACACTTTCTATAAAAACCCTATATGTCCCCAGGGCGCTCATTCCAAATCTTGCCCTGAGGGCTGGGGGGATTTGTTATCCTCAAAGGCATAATTTCCAGACCTTTCTGACAGGCTTAATAAAATGGCTATATCAAAATTTTGATTTGGAGGGTTTGGGGAAATGATAGGCGTAGAGGGAGCATTTGGCCTCTGATCACTTTCGACCAATAAAAAAGGCACTAGTCCTCTCAATTTCCAATCGAACGAGCCCTTTTTGAAGTTTATGTGACAAAATTTTCTATAAAAACGTTATATGCCCCAAGGGCATAACCTACGACCCTTGTCATGAGGGCTATGGGGGAGGGTTGTCATCCTCAAAACCATAATTTCCAGACCTTTCAACTACGTTGAACAAAATGGCCATATCAAAATGTTGATCGGAAATGTTCGGGGAAATGATGGGCGTTTGGGGGGTGGGTCTATTCTTCCTCTGATTACTTTCGACTATTAAAAAGGGCAACTTTCCATATGACATTATATGCCCCCGGGGTATAACTTAAAACCTTAACCCTGAGGGCTGTTGAGGGTTGTCTTACTCAAAAACATAATTTCCGTGTTATTTTTTTCCGTACTATTCGTATCGTAGTAAAACCCTTCAATTATGTTCAGCAAAATCGCTATGTTGATCGGAAGTGTTTGGGGAAATGATGGGTAAGGGGGGGGGGCATTCTCCCTCCGATCGCTTTTGACTATTAATAAGGACACTAGCCCTCTCAATTCCCAATTGAATGAGTCCTTTTTGAAGTTTCTACGACAACGCTGGCAAAGACCTAATTTCCAGAACATTTAACTACGTTGAACAAAATATCAATCTCAAAATTCTGATTGGATGTATTGGGAAAATGGAGAGCTTGAGAGGGGCGTTAGTTGCCCTCCAATCACTTTTGACTATGGAATAGGGGACTAGCGCTTTCAATTTCCAATCGAATGCGCCCTTTTTGAAGTTTCTACGACAACGCTTTCTATAAAACCTTATATGCCCCAGGGCATAGCATACAACCTTTGCGCTGAGGGCTGGGGGGGGAGTGCCATCCTCAAAGACATAATTTCCGAAATTTTCAACTTTTTTGAACAAAATGGCTAAAAGTTTTTATTGGATGTTTTCGGGGAAATAGTGGGCGTGGGAGGGTGTTAGTTTTCCCCAATCGCTTTTGACTATTAAAAAGGGCATTAGCCCTTCAAAGTTTTCAAAGTTTCTATTACAAGCCTCTATAAAAACCTTATATGCCCCTAGGGCATAACTTACAACCCTTGCCCTAAGGGACATGGGGGGGGGGGAGTTGATCATCCTCAAAGACATATTATCCAGACCTTTCAACTACGTTGTAAAAAATGGCTATTTCAAAATTTTGATTGGATGTGTTTGGGTAAATGGTAGGCATGAGAGGGAAGTTAGTTACCCTCCAATCAGTTTCGACTAGCCTATTAAAAAGGGCACTAGCCCTTTCATTTTCCAATTGAATGATTCTTTTTTGAAGTTTCTGCGACAACTTTTTTTTATAAGAAACCTTATATGCCCGGAGGGCATAACTTATATCCTTAGTCCTGAGGGCTCTGGGGGGAGTGTCATCCTCAAAGACCTAATTTCCAGAACTTTCATCTACGTTGAACAAAATAGCAATCTCAAAAATTTGATTGGATGTGTTTGGGGAAATGGTGAGCTTGAGAGGGGGGCTAGTTTCCCTCCAATCACTTTCGACTATTAAAAAGGGCACTAGACCTTTTAATTTCCAATCCAATGAGCCCTTTTTGAAGTCTCAACGAAAACGCTTTCAATAAAAAACTTAAATGCCCCCAGGGTCTAGCTTACAACCTTTGCAGTTACCCAATTGATTGAACCTTTTTTGAAATTTCTACGACAACTTGTTTTTATAAAAAACCTTATATGCCCGGAGGGCATAACTTATATCCTTAGTCCTGAGGGCTCTGGGGGGAGTGTCATCCTAAAAGACCTAATTTCCAGAACTTTCATCTACGTTGAACAAAATAGGTATCTCAAAACTTTGATTGGATGTGTTTGGGGAAATGGTGAGCTTGAGAGGGGGGCTAGTTTCCCTCCAATCACTTTTGACTATTAAAAAGGGCACTAGATCTTTTAATTTCCAATCCAATGAGCCCTTTTTGAAGTCTCAACGAAAACGCTTTCAATATAAAACCTATATGCCCCCAGGGCCTAACTTACAACCTTTGCCCTGAGGGTTTTGGGAGGTTTGTCATCCTCAAAATCATAATTTTCAGAACTTTCAACTACGATGAACAAAATGAAAATCTCAAAACTTTGATTGGATGTGTCTGGGGAAATGGTGGGCGTGAGAGGGGCGTTAGTCGATCTCCAATCACTTTTAACTATTAAAAAAGGCACTAGCCATTTCAATTTGCAATCAAATGAGCCCTTTTTCGAGTTTCTACGACAAAGATTTCGATAAAAACTTTATATGCCCCCAGGGCATAACTTATAAACCTTACCCTGAAGACTGTGGGGGGAGTATCCTGCTCAAAGGTATAATTTCCTGAACTTTGAACTGCGTGGAACAAAATGGCTATCTCAAAATTTTGATTGGGTGTGTTTGGGAGAATGATGGGCGTGGGGGGGGGCTAGTTGCCCTCCAATCACTTTCGATTATTAAAAAGGGCACTAGCCACTCCAAGTTCCAATTGAATGAGCCTTTTTTGAAGTTTCTACGACAACTCCTTCGATACGAAGAGCCCTGGTATGGAAAAAAAAACAAAAAATAAATAATACATTGTTCCAACATCATTCTTTACTTAGGCGGCGCGATTTCGCTGCCTATGATTATGTCTCAATGGTTTTAACATTTTTTCTCTTTTATTTTCCACTCAGTGTTTCTTTTCTATGTACTTTTCTTTTTACCAACTAAATTTTTCTAGTTTGTACCATCAATCCCGTAATTCGGTAAACACCTAGAAAATCAAACAAAAATATATAATAATTGTCTTTGTTGCGGTGGTTTAATATTCGCCATTTCTAATTTAACAGAAAGTTTGATTTAAAAGATTGCTCAACGAACCAAGGACATCAAAATTACTGCTGGGCCCATCTAAAGTCTATTCATACCTGAAAAGTGGGATTTTCTAAGATTTTTTTCAGTCGCTTTAAAATTATAAAAGTATTGAGCGCTACCGCATATTTTTAAGTGTTACTACGTTGGACAAGGAAAACCAATAAACAGAACTTTTTGACAATTGACAACGCTTTTCCTCCATAAAGTTCAAACATTAGCAATTTGATTATACTAAAAAAAAACCTTCAAAGAAACGCTATACCACTTAGGAGAAAATGGATTACCACCTGGCCTGTATAAAGTAAGCCCATCCTTGGTCAGCCCGCTCATTGATCTCCTCAGGAAGATCTAGAGGATCAAGTACCTATCCAAGGACTGGAGGGATGTAACAATTATTCCAGTGTTTAAGAAGGAGAGAAGCGACCGCAAAAATTATTGAGACATCTCGCTTATAGAAATATCGGAAAGATCCTCACAGTCTTTGTCGTAAACAAATTCAGACGTGAAAGATAGCGCAGAAATAAGAAAAATCAAGCTGGCTGTTTCCCAGGAAAGGGATGCATAGAACTCATTTTTCCCTTCGGATCATACTAAACCAGTGCTCTTTTCATAACCGAGGAACAACATTTTTTTTTTTTTTTTTTTTTTTTTTTTTTTTTTTTTTTTTTTTTTTTTTTTTTTTTTTATAGCAGCATTCGAATCGGTACTTCGCCCGTTATTAAAGGAAACCATCCTAGAAAATGGAGTCCTACCAAAGCTACGGAACCTGATGAAAGCCTAATTGGAGAAAACGCGTAGCGACGTCAGTGTGTAAGTTGAACTTACAGAGATCTTCAACTTGGACTATGGTGTGCGGTAAGGTTGTCCAGCTTCCTCTTTAAATACATATTTGATGATCTTTGAAAACTACTTAAGATCAGAAGATGGAATCGAGCGTCCGCAAAACTAAGCACCTGTCTACTGTTTACAGTAAAAGTTTTACAGTCTCCATAAACAGGCAACAGCTTGAACAGGAAATAGAACTGAGCTACATTGGATCACTGATTGATTTCAAGGGCGGGGCTTCGAATGAAATCAAGGCTAGAATAAGCAGAGTATGGAGGACCTTTAACCAAATATGAAAGTCATTACGGTATGTCCACAAGAGAGATCAGCCTGAAGACCAAAATTCAAGTCTATATGGCGTGCATCTACTTGATTTTGTTCCATGGGTGCAAAACCTGGCCGTAGACGGTAGAAGAAGAACGCTATCTCAATGTCTTTAATCTAAAATGCTTCAGAGCCATTTTCCCCGTCAAATTCAGCCAAAGGATATGCAACGACCACTTAATGCAAATCCGCAATCATTATCCGCTGTTGTCAAGAGCAGAAGTCTCTTGGTTTGGGTACGTTATGTGGCACCCAAACGAATACCTGACGTGCCAGTCCATTGAATTCAAACCCCCTTCCCAGTGGAAGAAACAGCAAGAAATAAAAAAATCTTTGTATGACAGTGAAGAAAGACCTGGAGCCTCTGGGAAGATCCTGGAACTACGGACGTAGATGGGACCATCTTCGATCTTCCCTAACAGAAGATCGAAGACGGTTGCAGAACGTAGTCTAACGTATCCATGGTGCCAAGCTGGGCTGAGACGCCTGTGCCAAAACTCAAGTACAAGTACGGGAAGTGTGCCTTCTTGAGCTGTTTGGTGTTTTTTTGTTTTTTTTTTGCTTGTATGTCTTCTCTGTATTAATTCTTCAGTTTGCTTTTTTCGGTGAGTGGCTTCTCAAAAGGCTGTCTAATTTCCTCCAACAAGCGAGCCTGAAGTCTTGGTGTGCATGTGCCTAATCTTAGATTATTGTTTTATCTGCGAGTCCCAAATTGTCTGAGAAACTTAGCATCAGCCGTTTATGTGGATGATACTTCTGAAGACTGATTTTTTATCATTTTCTAATTTTATTAGTTTTAGCAGCTGCCTGACACTGAAAGTTTATGTGGCTGGTTTTCGATACCGATACTCCCATTTAAATTCTTCCATACCAAATTCTCTTTTTACTGAGTAATGATCAATCTGAAGACAAAAACAAGAAACAAAATTTGTAAAAGATGCTATGAAACTATAAAAAGAAAGCTTTAGTAATAAGGTACTAAATATTTGATTAGATAAGGTACTAAGCATAATAGCTCGTACTAGGCATAGCAAATAAATCAGAAGATTCATATTTTTTCTTTGCATAGATTTTTAATTTGCAAATTAATTCCTATGATTTCAAAGAAACAGCTCACATTTCCTACCTTCTAACATAAAAGGGGTGGAGGCCAAATTTGTTTCAGTAGAATTTAATTTGTGTTTTTTTCGTTATTTTTACAGCTTTAAATTCATAATTTTATGCCTTATTTGAAATCCCCTCTATTTGTAATTAAATAAAAAAAAACAAGTTTTTTTTAACTGAATGTAAGGAACGACGTTAAAACTTAAAAAGAACAGGAATTATTTCGTATATGAAAGAGGCTGTCCCCTCCTCAACGCCTCACTCTTTACGCTAAAGTTTTTCATTGTTTAAAAAAATAGAGTTGTGAGAAAGTCAAACTTTAGCGTAAAGAGCGAGGCATTGAGGAGGGGACAGTCCCTTTCATATACGGAATAATTTCTACTCGTCTTAAGTTTTAACGTCGTTCCTTACTTTCAGTTAAAAAAAACTTGTTTTTTTATGTAATTTTTGAACATTTTTGAATGCAGGCTTTGATTTTGATGCAGGCTTTGATTTTGGCTCACCGTACATGAATAATTAAAACAAAATTTGAATATTAATTTTACTTTCATTTGGTTAAATGGCTTTCTCGAAACTTGTTTAATTTTATTTACGAACGTTTTTATTAGTAATAAATATACGTAACTTACGAATTAACTTACGTAACGAACTTCTATATTCATATATTTTTAATACGTATATTAGAAGGTTCACCCCCTAGTCAATACCCTGCTCTTTAAGATAAAGATCAAATTTTGTTCCAATTCTTTAAAAATGACCCCTTAATCACAAATGCCGTTAATTAGAATAAATAGCTCTTATGAAAGTACTGAAAAATCTTTGGCTTAAAGAGCGAGGTATTGACTAGGGGGTGAACCCAATCATATACGTAATGTTTTAAGTCGTTTTAAGTTTTGATGTTGCTCCTTACTTTCAGTTGAAAAACTCGTTTTTTTATATATAATTTCTGATCTTTTTTTAAATAATGCTGGGAAATCCGGCGCCCCCTTCATAGCAGTTTCCCTTCCCCCATGAAAACTTCCTTCATGGAAAGATCCTCCCACATAACCCCCCCCCCACTACCAGAAAAAATCCCCCCTGAAAGCGTCTGTATACTTCCCAATAACCAATACTATACGTATGTTAACATTTGGTAAAGTCCATAACTTTCAGCCCTCTCCCCGGGGACTTCGGGGGATTAAGTCATCCTAAAAGACATAGTTATCATATTTTCCACCATGCTGAACAAAATGACCATCTCAAAATTTTGATCTGGTGATTTTGGGAAAAAATGAGCCTTGGAGGGGGCCTAGTTGCCCTCCATTTTTTTGGTCACTTAAAAAGAGCACTAGAACTTTTAATTTCCGTTCCAATGAGCCCTCCCACGATATTCTAGGACCATTGGGTCTATACGATCACCCCTGGGAAAAAAACAAAAAAAAAAACAAATAAACCCACATCCGTGATCTTTCTTTTGGCAAAAAACGCAAAATTCCACATTTTTGTAGATAGGAGCTTGAAGCCTCTGCAGTAGGGTTCTCTGATACGCTAAACATGATGGTGTGATTTTCATTAAGATTCTATAGCTTTTAGGGGGTCTTTCTCCTTTTTTTCGAAAATCAGCCAAATTTTCTCAGGCGCGTAACTTTCGATAGATAGGACTAAAATTGATGAAACTTATATATTTGAAATCAGCATTAAAATCTGATTCTTTTGATTTATCTATTGGTGTCAAAATTCCGTTTTCTAGAGTTTCGGTTACCATTGAGCCGGGTCGCTCCTTACTTACAGTTCGTTACCATGAACTGTTTGATCAAGTATTTTACTACGGGAATTCATAGAGAGGAATTTCAATTAGAATTTGCTTCCAGTAACGCTGTTTAACGTTAATTACATTTACTCAAGTGTTATAAGCGTTACCTTGGAATAGCGTTTTAAGAATAAGGCTTTGAAACTGTCTGTAGTCTAAAGCTCTTTTGGCACTGAATGAACTAAAAAGCAGAAGAAAAATATAATAGAATATGTTTAATCTCAACATTCATAAAAAATATTTTTTTAAAAAAAATGGTCAACTTACGAACGGAGATATATGAACCACAGAACAGCTATTATGGTTAATTTCCATCATCAAGAGTCAATTAGACCATCTCCTTTCTTAGGATATTGACCATTCTTGAGTGAGTTATTTCAGTGCGAGAAGAAATTATGATTGATAACGGCCTAAAACTTTCTTTAATTTTTACGCCCTGGCAATAGTGCTATAAAATACTGTAATCTTCTGAAGTAGCTGGACATTCAAATAATAGCGACTGAACGATTTCATCTGATTGATAAAAGCTTTCTAATGGAGAGTATAAAAACATTGAGTGAAACGAAAATCGTCTAGAAGATGTTACCTGTAGTATTACCGGTTGAAGGCTTTCAACCGGTAATACTCGATATACAAATTTCTTGAGTAAAATGGTGAAGATAACACATGGGAATGATGTACCTTTGGCTTTCTCCTTGAAGTATCTCTATGATTCCACTTATAAGGAGAATTTATCCGTAAGATTTATCCTGCATAGCATGCTAGTAATTCTCCTGTTTCATTCATAAACTCATCACAAAACTTTAAACCCCCTCCCTCTCCCTTCTATGTTTGTGGATTGGAGTCCCTGGCCAACAACATAGTCGATTATAACCTCATTACCAGTGTTAATCCTTTCGCCTTAGCGTCAGTTTCAAAAATAACATTTGAACTTCTGAGTCAGAAATCCAAATGGTAAATTTATGTGCATCATTTCATTACATTCGTCATTCGAAATCACTTTAAAAAGTAGCACTTGACAACTAAGGTAAAAGAATACATTTGAAGCATCTCTAAAACTTTACTTTCAGATACCTGGGCAAACCGTTGTAGAAAAATCTTGGAATGCCAAAACTACGGATTCTTTGGGGCTGAATGCAAGTGTGTTTGCCCTCTCGGGACATCAGGTCTTCGATGCGAGAAAAGAAGCGTAAAAAGGTTACCACATTACGGTAAGCTCTTTTATATCCCATGAACACATCGAAATACCAATAAAATCCTTTAACTAGATAAATGGTTAATATGGGTATTTATCTTAATGCTTCATGTAACTAAGTTGATTCACTTGATTTTTGACTAAATTATGTTAATTTATGTATAATTGCACATCAGATATAATGAAGAAGGTTAGCGGCTTACTTTGTAGGCGCATATCGATGCCCAAATTGTCTAACTCTGTATGTGCCTGCAGATAAATATAAAAAGGAGTATGGTGGTGGGGGGGGTAGGAATTATTTTCTCATCTCCTTTCATTTGACTAATCCTGAATAAGGGTGCTGTGGGGTGATACCTCCCATTTTATTGTAGAAAAATGTTTCTGGTGTTTATTTTACAGTTCCATTTATCTGAACTGATTTACTCCATGTTTTATAAAAAATTAAGCAGAAATGCTCATGCACAGCTATTATGAATGAGAGGCGGTGTGTTATTTTGAGGGTTGGGGAGGTAAATGCCTCAAGGAGCTAATTTTAATGTCCAAATATTCTAATTGTCATTGAACATTCTTACAAATATAGAATGAGCATTTCAGAGGGGGAGTGAGGTTTGGAATCTGATATCTATTCCTTGATATATAGTCTAATCCCTAATCCCTTGATTCCCTGAAATATTTTTGGTCTGCGTCTTGATTATTGGGGCTAGTTATGGAGGGGGGTAATAGTGCCCCTTCCATTATGATAATGTTTTTTATGTAGCTACAAAATATTACATTCACATGCCTACCGGCGCTAAGGTGGAAGAGCTGAGTGATTTTAAATGGTAACATTTCTCTTTTCCTATATGTATATAATGTTTCAATGTATTTAGACACATATATGTAATGTATTTAAATATTGGAGAACCCTATTTTAGAGGTTACGATTGCTTCAGCCGACTGACTAGAATAACGATTTGAAAAGCAATCAGAAATTGAATATAAAAACAAGTTTCTTTCAACTCAAAGTAAGAAGTAACATTAAAACCTATAACGAACAAAATTATTCCATATATGAGGGGTGCTCCCCCTCCTCTACTTACTCCTTACGCTGAAGTTTGACTTTTTGTACCAATTTGTTAAAAACGACGGCTGAAACACAAGGACATTTGAATTAAAATGAGTAGCCTTTTCAAACCACTATAAGCTTTAGTGGAACGAGCGAGGAGTTGAGAGGAAAGCAGCCCAGTTTATATATGTAATGATTTGTATTCATTTTAATTTCGGATGTTGCTCCTTACTTTCAGTTGATTTTTTTTCGTTTGATGCCAATAATGTTTCGTATCCTTCCTGGCTTACTTATCAACAACTTTTGAAACGTTTAAATTTACCTTCAGTTCAAATTCAAAGGAGTAGAATTGACCCTGTTAGAGCAAAGCTGACCTTATTAGTTTATTCTCAAAAAGTATGGGTATCTGTTATGTTAATCCTAAGATTTTTTGTCAGTTTAACCATTATTTTTCGAGGCACAAGCATCAACAATAAGTTAAACCTAATTGATAGATTGGAAAAAAAGTATTCAGTATTTTTTCTTAGTGAGTGCCTAAGGATTGGAATTTGTTGCCTTCTACCGTTTGTGATGCTGCATTGAATTGTTTTGGGGTTTGATTGGTACAACCGTCATTTTGTACCAAAGAGTTAATTCAATTCGGTATAACAGTCATTTCAATGTGTTTCTTCTATAAATATAGTTTTGACTTGCAACAGTTTTATTTTAATAAATTAAGAAAGAGAGGAGAAAAATGAGTCTCACATGAAAAATATATATGGAGACTGAATAAAGCTCCAAAATTTGATGTCCTATAAAATAAGGTTTTTGGCGTGACATTTTACTCCAACTTTTTTTTGCCTAACTATAGCTTATACTGTAGCAATTTCATCTTAGAGTCTCCAAGGTGTGGTGGTTTAATCACCAACACAACAATGATATCAGATGCTGACATTTTTTCAAGAGGTAGAATATCGGAATCAGCATTGCCAGCAGTAAAGGAATGTATTTGGCTAGTTAAACACAGAAGTGACAGAAGACTGCAAATTGTGTTTGAAGATTTTAAGTTGTCAGAAGATCCTGAATGCAGAAGAGAATTTTTAGAGATTCGTATGAATTCCTTATATAGGCCAGACAAGAGGTAAATTCATTATCTAGTTGCTGACTTAAGAAGGGTTGATCTGAATGGGTGACTTGAATGGGACTTGAGTTGCATGGGGTTGAGTTAAATAGGGTTGGGTTAATCAAGGGTTGTGCTGAACGAGGGTTGAGTTGAACGGAGTTGAGTTAAACGGGGATTCAATTGCAGGGGAATCTCTTAAGCTTAACAGGGCTATCAATTGGTTTATTTGGTTTTCTCGTATCTTATTTGATTCCTAGACATGTTTGAAAAATTAAACTTTGGATATCCAAATATCAAATACAAAAAAAAAGTTGTTTTTTCAAAAGACAGTAAAGAAGTACATTAAATCTGAAAACAAACTGAGATTATTCCGTGGGCAAAGGAGCAGGCCCCTTCTCTCTCTGCCACTCTTTACACTAAAGTCTTATAGTGCTTTAAAAGTACTTGTTATTTAAATTCAACAGCCTCTGCGTCTCAGCCGCAGATTTCATTTACGATTCAATATGATAATTCCTGTCACTTTCTTCCAACCACAGATTTCGTTGTCCATTATTTTCATTTAGGATTCGTTGTGATGCTTGTTGTCTCATGACTTATAGCCCCAGATCTCATTTACGCTTCATTCTTGTGCATCATTACGTCATACATTTTTCCACGCCTTTTGCTTTAGCTGTTTGGAATCGTTCAAAATCATGTGTAATTTCGCATGACGTCATAGATACCAAAAAAATGTTTCCTAGTTTTTCCCAAGTTGTTATATTTTTTGCTTGAATTGCGTTGTTATATAATTCAGTAACAAGCAGGAATGTTCCAATGTCTATGTCCTCTTAAATATCTAAATTACGCATTAGCGTAATCATCGTTTTATACTGTAGTTTCAAGTCACAGAGTGGCAAGTCAGCAACTTCATTTGAATTAAGAAATTCTGACGTGAATTCACACGAATTTAATTATTCTTTTCTGTTTATCCTTCACAGACATCAAATAACTTAATTCCATTCCAGGGTAGTTAAGAAATTCAGGCGTGAATTTCCTTTATCTTGTCTGTTCAGCTTTGTACATACTAAAATAATACTTCTTCATTCTAAGGTGAATAATCAGCAATTTCAATTCGATTAAATAGTTCTGGCGTGATTTCGGTTCCTTCAACCTGTTTACCTTTCACTGACTCACGCACGCTAAACTAATACGTTCCTTCATTCCATTGTAATTTTGCTTTGTCTTCTAGCAGTGGATTTTGTAGTCCAACATTTTCCTTTGCAATTCAATATGATTTTTGCTGTTCCTTGTTCCATATCTTTTCTTTAGCTTTTCAGTCATTTGTTATCTTGTGTAATTTTGGATGCGTCATAGATACAAAAAACGTTACTACTCCTGAATAAAAAATGACGTAATTTATTCTCTTGAAATGTCTATAAATATGACGCCACTCACGTGATTCCCCTTCCCCAAAGATTAAGGCTGTAAAAGAATTTTCTCAAACTCTTGACCAATCCTGATCGTTTTTTCAAGCCAGAAGTCTTAGGATGACAATTTTCCGAAAAAAGACTTGAGTGTGTTTCTAAGAAAAAAAAAATTCATTGTTTTTGTCCCACCACCTGAACAATTAAAAAAGCAAAGGTTCGGCGATATGTCTTTCATAATGACAGAAGACAAGCCAAGGCAAAAGAATAAGTTATTGTCCCACCACCTGAACAATAGAAGAAACAAAGGTGGTCGTGAATGCCTTCCATACCTTGTAAAATCAAAAACCTGGACTAGGTAAATCGTTGGAAGTAAAAAAAGTTTTTGTCCCACCACCTGAACATTGAAAGAAACAAAGGTTCGGCGATATGTCTTACATAATGACAAAAGACAAGCCGAGGCAAAATTTAAAAGTCCAATATAAAAAAATGTAACTATGCAAAGGCACGACTTCTAATTTAAGGCCGATTTGGACGTCATGACATCAAGAAAAGTCTCTAATTGTCTGCGTTTAGAAGGCAAGTGACAGTGAGAATCTATATATAGAAGCCTGCCGCGTGCCGGGGCCTGGTACTATATATATATATATATATATATATATATATATATAATATATATATATATATATATATATATATATATATATATATATATATTATATATATATTATATAATATATATATAATATATATATATAATATATATATATATATATATATATGTATATGATATATATATATATACATATATATGTATATATATGAAAGTGATTGGAGGGCAACTAGCCCCCCCCCCCACGCCTATCATTCCCCCAAACACATCCAATCAAAATTGTGAGATAGCTATTTTGTTCAGCGTAGTTGATTTCCAGATAGAAAATATGTTTTTGAGGAGGATACTCCACCACAACCCTCAGGGCAAGGGTTTTAAGTTATGCCCTGGGGGCATATAAGGTTTTTATAGAAGACGTTGTCGTAGAAACTTCAAAACAGGCTCATTCCATTGGAAATTCAAAGGGCTAGTGCCCTCTTTAAAAGTCGAAAGAGATTGGAGGGCAACTAGCCCCCCCTCCCGACGCCCAGCAGTATCCCAAGAACGACTGAGGGTATTATGTTCAAACTTTCGATGCTACTTCTGCTCTTAAAATTTAACAAAATCAAAATAGTGTAAGTGCATCCAAGCTATTAAAGAAAGTAAACAGATTTTTTTGCGAATGGAATCAAGTTTTCCATTTCAGGTCAACTAGAGGGGTATGAAACTAAGTTAAACAGTACTATTTGTGTCCAGATTTTTAAAATGGGGTATGTTGTTAAAAATTGCTGAAAATTTTTTCTCCAGCATACAAATAGCAGGCCAAACTATAAAGTCTTAAAAAACGAAAAGATTTAAAGTGTTATTTTCTTTTTCCCTGAAAAGACTATGCCAATATAAAACGAGCAGAAATTAATTAAAAAAAACTTTTTGCACAAAATATGTTTTTCAAAGAAAAGTAAAGAACTCCATTAAACAAAAAATTAGCAAAAATAAAATCAAATAATCTATCAAGCCCGAAACTACCACAAATCAGCATCGATAAATAAATGAAACCCAAAACGAACATAAATTACAATAAGTAACCGACTCAAACTCAAAACGAGCAGAAATTAACATAAGTTGGGCGCAAAACCTCTATGCCTTCCCAAGGCCAGAACAAAATTTGCGCTTTACTGAAAAAATACAAATGAATGTGCATTGTCAGTTTAATATACATATACTGATATTTAGTAATCAAAATGTTAAAATTATTTGATTTATTAAAGTTATAAAAGTAAAACTATATTTAAAATGAACTACATACTAAGAATTTACTTCTAAGATTGGTATAGCGCATCGATTTCCTTGGTTTATCTAGAAGTAACTATTTTTCTATAAAAGATTTTCAGGTTTTCAAAAATAAGCATAATTTTCATATCGATCATAAGGTTTCGTGAAATTATACCGGATAAACTGACTTCTAAGTTTCTATTATTTATTTTTAATGGGCTAACAATACAGCTCTGCAAGTTCATCGTCCCCATTCAATTCTGACTCATGGGTCCCAGTCTACCTTCCCGGTACCACAAAATCAAATAATACAAGGGGCATTCCAAAAATACGTGACATTTTTGTCAACAAGGTAATGGCAACTGTTTTCTATGGCTGTGAAGGAGTTGACATTGAACGAGGTCTATGTTTAAAACTCCATTGCAACAAATGTTGTAAATCGGTTACCAAACAGTTTGTGGTAACGAACTGTAAGTAAGGAGCGACCCGGCTCAATAGTAACCGAAACTGTAAAAAACGGAATTTTGATACCAATAGATACATCAGAAGAATCAGATTTTTATGCTGATTTCAAATATATAAGTTTCATCAAGTTTAGCCTTATCCATCAAAAGTAACGTGCCTGAGAAATTTGACTTATTTTCGAAAAAGGGGGAAACAACCCCTAAAAGTCATAGAACCCTAATGAAAATCACACCATCAGATTCAGCGTAACAGAGAACCCTACTATAGAAGTTTCAAGCTCCTATCTACAAAAATGTGGAATTTTGTATTTTTTGCTGGAAGAAAGATCACGGATGCGTGTTTATTTGTTTGTTTGTTGGTGTTTTTTTCCAGGGGTGATTGTATCCATCCAGTAGTCCTAGAATATCGTTAGAGGGTTCATTCGAACGGAAATTAAAAGTTCTACTGCCCCTTTTAAGTGACCAAAAAAATTGGAGGGCAACTTGGCCCCCTCCCACGCTCATTTTTTCCCGAAGTCACCCAATCAAAATTTTGAGATAGCCATTTTGTTCAGCATAGTCGAAAATCTAATTAATATGTCTTTGACGATGATTTAATCCCCCACAGTTCCCGGGGGAAGGGCTGCAAGTTATAAACTTTGCCCATTGTTTACATATAGTATTGGTTATTGGGAAGTATACAGGTGTTTTCAGGAGGAATTTTTTCTAGTGGGGGGTCGGGGTTGGAGTAGGGGTTACGGGGGAACAAAATTCGAACTTTAGCGTAAAGAGCGATGTATTGACTAGGGAGCGAACTCCCTAATATACGTAATAAAAACATACGAAAATAGAAATTCGCTACGTAAGTTAATTCGTAAGTTACGTCAGAACAAAATTTCGAGAAAGCCAATTAGCCAAAAAAAGGAAAATTAATATGCAAATTTCGTTTTAATTATTCATGTACGGTGAGCCAAAATCAAAGCTGCATTAATTCAAAAACGTTCAGAAGTTAAAAAAAAAACAAGTTTTTTTAACTGAAAGTAAGGAGCGACATTAAAACTTAAAACGAACAGAAACTATTCCGTATATGAAAGGGGCTGTCCCCTCCTCAACGTCTCGCTCTTTACGCTAAAGTTTGACTCTGTCTCACAACTTTATTTTTTAAAACAATAAAAAACTTTAGCGTAAAGAGCGAGGCGTTGAGGAGGGGACAGCCCCTTTCATATACGGAATAGTTTCTGTTCGTTTTAAGTCTTAATGTCGCTCCTTACTTTCGGTTAAAAAAACTTGTTTATTTAGTTAATATGTTGAAAGGTCCATTAAATTAGAAAAATCAATAAACAATTACAAAATTCTGCTTATTTTTTAATGCCCTCTTACTATCAGAAATATGAACCATATTTATATGGAACTAGCTGAGTTTTCCTGCAAAACGTTAAGTTTACAACAAAAAGTTTATTATCCATACTTTAGAAAACAATATATGTTAAGGCACTGAAAACAGGGATGTAGTATGGAACTAGCTAAGTATTCCAACATTGGAACCGACATTGATTTGGATTTAACGTTTTAAATAAGTTTAATACCATGTAGAGCAGGTAAGCAAATATGCACTCTTCTATATCAAAAATGATCTGCATGCTAAAAAATAATTTCTTTGATTTTTATTACGCATCGATTTCCTTGGCGTTCTAGAAGTAACTATTTTTCTAAAAAAGATTTTCAAGATTTCCAAAACATAAGCAAAATTTTCTTATTTCTAGCTTATTTCACTAACCCCCCCCCCCCCTGCTAAACAACAAAACATTTTGGACATACAGGTGTGGAATAGTAATAAACAAAGAAAAGTTAGAATGTAGTCTGGCAACTAAAAAAATATCACAGAAAAATAAAATACAAATAGGTTTTTAGTACTATGGTTTCTCTTTAATAAATTATAAATAGTTTTATCCCGTCTATTAAATAGCAAAAATAAGTAAATAACTTGAATAATTAAATATAACAATAAGTAATTCGTCTTTTAATGTGCAACTTTGAGTGGTTACAGAACCACGTGCCTATACTTCTCCAACACCTAAGTGGCAAGGGGTTGGAGTATGGGTTTAGTGATCTACTAAGAACGTAGTTGCATGAAACTGGATGACCTCTATTACCTTTTGAATAAAAATGCTTGACAATTTTCAAAGATATGTGCATTACATTTAAGAAAAAATACTGAATTATCAGAAAGAAATCATATAGAAGGGACAGAACCATGAATAAAAAATTGTCCAAGCAGGAATTGAACGCTTTGCATTGTGACTTGAAGATTAGCGCTCTTACAACAGAACCACTGCTCTATTAATCCAGTTTAATCCATTGGTGTTTGTAGGACCATAATTGTGTAGCTTACCAAGGGGGCTTGCAGGGGCGGATCCAGGATTTTTTTAGGGGGGCGCAAAATAGGCTGTTCCGAAAAAAAAATTAGGAGGGGGGGCGCAAAATAGGTTGATCCGATAAACTTGCATTAGAAGCAAGTTTAATTAACGCAAACTTGAGTTAATTAAGTAAACTACACTACTTTAGACTACGCTAGGGGAGTGCGCCCCTTCGCTCCCCTCTGGATCCGCCACTGGGGGCTTGGAGGGGGATTATACGGGAGGTGTTCTTATAAACCTGCAGTTAAGGGCTTGGAACCATAATTATTACAATGGTACCGTTTTATGCTTCCAAGCTTTTCCACTTAAGAAGTGGTACCGTAAGTGTTGTTTTTAGTGCTAAATTACATTTACGGATGATAGAATTGATATAAAAAAAAAGTAGGTAGATATGAGCAATAGCTTTCAAATGAGTCATTAAACTTGACTCCAAAAGGTTCTGGCAGCACACTAGCCCTAGTTTTTCCACTTGGGTCATGGCACCAAAAGTGCCATTTTAATGCCATTTGGAACTTGCCTTTATAGGTAGAATGTAGATATAAGTAATAGCTTTTATATGATCTATTAAGCATCTGTATACAATTTTCTGGTTTTCTGCTAGCGCACCTCTTGAGAAATGGCACAAAAAGTGCTATTTTCAGGGCCGTATGGTACTTGCAGATTGTGAAATTCACGTAGATATGAGAAATAGCTTTCGAATTAGCCATTAAACACCTGTATGTGATATTCTGGTAATCCGCTAGCCCTGGAAAAAAAAAACGGTAGACAGACCAGTGCTACCCATGTAAAAAAGCAATTTTCCTTGTTGTTCAAGGTGGGGGACTGCAATTTTTCTTTAAAAGGTTTTCAACCATGATGCTTCCAATGGCACACTTTTCATATTGATCTGACGTCCTTTTCGAGGATTTCAGTCTTTTTCTTAGAAATCACCATAATTTTTTTTTTTTGCGATTATCTTTTACTTTTAATACGAACCGAAATAATAATTGCCATTCCTGAATCAGTGTCGAATGGCAAATTTTTTCACTAAACATTTTTTTTCGCGAGCATACATCATGCCTATTGAGGTCTTAACAGTTTAAATCCTGTAAGAGCCATAAAAGCTTGAAGAACTTGATTCTGTACGATTTTATTTTCTTTTATATTCATTTGAACAAATATTATGGCAGTGAAGTATTAGTGATGCTATTACGTTCTTCCGTGTAGCCTAAACCTTTTTTAAGTGTGTTGCGAGTCAGTTTCTTCTGACAAGTTTAATATACCGATTATGTGTATCAAGATATAAGACAGACGATAAACTGACTAAATAACGATTAAAATTCGACCAAGTAACGAAAATGACAATTTCATCTTTTGATATTCTGTAAAAATCCAAACAATTTAACTTTTAAAGCAATATATCTATAACAACTTGATATTCTTTCTTGTAAAGTATTCAGTACATTTTTTTTCCAGTTGACTCATCTCTATGATTAAATTTTTTTGCGCATAGAAATTGTGGGATTTTTAAAGTTTTCTTTGTATTCTGCTCAAAATAAATTCCCAACATCACATTATTTCAACTCATTTATTTTTTTACGCATAGAAATTGAAACAAATCATCCTTGAGATTTAGTTTAAGTTTTCTATGTATTCTGCTCAAAATAAATTCTCAACATCACATTATTTCAATTCATTTATTTTTTTGCGCATAGAAATTAAAACAAATCATCCTTGAGATTTAGTTTAAGTTTTCTATGTATTCTGCTCAAAATAAATTCTCAACATCACATTATTTCAGTTCATTCATTTACTTGTAGTTCTACTTTGGTTAGTTTCAAAGTCAAAATTATTCTTAATTATTAATTCTCTTAATTAAAAATTAGTTTCTTAATTATTTCAGGGCGTGTGGAACACAGCTTCATGGTGCAAGGCTGCAACCAAAAGGGGATACAGTGATTTATTACAGAGTGTACATCCTTGGAAAACTTCCAGATCTAAAAATCTTTATTCGGTATTTTTAGAATATAATTTTTGAAATTTTAGCATCCATGTTTTGTAAATTTGTAAGGTTATGCAAGAAAATAGAACTCATTTGGACCACTAGGGCTGTGCCAATGTTGATTTAAGCCTCAGTCGCAATTCCTGAGATTCTGTGAGCCAGTTATTTCCTCCCTATGTTTTAAATTCAAATTTTTGTTGAAGTTTTTTAGATGTTTTTCTTAATTCTAAACATTTGCTTGATCATCATTATTTAGGAAAAAAAATTTGTTTATCTGTATTTTTAGGAAAATAGAACTATTGATCACTTTAAATAAAATGAAAAACCAATTTTTTATTAACTGAAAGCAAGGAACGACATTAAAACGTAAAACGAACAGAAATTATTCCATGTATGAAGGGGGCTGTCCCCTGCTCAACGCCCCGCTCTTTACGCTAAAGTTTGACTCTTTCTCACAACTCTGCTTTATAAAACAATAAAAAAACTTTAACGTAAAGAGCGGGGCGTTGAGCAGGGGACAGTCTCTTTCATATATGGAATAATTTCTGTTCGTTTTAAGTCTTAATGTCACTCCTTACTTTCAGTTTTAAAAAAAAACTTGTTTTTTATTTATTTCTGAACAGTTCTGAATTAATGCAGATTTTGAATTCGGCTCACCGTAAATGAATAATTAAAATGATATTTGCATATTAATTTCACTTTTATTTACCTAATGATAATCTTATAACGACCTAAGTTTGATTTTTGTTCCATTTGTTTAAAAATGACTCTTGAATCACAAAGGCTGTTTAATTAGAATAATGACCTCTTTTAAAAGTTAAAAAGAAACTTTAGCTAAAGAGCAAGGTATTGAGGAGAGCAAACCCATCTCATATACGTAATATTTTTTGTTCCTGTTAAGTTTTAACGTTGCTTCTCACTTTCAGTTGAAAAAAACTTGAGTAGTAATCAACATTATACTTCTGAGCCTTGTATACACCTTTTCAAAGAGATTTAGAGCTCCCTCACATGGCCTTCTGGATTTGCTCGGAGGTATAGCAATTTCAACATTATTCTGGGACTTGTATACACCTTTTCAAAGAGAGTGGGTATAACTTGATTGGTGATTAGGATTTGAATAAAAGGAATAGTTTTCTTTACAATTCATATTAGTAAGAGAATTGAATTCAAAGAGAATAGTTTATTTGCGAGGATATTAGTAGAGGAAAAAATGAGTGGTGCATTTACATTATTGGAGATTAATGATGGAGCCGACAACAGCAGCAGTGATGCACGAGTACCTAATGTAGCTGTGGAAATAACCGCTGGTTGTAGACTATGTCTTGAATGGGACACTATGTATGCTAGATACGTGATATCATTAAGCAAATTTAAGCAGGAGGAGCAGCTATGTTTTGCTGGAAAAGTGAGTATAGATGTCCTATCGAAATATATTGATGAGAACAAAATGCATCAGTAAATATTATTATTGTAATTATGTTCAATAAAATTGTTTCTAAATCAATGGTATTTTTTTCTTTCTATAGAAGACTAGCGTATATTTTTTAGAGTAGAAAAAAATTCTGGTTAGTCTGAAGTTGGTTGTGAGAGAGTTAGGACTCTAAGAAATGGAAAGATTCGAGAAAGATCGAATCATGAGGAATCTAGTTCTTATGGAAAAACGTTTGATTCTAGATGACAATTTTCTAGAGTTGTCTATTCAAAGGAAGATATTTTCTCGGGGAATGCTTGTCGATATAATGAAAACTGATTCTCCATCATTAGACTATTGTATGAAGCTTCTAGCCTAATTGCGTAGGTGCTAAAGGAACATTGAACATTTTTTCTGATTTTGTGTGTTTTCGCAAGAAAATAGCTGGTCTTTAGCAAACTTAGCCATAGCTAGTTGAAACTCTGCATAAATATCTTCATTTTTAGTCTAATTGCGAAGGTACTAAAGGAACATTGAACATTTTTTCTGATTTTGTGTGTTTTTCAAGAAAATAGCTGGTCTTTAGCAAACTTAGCCATAGCTAGTTGAAACTCCGCATAAATATCTTAATGTTTAGCCTAATTGCGTAGCTACTAAAGGAACATTGAAATTTTTTTCTGATTTTGTGTGTTTTCGCAAGAAAATAGCTGGTCTTTAGCAAACTTAGCCATCTTCATTTTTAGCCTAATTGCGAAGGTACTAAAGGAACACTGAACATTTTTTCTGATTTTGTGTGTTTTTGCAAGAAAATAGCTGGTCTTTAGCAAACTTAGCCATAGCTAGTTGAAACTCCGCATAAATATCTTAATTTTTAGCCTAATTGCGTAGCTACTAAAGGAACATTGAAAATTTTTTTCTGATTTTGTGTGTTTTCGCAAGAAACTAGCTGGTCTTTAGCAAACTTAGCCATAGCTAGTTGAAACTCTGCATAAACATCTTCATTTTTAGCCTAATTGCGTAGCTACTAAAGGAACATTTTTGTTGTATCTATTGGTATCAATATTCCGTTTTTTAGAGTTTCGGTTACTATTGAGCCTTTGGTGCCTGAAATCATGAATTAGAATATTTAATTAGCTGTTTGGGTTTTCAGACATATTTTTTTAGATGTTCATGGGTGTTAGGTTCCTGGAGGGTTTTATGACTCCTCCCTCCAATGAATTCAGATGGTTTTAGGACTCATCCCCCTAGACATAACTCCATTCAACCTTGGGCGAAGATATAAAAGTTTGATGAAGTATTTTTCTACTTAACAATTACATTAATAACTTCCAAGATGATGGGACTGTATGACACAGAATTTATCAGTTACCGAGAGTTCAATGACTCCTCCCCGCAATGACTTCCAAGGGTTTTATGAATCCTCCCCACAATGAATTCAGATGGTTTTAGGACTCATCCCCCTAGCCATAACTCCATTCAACCTTGAGCGAAGATATAAAAGTTTGATGAAGTATTTTTCTACTTAACAACTACTTTAATAACTTCCAAGATGATAGGACTGTATGACACAGAATTTATCAGTTTGAAAAAATCATCTTGTGGTGTTATATTTGAATGTGCATTTTTATTATTGTCTATGGAACTCGAAGAAATTGACTGTTATCATTGGATAGCGAACTATAACATGTTTGAGTATGATAAAAGCTTGTGGAGTACTACATTACGTTATATAAACAGACTGGGATTCTATGATAGAGTGATTACACCACTTAATAATACTGGTCAGGAACTGAGAAATGTTCAGGAGGAAGTCAGTGAAATTTGCAGCTTTTTCGGGGTTGAAGCACTCTACGTAAAGGGTAATGTACCTACAGATAAAGTTTTAATTCAAAAGTGTGACCCTAGGATTCCACTTTTCAATCTAGAAGAGTTTAAGTGTCCTAAATTTGAAGGGGGTTATCACCGTCCTGAAGACGAGGTTAGGTTCTTCGCGCAGTGGATACCTAAGGACATACGTGATCGTGATAAATCCATAAAAATGGTAAAAAAAAACTAATCTATATCATGGGATCATCGTTTCTGGATGTTTAAGTGTGAACTCTAAGTACTATTTTTATGTAAATGTGTGGTGTTTTTTTTCTCAAAAAAATATGTTAATACGTTTAAGCAATAAATATCTTTAAGTTTAACCCGTCTTTATTCTTTAGAATAGTTTTATTCATTTCATTAAATTATGAAGAAATTGTAAGTAAGTAACAATAGCTTTCTTGAATTCGCTTCCTGGACACAATACAGATATTTAATTCAAGAAATCATAATAATATCGCAAGTAAGTAATAAAGTCTTTATTGTTTTCACCTATTGGATACACAATACTGAAGTTTCATTCAAGAAATTATGAAGGAATTGTAAATAGGTAACACACTCATTCTTGAGGTCACCTCTTGTATACACAATGCAGAAATTTCATTTAAGAAATTATCAAAATTGTAAGTAAGTAGCAAATTCTTTCTTGAATTCGCCTCCTGGATAAATAAAAAAGACATTTCATTCAAGAAATTATGACAAAATTCTAAGTAAGCAACAAACTCTTTCTTGAAGTTACCTCATGGATACACAATGCAGAAATTTCATTTAAGAAATTATCAAAAATTGTAAGTAAGTAGCAAATTCTTTCTTGAATCGCCTCCTGGGTAAATAAAAAAGACAGTTCATTAAAGAAATTATGAAAAAATTGTAAGTAAGTAGCAAGTTCTTTCTTGAATTCACCTGCTGGATAAACAAAAAAAAACATTTCGTTCAAGAAATTATGACAAAATTCCAAGTAAGTAGCAAACTCTTTATTGTTTTCATGACTTAGATACACGATGTAGAAATTTAATTCAAGAAATTATGAAAAAATTCTCAGTAAGTAACAATTTCTTTCTTGAAGTCAACTCTTGGATACACAATACGGAAATTTCATTTAAGAAATTATGAAAAAAATTGTAAGCAAGTAACAAACTCTTTCCTGAAGGCACCTCTTGGATACACAATGCAGAAACTTCATTTAAGAAACTATAAAAAAATTGTAAGTAAGTAACAAATTCTTTCTTGAAGTCACCTCTTGGATACACAATACAGAAATTTCATTAAAGAAATTATGAAAAAATTGTAAGTAAGTAACAAATTCTTTCTTGAAGTCAACTCTTTGATACACAATACGGAAATTTCATTCAAGAAATTATGAAAATATTTGTAAGTAAGTAACAAACTCTTTTTTGATTTCACCTCTTGGATATACAGTACAGATACTTCATTCAAGAAATTATGAAAAAATCGCAAGTAAGTAACTTTTTTTTTCTCTTTATCACAAACAATTTTCACTTAGCTACACGATATAGAAATTTAATTCAAGAAATTATGAGAAAATTCTCAGTAAGTAACAATTTCTTTCTTGAATTCAACTCTTGTATACACAATATGGAAATTTCATTCAAGAATTTCATGAATTAGATACACGATGTAGAAATTTCATTAAAGAAATTATGAAAAAATTGTAAGTAAGTAGCAAATTCTTTCTTGAATTCACCTGCTGGATAAACAAAAAGACATTTCGTTCAAGAAATTATGACAAAATTCTAAGTAAGTAACAAACTCTTAATTGTTTTCACGACTTAGATATACGATGTAGAAATTTAATTCAAGAAATTATGAAGAAATTCTCAGTAAGTAACAATTTCTTTCTTGAAGTCAACTCTTGGATACACAATATGGAAATTTCATTCAAGAAATTATGAAAATATTTGTAAGTAAGTAACAAACTCTTTTTTGATTTCACCTCTTGGATATACAGTACAGATACTTCATTCAAGAAATTATGAAAAAATCGCAAGTAAGTAACTTTTTTTTCTCTTTATCACAAACAATTTTCACTTAGCTACACGATATAGAAATTTAATTCAAGAAATTATGAGAAAATTCTCAGTAAGTAACAATTTCTTTCTTGAAGTCAACTCTTGGATACACAATACGGAAATTTCATTTAAGAAATTATGCAAAAAATTGTAAGCAAGTAACAAACTCTTTCCTGAAGTCACCTCTTGGATACACAATGCAGAAACTTCATTTAAGAAACTATGAAAAAATTGTAAGTAAGTAACAAATTCTTTCTTGAAGTCACCTCTTGGATACACAATACAGAAATTTCATTAAAGAAATTATGAAAAAATTGTAAGTAAGTAGCAAATTCTTTCTTGAATTCACCTGCTGGATAAACGAAAAGACATTTCGTTCAAGAAATTATGACAAAATTCTAAGTAAGTAACAAACTCTTAATTGTTTTCACGACTTAGATATACGCCGTAGAAATTTAATTCAAGAAATTATGAAGAAATTCTCAGTAAGTAACAATTTCTTTCTTGAAGTCAACTCTTGGATACACAATACGGAAATTTCATTCAAGAAATTATGAAAATATTTGTAAGTAAGTAACAAACTCTTTTTTTTATTTCACCTCTTGGATATACAGTACAGATACTTCATTCAAGAAATTATGAAAAAATCGCAAGTAAGTAACTTTTTTTTCTCTTTATCACAAACAATTTTCACTTAGCTACACGATATAGAAATTTAATTCAAGAAATTATGAAAAAATTCTCAGTAAGTAACAATTTCTTTCTTGAAGTCAACTCTTGGATACACAATACGGAAATTTCATTCAAGAAATTATGAAAATATTTTTAAGTAAGTAAGTAACAAACTCGTTATTGATTTCACCTCTTGAATATACAGTACAGATACTTCATTCAAGAAACGTGATTAAACACGTTTTTAAACTACATGCTATTTGCTTGCCTTTTCCTTGGCACCTTTCCAAATGAGCGGGGATTATTTCACCTCTTGGATATACAGTACAGATACCTCATTCAAGAAATTATGAAAAAATCGCAAGTACATGCAAAGTCGACATAGCTTTATTTCATTTTTTTAAGGTTAATTTAGACGAGGTTACGTGCGCAACAAACTCTTAATTGTTTTCACGACTTAGATATACGACGTAGAAATTTAATTCAAGAAATTATGAAAAAATTCTCAGTAAGTAACAATTTCTTTCTTGAAGTCAACTCTTGGATACACAATACGGAAATTTCATTCAAGAAATTATGAAAATATTTGTAAGTAAGTAACAAGCTCTTTATTGATTTCGCCTCTTGGATATACAGTACAGATACTTCATTCAAGAAATTATGAAAAAATCGCAAGTAAGTAACTTTTTTTCTCTTTATCACAAACAATTTTCACATAGCTAAAAGATGTAGAAATTTAATTCAATAAATTATGAAAAAATTCTCAGTAAGTAACAATTTCTTTCTTGAAGTCAACTCTTGGATACACAATACGGAAATTTCATTCAAGAAATTATGAAAATATTTGTAAGTAAGTAACAAGCTCTTTATTGATTTCACCTCTTGAATATACAGTACAGATACTTCATTCAAGAAACGTGATTAAACACGTTTTTAAACTACATGCTATTTGCTTGCCTTTTCCTTGGCACCTTTCCAAATGAACGGGGATTATTTCACCTCTTGGATATACAGCACAGATACCTCATTCAAGAAATTATGAAAAAATCGCAAGTATATGCAAAGTCGACATAGCTTTATTTCATTTTTTAGGTTAATTTAGACGAGGTTACGTGCGCGCACGTAACTATTTTCATAATTTCTTGAATGAAATTTCCTAATTGTGTATCCAAGAGTTGACTTCAAGAAAGAAATTGTTACTTACTGAGAATTTCTTCATAATTTCTTGAATTAATTTTCTACGTCGTATATCTAAGTCGTGAAAACAATTAAGAGTTTGTTGCGCGCACGTAACCTCGTCTAAATTAACCTTAAAAAAATGAAATAAAGCTATGTCGACTTTGCATGTACTTGCGATTTTTTCATAATTTCTTGAATGAGGTATCTGTACTGTATATCCAAGAGGTGAAATAATCCCCGCTCATTTGGAAAGGTGCCAAGGAAAAGGCAAGCAAATAGCATGTAGTTTCAAAACATGTTTAATCACGTTTCTTGAATGAAGTATCGGTACTGTATATTCAAGAGGTGAAATCAATTTCTACATCGTATAGCTAAGTGAAAATTGTTTGTGATAAAGAGAAAAAAAAGTTACTTACTTGCGATTTTTTCATAATTTCTTGAATGAAGTATCAGTACTGTATATCCAAGAGGTGAAATAAAAAAAAGAGTTTGTTACTTACTTACAAATATTTTCATAATTTCTTGAATGAAATTTCCGTATTGTGTATCCAAGAGTTGACTTCAAGAAAGAAATTGTTACTTACTGAGAATTTCTTCATAATTTCTTGAATTAAATTTCTACGTCGTATTTCTAAGTCGTGAAAACAATTAAGAGTTTGTTACTTATTTAGAATTTTGTCATAATTTCTTGAACGAAATGTCTTTTCGTTTATCCAGCAGGTGAATTCAAGAAAGAATTTGCTACTTACTTACAATTTTTTCATAATTTCTTTAATGAAATTTCTGTATTGTGTATCCAAGAGGTGACTTCAAGAAAGAATTTGTTACTTACTTACAATTTTTTCATAGTTTCTTAAATGAAGTTTCTGCATTGTGTATCCAAGAGGTGACTTCAGGAAAGAGTTTGTTACTTGCTTACAATTTTTTCATAATTTCTTAAATGAAATTTCCGTATTGTGTATCCAAGAGTTGACTTCAAGGAAGAAATCGTTACTTACTGAGAATTTTTTCATAATTTCTCGAATTAAATTTCTACATCGTGTATCTAAATCATGAAATTCTTGAATGAAATTTCCATATTGTGTATCCAAGAGTTGAATTCAAGAAAGAAATTGTTACTTACTGAGAATTTCCTCATAATTTCTTGAATTAAATTTCCATATCGTGTAGCTAAGTGAAAATTGTTTGTGATAAAGAGAAAAAAAAAGTTACTTACTTGCGATTTTTTCATAATTTCTTGAATGAAGTATCTGTACTGTATATCCAAGAGGTGAAATCAAAAAAGAGTTTGTTACTTACTTACAAATATTTTCATAATTTCTTGAATGAAATTTCCGTATTGTGTATCCAAGAGTTGACTTCAAGAAAGAAATTGTTACTTACTGAGAATTTCTTCATAATTTCTTGAATTAAATTTCTACATCGTATATCTAAGTCGTGAAAACAATTAAGAGTTTGTTACTTACTTAGAATTTTGTCATAATTTCTTGAACGAAATGTCTTTTTGTTTATCCAGCAGGTGAATTCAAGAAAGAATTTGCTACTTACTTACAATTTTTTCATAATTTCTTTAATGAAATTTCTGTATTGTGTATCCAAGAGGTGACTTCAAGAAATAATTTGTTACTTACTTACAATTTTTTTATAGTTTCTTAAATGAAGTTTCTGCATTGTGTATCCAAGAGGTGCCTTCAGGAAAGAGTTTGTTACTTGCTTACAATTTTTTTCATAATTTCTTAAATGAAATTTCCGTATTGTGTATCCAAGAGTTGACTTCAAGAAAGAAATTGTTACTTACTGAGAATTTTTTCATAATTTCTTGAATTAAATTTCTACATCGTGTATCTAAGTCATGAAAACAATAAAGAGTTTGTTACTTACTTGGAATTTTGTCATAATTTCTTGAACGAAATGTTTTTTTTGTTTATCCAGCAGGTGAATTCAAGAAAGAATTTGCTACTTACTTACAATTTTTTCGTAATTTCTTTAATGAACTGTCCTTTTTATTTACCCAGGAGGCGAATTCAAGAAAGAATTTGCTACTTACTTACAATTTTTGATAATTTCTTAAATGAAATTTCTGCATTGTGTATCCATGAGGTAACTTCAAGAAAGAGT
Source organism: Artemia sinica (assembly GCA_027921565.1). NCBI lineage: Eukaryota > Metazoa > Arthropoda > Branchiopoda > Anostraca > Artemiidae > Artemia > Artemia sinica. Next base: position 13,684,072 of record CM051257.1, read on the forward strand.
TTGTTGCTTACTTAGAATTTTGTCATAATTTCTTGAATGAAATGTCTTTTTTATTTATCCAGGAGGCGAATTCAAGAAAGAATTTGCTACTTACTTACAATTTTGATAATTTCTTAAATGAAATTTCTGCATTGTGTATACAAGAGGTGACCTCAAGAATGAGTGTGTTACCTATTTACAATTCCTTCATAATTTCTTGAATGAAACTTCAGTATTGTGTATCCAATAGGTGAAAACAATAAAGACTTTATTACTTACTTGCGATTTTATTATGATTTCTTGAATTAAATATCTGTATTGTGTCCAGGAAGCGAATTCAAGAAAGCTATTGTTACTTACTTACAATTTCTTCATAATTTAATGAAATGAATAAAACTATTCTAAAGAATAAAGACGGGTTAAGCTTAAAGATATTTTTTGCTTAAACGTATTAACATATTTTTTGAGAAAAAAAAACACCACATATTTACATAAAAATAGCACTTAGAGTTCACACTTAAACATCCAGAAACGATGATCCTATGATATAGAATAGTTTTTTTTTTACCATGTCTTATGGATTTATCACGATCAGGTATGTCCTTAGGTATCCACTGCGCGAAGAACCTAACCTCGTCTTCAGGACGGTGATAACCCCCTTCAAATTTAGGACACTTAAACTATTCTAGATTGAAAAGTGGAATCCTAGGGTCACACTTTTGAATTAAAACTTTATCTGTAGGTACATTACCCTTTACGTAGAGTGCTTCAACCCCGAAAAAGCTGCAAATTTCACTGACTTCCTCCTGAACATTTCTCAGTTCCTGACCAGTATTATTAAGTGGTGTAATCACTCTATCATAGAATCCCAGTCTGTTTATATAACGTAATGTAGTACCCCACAAGCTTTATCATACTCAAACATGTTATAGTTCACTATCCAATGATAACAGTCAATTTCTTCGAGTTCCATAGACAATAATAAAAATGCACATTCAAATATAACACCACAAGATGATTTTTTCAAACTGATAAATTCTCTGTCATACAGTCCTATCATCTTGGTAGTTATTAATGTAGTTGTTAAGTAGAAAAATACTTCATCAAACTTTTATATCTTCGCTCAAGGCTGAATGGAGTTATGGCTAGGGGGATGAGTCCTAAAACCATCTGAATTCATTGTGGGGAGGAGTCATAAAACCCTTGGAAGTCATTGCGGGGAGGAGTCATTGAACTCTCGGTAACTGATAAATTCTGTGTCATACAGTCCCATCATCTTGGAAGTTATTAATGTAGTTGTTAAGTAGAAAAATACTTCATCAAACTTTTATATCTTCGCTCAAGGTTGAATGGAGTTATGTCTAGGGGGATGAGTCCTAAAACCATCTGAATTCATTGGAGGGAGGAGTCATAAAACCCTCCAGGAACCTAACACCCATGAACATCTAAAAAACTATGTCTGAAAACCCAAACAGCTAATTAAATATTCTAATTCATGATTTCAGGCACGTAAGGCTCAATAGTAACCGAAACTCTAAAAAACGGAATATTGATACCAATAGATACAACAAAAATGTTCCTTTAGTAGCTACGCAATTAGGCTAAAAATGAAGCTGTTTATGCAGAGTTTCAACTAGCTATGGCTAAGTTTGCTAAAGACCAGCTATTTTCTTGCGAAGACACACAAAATCAGAAAAAATGTTCAATGTTCCTTTAGTACCTACGCAATTAGGCTAAAAATTGAGATATTTATGCAGAGTTTCAACTAGCTATGGCTAAGTTTGCTAAAGACCAGCTAGTTTCTTGCGAAAACACACAAAATCAGAAAAAAATTTCAATGTTCCTTTAGTAGCTACGCAATTAGGCTAAAAATTAAGATATTTATGCGGAGTTTCAACTAGCTATGGCTAAGTTTGCTAAAGACCAGCTATTTTCTTGCAAAAACACACAAAATCAGAAAAAAATTTTCAATGTTCCTTTAGTACCTTCGCAGTTAGGCTAAAAATGAAGATATTTATGCAGAGTTTCAACTAGCTATGGCTAAGTTTGCTAAAGACCAGCTATTTTCTTGCGAAAACACACAAAATCAGAAAAAATGTTCAATGTTCCTTTAGCACCTACGCAATTAGGCTAGAAGCTTCATACAATAGTCTAATGATGGAGAATCAGTTTTCATTATATCGACAAGCATTCCCCGAGAAAATATCTTCCTTTGAATAGACAACTCTAGAAAATTGTCATCTAGAATCAAACGTTTTTCCATAAGAACTAGATTCCTCATGATTCGATCTTTCTCGAATCTTACCATTTTTTAGAGTCCTAACTCTCTCACAACCAATTTCAGACTAACCAGAATTTTTTTCTACTCTAAAAAATATACGCTAGTCTACTATAGAAAGAAAAAAAATACCCTTGATTTAGAAACAATTTTATTGAACATTTTTACAATAATAATATTCACTGATGTATTTTGTTCTCATCAATATATTTCGATAGGACATCTAATGCTGACCGAAGTTTATTTATATGGAGAATATTCACTTTTCCAGCAAAACATAGCTGCTCCTCCTGCTTAAATTTGCTTAATGATATCACGTATCTAGCATACATAGTGTCCCATTCAAGACATAGTCTACAACCAGCGGTTATTTCCACAACTACATTGGGTACTCGTGCATCACTGCTGCTGTTGTCGGCTCCATCATTAATCTCCAATAATGTAAATGCACCACTCATTTTTTTTTTCCTCTACTAATATCCTCGCAAATAAACTATTCTCTTTGAATTCAATTATCTTACTAATATGAATTGTAAAGAAAACTATTCCTTTTATTCAAATCCTAATCACCAATCAAGTTATACCCACTCTCTTTGAAAAGGTGTATACAAGTCCCAGAATAATGTTGAAATTGCTATACCTCCGAGCAAATCCAGAAGGCCATGTGAGGGAGCTCTGAATCTCTTTGAAAAGGTGTATACAAGGCTCAGAAGTATAATGTTGATTACTACTAACTTGTTTTTTTATTTTAATTACTGATCGACTTTTAAATAATATACGGAAATCCAGCTCCCCCTCCATGGAAAATTCCCTTCCTCCACGAGACATTATCTGCATAGAAAGATTCTCCCACGTAACTTAAATTAGCAATATTTGCAGAACTAATTTTTTAAGGCATAGTAACAAAACGGCCAAACAGGCTGAAACTATTTTTAGGAAAATGAAAGTAACAAGTTGAGCAATTCTCGAATCACTAAAATGAATGAAAGAAAAGATCTTTCAAAGATATACTTAATAATTTATGTTCGTTTTAAGTTTTAATGTTATTCCTTACTTTTAGTTGGAAAAACTTTTTTTTTATTAATAACAACCACAAGCCAAAGACATACAATAACTTTGGTTTATTATCACTTAAAAACCATAGTTATGAAGCTTCCTAAGGTAAAATTAAATGCTAATCCTAAGGTAAAATCCTAAGGTAAAAATAAAATTAAATTAAATTAAATGCCGGAAAATAACACAAACAAATGATTACTTATTTCGGCCATTATTTAACAAAATTCGAACTTAAGCGTAAAGAGCGAGGTATTGAGGAGGGGGTGAACTTCATCATATAGGTAATATGAGGGGGTTTGCCCCCTCTTCAATACCTCGCTCTTTACTCTAAAATTTAAATTTTGCTCCAATTCTTTAAGAATGACCCCTGAATCACAAAGGACGTTTAATTAGAATTAATCAAAAAAAAATTTTGCACATAATAAGTTTAAAAAAAAAGTAAACAACTTCATTTAACCAAAAATGGAAAAAAATAAATCAAATAATCTAACAAGCATACAACTACGTTGAACAAAATGGCAATATCAAAATGTTGAAATGTTGAAATGTTTGGGGAAATGGTGGGCGTGGGGCGATGTGATTCTCCCTCCGATTACTTTTGACTATTAATAAGGGCGATAGCCCTCTCAGTTTCTAATCGAAAGAGCCCTTTTTGAAGCTTTTATGAAAACACTTTCTATAAAAACATTTTATGCCCCCAGGGAATAACTTATAACCTTAGCCCTGAGGGCTGTGAGGGGGTTGTCAAACTCAAAAACATAGTTTCCGGACCCTAGAACTACGTTCAACAAAATGGCTATATCAAAATATTGATCGGAAATGTTTGGGGAAATGATGGGCGTGGAAGAGCATTCGCCCTCCGATCACCTTGGACTATTAATAAGGGCACTAGCCCTAAGGGGCGTCGTGTGAGGTTGGCAGGGGGCAGTTGCCCCCCTCCACAATAATGTGGAGAAAAAAATAGTATAAATATCATGCCCTTTGACTACCCAGATATGGACCCTTCTTGCCCCCCCCCCCCAACAAAAATGCTTGAGATTCGCTCCTGCTAGCCCTCTCAATTCACAATTGAATGAGTCCTTTTTGAAGTTTCTACAACAACGCTGGCAAATACCTAATTTCAAGAACTTTCATCTACGTTGAACAAAATGTCTATTTAAAAATTTTGATTGGATGGGTTTGTGGAAATGGTGGGCGTGAGAGGGGGTTAGTTGCCTTCCAATCATTTTCGACTATTAAAAAGGTTCGAGCACTGGAATGTTTTATTGAGTTATTCTGACTCTAACGTGTTTTATTTAAACTACATTAAAAAATAAACATGCCCAAGATAACCGTGAGAGGGGGTTAGTTGCCCTCCAATAACTTTCGACTATTAAAAAGGGCACTAGCCCTTTGAATTACTAGTTGAATGAGCCCTTTTTCAAGTTTCTACGACAAAGATTTCAATAAAAACCTTATATGCCCCCAGGGCATAACCTACAACCTTAACTCTGAGTGCACTGGGGGGAGTGTCATCCTCAAAGACCTAATCTCCAAAACTTTAAACTGCGTTGAACAAAATGGCTATCTGAAAATTTTGATTGGATGTGTTTGGGGAAATAGTGGGCGTGGTAGGGGTGGTAGTTGCCTTCTAATCGCTTTCGACTATTAAAAAGGACACTAGCCTTTTGAATTTCCAATTAAAGCGAGCCCCTTTTGAAGTTTCTACGACAATGCTATCTATAAAAACCTTATATGTCCCCAGGGCATAACTTACAACCTTTGCTTTGGGGGCTATGGAGATCCTCAAATAGATAATTTCCAGAACTTTCAACTACGTTGAACAAAAAGGCTATCTCAAAAATTTGATTGAATATGTTTGGGGAAATGGTGGGCGTGAGAGGGGGTTAGTTCCTCTCCATTTAGTTTCGACTATTAAAAAGGGCACTAGCCCTTTCAATTTCCAGTCAAATGAGCCCTTTTTGAAGTTTCTACGACAAAAATTTCTGTAAAAACCTTATATGCTCCCAGGGCATAACTTACAAACCTTGCCCTGAGGGTTGGGGGGGGGGGGTTGTCATCCTCAAAAACCTAGTTCCCAGAACTTTCAACTATGTTGAACAGAATGGCTATCTCAAAATTTTGATTGGATGTGTTTGGGGAAATGGCGGGCGTGAGAGGGGGGTTAGTTGCCCTCAAATAACTTTCGACTATTAAAAGAGCACTATCCATTTCAATTTCCAATCAAATGAGCCCTTCTTAAAGTTTCTACGTCAACGCTTTCTTTAAAAACCTTATATGCTCCCAAGGCTTACTTTATGGGGGGGATGGCATCCTTAAATTTCCAAAACTTTCAACTACGTTGAAAAAAATGGCTATCTAAAAACTTTGATTGGATGTGTTTGCGGAAAAGGTGGGCGTCAATTGGGTGTTAGTTGCCCTCCAATAACTTTCGACTATTAAAAAAGCACTAGCCCTTTCAATTTCAAATCGAATGAGCGCTTTTTCAAATTTTTACGGCAAATCTTTCAATAAAAACCTTATATGCCTCCAGGATATAACTTATTACCCTTACCCTGACAGTTCTGAGGGGGTTATCATTCTCAAGCACCTAATTTTCGAATCTTTTAACTACGTTGAACAAAATGGCTATCTCAAAATTTTGATTGGATTTGTTTGGATAAATGGTGGTCGTGAGAGGGGGGTTAGTTGCTCTCCAACCATTTCCTACTATTAAAAAGGGCACCAGCCATTTCAATTTCCAATCGAATGAGCCCCTTTTGAAGTTTCTACGACAACGCTTTCTATGAAAACCTTATATGCCCCTAGGGCATAACTAACAACCCTTGCCCTGAGGGTTGTGGGGGGGGGGTTGTCATCCTGAAAGATCTAATTTCCAAAACTTTCAACTAATGAAGTCACATAGTTATTTAACCTTTAAACGAACCAAGATTGCTTTGGAAGAAGAAAAAATGAAGTAAAAAACGAGCAGTATTAAAATGAATAATTACACGAAACTTGAACAGCAACTGGAAAATAAAACAGTATTAAAATGAATAAATTATGTCAAATTTGACGAATCCTAAACCGAGCAGCAATAAAATGAACAACCAAGTTAAGATTAAAACGAACAAAAATTACCATGAAACAGGGTAAGTTACAGCCCCAATGAACCCCTGGCCTTTTCTAATTTAATTTTTTACTATTCACACAAGTTTTGGCTCAAAATTGATTCCTGTGTCTTGAATTTGCATCCTTTTTAAAACATCCTTTTTAGCCCATTTTAATGCGAAAATAAGCTGTTCCTTCACATTTTCTGCTAATTTGGAAATTTGTTCTTTCACAATTCTCGCAGACAAGGGCACTGAACTGAGTTTCTTTGCTTTTTTTTGACCACACATAATCTCTGCCATTTTTACAGCATAACTTAATTTACATTTAATTTACCAAATCAATTCAATTGTTTGTGTTTCCTCAACTTTGCCATCTACCTTAGAGCTAACCTTATTCCAAATTTTACGTGTATTCACCTGAAGGAAGGTTAATTCTCCATTAACTTGATGTCTTTTTATATTGAAAAATATTGTCTGAATACAACGGTTCTAGGATTTTACCCTCCCCCCCCTCCGGCGTTTACCCCTCGCCCTGTTAAATATCCCCCACGGAAAATACCCCCACGCGGAAAGTACCTCCGTTGCAAATAAGGCTTTCCAAATTTGAGAGTTTTATTTGAGTTTTGTTTTTTAATTTTCCGTAGGGGGAAGGAATTGTGATACTTGTCTATTATATGACACTCACTCAAGTTTACGAGTGTAAGACACGAGAACAAACCAGTTTCTTTGTAAGTTTCTTCGTAAACGCCAGGGGGTAGACGCTGGCCACAGATAAGAACGAAATCGTCCACACAATTTAGTTAATTTCTTGTGTGTATAATTTAGTGTTACCTAATAAGGTAGTATTGGCCGAAGCGAGTAAAACTATATTTCGACAATTTTTTCGGCAAAATAGTGAAATGATTTGAGGTTTTTTACTCTTGAATAATTCACTAACCTTGAAATAAACCTTATTTTAAGCAAAGAAAGACATTAATGTAAAACTCAAGTAAAAATAAATGTCATAACTTAAGGCATTATTAGAGATTAGCTGAAGAGTGAGTTGTAAGACAGACATCAAAAGGAAAAAACACACAACGTAGGCTATACTCGCTTGTGAAGATCAGAAACCTACTGATCGTATTTGTATAATGAAAAACAATTGTTTCAGGTACTTATTGTATAGCGTCAGACATTTTTTTTTCTTTTTTTTCAAGGTTGGGTTAACATTATAACATATACGAGGAGCGCCATTCTATGGCACTATGCTTACTTACTTTGAAGCCCCAACTAATAATTTGGTAAAAATTCAAGAAGCCTATGGCTTCCTCCTTTATTGAATAAAATCAATAAAAAATCTTACAGAAAAACTTTCTTGCAGAAAAATACCAATGACACAGGTTTCCTATTTCTTTTTGCTTATCTTTCCCATAATTTCTAACATTTTTTCGTTGTAGTAGCGTGTTTTGCTGCTTTTAAATTTCCAGTTTTCCACAAAATTGGTTTGAGAGGTGCTTTCATAACTTGTCACTGGGATAAATTAAAGCATTTATAAAACATATATATATATATATATATATATATATATATATATATATATATATATATATATATATATATATATATATATATATATATATATATATATATATATATATGAATTTATGAGTAATTATGTTAGTACTTGGGTTCTGGAATATGCACCCTCAATGAAAATTCCTCTAAAGGAAACATTGTTCTGGGAACACACATAAAAATTTTAATTGGGCATATATGTTACATTTAAGATATATATGCTGATGAACATAATTATCAGAAATCACCATTTCAATAAAAATGTTTATGAAGATAACATTTTACTTTTGACATATGTGAAAATGTTTACGAACATATGTTTTCGAAATTAACCTACATGGTAATGAGCATAATTATCGTTAGTCATAATTGATTTCTGAAATGCATTATTTCACCAAAAATATGTGTGAACCAAAGATTTTGCTTTAAACGTATATGAACATATTTAGCACATACATATACATATGTGCTAATGAGTTTATTGAATATTAATAATAATTGGCTTCTGGAATATGCCCTCTCAGTAAAAGATCTTTAAAGTAAATATTGTTCTTGAAATATATACAAAAATGTTTATGAGTACATTTTTGAGCATATATGTTAAGGCGTATATTAATATAGGCTTAACATAGGCACATTAACATATAGGCTCTAGAAAATACTATCATAAATGATAATTTGCTTCTGGAATATACCCTCCCAATAAAAATATTTGTGAAGAAAACATTTTACTTTGAACATATATGAGCATATTATGAGCTCTCATGATAACACAATAACATATATTCATGAACATACTGATCATCAAATACCTATAATTGTTGGCTTCTGAAATGTACCCTTGTAATCAAAGATTGCTGAAGAAAACGTTTTGCCTTGAAAATACATAAACTTATGAACATATTTATAAGATATATGTTACATGCTGGCATATATACTCATGAACATAGAAATCTATTAATTATACTTGATTCCTGGAATGTGCCCTCTAAACTTTGAGGCATAGGACCCTCATAAATGGGTTCCTGGTGGACGCTGGGGTCTCACAAAGTCACTTTCATGCGAGATCCAGCTTGTTTCTTAGTTTGTTTTTTTTTCGGCTTGCAACACTATGAATGCCTTTGGTTAACTGTGGATTGAACTCCGGTTGGACGTGTAAACCTAATTTTGGACTTCAAATCTAATAACAGGGGTGTAAGCAGATTTATTTGTTTCAGTTGGTTGTACAAAAAAAACAATGGTTTAAATCCTTCTGAAGACTTTTACGTTACGAACTGGTACGCAGGAGTCCACGGACAAATTTGGATCGTCACTCGATGTAACACTGATGATGCATTCCAAAATATCTGAAATTCCACTTTCTAAGGCTTCGAGAATCTCATCACCCAAGTTGTCAAGAACTATGTCGGCAATGGCCTCAGCTACCCAGTCAAGGCCATCAAAGCCCTGAAATGTGACCTGGGGGGATCTGCAAAAGATTAAACATTACTTTGTATCTGAGTAAACCCTGTTTTGGGCAGAAAATTACCGTCATTAAACTATCTATTCTATCAAATGATGCATGTAGACAGATTTTTTTGTGAGGAGGGCTATATTTCATGTATAGCCCTCCTTTAAGGTGTAAAAAAGTGGCAAAAGTAAAAAAAAAGTCTCCGTTAAGGTGTAAAATCAAGTGACAGCTCAAATCACCTATTGAGCCCAAAATCACATTTTAAGAAAAGTTGACTTTGGTAATCGGTATTTTTATGGAACCATGTTTGGAATTCACTTCGGACTATTTTATCTAGTTCATAATTTTCAATTTTATAAATTAAATTCAGCTTTTGATTTGAATGAAAATTCAAAGCATATTTTCCCGATCAACATAGAAAGTTTTTTGACTAACTGGAATACTCAAGCATTAAAAAAGAAAATAAAATCATCTTACAATTCTGTCAAATGAGATTTCCACATTTGAAGCCAGAATATTCAGTTTTTTTTTTTAATAAATAGAAAAATAAGTTTGCTTCAGCTGAAAGTAAGGAGCAACATTAAGACTTGAAAAACACAGAAATTACTCATTGTGTGAGAGAGCTGCCGCCTCCTCAAACCCCCGCTCGTTATGCTAAGAGTTTTTTAGTGATTTAATTGTTTTTATTCCAATTCAACAGCCCTCGTTCTTCAGCAGTCTTTCTTAAAGATTTGGAACAAAATTTCAACTTTACTTTTGAGAGCTAGGGGCTGAGGGGGAACTTTCCACCTCGTACACAAAAATAGTTTCTATTAATTTAAGTATTAATGTTGCTCAGTTCAGAAAAGAAAATAAATTCGGGTTGTTTTTCAGATCTTACCCAGGCCTAAAAAGGTCTGATTAGGGACATTGGCCTTGTAAAACCCAAAATTTCTTGCTAATAAATTGTACATATCAATAATTGTAAAGTGGTTAGTGGCGACCCATTTTTTCAATTGTTCTGCTCAAGAATCGAAATGTTGAATTTTAATTAAAATTTGGGAAAATTTTTTAATATTAGGTCAAAATTTTCGATGAACAGTAATTTTGCTGAATAAAGCCTTAATAATATTTTTACTATATAATTTTGGGTGGACAGAAAGGGGTATTATTGTTCATATGGATAAAAATTCTGGGTGACTTATATCTTCTACGCGGCTGAAGCTATCGCGACTTCTAAAATAGGGTATGCCTGTATGCAACATACATTATATGTTTAAAAACATTTAAACATGGAATACAAATAGAATAGGAGAAACATTATTATTTCAAATCACTAAAAACAAAACTTAAAGAAGCACTTGCAACCGTCCACCCAAACAAACTTCCTGGCAAGGTTCTTGATGTACCGCATCGCTTTTTCCACTAATGTGTTGGTAGGTAGGTAAATGTAATATTTTGTGCTACTTAGAAAAAGATTGTCACAATGAACAGGGCACTATATACCCTTTGCCCCCTAACGCCAACAATAAATACGCAGACCAAAAATATTCCCGGGAATCATGAGGACTAGAGATCAATTTATACAACCCCCATCTCCAAAACTCACTTTACACGTATCTGAAGGCTGAATAAGAGTTGTAATATTTAGGCATTAAATGTGCCATTTAAAGCATCTGCAACCCACCGTCTACAAAATGACCTACTGTCCTTCCTTCCCAATAGTTGATGCACACTTACACATCACTGTGTATAATTTTATGAAACTTGATGCAACTCATTTTAGTTAAATGAAGCTTTACAATAACGCAAGAAACATAACTCCGCAACAAGTAGAGATGTGTTACCCCCCCCCCCCATAATTCTTTCTATATTAATCTAAAGGATCGTGAAGAGTTAGTCGATTTGGGCATTGAAATGTGCTATTGTATTTATCCCCCCCCCTCAACCACACAATGAACCACCACCAAGGCCGCTTCCAGGGGGGAACCCCCGAAATTTTTGCCCGACTCGTAGAAACGTAACAAAATGGATATAGACAAATTTTTGATGCGTTTCTTTAAAAAAAAATCTATACCCCCCTCCCCCCCCAAAAAAAAAATACTTTTGCAAGCCCCCCCCCCTCCCCCCGAAAAATCTCCTGGGTACGGCCTTGTCCACCGCCCCTCCTTCATAATGACAATATGTAATTATACATCACTGTGTATAATTTTATGAAAAATCAAGTGAATCAACTTATCAAACAATTCGTGGTAACGAACTGTAAGTAAGGAGCGACCCGGCTCAATAGTAACCGAAACTCTTAAAAACGGATACCAACAGATATATGAAAAGAATTGACTTTTTATATTGATTTCAAATATATAAATTTCATTAAGTTTAGTCTTACCCATCAAAGGTTGCGAGCCTGAGAAAATGTTCTTGATTTTCGAGGAAAGGGGAAAACAGCCCTTAAAGGTCAAGTGATCTCAGTGAAAATCACACCATCAGATTCAGTGTATCAGAGAACCCTACTGTAGAGGTTTCAAGCTCCTATCTGCAAAATTGTGAAATTTTGTATTTTTTGCCAGAAGAAAGATCACGGATGCGTGTTTTTTTTTTTTTTTTCGAGGGTGATCGTATCGACCCCAGTGGTCCAAGAATATCGTAAAAGGGCTTATTCGAACGGAAACTAAATGTCCTAGCGCCTTTTTTAAGTGACCAAAAAAATTGGAGGGCACCTAGGCCCCCTCCCGTACCCTTTTTTCCCCAAAATCGTCCGATCAAAATTTTGAGACAGCCATTTTGTTCATCGTAATTGAAAAGCCCAATAACTGTGCCTTAGTTTATAACAAGGACCTCCCCCCCATAGCTCCAGGGGAAAGGTCTTTAAGTCATAAAATTTCCCTATTGTTTGCGCATAGTATTTGTTATTGGGATGTATGTATACATTTTCGGGCTGGGGGGGGGCAAATTTTCTGCTGGGAGTTTTTCCACGGGGGAATTTTCCGTGGGTGGGAAGTTTCCAGGGAGTGAACTTGTCAGGGGAAATTATACGCTGGGGGAATTTGCCAAAATTCTTATATAAAATTCTTTTTAAATGCTTTGCTTTCTCTTTTCCGTCTCAATTTTACGCGCAGAGGGGTTAAAAGTAATTGTCAGTGGTATTTTTTCACCGGGATTGAATTATCTATAGGATCTTCCCGTGGGGAGGGGATTTCTCCGTGGAGGTGGGGCCAGATTTTCTGGCATTATTTAAAAAATAATCAGAAATTAAACAAAAAAAAAACAAGTTTTTTTCAACTGATAGTAATGAGCAACATTAAAGCTTAAAACGAACAGAAATTATTACGTATATAAAGGGGTTTGTCCCCTCCTCAACACCTCGCTCTTTGCGCTAAAGTCTGAATTGTGTCCTAATTCTTTAATAATAACTCCTGAAACAAAGGGCCGTTTAATTAGAACAATAAGACGCTTTTTTAAAAGTAATAAAAAACTTTGGCGTAACAAGCGAGGTGTTTAGGCAAGGGCAATCCCCTTTATGTACGTAATAATTTCTGTTCGTTTTAAGTTTTAATATTGCTCCTGACTTTCAATTGAAAAACCTTGTTTTTTTTTATTTTATTAAATCAAGCATTAAGATAATTGTCCATATTGACCATTTATCTTGTATGAACTATGTGGCTTTTCAGGAACGAATGCACCAACGTATGGCATTACTCGGAATTTTCAGTTTATAGGAGCTTGCTCCTCTTTTGGGGGAAAACCGTAGTTTAGTGCCACAAAATAGCAGAAAACGCCTCTTTCCTGTGGCGCAGTCTTTTTGGTCACTTGAAAGGGGTACTAGAACTTTCATTTTCTTTCGAAGGAGCCTTCCTCTCATGTTCTACAGCCATTAATCCGTTAAGATCACCCTTGGGAAAAGAAACAAAACAAAAAACACGCATCCACGATATTTCTACTGGTGAAAAAGAAAATGCGAATTTCGATTTTTTTTTTTTTTTTTTTTTTTTTTTTAGGAGCTCAAAACCTTTATAGTAGGGTTATCTAATAAGGTGCATCTAATGGTGTCATTTATATTAAGACAAGTCGACTTATGGGGATCTCTCTTCCCACCTTATGATTTGATAAAGTGGGAATTAACGGTATCACTAACAGTTTTTGTATATTTTAAATCAGCCGAAAAAGCCGATTCTTTCAAAGTATAAAGTGTTATCAAAATTTTATTTTTTAGAGTTTTTGTTACTACTGGCCATTTTGCTCCTCACTTGGCACGAACTGTTTGATAAAACGATATGGGGATCTCTCTCGTTTGGCCCCAGATGGATAAACAGAAAGTACAATTTTCGGCAATCTGTCATATTCATCCGTCCTAGCCAACATGTCCTGGATGGATAAAACATGTCCTAGCCACTCGAGCCTTCTTTCATTATAGCTTTTAAAAGTGGAATCAAGCTGTATTTTTCGTGCAGCTTCTCGCTTGACACATCAAACGGGTACCTAAAGCTATCCTCAGACAATTCCCCTGGAAATAATCAACAAATGTCTCTCTGTCTTTCGAAGCCTCCACGTTTCAAAAGCAAACTTGAGATCTGTCGTTATAGTAGCTTTCGATTTTTTCAGTTGTGAAAAAACACCCTGGGCCTCAGCTATTCTATTTTTTACATTTTCATTACATACACCATCTTTACTAATAATACTACCTGTGTAAGATAAGCTGTCCACTTTGAAAAGGCGTCAGTTAAAAAAAAAGTATTTTGATACTTCTTATCCCCCCCACCTCCCTAGGACTCTGAAAGACTTTAAAATCGTCGATATGACCTATGTCTAGGGTTTTATCTCCCCATTTGAATTCATGCTTACCCAGAGCCTTTCCTCTATTCTTTAGAAATTTCTATCGTTGTAATCATAAACGGAGATTCGACGTAACCCTACTTACCTCCTGATTCAACGCCAATCCAGCCACTGACCTTACTTTAACCACAGCAATGCTGTTCTCGTACACAGCACTAATCATTTTTATGTACTTTCCTGGTATACCGTACAATGGTAAGACCTTCACTAAAGCTTTTGAATCGGCTGAAACAAAAACTCGCATATAATCTACAAAATTGAGGACTAAAGGGGTCATATGGTTCGGACACTTCACAATTATTAATCTGAGAGTGAAAATTTTGTCGGCACATCTTTTCCTAAAACCAAACTGTTTTTCTGTTAAAACTTAACCTACAGAATCTTTCAGTCTAATAGGTATCGTCATGATTAGTAATTTGTTTTCTAAGCACATCAAGGTAATGTTGTCAATATTTATCAGAATCGCTGTTATTCCCTTTCTTATAAAGATGTTTAATTAATGATTTCTTGAAATTACTAGGCCCTTTCCATTTTTCAAAAATCATACTCGTAATCTTCAGCAATTTATCTGTTTCTTCGCTGCCACCATATTTTAAAACTCATTTACCACACTATCAGTATTTGAGGCTTTATTAATTCTTAGACCTTTAGTACTGTCTCTAACTCTTCCCCACAAATTTATCTTCCTTTACCTGAAAAATTTTTCATTCTCTCCTACATCATGTCCTAAAACTTTATCACGGTTCAACTCATTCTTGAAGGGCTCTACCCATCTCTCTTTAACAGCTTCCTTGTCACTAACTGAGGTCCTGCTCCTATCTTTTACTGGTTCAAGTCCAACTTGACTACTTCTTCTCAGTTTCTTAACATGCTAGCGCAGTATCTTTACTACTGTGTCGGTTAGCTGCATCTTCCAGATCATTGGCAATTTTATCCATGGCCTCTATTTTAACCTCCTTAATTCGAAGTTTAGCGATTTCTCTAGTGTATTTGCCTTACAATTCTTTTATTCTCATACGATCTGTCGCTCAAAACTTTTTGTAGAAATCCTTTTTCTTTTCTACTAAGCTTAAAATTTTCTTGCTAATAATCATAGTTACTTTTCTAATTTTGTTTACTAAGACACCTTCTGCTACTTCACAGACACTTCTCCTAAAATTATTTCACCCGTGTTCTATATCGCCAAATTGTAAACTTTCTAGTTTCATATTCAAGTGTTTCTGAAAATACCTTTCGAATTTTCATCCTAGATTCTACCAACGTCATAAATTCCAGAAAAATAATTACCATTCTTTACTTTCAGCTTATATAATAAAAAATGTTTTCATGATGTGAAAGTAGTGTATTTGTGTATTGAAGTTACAAATAGTTTCGTGGAATGTTTCCATAGATGAAAGCTTTTGATTTTGAGTTCGAATTCTAAGGAAGCATGAAAAACGAATTGGAATATCCAGAACCGTCCATTTATATTTCCTGTTCTTTCAGTCTTTGATTTTACCAAGTACGAAAAGAAACTAACCCTATGTTCAGTATTTGAAAACTGTTCATTGTTGTCGTTGTGTTGAGTAGAAAAGTGGACGAAGAAAACCTAGCACTAACATAAGGAATAAGAACATTTATATCTGCGTCATCTCCAACACCTTGAACATCATAGTGGCATCTGTAACCAGCCTACAAAGAAAAAATAAAGATACCACTAGTGAATAGACCTTTTAACAAATCTTAGAACGTCTTTGAAATTTAAGTTGATTTTTAAGAAGAACCATAATTCGTTGTCACTAAACATTTGTAAATAGTACTAGGCTACCGGAAATTCAATAATGCAACAGGATTTACTATTCTGTGATTAGGTGGATTTTACTATTATTAAAATGTAAAGTTTTCAAGCTCTACATACGAAAGACTCAGAAAGCAGATCCATAATGCCTTAGAAGGCATTATATTTTTTAATTTTTTTTAGGTAATCGAAGAAGTGGTAATATGGAAATTGTAAGTTGACTTTTGTTTCATTTTAGTGTGTACTACTTAAGAAAATGATTGTATAGTGGAAAAAAATTGAAATAAAAAGAATACTTAATTTCATTAGTCGAACTAAATATGTCAGCTAAGACTTAACTTTAACCAGTCGGTTTGAAAAACAAATAATAGGATATACGTCTGATGAGAGAGCAATAAGTTCCAATGCTAAAATTCTTCTGCGAAAAGATATAAAAAAAAATATCATCTTTTACCGCTGAAGCTCTTAATATCTTAATCTCTATCAGTCGAATCTCTTATCATCTTGTTACTTATTTCACAAGCTCAAGTGACTGAATTTGCTTTCTCGTTAAATAAATAGAAAGATCAAAAATAACACGACCAAAAGCTACGCAAAATACTGTCCTACTGTACAAATTTGTCAAATATTCATGCAAAATAATCTAACTACAAAAGCTTATTGGCTGTAACAATCAGTGGAATTAAAAAAAAGAATAGACAACAATGTTATTTCCCAATACCACTATTAGACTACTAGGCTGAGTGGGGTATAAAAGATTCCGTATACCTGTAACGGGTAGACAAAAGAAGAGAAAGAATAGAATTTTTTCTCATGCATTTATGGTGATCTTGGGGGCAAGTGGAAAAAAAATACCACAAACCCAAAGATAAGAAAGAGCCTTGAGCTTCTTTACCTTCTTTAGAAAGCAGAATGGTGCCAGATTAACGTGTATACGTGCCTGACTGGCATTGGTACAGATTCTAATCTTATAATACGCAGCAGCTGATTTATAAGAATCGCGAGCCATATAGGAATTCGCCTAATTGTTTAAAAATGACCCCTTATGGAGGCAAGAAATTCGAAATATAGGTTCATAATTCACGTACTTTATTTTTAGACATTCATGCAAGATCAGATAAGTTAAAACTTGTTGAGAGAATTGACCACTACGTCAAGGGACTTCAAAATGAAAAATTTTGAAGTCCTGGAGCTAGGCCTCTGCACTGCAGTGACTCGTGTCTTCTTTTTGTTATGTTGAGGTTGCGGCAGTACCATCTGCCTAGTAAATGTATAACCTTGGCTCTTTATAGTCAACATAAAAAAAGAAAAAAAAAGCGAAACTGTCTCGTGAGGAAAATGCCACAATTTTTCTCTTAGACCGTTTAGCATAAGAGATTTTTCTAATTCAGTAAAGTCCATTTTTTCGTTTTTTACTTCAAAAACAATTTTGAAGAATATGTAATATATTTTCTAAAACTTACGGGTTACGGGTTCTAAAACTTACGAATAATTAAATTTCTAGAAATGTCTCTAAAAATAAACCCTTGAATTCTCCACTGACGAGGGATATCTGGAGATAACTTTCCACAGTGGGGGGTTTCCGGCATGATTTGAAAAACAAGGAGAAATTAAAAAATTTTTCAAATGATACATGTCCTAAAAATTTGTTTCTTCTTTCTCCATAGTGGTGGGGAGGGGCTGCTTTGCATGGGAGAGATTTTCCATAGAGGAATGTTCTAGGGGAGGGAATTTCTTAGGGAGGGGGAGTTGGATTTTCTGGAATTTCTTAAAAGGACGATCAGAAATTAAATAACAATACAAGTTGTTTTTAAATGAAACAAAAGAGTAACATTAAAACTTAAAACGAACAGAAATTATTACCTATTTGAGTAGGGTTACCCTCCTCAATTCCTTGCTCTTTACACTAAAGTTTGACTTTTCGTCCCAATTCTTCAAGAGCGACTCCTCAAGCACAAGGACCGGGCCGTTTAATTAGAACGATAAAAAGCGAGGGGGAAACCCCCCTCATATACGTAATATTTCTGTTCGTTTTAAGTTTTAATGAAACTCCTTACTATCAGTTGAAAAAACTTGTCTTTTTTTATTTAATAATGATATAAAGTCTACACTGAAATTGTGTAAGAACAGGTGATCCCATCAATTGAGACAAAGATGTTGCAACAGAAACAGCAGACATTATTAAAATGCATGATTTAATATAACATTTGAAAAAATGGGCGAACCTGAACATTTGAAAGGCCGACATCTCCAGTGAAATCCATACGGAAGCCAACTACTTCCAAAGTAGCATCTCCTGCTCTGGTCAAAGTAGAAAGCCCAAACAGGAATCCATTGTACAAAGCAACTTCACCATACCAATCAACCCCAAGAATCTATATTAGAAAAAAATCACAGAAAAAATTTTGATATCAAAATAATGAAAGCTCCAGAAATACACATATTTTTCCACGGCCAATTAAAAATTCCTTCTGTTCGACAGATTATCAAAATGTTAAATCTGGATTTTTTGTGCCAAGACTTATGCTTTTTTTCTGCTGAATTTATTTACAAAGAAATGATAATGATAAAAACCCAACAAGTCACAAGGTTTACAAGTTTAGACTTGTCTTAGACAAAGACGTCACTAGCCAAATTATGGGGAGGGGGATGGATGTAACCGACTGGCTGGTTACTTTTACTGACTTTGGGGGATATTGCTATTAAAATTACTTCATTTTTTTCCAACTGAGACTGATCTTTTTTCATTGCTTTACGTCATACATTTCCATCAGCCGTTTTACCTATTTGAGCCGGTAGAATATTTTCAGTCATTGGAAAAAACATCAGTGAGGTGCCACACCCCCCCCCCCACCCCCCCAATACGTGACGTCCCTGGTTCTACGAGCCTTTGATTAACAAAAGGTTCCAAGTAAATTTCCACAGAGGATAGAACACAACATTGGTGTTGTGTTATACCCGATATAGTTGACCTTGCATAGTTAACCACAATATAGGTGACCCTTTGATACCCTTAAGATCCAGATCTATAGACAAGGACCTCTATAAAGGGTTGTCTCGACCCAGTTAGGGTACCTGCAAGACTGGGGACCTTGCGTTCAACTTTATTCCCACTTGAGGAGTGGTGGCCCTCGAAGAAATTATAGCCTAGTAAACGACACATTGAGATGGCTAGGGCATGCTCTGCCCATGAAGGATGACAGATTGCCAAAGATTGTCCTTTTCAGCCAACCGTCTAGGGCTAAACGCAAAGCAGGTCGTCCACGGTTGGTTCGGGAGAATGCCGTAAAGAAAGATTTAAGAAAAATAGAAATATCCTGGGAGGGTGTAGGGAGGGAAGCTTTTAATATATTGGGACGGAGGCGGGATTGGCCGGAGTTGTGTTTAGCTGTGTTGGCCTCAGGTGGCTTGATCCTGTGGTGAGTTATTTGTAGTAGTAGTAGTTTGATTGCCTTTCTTATTCGTGGGCTATTTTTTACCATCTCAAATAAGGAACTGATTGTAATTTAATCTTTTTTTCACTTTAATCAGCTTTAACGGTGACATTGCCTTTAAACAGTGTTACAAGGTATAAGTATAAGCAATTAAAGCAAATAGATATAGAAGCAAAGTATAAGCAAATAAATCGTCGAGTTGACAAGAAATCAGGAAAGCAGTCGGTGCATCTTATGGAAGGCTTTGCTGAATGTTATTTTTTTGTATTTACGATTTTTGTTGCAATATTTGTACCATATCGTGCAGATCTATCTTCAGTTTATTTCATGTTTGTTTCTAAATTATTTTTCGTAAATTATCTGAAATTGTTTTTAACTTATCAAATGCATGCAATTCAAAGCCATTTCCGTTGAAAATCCAAATTTCCGTTGAAAATCCAAGTGATTTTACGCTTTTAGGTTTACTTGCATTTTAATTAATAATAAGTATAAGGAATATACTGAAACTATGTAAGTTTGGTCCTGCGTTCATTCGTAAATCTTCAATAAATAACATATCAATAAATAGCAATAACAATAAATAACAATAAAGTGAATAATGTAGTGACAACCAACATTGGTGATCAATAATGAGAAAATGATGACCTTCGTAAGTGAAAAAAGAGATAATACTACAGCAAAGTGGGGTTTTCTGCCATTATCTGCCACGAAATATCAATTTTGGCCAAAGAGGGTTACAATGCCAGGGAAGATAAATGGTAAGATAACCAATTGATTTTCAGCGGCTTGAAGCCTTCAACTGTAGCTTTTGAACCCTCTCCCAATCTTTAATGGGGGTAAGTAACTTTTGCACATAGTTAAGATGTATCTCATTAGATATTTCAATTTTTTTCCTCCCTGACTAGCTGTTTGCCGCAAGACCTCACGGCAGGGACATGTTAAATAATTGAGTTACAAGCTGTTACCTCTCCCTGCATACCTCTTGGAAATTCCATTTAATAACTCAATTTTAAGGTGTCATTTGGCACCTTCTGGAGTAGAAAAGCTGGGAAACATAATAAAGGTACTATTATAATGTCCATGGTCAAAATATTTTTCCCTGAAGTTTACCCCTCTTTTCAATTCTTCCTCCCACCCCATTTAGCTAGCTAAGATTAGAAAACACGTTTTGAAAAAGAGCTGCCCAATGAAAGAAAATGTCATTTTTTTCATATTCATGAAAATAATTGAACTTAATATGTGTAAGTTCCAAAGATACCGGTGAGAACAAGTCCTTCAGATCAGACTCATTAGCTTAGTGATGAAGTAGCACATATTTTTTGGTTTCCGGAAGGTGACAAAAAAAACCTATAAACCTATATTTAATGTCTTATTTTAATAAGCAATCATGTTTATTTCTTTAGTTTCATCGCCTAAAATCTTAAATTAAAATAAAAAATTATATGTTTTAAGATTTATTTTATTTGTTCAAAAAATAATTTTTCCTACAAGTAAAGAGTGGAGTTGATCTTTAAAAACGAACAAAAATTATTGATTCTCAGATTATGCAAGATATGTCTAAAAAACTAGCTCTAATAGACTGACTCGTAATTATTCCAGTATCAAAAGGATTCTAAAGACAAGTGCTTTACTGAAAACTGAGTTTTTTCTAGTTACCTAGAGGATGTCAGTTGCATACTAATTGTTATTAATGTCAGCGAAAATTTATCACTAGAATAGTGTATATTTGAGCCTGACGCGCTGACGGGCACCCGTTCTTATTTTCACCCTTTTAAAAGAATATTGAACAAAAATGTCGTGTTTCAACAAACATTGAAACCATAGAATTGCAATCAGTAATAATGGTGCTGGTATGCATTCTACTCTTAACTGGCTTTCACACTTCGTATGTATTTTCCATCTTTCTAGGAAAATTTTATTAATTTACTATGAAAAACTTATTAATTGCTCAGCCATAAATTCTACCTTTTTGCTACCATATTGACATTTCCATAATTGTATAATATTACTTAAATTATATGTAGGGCTTGAATTTACTTAGCACCACCTACGTTACGGACAAAATTTGCTCCCTAAGATCAAAGAGTATAGGTAACTTCTAAATTACTCATACTCTTCGCGTAAAATTGCATTAAAATTTTAAGCTACGCGAGTCTTAAGGATTCAGCAGGATAGAGTAAAAGAACCATTCTGACCAAAACTAAAAGGACTTTAATGTGGATTTTTACCGTATTTTCGAAGGTACCCGTAACTTCAGGCAAGGGAAAAATTGGGTCTAATCCAGAGCTTGCAATGATTGGACGAGCTAAGCTGAGAACATAATCTAGATAGTCATTTGCGTTTCCAGGAACTTTCACATCTTTGTGTCTGGAAGGAGAATGGGTACTTAGTTTGTAGGTTTTTTAACTCTTAGCTATTTAGCGGCACTAAAAGAACTAAATAAAACCTTTTCTAGAGCTGAAATTCTTCCCCAATAAATTTCTAGACCATCTCCATTCGCTAAATTATGTTTTGAGTAGTGACGAAGAATTATACCAGTTAGTTTTTTTTTATATATATATATATATATATATATATATGTATATATATATTTCGCGGCAGTGAGAATCAGAACAGGAAACACTTGTCTAAATGTGGAGACAACAGCAAAATCTAATTCAAAATGCCAAACTATCCCACAAATACCCTCAACAGGTACTCACGATCTGGGACTGAAGATTCCTGATCCTTCTTCCTGCAGCCTGGAAAGAGGGAAAAAGAAAACAAGTTTTAAAACAAGACCAATCCAGTCTTACCGTTTTCCAACAATAGCCCTGTCAAATGTTCGATCTCTCAATAACAAGGCAGAGGATATGGAAGTTTTCCTAAGGAAACATGACTTTGACATCACGTGCATGACAGAAACATGGATCCCGTCTCCTACCTTGGCCATGATTGATGGGTATTCCTGTTACATTTCCCCACGCTGCAGTGCATTGGGAGTACCCATGACGCATGGTGGCGGTGTCGGTTTCTACTGCAAAGAAAACGTGCCTCATAGGATTCTGGATGTCGCAGTACCAAAAGACCATGACATCGAAGTTTCGTGGCTGTGGGCACGACCAAAAGGCCTACCTTGGCAAGTGTCGTCATTGATATACGCCACGGTATATTTCATCACCAAGAGGACCATATCGGCAACAACTAGTGGAATACCTCCAACAAAGTTGCGACTTCATCAGAACAAAATATCCATATGCAGGAATCTTTCTTGTGAGGGACTTCAACGACCTCAAGGCAAACTGGATCGAAAGATCTACAGCCCTGCATCAAATAGTTAAAGTGAAAACACGGGGAGAAAACACCCTTGACTTTATCTTCACTACACTTGATGATTTCTACTTAGATCCTTTGGCGGAAGCGCCACTCTCAACCAGTGACCATGCAACAGTTATATTACGGCCAAAGTCAACAATGAAACGTAATAAACCAACCCAGTTCACCTACCGTCCACTTATAGAAGAAGGTATAATTGGCTACAGAGAATGGCTCAACTCAGTAATGCTGGGTTGGTAATAAACCAACCCAGTTCACCTACCGTCCACTTATAGAAGAAGGTATAATTGGCTACAGAGAATGGCTCAACTCAGTATGCTGGTTCCGCCTTTTCGGAAACAAAGACGCAAACAGCATGACTGAACTCTTTCTATGAACAAACAATTCGAGAGTACGAACGTTTCTTCCCTGAAAAGTGAGTTACAATTAGGGCACAGAATAAACCGTGGGCTACTCGAAAATTAAAGTAGCAATGGCAGAGCGAGACATGCTTTATGAGACAAAGCCACACTCTGACGAATATAAACGGAAGAAAAACATAGTAGTTAGCAGAAATAGAACACAAAATCCATCCTATGCAGTTCGGTTTTCGTCGAGGACACAGCACAACTCACTATCTGGTCAGATTACTTCATGATCTACTAGAGCACCTAGAAAATCTTGAGGCCCTTGCTGAAATAATCATTTCTGATTTCGTGAAAGCTTTCGATCTGCTTGATCATGAGACTGTGATCAATGAAGCCAGTGCCCTGGAAGTCTCGCAGTTTCTCTTATGTACCATTGCAAGTTTCAATTCTGGTCGTCAACAGTGCGTACAACTCAAAAACGGGGAAACATCCAACTTCCAAGACATCACGTGTGGAGCTGCCCAAGGAAGCAAGTTAGGTCCCATCTTATTTTTTATAGTCATCAACCGACTGATGAGGCAGCACAAACAGAGGCATAAATTTGCAGATGATCTTTCGCTAAGCCTGCTACACTTCCAGTCACAAACTCCCAATCACTAACCTCTTGTTGCAGAGCTTCAACATCAAGCTGATTAAGTGAAGCTCCAGATAAACCTCGAGAAAAGCTGTTGTAATGCAAGTCAACTTCCTGAAGAAGAAGAAGAGAATAAATGAATCTGCACCTCTCCAAGCCAAAAAATCAGTAAAAATACTTGGTATCACATTAAGTGATGATCTATCGTTTGGAGATCACATGAGCCAGATCACAGCAAAGGCAGCTGGTTTTCTAAAAACCTTTGCAAATCTAAGAAGGATTGGAATGACAGAGCAACTCCTTCTTTCATTCTATAAAACCTATGCAATGCCCGTAATGATGTGAGGCTGTCCTGCCTGGCACCCGTCGCTTACAGAGAAGCACAGAAACGAATCGGAAACAATTCAGAAGAGAGCCTGCAAAATAATTCTTGAGCCGAATTATAAAAACTATGAACAAAGCCTGGTCCAACTCAAGCTCCCAACCCTGGAGGAAAGGAGGCATGAAATGCTGATGAAGTTTGGAGCTGACATTCTGAATCCTCAAACACACCGAGATATACTTCCTCCGTTTACCTCAGAGACCTACGCACACAAAACAAGGTTGGCAACTCTGAAAGAGGGAAAAAAACTGTTGGAGTGCCCGCTTACACACTCGACAACAAGATATCTAAAATCGTTTGTGCCCTACTACGTCAGATGTTATAACAATAGTGTCCTGAAGTAGAGGTGATGGTTCATCATTTGTGTTTTTCTTGGTGCTGTGTCTTTTTGTGCTTTCCTTTTTCTTGTGCTTAAATTGACGATACCCATATTGTTGCAGTGTGATAAAGGGAACGAATAAAGATTATTATTGTTATTAAACGTATCAAAAATGAAAGTGACAAGTAATTGGGGCCCTATATATATATATAAATATATATATATATATTATATATATATATATATATATATATATATATATATGATATATATATATATATAATATATATATATATATATATATATATATATATATATATATATATATATATATATATATATATTATATATATATATATATATATATATATATATATATATATAATATATATATATATATATATATATATATATATATAATATACATATATATATATATATATATATATATATATATATATATATATATATATATATCTATATATATATATATATGTATATATATATATATATATATATATATATATATATATATATGTATATATATATATATATATATATATATATATATATATATCTACTATATATATATATATTATATATATATATATATATATATATATATATATATCTATATATATATACCGGGAGCCCGGTATATGGCTTCTCATTGTCGCTTGTCTTCTAAACGCAGACAATTTGAGCCTTTTCTTGATGTCACGACGTCCAAATGGACTTTAATTAGAAGTAGTACCTTTGTGACATTATTTTTTTTTTTTTTTTTTTTTTTTTATTGTGCCTCTAACTTTTGCCTCTGCTTGTCATTTGTCATTATGAAACACATATCGCCGAACTTTCGTTTCTTTTAATTGCTCAGATGGTGGGACAAAAACTCCTGTTTCTTCCATTGATGACACTTATCAATGTCAAAATCCAAAACCCAATCATCATTGCTATCATTTTCAATTTTTTCGGTTCGTTTTACCTCGGCTTGTCTTTCGTCATTATGAAATTCATATCACCGAGCCTTTTTTTTTTTTTACAAAGGTGTGGTGGGCATTGATGTCTTTATCCATAAGAAAATCTCAAACCCAATCATCATCGCTATCATTTTCAATCTTGACGCGTTTTGATTCTCACTGCCCAGGTTTGTTTTCATTGACTCACTCACATGCTCGGTGTCACGCATCTTCTAACCGCGTGTGTCTTTGCTCTTCGTTTTCATTTTTGACACGTTCTCATGCTCGGTGTCGCATGTCTTCTAACAGCGAGTGTCTTTCCTCTTCATTTTTATTTTTGACACGCAGTCGCTGTCTTCTAATTACGTGTGTCT
>CM051257.1:13714833-13827333 GCA_027921565.1 Artemia sinica
TACGAGAAGAAAGATCACGTGTTTATTTGTTGGTTTGTTTTTTTTTCCAGGGGTGATCGTATCGATTCAGTAGTCCTATAATATTGTGAGAGGGTTCATTCGAACGGAAATTCAAAGTTCTAGTGCACTTTTTAAGTGACCAAAAAAATTGGAGGGCAACTTGGCCCCCTTCCACGCCCATTTTTTTCCCAAAGTCACCCAATCAAAATTTTGAGATAGGCATTTGCTCAACATAGTCGAAGATCTAATAAATATGTCTCTGATGATTACTTAATCCCCCACAGTTCTCGGGGGAAGGGCTAAAAGTTATGAACTTTGCTCATTGCTTACATATAGAATTCGTTATTGGGAAGTATACATACTTTTCAGGAGGGTTTTTTTTCTCGTGGGGGGGGGGGGTCAGAGTAGGGGGTTTACGTGGGAGGATCTTTCCATGGTGGATTTTTTTCTTGGGGGCAAGGAAATTTCTATGAAGGGGGCGACCAGAGTTTCCCAGCATTATTTAAAAAACGATCAGAAATTAAATAAAAACACGAACTTTTTCAACTGGAAGTAAGGAGCAACATTAAAACTTAAAACGAACAGAAATTATTACGTATATGAGGGGTTTACCCCCTAATCAATACCTCGCTCGTTACACTAAAGTTTTTTTAGTACTTTTAAAAGAGCTATCTATTCTAATTAAACGGCCTTTGTGATTCAGGAGTTTGTGATTCGAACAAAATTCTAAATTTAGCGTAAAGAGCGATGTACTGACTAGGGGACGAACCAAATCATATACGTAATAATTTTTGTTCGTTTAAAATTTTAATGCTGCTCCTTACTTTCAGTTTAACAAACTTGTTTTTTTCCTATTAACATGTTAAGGATTACAATAACCTAGAATTGCCTTTGAAGCTCTCTAAAGAAGATTGGCCCTCAACAGGGTAGTACCGCCAAGAAGAGTGAAGAGAGTACAGCTCAGTCTCGGTTGTCAGAAAATGACAATAAGGTGCTGATTGTGGTTGTTTTTTTTTTTAACGATATTGTTGGCAAGATAAGATGTATTTCTGAAAAATGGCCGAATCAAACAGTTCGTGGTAACGAACTGTAAGTAAGGAGCGACCAGGCTCAATGGTAACCGAAACTCTAGAAACTGGTACTTTGATACAAATAGATGCATCAAAAGAATCACATATTAATGCTGATTTCAAATATATAAGTTTCATCAAGTTTAATCCTACCCATCAAAAGTTAGGCGCCTGAGAAAATTTGGCTGATTTTCGAAAAAGGGGGGAACAGACCCCCTAAAAGTTATAGAACCTTAATGAAAATCATACCATCATATTCCGCGTATCAGAGAACCCTATTGTAGAGGTTTCAAGCTCCCATCTACAAAAATGGGAATTTTGCATTTTTTTGCCAGAAGAAAGATCACGGGTGCGTGTTTTATTTGTTTGTTTGTTTGTTTTTTTTTTGTTTTTTTTCCCCAGGGGTGATCGTATCGAACCAGTTGTCCTAGAATATCGTGGAGGGCTCATTGGAATGGAAATTGAAAGTTCTAGTGCCCTTTTTTAAGTGACCAAAAAAAAATGGAGGGCAACTAGGCCCCACCCACGCTCATTTTTTTCCCAAAGTCACCTGATCAAAATTTCGAAGATAGCCATTTTGTTCAGCATGTTCGAAAATATTATAAGTATGTCTTTTGGGGTGACTTAATCCCCCGAACTTCCCGGGGGAGGGCTGAAAGTTATGAACTTTACCCAATGTTAACATTATTAGTATTGGTTATTTGGAAGTATACAGACGTTTTCAGGGGAGATTTTTCCAGGTAGTGGGGGGGGGGGTCAGGGGTTATGTGGGAGGAGTCTTTCCATGAAGGAAAGTTTTCATGGGGGAAGTGGACATTGCTATGAAGGGGATCGCCGGACTTTTCCCAGCATTATTTAAAAAAAGATCATAAATTTAATATAAAAAAACAAGTATTTCAACTGCAAACAGCAGCAACATCGAAACTTTTAAACGAACAGAAAATATTACATATATAATTGGGTCACCCCGTAGTCAATGCCTCGCTCTTTAAGCCAAAGATTTTTTAGTACTTTCATAAGAGCTATTTATTCTAATTAACGGCCTTTGTGATTAATCGGTCATTTCTAAAGAATTGGAACAAAATTTGAACTTTCGCTTAAAGAGCAAGGTATTGACTAGGGGGCGAACCCCCTAATAAATGTATTAAAAATATATGAATATAGAAGTTCGTTACGTAAGTTAATTCGTAAGTTACGTATATTTATTACTAATAAAAACGTTCGTAAATAAAATTAAACAAGTTTCGAGAAAGCCATTTAACTAAATAAAAGTAAATTAATATGAAAATTTTGTTTTAATTATTCATGTACGGTGAGCCAAGATCAAAACCTGCATTTATTCAAAAAACGTTCAAAAATTAAATAAAAAAAACAAGTTTTTTAAACTGAAAGTAAGGAGCGACATTAAAACTTAAAACGAACAGAAATTATTCTGTATATGAAAGAGACTGTCCCCTCCTCAACGCCTCGCTCTTTACGCTAAAGTTTGACTCTGTCTCACAAACTTTATTTTTAAAACAATAAAAAAAACTTTAGCGTAAAGAGCGAGGCGTTGAGGAGGGGACAGTCTCTTTCATATACAGAATAATTTCTGTTCGTTTTAAGTTTAATGTCGCTCCTTACTTTCAGTTTAAAAAACTTGTTTTTTTATTTAATTCAATTTTAGAGCCATTGAACCCAAAAGAAAAAAAGTAAATACAATAGTCAAGAAAAAAAATATCAAAATGTCAAAGGGCTTCTAGAAAATTTTAGAAACAATTAAAACTCACAGAAATAAAAGAGAATATACCAAATAAAACACAAGAAATGTTTAGTCTTGTGACTAA
Source organism: Artemia sinica (assembly GCA_027921565.1). Lineage (NCBI taxonomy): Eukaryota > Metazoa > Arthropoda > Branchiopoda > Anostraca > Artemiidae > Artemia > Artemia sinica. Next base: position 13,717,730 of record CM051257.1, read on the forward strand.
GAAATACAAAAAACGATTGATTTAAAAAAGAAACTATAAAGAAAAGCACACAATTTGCAAAAAGAATTAACCATTCTATAGTAGAAAAAGGAGAAGGGGAAGAGATTGACGAGGATATTAACTAATTTGCCCTCAAAGCTATGTACAAGACTGAAACTTTTCTATGTCTTTAAGGGAAGTTTTTTTATGGGGGGAGGATAAGAAGGGGGATTTTTCTGAATAAAAACAACGGAAGCTAGGTTGGGAGGGGGGGGGGGGGGAATTGACTAGAGAATAGGGAATTTGTTCGGGCTATGAAGGGCATTTGCAGGGAAAGCACAAGAAAATTTTTGGTGTTGATCTTATGCTCCTCGATGGCTAATACCCCCTTCGTATTGGAAAAGTTTAATTATATAAAATATGATGAATAAAGACCTTTTTTTCCATAAATGGACCTATTTATCACTTCTGCAACTGATTCCTTTCTAGAGCTTCGTTGTTTTTGTACCGTTTTTTCTTTAAATATTATCTTGAACCGATTCAGGATTTTCAAATTATCCGATACATATCAAAAGGTGGTATGTCATATTTTACAGAAATATTGATAGTTTATATTTCATTCTCTCAAACAAAATAAGTCCTGTTTAATGGTTAATTTTGTTTTCTCCATTTTGTTTGGTTTTCAAAATGTTCAGAAGTTTTTTTTTTCATTGTTAAATGTGTCATGTTGGTACTTGTTGTTACACGAAAAAAAGTTAGTATTTACGAGATTTAATATCCAAATTTCTTTATACCAACTTTTGAATTAGTGTAGCTGAAAATTGCGGCCCTATGTCAGTAGAAAATTCTTTTGCTGTATGCAATACTGTTAATTCTATTGGAAAATTGATATTAAATATTATATTTTCCGTGTTCAAGTTGTAAAAACAATTTTATACTTCCTGACATTATAACAGCTGACTAATCCAAAGAAGAACAAAACAGGTGCAAATTAGCAATCATTTTTTCAACTAAACACTTTTATAAATAATTTTGACGTAGGCAGTACTTTATAGAGTAAATTTTATCACCACCCAAGCCAACAAAATAAATATTTTCTGAGATAGATAATAGTTAGACACTGTGCAAACGTTAGTGATAATTTAAAAAAAAAAAAAACAGTTAGTGAAGGGTGAAGTTCAAAGCTAGTTTCAAAAGGCCAGGAGGATCTGCTATAATTTCGTCTATTTGTTTATTTTTTCATTAAATAAATTTGAAGTTTGCTGACTAATATGCAATCACGGTAATTTGGTTCAGCAAATGCAGTCTTAACAATAAGGATACTATTGGTGTCCAAAAATAAAATGGCAAGATTTTGAGCAGTATTTTATTTAAGCTTTTCTTGAGAAAATTTTTAAGCAAAAAACAGTCTGCTCACAAAGTCATTTCGGAAAGTAGAATTTGAAAAAACAAAAATTCAAATCTGGATTATTGTCACTTTTCTTTAGACTGTACCAGTACCTCAAATGGAAGAAATTATACACAGAGATTTATATATATATATATATATATATATTATATATATCTATATATATATATATATATATATATATATATATATTATATATATATATATATATATATATATATATATATTATATATATATATATTGGCTAATGCATCCTTCATGAAACTGTCTCAAGTTTGGCGCAGCCAGAAATACTCTCCCCGACTCAAGCTGAGGCTATTCAACAGCAACGTCCTTTCAACGCTTTGCTATAGTTCTTAAAATTTGCACCTAGATCAAACACATGAAAAGCAACTCCTCGCGTTCGAAAACATGTGCTTAAGGCGCATTCCAAATATCTACCGGTCCCAACCCCAAGAAGTAACGAACGCTACCGTACGACAAAAGACGTCTCAGCCACTGATAACCAAAGTGATCATATATAGGAAGTGGATATACCTCGGTCACGTAATCCGCATGCCCGAAACTTGACTACAGAAGGTCGTCCTTCAGTGGCAGCCACGTAATACCAGAAGAAGAGGAGACCCCAAAAGCACCCTTCGACGCAGCTACCGGGCTGACCTCACAAAATCTCAATGCCTCAATCCAACCCAAATAGGAAGATGTTTGTGTGGCTGCAGCGATGACAAATGACTGGCGACTCTTCTTGGATGCCCTAAGTGCCTCTGGAAGCTCAGGAGGATCTAAGGTCTAACGATTTATTTGTTATTTTTTTAGTAAGAGGTGTTTTTTTTAGTAAAAATAAATACTAAAATAGGCAATTTTCAAAAAATAAGTGAACAAAATGGCTATCTGAAAATTTTGATCAGATAATTTTGGAGAAAAAATGGGCGTGGGAGGGGGGACAGTTGTCATCAAATCGTTTTGCTCGCTTGAAAAGGGCACTAGAAATTTTATTTTTGGTTCCAATGTACCCTCTCCCGATCTTCTAGGATCACTATTTCATTACAATCACCCCTGAAAAAAAAAAAAAAAAAAAAAATAGATCCGTGTTATCAGTATTCTCGCAAAAATAGCAAAATTCCACGTTTTTATATAGGACCTTGAAACGTCTACAGTAGGGTTTTCTTGTACGCTGAATACGATGGCGTAATTTTCATTAAGATTTCTTGAATTTTAAGGGGGTTTTCCCCCTATGTAAAAATCAGGCAAATATTCTTAGGATCGTAACTTCTGATGGTACTTGATGAAACTTATACATTTGGAATCAGCATAATAACTTGATTCTTTTGATGTATCTGCTGATATTAAAATTTCGTTTTTTAGAGTTTTGGTTACTATTTAGCCGAGTCGTTCCTTACTTACAGTTCGTTACCACGAACTTTTTGATCACCCGTGGAGGTTTCATTTGTATAGCACAAGTGGCTCCTGAGATGTAAAATATGTTCTTCAACAGCTACACTGTGCAATATTTTATTTAGCACCTTGTCCAAATAACATATTGACACAATATTTCTCTTAAAGTTACAGCAATCCTACAAAACTGTTTAAAATATGAACATGGATGTATTGTCAAAAAGACCCAGAGAAAGTCACCTAAAGAAATAATTTTAATACTCGTAATTGTTAACCAAGGCTAAATTTGTCAGGGAAAAACAAAAACTTTTTAATAGAAAAAATGTTAAAAATTTTAAAAACACTGCAAATTTTGGTGTTGTTTAAACATTTGTGCTATTGCTTCACTTTCTTTTCGGTATGCAAGGGCAGGGATAAAACCTCTTTCGCCCTTCAATACAGAATTTCTTATGTTACTCGTTGTAATAGCAAAACACTCGCCACCTTGATTGTTCGTGAATAAAATACTCGTTTTAAAGGGTTTTCACTATTTTTATTTGAATCAGAGGAGGCAGGTAGGGAGATATTATATGGTTTGAAATCCAGAGTGAAGATGGGCTTTCCTTGATTTTTAAGGTGATTAAATAAAAAAAAACAAGTCTTTTCACCCGAGAGTAAGAAGTCGCATTAAGACTTAAAACGAGCAGAAATTATGATGTATATGGGGGGAGTTGCCCTATCCTCGATAGCGCGCTCTTTACGCTAAAGTTTGATTTTTTGTTTCAGTTATTTAAGAGTGACTCCCGAATAATTGGATAAAAAAACAAGTTTTTTCAACTGGAAGTAAGGAGCTTAAAACTTAAAACGAGCAGAAATTATTCCGTATATGAAAGGGATGTCCCCTCCTCAACGCCTCGCTCTTTACGCTAAAGTTTTTTTTATTGTTTTGAAAAAATAGAGTTGTGAGTAAGAGTCAAACTTTAGCGTAAAGAGCGAGGCGTTGAGGAGGGGACATCCCCTTTCATATACGGAATAATTTCTGTTCGTTTTAAGCGCAGTTTATAGAATTAGCAGTATGATCATTCTCTATCTCTCCCATTATAAAAACCCGGACAGGGGTGCGAGTGCTCCGGAGAACGTTTTTGCAGATAGAAACATAGGCGTTATCAGATCTTTTCGCGGGTAGACAAGTCAGATTTCTCTTGGACGCGAAACTTGGCTTCAACGTTGGAACACTAATTTTGAAGAAACTAATTTTAAATTAATTTATTCCAATACATACATGAAAATCGGTAGTTAGTAGTGTAATGTTATTATTAGATGTTTTTAGGAATTAAAAATAGGTTTCGAAGTCTCAAGTTGGTTTCAAAGGCATTTTGAGAAAGTTTCTGCCAAAATACGTGTTCCAGGGTAATTGGACCGCTAATGGCAGATCAAATGAGAGGAGTTGTTTGTACGCGCCGATATAAATATATATATATATACTATATATATATATATAATATATATATATATATAATATATATATATATACATATATATATATATAATAATATATATATCTATATATATATATATAATATATATATATATATATATATATAGAATAATATTATAATATATATATATAATATATATTATAATATATATATAGATATATATTATATATAATATATATATATATATATATATATATATATATATATATTATCTATATATATATATTATATATATATATTAATATATATATATATATATATATTATATATAGATATATATAATATATATTATATTATATATACATAATCTACTACGAAAACTTTACGAAAAAGACAGTTTTTTTTAAAGAATAGTAAAGGCCATATTAAACTTAAGATCAGTAGAAATAGAAGCCTACAATAATTCAAACTCAAACGACCAGAAATTATTATCAAACAGTTCGTGGTAACGAACTGTAAGTAAGGAGCGACCCGGCTCAATGGTAACCGAAACTCTAGAAAACGGGTTTTTGATACCAATAGATATATCAAAAGAATCAGATTTCAATGCTGATTTCAAATATATAACTTTCATCAAGTTTAGTGCTACCCATCAAAAGTTACGCGCCTGAGAAAATTTGGCTGATTTTTAAAAAAAGGGGGAAAGACCCCCTAAAAGCTATAGAACCTTAATGAAAATCACACCATCATATTCAGCGTATCAGAGAACCCTACTATAGAGGTTTCAAGCTCCTATCTACAAAAATGTGGAATTTTACATTTTTTGCCAGAAGAAAGATCACGGATGCGTGTTTATTTGTTTTTTTTTTTGTTTTTTTTTTCCCAGGGGTGATCGTATCGACCCAGTGGTCCTAGAATATCGTGGGAGGGCTCATTGGAACGGAAATTAAAAGTTCTAGTTCCCTTTTAAGTGACCAAAAAAATGGAGGGCAACTAGGCCCCCTCCCACGCTTATTTTTTTCCCAAAGTCACCCGATCAAAATTTTGAGATAGCCATTTTGTTCAGAAGGGTCGAAAATATGATAAATATGTCTTTTAGGATGACTTAATCCTCCGAAGTACCCAGAGGGAGGGCTAAAAGCTATGAACTTTACCCAATGTTAACATATAGTATTGGTTATTCGGAAGTATACAGAAGTTTTCAGGAGGTTTTTTTCTGGTAGTGGGAGGGAAGGGTGGGTCGGGGGTTATGTTGGAGGATCTGTTCATGAAGGAAGTTTTCATGGGGGAAGGGAAATTGCCATGAAGGGGGCGCCGGACTTGCCAGCATTATTTATTGGTTATTGGGAAGTATACAACCATTTTCAGGAAGGATTTTTTCTGGAGGGGGGGGCTAGAGGAGGGGGTTACTCTGGAGAATATTTCCATGGAGGATGTTTCTTTGGGGTAAGGGACATTTCTATGAAGGGGGCGCCGGATTTCCAAGCATTATTAAAAAACGATCAGAAATTAAATAAAAAAAAACAAGTTTTTTCAACTGAAATGTAAGAAGGAATATTATAACTTAAAACGAACAGAAATTATAACGTATGTGAGGAGGTTCTCCCCCAAGTCAATACCTCGCTCTTTACGCTACAGTTTTTTTTAGTGCTTTCAAAAGAGCTATCTATTCTAATTAAACGGCCTTTGTGATTCAGGGGTTTGTGAATAAAAACATTTTTTAACTTTTAACGTAAAGAGCGTGGTTTTGACTAAGGGGAGAACCCCCTCATATACGTAATAACATATACGTAATAAAAAAAAACAATAAAAAAACAAGCGATACGGCTCAATAGTAATGGAAACTTTTAAAAACGGAATTTTGATGTCAATAAATGTATCAAAAGAATGTGTTTATAATGCTGATTCTAAATATATAAATTTTATTAAGTTTAGTATTACTCATCAAAGGCTACGAGCCTGAGAAAATTTACTCGATTTTTTAAAGAGGGGGGAAACATCCCCTACAAGTGAAAGAATTTTAATGAAAATCACACCGTCAGATTCAGCGTATCAGAAAACCCTATTACATAGGTTTCAAGCTCATATCTGCAAAAATCTGCAACTTTGTATTTTTTGCCAGAAGAAAAATATACGAATATAGAAGTTAGTTACGTAAGTTAATTTGTAAAGACATCCATTTAGCAAAAGAAAAGTAAAATTTTTATGCAAATAAAAGCTGCATTAACTAAAAAACGATCAGAAATTAAATAAAAAAAAACAAGTTTTTTAAACTGAAAGTAAGGAGCGACATTAAAACTTAAAACGAACAGAAATTATTCCGTATATGAAAGGGGCTGTCCCCTCCTCAACGCCTCGCTCTTTACGCTAAAGTTTGACTCTGTCTCACAACTTTATTTTTTAAAACAATAAAAAAATTTAGCGTAAAGAGCGAGGCGTTGAGGAGGGGACAGCCCCTTTCATATACGGAATAATTTCTGTTCGTTTTAAGTTTTAATGTCGCTCCTTACTTTCAGTTTAAAAAACTTGTTTTTTTTTATTTATTAAAGAATAAAAAAGGAAAGGAGAATAATTGGTATGGCGGTAACACTGCATATAAATTTATATGAATGTATATATAGTGGGCTGTAATAATGCAAAAGGTAAATATAACATTGGTTTAAGAATGGAAAGAAAGACAAGGAATAAATTTACGACGATAATCAAGTCGTTACGCGCCTGAGAAAATTTGGCTGATTTTCAAAAAAAGGGGGAAAGACCCCTAAAAGTTATAGAACCTTAATGAAAATCACACCATCATATTCAGCGTATCAGAGAACCCTACTGTAGAGGTTTCAAGCTCCTATCTACAAAAATGTGGAATTTTACATTTTTTGCCAGAAGAAAGATCACGGATGCGTGTTTATTTGTTTTTTTTTTGTTTTTTTCCCCAGGAGGTGATCGTATCGACCCAGTGGTCCTAGAATATCGTGGGAGGGCTCATTGGAACGGAAATTAAAAGTTCTAGTTCCCTTTTTAAGTGACCAAAAAAATGGAGGGCAACTAGGCCCCCTCCCACGCTTATTTTTTTCCCAAAGTCACCCGATCAAAATTTTGAGATAGCCATTTTGTTCAGCAGGGTCGAAAATATGATAAATATGTCTTTTAGGATGACTTAATCCCCCGAAGTACCCAGAGGGAGGGCTAAAAGTTATGAACTTTACCCAATGTTAACATATAGTATTGGTTATTCGGAAGTATACAGAAGTTTTCAGGAGGTTTTTTTCTGGTAGTGGGAGGGAAGGGTGGGTCGGGGGTTATGTTGGAGGATCTGTTCATGAAGGAAGTTTTCATGGGGGAAGGGAAATTGCCATGAAGGGGGCGCCGGACTTGCCAGCATTATTTATTGGTTATTGGGAAGTATACAACCATTTTCAGGAAGGATTTTTTCTGGAGGGGGGGCTAGAGGAGGGGGTTACTCTGGAGAATATTTCCGTGGAGGATCTTTCTTTGGGGTAAGGGACACTTCTATGAAGGGGGCGCCGGATTTCCAAGCATTATTTAAAAAACGATCAGAAATTAAATAAAAAAAAACAAGTTTTTTCAACTGAAATGTAAGAAGGAATATTAGAACTTAAAACGAACAGAAACTATAACGTATGTGAGGAGGTTCTCCCCCAAGCCAATACCTCGCTCTTTACGCTACAGTTTTTTTTTAGTGCTTTCAAAAGAGCTATCTATTCTAATTAAACGGCCTTTGTGATTCAGGGGTTTGTGAATAAAATTTTTTTTTAACTTTTAACGTAGAGAGCGTGGTATTGACTAAGGGGAGAACCCCCTCATATACGTAATAACATATACGTAACAAAAAAAAAACAATAAAAAAACAAGCGATACGGCTCAATAGTAATCGAAACTTTTAAAAACGGAATTTTGATGTCAATAAATGTATCAAAAGAATGTGTTTATAGTGCTGATTCTAAATATATAAATTTTATTAAGTTTAGTATTACTCATCAAAGGCTACGAGCCTGAGAAAATTTACTCGATTTTTTAAAGAGGGGGAAACATCCCCTACAAGTGAAAGAATTTTAATGAAAATCACACCGTCAGATTCAGCGTATCAGAAAACCCTATTACATAGGTTTCAAGCTCATATCTGCAAAAATCTGCAACTTTGTATTTTTTGCCAGAAGAAAAGTATACGAATATAGAAGTTAGTTACGTAAGTTAATTTGTAAAGACATCCATTTAGCAAAAGAAAAGTAAAATTTTTATGCAAATAAAAGCTGCATTAACTAAAAAACGATCAGAAATTAAATAAAAAAAAAACAAGTTTTTTAAACTGAAAGTAAGAAGCGACATTAAAACTTAAAACGAACAGAAATTATTCCATATATGAAAGGGGCTGTCCCCTTCTCAACGCCTCGCTCTTTACGCTAAAGTTTGACTCTGTCTCACAACTTTATTTTTTAAAACAACAAAAAAAAATTGCGTAAAGAGCGAGGCGTTGAGGAGGGGACAGCCCCTTTCATATACGGAATAATTTCTGTTCGTTTTAAGTTTTAATGTCGCTCCTTACTTTCAGTTTAAAAAACTTGTTTTTTTTTATTTAATGCCATAAAGCGATGACATTTGATTATGATGTTTGGTGCATCGCATTGATATTTCAGTTTTATAAGTTTTATTTTAAATAAATTTTAAAAAAATTTACCTCTTTGTTCAAAAGAAGAGACAATCAAATATTTAAACTACTAAAACTAAAATAATTACTTGCTAGTTTATTTTCCTTGATAGGTACGTCTCTCGATTTCTCGATTCTTAAATTTTACTTCGTAATATGCACGTGTGCGCCAAAAAAATCTTATAAACTGTTCAAAGGGGAAGTCCTCGCAGCCAGTTTCCCAATTCAGGTCTTTGCACTCAAGCCATATTCGATTGATTATGTTTGTCGGATCAACCTATTTTGCGCCCCCCCCCCCCCCTAAAAAAATCCTGGATCCGCCCCTGAAACCATCACACCTACCCCACCAGTTATTAGAAGAAGAAAAAATTCCTTATTTTCACAAATTTCATCAACCCCCCCGCCCCCTTTTTTATAAAATCCTACATAGGCCGATCAGTTGAGTCCTCGTAAATAATAGATTAAGTCATAATTTGTATATAAATTAATTCATACCTGTGAGATGGGACGCTTGCAAACCACTTGGCTGGCTCACCAAGTTTTTTTCTGCTTTCGCAATTACGAATAATGCACTTGGTAACCATTTCTCAGTGATTGACGATAACAGACTAATCCGCTAAGGCAGAAACAAGTGGGAGGAGCTTTTTGTTCGCACCGAGACCGAAGACCAGAAATTATCTGCGATAAGCTTACTGTCTATAAATTGTGGTTTTAAGTTTTAGTGTCGCTCCTTACTTTCAGTTAAAAAAAACTTGTTTTTTTTATTTAGTTTTTGAACGTTTTTGAATTAATACAGGTTTTGATTCAGGCTCACCGTACATGAATAATTAAAACAAAATTTGCATATTAATTTTACTTTTATTTGGATAAATGGCTTTCTCGAAAGTTGTTGAATTTTATTTACGAACGTTTTTATTAGTAATAAATGTACGTAACTTACGAATTAACTTACGTAACGAACTTCTATATTCATACATTTGTAATACGTATGTTAGGGGGTTTGCCCCCTAGTCAATACCTCGCTCTTTACGCTAAAGTTCGAATTTTGTTCGAATTCTTTATAAATGATCCCTTAATCACAAAGGCCGTTAATTAGAATAAATAGCTCTTATGAAAGTACTAAAAAATCTTTGGCTTAAAGAGAGAGGTATTGACTAGAGGGCGAACCCTGTCATATACGTAATAATTTCTGTTCGTTTTAAGTTTTGATGTTGCTCCTTACTTTCAGTTGAAAAACTTTTTTTTATTTAATTTCTGATTGTTTTTTTAAATAATGCTGGAAAATCTGACGCCCCATTCATAGCAATTTCCCTTCCCCCATGAAAACATCCTCCATGGAAAGATCCTTCCGCATAGCCCCCCGACTCCCCCCTACCAGAAGAGATCCCTCCTGAAAACGTCTGTATACTTCCCAATAACCAATACTATGTAAACATTGGGTAAATTTCATAACTTTCAGCCCTCCCCCCGGGGACTTTGGGAAATTAAGTCATCCTAAAAGAAATAGTTATTATTTTTTCGACGATGCTGAACAAAATGGCTATCTCAAAATTTTGATCGGGTGACTTTGGGAAAAAAATGAGCGTGGGAGGGGGCCTAGGTGCCCTCCATTTTTTGGTCACTTAAAAAGGGCACTAGAACTTTTAATTTCCGTTTGAATTAGCCCTCCCACAAAATTCTAGGGCCACTGGATTGATACGATCACCCCTGGGGAAAAAAACAACAAAAAAACAAATAAACACGCATCCGTGATCTTTCTTCTGGCAAAAAATACAAAATTCCACATTTTTGCAGATAGGAGCTTGAAACCTCTATAGTAGAGTTCTCTGATACGCTGAATCTGATGGTGTGATTTTCATTCATATTTTTTATTTTTTAGGGGTGTTTCCCCCTTTTTTTGAAAATCAGGCAAATTTTCTCAGGCGCGTAACCATTGATGGGTTGGACTGAACTTGATGAAACTTATATATTTGAAATCAGCATTAAAATTTGATTCTTTTGATGCGTCCATTGGTATCAAAATTCCGTTTTTTAGAGTTTCGGTTACTATTGAATCGGGTCGTTACCACGAACTGTTTGATTTATTTTTGAAATATACACATATCGTATGGTTTACATCTTAATATATGATATTTTAAAAAAAAAATGAATAATACAGAAATCAACACTCAAATTTTCCATTCGCCTTCTCTTCTTTAACATCGCACAGGCGTTTGAGTATGACATGAAGGCCATATTTGCAAAATAAAAGCCTATGGGGCTGATGGTCACCTATTTGAATTGCTAGCTGTTGTCATTGACGGCTTCATTCCAAAAGAACGCTCAGTTTCGGCTGGAGTAACTCAAGGAAGTATTCTTGGGCTGACTCTTTTTCTGTTGTTCAAAAAAGGCTTATTTGATTGGAAGTTGAAATGCCTAGTGCCTTTTTTAATAGTCGAAAGTGATTGGAAGATAACTAACGCCCCTTCCACGCCCACCATTTCTCAAACACATCCAACCAAAATTTTGAGATAGCAATTTTGTTCAAAGTAGTTGAAAGATCCGGAAATTATATCTTTGAGGATGACAATCCCCCCACAGCCCTCAGGGTAAGGGTTGTAAGTTGACACCCCCCCCCCATCCACATTCCTCAGGGCAAGGGTTGTAAGTTATGCCCTGGGGGCATATAAGGTTTTTATTGAAAGCTTTGACGTAGAAACTTGAAAAAGGATCATTCGATTGGAAAATCAAAGGGCTAGTGCCATCTTTAATAGTCGAAAGTGATCGGAAGACAACTAGCCCCCCTCTCATGCCCACCTTTTCCCCAAACTCATCCAATCAAAATTTTGAGATAGCCATTTTGTTCAATGTAGTTAAAAGTTTTAGAAAATTAGGTCTTTGAGGATGATAACGCCCTCAGAGCCCTCGGGCCAAGGGTTGTACGTTATACCCTGGGGGCATATAAGGTTTTTATATATAATGATGTTGTAGAAACTTCAAAAAGGGCTCATTCGATTGGAAATTAAAAGGGCTTGTGCCCTTTTTAATAGTCGAAAGTGATTGGAGGATAACTAACGCTCCTCTCAAACCCACCATTTCCCCAAACACATCCAATCAAAATTTTCAGATAGTCATTTTGCTCGACGTAGTTAAAAAGTCCGGAAATTGTGTTTTTGAGGATGACCGTCCTCCCACAGCCCTCAGGGCAAGGGTTGTAAGTTATGCCCTGGGGCATATAATTTTTTTTTTTAATAGAAAGCGCTGTCGTAGAAAATTCAAAAGGGAATCATTCGATTGGAAATTGAAATGGCTAGTGCCCTTTTTAATAGTCGAAGGTTATTGGAGGGTATGTAACTCCCCTCTCACGCCCACCATTTCCCCAAACACATCCAATCAAAATTTTGAGATAACCGTTTTGTTCAACGTAATTCAAAGGTCTGGAAGTTATGTCTTTGAGGATGACAACCCCCTCACAGCCATCAGGGCAAGGGTTGTTAGTTATGCCCTCGGGCATATAAAGTTTTTATATAAAGCGTTGTCGTAGAAACTTCAAAAGGGCTCATTCGATTGGAAATTGAAAGGGATAGTGCCCTTTTTAATAGTCGGAAGTTATTGGAGGGCAACTAACCCCCTTCTCACGCCCTCCATTTCCCCAAAGACATCCAATCAAAATTTCGAGATAGCAATTGTCTTCAACGTAGTTGAAAGCTCTGGAAATTAGGTCTTTGAGGATGACACCCCCCCCATCCCTCAGCTTCAAGCCCTAGGCCTTCCCAAGGCCAGAACATAATTTGCACTTTACTGAAAAAATACAAATGAATGTGCATTGTCAGTTTAATATACATATACTGATATTTAGCAATCAAAATATTAATATTATTTGATTTATTAAAGTTATGAAAGTAAAAAAATTTACATTGTTTCAGTAAAATGCAAATTATCTTCTAGCCTTGGGAAGGCATAGGGGCTTTGAGCCATACTCATGTTAACTTCTGCTCGTTTTGACTTTGACTCGGTTATTTATTGTAATTTCCGTTCATTTTGGGTTTCATTTATTTATCGATGCGGATTTGTGGTAGTTTCACGCTTTTTGGATTATTTGATTTTATTTTTGCTCATTTTTGCTTTAATGGAGTTCTTTACTTTTCATTGAAAAACTTGGTTTTTGAAAAAAGTTTTTTTTTAATTAATAACAAGAATAGACAATCTACGGCTTCTTTGAGTTTATTGTTCTTCTGATCTGAAAAGGGCTGAGCACCTCAGCAAAGTAGGGTCTTTCTGCTCCTGGAAGCTTGGTCTTAACCTAAGATATAAAACTCATGCTTGACGAGTCACAGTCTCCGGAGGTTACAAACCTGTCGTTACCAAACCTGTGCTTCGGATCTGATATGAAGTGAACACCTCAGCAAAGTGGAATCTTCCTACTCCCGGAAGCTTGGACTCAACCAAAAATATAAATGCCTCCTCCCTGACGAGTCTATTTTGACAGTTTACACATCATAGACGGAGCCTGATGGAGCCCGTCATGATGGAGCCTTGAAGATTGTAATGAAAAAAAAAGAAAACAAATTGTAACAAAACTTGTAGATGTCAACGGAGATAAATAGTTCGTAGAGAATTGTCATTTTCCAGTTGAAAAAGTAAAAGAAACTACCGTCTTGGAGTGGAACTTCCCCTGTATGGACTTTTTTCAACTAATCTTGCTATTACTAGGCCACTTTTAGGGATTTTTCTTTATTTTTTATTACATTACTGGGTTTCAAAGGTTAAGCTGCTTGGACCAGTTGATGCTCAAGTTCTCTTATATTCAGCAGAATCATACTATAGTGCCATCTAATCTCACTTATGTTTTCAGGTTCATATGTTTCTAACGTGTAAGGAAAAACTGAATTATTCAAATAAATTAGGAATGAACTACATTAAAAATAAAAAGAAAAAAAAAACCGAAAAAAACTGATAGCAAAGCAAGCGATTATCCACCCGATAAAGTCAGCATTATTTTCTTGTTGAAAATTTTGTTTATGTGATTAGACATCCACCTTTTTTGTGTGTGTGTTTGAGTATTTCATGTATTAGGTTGGTTCTAAGAGGTGTCGTTTTTGAGCCTCAGACTTGGATAACTTCTTTTTAATTTTTTAAATATAGGCAAGTATCATGATTTAGATATTAATAAACACACGATAACAGACGACACCTGACAAAGTGAATAACACAGAAATCAATAATCAAGATATCCAAACAAGGACTAGCGAGTCGGTAAAAGAATTGATAATCTTCAGTTGAAAAGGAAAAGCAATTAATCGCTGGAGTGCACCCTCCCCCTTATGAACTTTTTTTTACTAAATCTTTCTATTGCTATCCCATTTTTAGGAATTTTTCTTCATTTTCTGCAACTTTTCTAGATTTCAAAGCGTAAGGTGCTTAGACGTGATGATGCTCAAATTATTGTATAATCAGTGGAATCACATATGAGTTCCTTCTATTCTTCAGCTCAGTTTTCAGGCTTAGGTATTTCTAAGAAAGAAGAAAAACAGAATTATTCAAATAAAATAAGAATTAGATAGATTAAAAAAATAAACAAAAAGAAAACAACAAAAACCCTAAAGAAAAGTACTTATCGTCTAGTTGGTAAAGTCAAATTGTTTTGTTGTCCGGGAACTTATTTATATGATTAGGAATTCAGCTTTTGTGTGCATACCTTAATTATACCACAGATCTTGAAAATCCAACAAAGAAAGGATTTAGGTTTATATAACAAAACATATGAACCAAATTGTAACTAATATTTTTTATGGATTGCACATTACGTATTCACGAAGCTGGAATGCATAGGCGGCGAAGAGTCATGGAAATTTGGAGCTGGAGTAAACTTGATTACTTTACAATACAAATTGCATCATTACTAAGCCGTATATTTTGAAAAAAAAAATTTATTTGTAGCAGTTTCAGGTATCGTAACTATCATTTCGATTATTCTTAATGGCGATAGACTGCTGCAATTTTGTAGGTATAACAATCTAGTTTTAGCCAATACATTATTTGGTCATAAAACGGCCCATAAGCTAGCGTGGTATTCACGAGATGTTAAGACAGCAAATCTTATTGATTATATTATTGGAAACCGAGCACTAGAAGGATCAATACAAGATATTAGGGTATACAGGAGTGCTGTTATTGATGTTAAAAGCAAAGATCACCATCTGGTAGTGTCTATAGTTAATTTAAAGCTGAAATTTCGGAAAATTAGCTACTTCTCGGGAAGTTTTGATGTTGGTATACTCCAGGATGAGAATTTAAGAGAAACTTTCCAGGAACAGTTGAATACTAAACTTAAGAGTTTAAAACTTGACAATATTGAATATGAATGGAATAATTTTTAGAATGCAATTTCTGAAGTTTCTGATGCTGCTGATGGCGTCAAAGGGAAGAAAGGTGAGAACAAAGCTAGGAATAGGAGTGAAAAAGCTTTATGTTTAATAGAGAGGAGAAGGGGCTTGTATAAGAAATATCTGAATGATAGATCATATGAAAACAAAAGGAATGTAAAGAAAGTGGAGCAAGCTTTAAAATATGGACTAAGAAGGTGTGAAGTAGAGGCCATGGATAAAGTTGCCGAGGATCTGGAAGATGTAGCTAGACGGCATAATAGTAAACTATTGTCCTTGCACAATAATAATTTGCGAGGGAGTATCCCAGTTAAATCCGGACATGTCCCAGTTAAAGATAGGAAAGGGGCCACAATTAGTGATAAAGAAAAAGATAAGATTGTGATGAGGGCAGAACATTTTGAGAATGTACTAAAGTTGCAGGAAAAGATACAGAGGAAAATGAAAAAGTTTGTGATACCTTTGAATGTGAAGGAAGAATTTTTTTGTGAGGAAAAATTAGCAACAGTACTAAAAGGATAAAAAAAATAATAAGGCCCAGGTGCTGATAGTGTGGTAAATGAGTTTCTTAAATATGGTGGCTCTGAGGTTAGAAATAAGTTACTGAGGATTATGAATATGAGTTTTGAAAAAGGGGAAGTACCTTGCTATTTTAAGAAAACCCTAATTAGACTATTGTATAAGAAAGGTGACAAGAGTGAGTGTAGTAATTATCGAGGTATCGGGCCGGTCTCTGTAGATAGATGCTGTTGACAAAGTTATAAGAGAAGAACAGTGTGGTTTTAGAAAAGGTAGAGGATGTGTCGACCAAATTTTCACTCCTAGGTTAATAATTGAGAAGTGCCTGAGTTGTCAAACTCATTTTGTCCTCAGTTTCATAGCTTATGAGCAAGTGTTCGATTTTATTGATAGAAGACCTTTAGCGAAGGTCTTATCCTTGTATGGTATACCAGACAAAAACATTAAAGTGATTAGTGCTATGTACGAGAATAACACTGCTGCGGTTAAGGTAGGAAATGAGGTTAGCAGCTGGTTTTGTATTAAATCAGGAGTTAAGCAGGGTTGTCTTCTATCCCCCTTTATATGGATCATTTTGATGGACTTTGTCTTAAGGAACACAGGAAAGGCAATGGGATAACACGGAATCAAATGGGGAGGAAAAAACTTCCTGGATTTAGATTATGGTTATGATTTAAGCATCCTAGATGAAAGTGTGAGCAAAATGAATGAACTTTTAGAGATGAAGATGAGAAAAAGGTTGAGATGACTAGGGCACGTTCTGCGAATACAGAATAAACAGATTGCCGAAGATTGTCCTTTTCGGCCAACCGTCTAGGGCTAAACGGAAATAAGGTCGTCTTTGATTGGGGTGGGAGGAAGTCATAAAGAAACATTTAAGGGAAATGGGAACTTCCTAGGAGGGTGTAATGAGGGAGGCTTTTTTAAATTGGGATGAAGGAGGGGCGTGCGTAGCTGTGCTGGCGTCAGGAGGCTTGGTACTGCGGTAAGTTGTTAGTAGTAGCAGTAGTATTCTTGATGGTAAATTATAATAAAGAACGATCTAGCTAGGCCATAGTAACCGAAAATTTCCGTTTTAATTTGTAATATTTCCATAAAATCAACAAGAATAATTGACCAGCATTAAAAAAAAAGGTTCTACTCAGCTTTTTTCAAAAGCTCATTTTCTCGCCACCGACAAAAATCCCACCACTTTTCTTTTCTTTTTTTAAGCAGCTCGGGTGTCCAAAAAAACACGAATGTCATTTTTTGTGATTTTGTGTTGGATATCAATCCCTCTTAACTCAACCATGCTGTTTTCATTGGCACGACCCATGTCAAACTGTGGGAGTGTTTCCACCAGGCAGAAAGCCGCTAAGAATGACTCATTTGACATTCTTTGACTTATGTTCATGTATAATGACATTCGTGTTTTCTTTGGTAATTTTCAAAGGTGTTCTGATTAACTGCTAAAAAATAAGTTTACTAGGTGATTTTGATAGAAAAAATCGTTTCCACCATTTGATCGATGATAAGAAAATTTTTTTATCATTAGATCTATGATTAGTCTTTAAAGCTTTAGTCAAACAAAATTATTTCCTTAAAGTTCGAAGTTTAATTCCTGAAAACAACATTTCCTCAGTGGCGTAAACTCATAAAATTTAGGTTTTTTTTTCACTTTCGCCCTAGGAAATATCAAGAAAAAGCAATTTTTTAAATAAAATACAAACCAGATTTTTTTTTTCCAAAATCTAGCAGGGGGTTCAAATATTTCTTTTTTTTTGGGGGGGGAGAGAGGAAATAAAAATTCCTTGTCCAACTATCACAAGTGCACTGCCTTTGTTTTGTCTCCATGTTAAGTAAAAAAATTAGTCAGTTAAAGTTGAAGCTTTTCCACTTCTACTATCTCAGCCTCTCTGGTGGGCCACTAATTATCTTCACATGTCCAAGTTTTCACAGGTGGAAAAATAAAAATAAATTAGTAAATCAGCCAATTAACAGAGCTAACCTCTGGAAAAGGACATTAATTCTGTATTTGTGTAACCTTTTCGTTAACATTCTATAGTTTGCATACAATAGTCAGACTTAAATTAAATTTCCCATTCGTACATTGTCTCAGCAAGAAACGGCAAATCGAAATCGGTTTGATATCCCATTATTGAATGAAATCTAAATTAGATGAGGCTAAATTGAAAAACAGATTAGCTTTTATTAGATTTTTAAATATAATGGCGATCAATAATGATATATAATAATTGTACGATGGTTGAAACATTTTCTGGAAATTTTGGATAGCTGTAGCAATAAGACATGGGACACAATGAACATGAGACAAGGGACATGGGACATGGGACAAGACATGGGACACAATATATCTTGGCTGCACTCATTCCAACCTTACGTATAAATGAATGAAATAAACGGAAAACAAAAAAACCAAAAGAGAAAAAGAAAGAAGAACCCAACATTTTCGGAGAGTTTAAACTTAACATCCTTAACTATTCCTCATATATTACAGACATGCCATTTTGACAACCAGCCGTGCCATTTTAACTTCTACTAGAAAAAAACGAAAAAATCGATTTTTATCCACAATAGTCTTTTCCTTGGCCTCTACCAAAAACCGTGTATCCACTCTGTCACATTTATTGTTGAATTATAGCGCCAATCCAAAAGACAATCTCAAAGCACATGGCAAGTAAATGCTTGCTCATTCAAAAATGAATGAAAAAGAAAAAATAAGAATAAGATCCAAGCTGTCATTTTGTTTCAATTACATTATCAGAATGCAAAGAGCAATTCTTGTCGATAACAGCCAAAATTATGTAAAACGAGTGTGTATTAAACGAATGTATTTATTAAAAGAATTTACTATTTATGGGAATAAAAAAGAACATAAATTTCACCAGAATTGGGAAAAAAAACTTAATATGGTGAATGTCACTCATCAACATAAACAACAAAATACAAGTAGAACAATAGAAAATGTTTTTCTATTAGACAGTGGAATGAGAACTCTAAATGAATATTTTGACCCTATATCCAAGGGCCATCCTCGGCAAAACAAATAAAAAAATATAAACGAAATTCATATTAAAATCCGATCATTAAAACAAATATCTTTTTAGAACAGTCCATCATTAATTCAGGGAGGTTCAACCAGGACTTTTAATTATCGTATTTTAATAAGAGTTTCTTTTATACTTTCTCATTTGTTTTGCTGAGAATGGTCCTTGGATATAGGGTTGAAATATTCGTTTAAAGCTCGCATTCCACTGCCTTATAGCGAAAAAATTCCCTAATGTTGTGCTTGTATTTTGTTGTTTTATGATGGAAAGGCAGTAAGGTCTTCGTTGCTATTTACACCCATCAACACCCACACACCCACGGAAGGTGCATATCAAACAGTTTCGTGGTAACAAACTGTAAGTAAAGAGCGACTCGGCTCAATAGTGACCGAAACTCTTAAAAAACGCAATATTGATATCAAACAGTCCGTGGCAACGAACTGTAAGTAGGGAGCGACCTGGCTCAATGGTAACCGAAACTCTAGAAAACGGGATTTTGATACCAATAGATACATCAAAAGAATCCAATTTTAATGCTGATTTCAAATATGTAAGTTTCATCAAGTTGAATCCTACCCATCAAAAGTTACGCGCCTGAGAAATTTGGCTGATTTTCGAAAAAAGGGGAAAGACCCCCTGAAAGTTATAGAACCTTAATGAAATCACACCATCATATTCAGCGTATCAGAGAACCCTACTGTAGAGGTTTCCAGCTCCTATCTACAAAATGTGGAATTTTGCATTTTTTGTCAGAAGAAAGATCACGGGTGCGTGTTTATTTTTTTTATTTTTTTTTATTTTTTTTATTTTTTTCTCCAGGGGTGATCGTATCGACCCAGTGGTCCTAGAATATCGTGCGAGGGCTCATTAAAATGGAAATTAAAAGTTCTAGTGCCCTTTTTAAGTTACCAAAAAATGGAGGGCAACTAGACCCTCTCCCACGCTCATTTTTTTCCCAAAGTCACCAGATCAAAATTTTGAAATAGCCATTTTGTTCAGCATGGTCGAAAATATGATAACTATGTCTTTTAGGATGACTTAATCCCCAAAGTCCCCGGGGAGAGGGCTGAAAGTTATGAACTTTACCCAATGTTAACATATAGTATCGGTTATTGGGAAGTATGCAGACGTTTTCAGGGGGGATTTTTCCTGGTAGTGGGCGGGGGGGTTATGTGGGAGGATCTTTCCATGAAGGAAGTTTTCATGGGGGAAGGCACATTTCTATGAAGGGGGCGCCGGATTTCCCAGCATTATTTAAAAAAGATCAGAAATTAAATTTAAAAAAACAAGTTTTCCAACTGAAAGTAAGGAGCAACATCAAAACTTAAAACGAACAGAAAATATTACGTATATGATGGGGTTCACCCCCTAGTCAATACCTCGCTCTTTAAGCCAAAGATTTTTTAGTACTTTCATAAGAGCTATTTATTCTAATTAACGGCCTTTGGGATTAAGGGGTCATTTTTAAAGAATTGGAACAAAATTTGACATTTAGCTTAAAGAGCAAGGTATTGATTAGGGGGCGAACCCCCTAATATACATATTAAAATATATGAACATAGAAGTTCGTTACGTAAGTTGATTCGTAAGTTACGTATATTTATTACTAATAAAAACGTTCTTAAATAAAATTAAACAAGTTTCGAGAAAGCCATTTAACCAATAAAAGTAAAATTAATATGCAAATTTTATTTCAATTATTCATGTGCGGTGAGCCAAAATCAAAACCTACATGAATTCAAAAACGTTAAAAAATTAAATAAAAAAAAACAAGTTTTTTTAACTGAAAGTAAGGAACGACGTTAAAACTTAAAACGAACAGAAATTATTCCGTATATGAAAGGGGCTGTCCCCTCCTCAACGCCTCGCTCTTTACGCTAAAGTTTGTCTTTTTCACAACTCTAAAAACTTTAAACAATAAAAAACTTTGGCTTTTGTGCCATTTTTTAATGACCAAAATGATTGGAGGGCAATTAGCGGCCCTCCCGACGTCATTTTTTTTCCAAATCCTAGAGCTGTTCTTAAAACAAGTATGAGCGAGGGAGGAGTGGACATTTAACCCATTCCCTTCTTTCATTTGAAGGATATATTTTTGCTAAGTTTTCAGTATTGATGATCAAGCATAAAGTTCTGGCCTTATTATGATATCAAACAGTTCGTGGTAATGGTAAGTAAAGAGTGACCCGGCTCAATAGTAACCAAAACTCTAAAAAAAGGAATTTTGATACCAATATACATAACAAAAGAATTGGCTTTTTATGCTGATTTCAAATACATAAATATATTAGATACATCAAATGAATCTTATTTTTATGCTGATTTTAAATATATAAGTTTCATCAAGTTTCGTCTTACCCGTCAAAAGATGCGAGCCTGAGAAAATTTGCCTTGTTTTCGAAAAAAGGGAGAAATACCCGTTAAAAGTCATAGAATCTTAATGAAAATCATACCATCAGATTCAGAGTATTAGATAACCCTACTGTAAAGATTTCAAACTCCTCTCTGCAAAAATGTGGAATTTTGTATTTTTTTTTCCAGAAGAATTATCACGGATGCGTGGTATTTGTTTTTTTGTTTTGTTTCTTCCCCAGGGCTGACCGTATCGACCCAGTGGTCCTAGGATGTCGCGAGAGAGCTCATTCGAATTAAAACTAAAAGTTCTAGTGCGATTTTTAAGTAATCAAAAAGGAGGGCAACTAGGCTCCCTCCAACGCTCAGTTTTTCCCAAGGTCACCGGATCAAAATTTTTAAACTGCCATTTTGTCCAGCATAGTCAAAAAATCTAATAACTATGTCTTTGAGGACAAATTAATCCCCCAGAGTCCCCAAGGGAAGGGCTGCAAGTTAAGAACTTTGCCCGTTGCTTATATATAGTATTTAGGAGTATACAGACGTTTTCAGGGTTTCTTTTCTGGTGGGCGGAGTCAAGGGGATTGCGTTACATAGAAGGATCTTTCAATGGAGGAATTTTTCATGGGGGAAGAGAATATCCATGAAGGGGGTGCTGAATTCCACGGCATTGTTAAAAAAAAATCGCAAATTAAATTAAAAAAAAATAAGTTTTTTCAACTGAAAGTAAGGAGCAGCATTAAAACTTAAAACGAACAGAGAATATTACGTATATAAGGGGGAGCTGCCTCTCCTCAATAGCTTTCTCTTACGCTAAAGTTTGTTTTAACTTTTAAAAGCGGCTATTGTGCTAACTAAACGGCCTTTGTGATTCAGAAGTCCTTGTCAGAGAAAAGCCTTTTTGTCAAAAAAAAAACATTGTTATTAGTTAATTAAAAAAAGGTTATTATTAGTTAAAAGAATGAAATTAACATGCAAACTTCGTTTTAATCATCCATATATGGTGAGCCAAATTCAAAACCTGTATTAATTCAAAAACGTTCAGAAATTAAATAAAAAAAAACTAGTTTTTTTAATTGAAAGTAAGGAGCGACATTAAAACTTAAAACGAACAGAAATTATTCCGTTCATGAAAGGGGCTGTCCCCTCCTCAACGCCTTACTCTTTACGCTAAAGTTAGACTCTGTCTCACAAATTTGTTTTTTAAAACAATAAAAAACTTTTAGCGTAAAGAGTGAGGCATTGAGGAGGGAATAGCCATTTTCAAATTCAGAATAATTTTTGTTCGTTTTAAGTTTTAGAAACTCTCCTTACTCTCAGTTAAAAAAAAAACTGTTTTTTGTTTGTTTAATTAAATAAAAAAAACAAAGTTTTTCTCATGGAAGTAAAGAGTGAAGATGAGACGGACAAAAATGTCCAAATAAAACGGACAAAAATTGTTACTTCGCAGTTTATGCAGCATATATACACAACTTTTATTCAAACGAACTGACTCTTAATATTTCACTAAATTTGTAAGATTTTGAAAACCGGCGTTTAACTGAATTAAATGAAAAAAGATAGTATTTTTTTAACTGAAAGTAAGGAGCAACATAAAAACTTCAAACGAACAGAAATAATTACTTAAACTCACTGTTTATGCTAATGTTTTTTAGTGCTTTCAAAAAAGCTTCTTATTGTTCCAATTAAACGACCCTTGTGTTTCAGGAGTCGTTCTTAAATAATAGGGACAGATCCTGACTTTACTATAAAGAGTGAGGTGTTGAGGAGGGGCCGATCCCCCTTATATACATAATAATTTCTGTTCAATTCAAGTTTTAATGGTACTCCTTACTTTCAATTGAAATTTTTTTTTATTTAATTTCTTATCTCTTTGAATGTTGCAAGGAAATCTGGCTTCGCCTCTACGGAAGAATCCCCCTACCCATGGAAACATTCTGTAGACAATTCAATCCCGGTGGAAATTTACCCCGGACAATTACCTTCAACATCTCTATGTGTAAAATTGAGTCGGCAAAGAGAAAGCAAGACATATAAAAAAATTTCGTACATTAATTCTGGAAGAAAATTCCCCCTGAAAAGTTCGCCCCCCTGGAAACCTCCCTCGTCATCTAAAAATTATATTGGGCCTTTCAACTATCTTGAACAAAATGGCTATCTCAAAATTTTGATCGGCTGAATTTGGGAAAAAAGGGGCGTGGGAGGTGGCCTAGTTTCTTACAGTCTTTTCACCCTGGGAAAAAAACAAAAACAAATAAACAAGCATCCGTGATCTTTCTTCTGGCATAAAATAGCGAAATTCCACATTTTTGCAGATAGGAGCTTGAAACCTCCACACCAGGGTTCTCTACTACGCTGAATATGATGGTGTGATTTTCATTAATTTTTTTTGACTTTTAGGGGGTGTTCCCCCCTTATACCGTTAAAATCCCGTTAAAACTTCCCTTATACCGATGAAAATACCGTTGTTTACGAAATATTCTATTCTCAATACGAGATGGTATTGAGTTTTTAGAAAACTAATGTTCATGTAACAAATTTTAGATGTATAATTTATATAATTTATAACAATTCATTTCATTACTATAGCGAATTTTCTGCTAAATTAATGTAAAAAATTATGAACTTCCCATAAGGAAGTATTCTTTCGTTCGCTTTGCTTCTTGGACTTCAGTATTTTAAGAGGACTAACAATTATTTGGCGAAAAATGAAAAAAATTCCAAAAGTAAAAGTGTCCAAAAAGTCAAAAAGCTAGAAAATGAATTCCAAAGAAGATGTCGAACTTTAATATCTTTGATCTATCGACTCAGTTCAAATTTTTTACCCTAAATAACTCTATGGTTGCGTTGAACCAGAGACAAAGAAGAAGAGACAATCGCGAGCCTTTAAGGTAATTAAATAAAAAAAATAAGTTTTATTTTATGGAAAGAAAGGAGCGACATTAAAACTTAAAACAAACAGAAATTATTCCGTGACAGGGGCTGCCCCTCCTCAACCCCTCGCTCTTTACGCTAAAAGTTTTTTATTGTTTTAAAAAACGAAGTTGTGAGACAGAGTGTAACTTTAGCGTAAAGAGTGAGGCGTTGAGGAAGGGAAAGCCCCTTTCATGAACGGAATAATTTCTGTTCGTTTTAAATTTTTGATGTCGCTCCTTGCTTTCAGTTAAAAAAAAACTTGTTTTTTTATTTAATTTCTGAACGTTTTTGAGTTAATGCAGCATTTATTTTGGCTCACCGTACGTGAATAATTAAAACAAAATTTGCATATTAATTTTACTTTTTTTGGCTAAATGGCTTTCTCGAAATTTTGTTCAGACGTAGCCTAACTTACGAATTAACTTACGTAACGAAGTTCTATATTCTTACATTTTTATTACGTATATTAGGGGGTTCGCCCCCTAGTCAATACCTCGCTCTTTACGCTAAGTTCAAATTTTGTTCCAATTCTTTAAGAATGACCCCTTAATCACAAAAGGCCGTTAATTAGAATAAATAGCTCTAATGAAAGTACAAAAAAAACTTTAGCGTATAGAGCGGGGTAATGAGTAAGGGGTGGACCCAATCATACACGCATAAATTTCAGTTCGTTTTAAATTTCGATGTTGCTCCTTACTTTCAGTTGAATTTTTTTTTATTATTTAATTTCTCATCGTTTCTTTAAATAATGCTGGGAAGTCCGAAGTCCCCTTCATAGCAATGTCCCTTCCCCCATGAAAACTTCCTCCATGGAAAATATTCTCCTATGTAACACCCGACCCACTCCCACCCCCCAAATACAAAAAAAAAATCCCCCCCAATAACGAATACTATATGTAAACATTGGGCAAAGTTCATAACTTGCAGACCTTCCCCCGGGGACTGTGAGGGATTAAGTCATCCTAAAAGACGTAGCTATTGTATTTTTCGACCATGCTGAACAAAATGGCTATCTCAAAATTTTGATCGGATGACTTTGGGGAAAAAATGAGCGTGGGAGGGTTTTTTTTGGTCACTTAAAAATGGCACTGGAATTTTTAATTTCCGTTAAAATGAGCCCTCCCGCGATATGTAGGACCACTGGGTTGATACGACCAACCCTGGGAAAAAATAATAAATAAAACATTCCACATTTTTGCAGATAGGAGTTTGAAACTTCTATAGTAGGGTTCTCTGATACGCTGAATCTGATGGTGT
Organism: Artemia sinica; assembly: GCA_027921565.1. Lineage (NCBI taxonomy): Eukaryota > Metazoa > Arthropoda > Branchiopoda > Anostraca > Artemiidae > Artemia > Artemia sinica. Next base: position 13,743,047 of record CM051257.1, read on the forward strand.
GACTTTCAGTTACGTTCTATGACTTTTAGGGGCTGTTTCCTCTTTTTCCTAAAATAGTGCAAATTTTCTCAGGCGCGTAACGACAAAACTTGCGTGATCGGTAAGACTAAACTTGATGAAACTTATATATTTGAAATCAGCATAAAAATATGATTCTTTTGATGTATCTCTTGGTATCAAAATTCCGTTTTTTAGAGTTTCGATTACTATTTAGCCTGGTCGCTCTTTACTTACAGTTCGTTACCACGAACTGTTTGAAAGTGTTTTCGTGAGCTTTCAGGATCTATTTGATTCTTATAAATTTGTTTTCTTAATAAATTTTTAGTATTAAGATTAATCAAAATAACAGTTACTATTTCTGAATTGGCTTCAAATGGTAATTTTCTCACTAGGCATTTTTTTCAAAATGTGTTTTTAATTTTTCGGTTACTATGTGCTGTGGTTTGCTCTTTACTAGGTTGCTAAAAGGGCTGAGAGGCATACCACCAAAAAAGAGGGATTGCAAACCATTCATAAATCCACACGGTCTAAAGCCCGTGTGGATATATGAATGATACCCTTTTCATGCTTCCCAGGATTTCTACTGCAGAAATTGCTCCAAAAAACACCGTTTTTAGTGCCATTTGGCACCAAATAGAATTATCTAGTCGAGTTTTTGAAAAGCACAAAGATTGAATCAAGCGCTTTAAAATGAGCCATTAAACATCTCTCTACCTTGCTGTGGTGGCCTGCTACTTCTGCTACTGACTCCACTATTCATGAAACTAACTAGGGGGGGGGTTGGAGGGAGAGTATACGAGAGGAGGGTCTTAAACCCCATGTTTAGGGTTTTTCAACCATGGGGATTGCGATAGTACCCTTTCATTCTTCCCACTTTCCATTCCAGAAATGGCACCCGAAGTGCACTTTTTTGGTGTTGTATGACACTTCATGATGGCGTTATCAATTCTAATCATTATAAATTACTCATATATAAAAATTAGCTTTCAAATAAGCCCTTAAAAGCTCTGTATGATGTCCTAGTGCCCGGCTAGCGGTGAGAAGGATCAAGAAGAAATAAAAAAGAGGACACATCAGTGGTACCCATACGAAAATTGAATTTTTTTAGAGTTCAAGGAGGGGCTGTCAATTTCTTGTATATGATTTTCAACAATCAAGATTCCGATGGTCTGGTTTCAATTTGGATCTGGCGCCTTTTTTGAGGGTTTTCAGGCTCTTTTTCGAAAATTCTGTAAATTCTACTTTCAAAATAACTAATTGTTAAATATAATCTAAATAATAGTTATCATTGCTGCTAAAAATGACTTTTTTTTATAAGACAACTTTTTTTAATTTATTTTATAAATTTTGATTACTATGAATCGCTGTTCCCCCTTTACTTGGTTGCAACTATCGCAGCAACCCTGATATTTTGAGCGTCACAAGATGAAAGATTATACTTTCTTGCCTATCTACGGGAAAGAGGGATAGGACATCTCTCAACATAAAATTGTGTCTATAGAACGCTGCTCCTTGGAAAATTAGGAATGAATTTTCTGAATTTTTAAAAGATGTTTGCCTCCCCCCCTCCAAAGTTTTCTTTTGGATGCTTTTACTTTTTCCCTCGGGGATTGCATCTCAATAAAGGCTATAGAAACTGGAGAAAAGGATCGTTTCATAAAAAAATTTAAGTCCGTTGCTACATTAAGAGGTAGGAGTGGTGTGTTTTTTTAAAAGGGTATATTTAGGTATTAATTGTGTTTAAAGAGCGGACATTTTTACAAATCGGTCATATTTATCTTATCTTATATATCACTAAATACCAAAACATTGTCATAGAAAAGTAAAACTTCAGCCTAGTTCCATGTGTTCAATTGATGAAGTTCACCATAGGGCTCACAAGCAGGAAAATACTACCCAGGTTAAAATATATAGAACAATATAAAAAAGCTGTTGTCATTATATTTTTGGTAACCTCTACAAAATGATATTAAGTTTTACACTAAAACTTTTCAAAGGTACTGTTTTGTTCAAACACTTGCGGATTATAACATAAATCAAACTTTTAATAACATATGACCTGGTATGGTGCAAAGACAATAGTATAACAAACGTTACAAAAAGTATTTCTGGCTGGCTATTCAAATAACCATAAATTACATCATAAGCTTCACTATGTAAGCCATTTCAATTTGAATTTACGAGGAATATAAAGAGGCACGCGAATATTCCAACTAATATCACAGCATGGGGTCGTGTATGCCTAGGTGCAGCGTTTGGTTGTTCGAAAGGTCGTTTTTTTGTTCACTACCTTTTTCGGTTGCATGTAAGACACGAAATTGACCAATTAAGTATCCAATCTAGAAAATAAGAATTTGAACTAGCATTAGGAGGGATGCGTTAAATGCTTTAAAAGATTTATTTTAATTAGCACCATGCAAAAATAGTTAACAAGGCGGGTAATCGTGCCTATTACGGAGAGTAAGGAGGGATTCTAAATTCGATTTTGCAGGTGTCACTTTTGCATTACGACTTTGAAAGCTCAACAGATGAATAACTAATCGACTATGAAGGCAAATCATTATTGTTAAGGTCTAATAATTCTTTGAATCTCTATTTCTTATCATTTTTTCATTATGTACCGTTTCTAAATTGGGACACGCATACCCCGCGCGCAAAATAATGTATTATCATTGCAGAGCAAGCATACTAGGTCACATGTTGGTTGAAGGGTTTTCGTCCCACCCCTACCCAGGAGAAATTAAGATTTTGTTCTCTATAATTTTTTAGGTTTTACTAATAATCTTTCAATATTTGGTGTATTTTCCAAGAAAATAACGACGTATGTGTCTAAGATATATGTATATTGGTTTGTAATTGTTTGACTAATTGGCAAATAGAATCTATATAATGATTTGTACAACCATCTTGCCCACGGGATGTTCAATTTGCTTCTGGCTCCGTACCGCGTGGAGTCTTTTAACATAATCTTCTAATTCTTCAACAAGGTGTTTCTCCCCAAGATGCAACTCCCCCTTAGATTTGAAATACATGAAAGTTAATGGACAATCGCAAAAACTGTGAGATGTTCGTAACCCAGGCCTTAAAGCCCCCCCCTCTCCTATTATTAATTATGCCTGCTAGCAAGTAACATCTATCTTATTCATAAAAAGTATATTTATTTGTTGGAGGCCTGCAGCACAAAAATAGAAAATTTGAAAAACAATGGCCCAAAAAGTTAGGATTTTTGGGGGGGCGAGCAGTAATTCTATTGTGAGGGTACATCCCCGTAAGAGTACATCCGTGGTTCCCATATTCAATGCATTATAACGGAACTGAAGATTTTTCCAAGGAGAAGACCTTAGGCTTCAAGATTAAGTGCACTTCCAGTCCAAAATATCTGAAATTTCCAAAATTTTAACTTCTACGAAGATTTTTGCTGAAGTATACATTGTGTTTAGCGGCACTTACTAGCCTCCCCCTATCTCTTTTCTTTTCTTTATCTCTTTTCTATCTATCTTTTATTACCTATCAATATTTTATTATCCTTTATTATCTCTTTTAATATCTATCTCTTTTCTATCTTTTCTATCTATCCCTTTTATTATCTCTTTTATCTCTTTTCTTCCTTTGGGTGTTGATAGTAATCACAAACACTACTGTAAAAAAAAAAAAAAAAAAAAAAAAAAAAAAAAAAAAAAAAAAAAAAAAAATTGTTGTTCATTCCATATATCCATTTCCTAACAAATTTGGTGCATGAAAGTTTGAACAAGGATTTGTACCTAATTAACGGAGCTAATTTAATGCAATAATAGGTCTGGGTTTCGTTTTGGACAAGTAATCAATACCCATTTGTTCGGAAACTAGCTCTTTCGATCCAAACATTTTCCGAAAGTTTTGAAATGGAACCTTTGATCACCCCTAATAGAAATTAATCACTTTGATACTTCCCGTTCGTTATAAAATACAGAGAATCATGGAATTTCTTCAACAGGAACAATTCAAAAATTAGATTTGGTGTGAGTCAATAGCTTTTCTACGGATGTTAAACCACACCCATATCGCAGAGTCATGGTCCACGAAACGTCTATGCAAAAATACAACACCGACAAAATAAAAAAAACAGAAAGATCAAGTTGGAGCCGCCAGAAATTATGGTGAAAGTTTTAAACTTGTTTATCTTAATTTTTTCTATCATATTCTATAATCATTTTGTTTGTGATTCCAAGGAAGGGAGCCTGATTCCAAGGGAATCAGGCTTCCCCGTCTTTTAAGGAATTTTGGTGAGCCTGTGGTCGATTAATCAATTTAGAAAGGTAATTTGATTAATATTCGATAGATATAAATCGAAAAGTAGCGTTGTTTTCAAGCCTTAGGAGTGTTTTAGACATTTGTCCCCTCTATATGCTGTAGCTTGAACCTATATTTCTGTTCTTACTTCTGCCGTTTAACACCAACTTCTATTTGAAAAATTTTGTTTCGGCAAAGTGTAAATTAAACTCTCTTGACAACTCAATTTTAAATAGTACAATTTTTGTAGATATATAGAACTTGGACTATTTAGAATTTGGGTTATAAATTGAAATATATTGAGTGTATAAACTCAATATATTGAAATATAAATTGAGTAATAAAATTTGAGATGAATTAATAAATTGTAATATACTTTTCTTTCTAAGTTCTTTTTTTTGAGAACCTAAATGAATCTCCAGGGCCTCCTTGGGAAGCCAAGGTCTATAAAATCAAATTTTCTGTGAAAATAGGAATCCTTACTTTGTATTAACCCCTTTTTTGAATAAGTAAAGAAATGAAGGAAAAAAATATTTTGATAATTATTGCCCTGCAGTTGAGAGTGGATGAACTCAGTTTTAAAAGACTGAATAGTAGTAAACTTCACATTTTCTTAAAACCCTTTTCTAAAACATTTAAGCCGCAAGCTCAAATTTCGCCCTTTTTTCTTTCAAAATCCCATTTTCTTTCCCGTATTTTTAATCGAAACCGATTTACTGGATAGAGCGTCGTCTATAATAACTCAAAAGGAGATATGTTTCCACCCGTCCATCCAAGCATTCCTTATCGTGCCCGTACATAGGAAGATTGGGACCCTAGGGAGCGGACCACATGAAATCTCAAAATTTTTAATTTGCTCTCAAAATAAAGGAAATTTTCCTAATAGTTCTCCGCACTGTATATTGGTTCAATCGGCTTTCTTGTACCTTTTTCGATTTTCAAGGTACTTAGAAGATTCTGTTCCTTCCAAAATATGCCATACTATATCCCTTTCTACTATTTCAAACTTATTGAAAATGGAGCTTTCGGTGTCAATTTATTTTATGGCCAAATATTGTTCTTTATAAAAACAACTGCTTTTCAATATAATAGCAGTCGAGAAGCCCGTAACCCGATTTTTAGTTTTCTCCTTCTTCTTTAAATGTAACTTAATACCCTTTGAACTACCGCGGCCAAACTACTTGATCCTCATTTTTGGGAGGGAATGTGTTTTCATTTCGAGCGATCGTTGTGCACTCATCCTCGTCATCAATTTTGAATAAAATATTAGAATACGTCTGGACCCTTAAAAGCAAAATAATCGAAGTGCGGCCGGTAATAAATCTTCTTGATCACCCAAAAATACCCTCGTTAAATCCCTCAGTTTTCAATTTGCAATTTAAGTAGGCAGGATTGCTGGCTAATTTTGTTCCTTGCACGTTTCAACGAAAACCTTTAGCTTGACTTATTTGTTTTCCAGGCCCCCTGTCTGTTTATAGCTGTCGGGGACTCTGGGCTTGGCTTGACTATGCAAATTTTGTGAATAATTTAAGTTTGACAATCCGGGGTTTTCAAAACAGTATGAGCAGACACTTTGGTCGAATTTTTATGATTCCAATATGAGCTTTGGGTGGCCAAACAATACTATCCATGCTTCAAGTACTACCCCTCCCCGACAAAATAAAAGATATACTGTCCGTCTTCAAGACATACCCAGGAAGTATGGGGAACTGATAAAGGAGGAATTGTCAGTAAATAATATGGGTTGAAGGAAATAAATAGGAAAATAAAAGATTTGTTGATAAACAAAAATAAATCTAGAAAACAAATATCAGTCACAAAGGCTCCAGGCTTGTAAAAGGGAGGAAAGATACACAGTGACTACTATTTAAGTACTAACTTGAACAAAAGAGAGAGGAAGAAGGGAGTGAACGAGAGAGAGAGAGAATAAAAGAAAGAGATACAGAAAGAGAAGAAAGGGGAAGAAATGAAGAAAGATTTCTGCGGTTTACAAGAATTACCCTAATCCGTCAATAGAAACAAGACAAGGTCCCATGGAATCCAAACAAATATAACGGATTTAATGAAAATAATAATGATAAGCAAGATCATTCACAAGCCGTAAAGTTGTTTAAATGTTATCATTATTATTATTATTTTATTACCCATTATTAAACATACAAAATGTTGTAAATGGAGTGCAAGAAAAGAAAAAAAAATAACAACAAAATATTCAAAGAAAACTCAACTACAGAAAAACAAGATTGCAAAAGACGGATTAAAAGGAGAGAACAGAAAAAAAGAAGAAAAAAAAACACACATTTGTACAGTCACAATAATGTTGCTACTACTTTGAATCAGCCTGTTTTGACATGAAAACTTCTCACAATTTGATGTTTTTTGTCTTTTGAAAGAGCCAAACGGGTGGAATAGAATATGATTTATTGCCTAAAATAGCACAAAAGCTAGCATAAGCACGTCAGAATAATTACAATGGTAAAACAGATGTTAGGTGATAAACATAAAATAAAAATTAAATCAATTAGTAAAATGGGATACAAAATAGGGAACAAAAGAGTTTTTGTACCTCATGGTCAAAATTTGGGGACACAAGTCAAGTTGAATATTCGGAGCTATACGAGCATCGAATTTTGTATTAGGAAGGATTGGGGATTTTCTTTAAAGGGGGGGAACGTCAATGATAGTCAGAACTAAGGCACTTGTGAACAAAGTTCATGGTAAGGATGTGACATCGTGATTCTAATGTAGTAATTCCAATTGGGACTGTTATATATCCCTTGCCCCTTGACTATCCGGATATGGACCTCTCTTGCCCCCCCCCTCCCAATATAAATGTTGGTGCTTCGCCCCAGACTGGAACTAAAGGATTAGAATCATATCTTAGTTTTGGAGTAAAAGGAACTTGAACAGCCTGAGAGTTACGGAGCTGATAATTCGACCTATTTGCTACAAAAGATGAAGTTAAAATAAGGGGCCTGGGAAGATCTTATTGTAGCTAAAGAAAAAGGAAAGATATGCAGGATAAAATATAAACTTTTCTAGATCGAATAACGGCTTAGATGCTGAGCAATGTGTTTTCTATACAAGATTTATGACTTTATTATATGGATTAGAAAGTAGTTAAAAGAAAAAGTAAATATTCATATAATTGGGTAATAAGAAACATATGACTAAAGTAAGCTGTGAAGGAGGCTATGAAATGGCCCATGAAAAAATATATTTTATGTTTGGTAGAATACTCAGCTTTTTGTGTACCTTCATTTTAATCAAATCAATTCATCCAGACTAGCACCATAACACTCAGTGGTGGTAATTCTTCTCTTCTCGTAAATTAGTTAAAAAAACTTCTTTCACAAAATAAAATTTTCAAAAAAAGTAAAGAACTTCATTAAACCAAAAATGAACAAAAATAGAATCAAATGATCTACCAAGCATACATAAATCAGTATAAATAAATGAAACCCAAACCAAACAGAAATTAAAATAAATAACAGAGTCAAACTGAAAACAAGCAGAAATTAATATTAATAGGGTTCTAAACCCCATGCTTTCTAAAAGCGAGAATATAATTTGTACTTTACTGAAAAAAATTCAAATGAATTTACGGAAAAAAATATGCATTGTCAGTTTAATACACATATGCTGATATTTATTCCTTTAAATCTTAATTAATTTTTGATTTCTTAAGGTTATAAAACTGAAAATATTTAAAAGAATTTTTTCAGTAAAATACAAAATATATTCTGGCTTTTTGAAAGAATGGGGTTTAGAACCCTATTCATATTGATTTCTGCTCGTTTTGAGTTTGACTCTGTTATTTATTCTAATCTCTGTTTGTTGGGGTTTCATTCATTTATTGACACTGATTTATGTTGGTTGTATGCTTGGTAGATTATTTGATTCTATTTTTATTCATTTTTGGTTTAATGGAGTTCTTTACTTTTTTTTGAAAAACTTATTTTGTGGAAAAAGTTTTTTTTAATTAATTTCTGTTCGTTTTATATTGACATTAAATTAAAAAAACAAGTTTTTTTAACTGAAAGTAAGGAGCGACATTAAAACTTAAAATGAACAGATATTATTCCGTATATGAAAGGGGCTGTCCTCTCCTCAATACCTCGCTCTTGACGCTAAAGTTTTTTTTTTTTTTTTAATAAAGTTTTGTAACAGATTCAAACTTTAGCGTATTCAAACTTTAGGTGTTTCCCCCTTTTTTCGAAAATAAGGTAAATGTTATCAGACGCTTAACTTTTGATGGGTAAAACTAAACTTAATGAAATTTATATATTTTAAATCAGCATAAAAATCTAATTCTATTGGTGTATCTATGGGTATCAAAATTCCGGTTTTTAGAGTTTCGGTTACTATTGAACCGGGTCGCTCCTTACTTACAGTTCGTTACCACGAACTGTTTGATAGTCTTTTTCAGGGAGAAAGACTGAGCCTCTTCTAAAGTTAAACAAACAACCATCCATTCCATAAAAACCTTAAATACCCCCTGGGCGTAATTTATTGCCCCTAATCTCTGAGGTTTGTTTCAACCCCAAAAGCCTTGTTATATTATATTTAGACTATTCTGAATAGAATGGCTATCTCAAAATTTCTATTAGATGCATTTCGGGACAATACGACGTGTGTGTGTGGGGGGAGGGGGGTAGGGGGTAGCTGCCCTCCGATCACTTTGACTCATAAAAAGAGCACTAGAGCATCTGATTACTAATCCAATGAGCCCCCTCCGAAGTTTATATGATCACGCTTTCTATAAAACTCTTATCTGTCTCCAGGGCATAACTTAAAACCCTTGCGCTGTGGACTGGGGAGATTTTTCCTCAAAAATACAAGTTCCAGACTTTTCTGATACGCTGAACAAAATGGCTATCTCAAAATTTGCATTGTAAGTATTTGGGAAAATGATGGGTATGAGGGGGGGGGCATTTGCCCTCTGGTCACTTTCGACTAATAAAAAGGCACTGGTCCTCTCAATTTCCAATTGAGTGAGCCCTTTTTGAAGCTTCTACGACGAAACTTTCTAAAAAAAAACCTTATATGCCCCAAGGGCATAACTTAGGACCCTTGTCCTGAGGGCTACGGGGGGGAGGGATATCATCCTCAAAGACATCATTTCCAGACCTTTCAACTACGTTAAACAAAATGTCCATATCAAAACGTTGATCGGAAATGTTTGGGGAAATGGTGGGCATGATTGTCCCTCCGATCATTTTTGACTATTAAAAAGGACAATATCCCTCTCAATTTCCAATCCGAGGACCTCTTTTTGAAGTTTTTACGACAATGCTTTCTATAAAAACATTATATGCTCCAGGGCATAAATTACAATCTTAGCCCTGAGGGCTGTGGGGGGAGGGGGGGGGGATGTCGTACTCAAGAACATAACTCCCGGACGCTTCAACTACGTTCAACAAAATGGCTATATCAAAATGTTGATCGGAAGTGTTTGGGGAAATGATCGGCGTGGGGGGGGGACATTCGCCCTCCGATCGTTTATGACTATTAAAAAGGACACCAGCCCTCTCAATTTCCAATTGCATAAACCCTTTTTGAAGTTTCTACGACAACACTTTTTATAAAAAGCTTATATGCCCCTAGGGCATAACTTACAAACTTTGACCTGGGGGGTCTGGGGGGTTTCTCATCCTCAAAGACCTAATTTCTAGAATTTTACACTACGTTGAACAAAATAGCTGTCTCAAAATTTTGATTGAATGTGTTCGGGAAAATGGTGGGCGTGAGAGGGGATTAGTTGTCCTCCAATCACTTTTACCCCAAGGGTTTAATTTACAACCCTTACCCTGAGGGCTGTGGGGTGGGGTTGTCATCCTTAAAGACCTAATCTCTTTAACTCAAAAGTACGTTGAAAAAAATGGCTATCTCAAGATTTTGATTGGATGTGTTTGCGGAAATGGTGGGCGTGAGAGGGGGGTTTGTTGCCCTTCAATCACTTTCGACTATTAAAAAGAGCACTAGCTCTCTCAATTTCCAATCGAATGAGCCGTTTTTTCAGTTTTTACAACACCGCTTTCTGTAAAACCTTATATGCCCCCTGGGCTTTATTTACAACCCTTACCCTGAGGGTTGTTATCCTTAAAGACCTAGTTTCTTTAACTAACTCCCAACTAAGTTGAAAAAAATGGCTATCTCAAAATTTTGATTGGATGTGTTTGGGGAAATGGTGGGCGTGAGCCCACCATTTCCGTGAACCTCAGGGGGATTAGTTGCCCTCCAATCACTTTTTACTATTAAAAAGAGAACTAGCCCTTTCAATTTCCAATCGAATCAGCTCTTTTTGAAGTTTCTACGACAACGCTTTCTATAAAAATCTTATATACCCCAAGGGTATAATTTACAACCCTTGCCCGTAGGGGTGTGTGGGGGCTATTATCCTCAAAGAACTAATTTCCGAAACTTTCAACTGCATTGAACAAAACGGATATCTCAAAATTTTGATTGCATATGTTTGGGGATTTGGTGGGCGTGAGAGGGGGGTTAGTTGCCCTTCAATCACTTTTGACTATATTTTGATACAACCATCCCTATGAAAAAAAATATAATAATAAACACGCATCCGTGATTTTCTTCTGCCAAAAAAAAAAAAATGCAAAATTCGACATTTCTGTATATAGGAGACTGAAACCTCATCAGTAGCGTTCTCTGATACGCTGAATCTAACGGTGGGATTTTCATTAAGATGATTTTTATTGGGCGTTTTCCCCCTTTATCGAAAATCTGGAAAATTTCCTCAGGCTCGTATCTTTTAATGGGGCGCACTAAACTTGATGAGTCTTATATATTTGGAATCAACATAATAAGTTGATTCTTTTGATCAAAATTTCGTTTTTTAGAGTTTCGGTTAATATTAAGCCGAGCCGCCCTTTGCTTACATGCTCGTATTTTTTGATGAGTAGCAATAAACTTGATGAATCTTACATATTTGGAATCAGCATAATAAGTTGATTCTTTTGATGTGCCTGTTGATATTCAAATTCCGTTTTTTAGATTTTCGGTTACTACTGGGTCGAGTCGCCCAATACTTACAGTTTGTTACCACGAACTGTTTGAAAAAAAAGTTTTATCGTATTCCAAAAAAAATACAAAACATGTTCCCTTTCATCCATAGTAATTTTTTTTATTCAATGCTTTAACTTTGAACATCACTTTTTACTTGTATTAATTAAAAAAAAAACTTTCCGAAAAATAAGTTTTTCAGAGAAAAGTAAAGGCCATTTTAAACTTAAGCTCAGGAGATACAAATACCTGTTAAAATTCAAACTCAAAACGACCAGAAATTAAAATTAAAGAATAAATAAAACCCAAAACGAACAGAAATTAAATGAACAATCATGGGCGTAGGGAGGGGGGCAGGGGGCAGCTGCCCCCCCCCTAGACCTTCAAATTTACATTAGATATGGCTGAAAAAGCAGATGGTTTGGAAAAAGCAGTTGATAAAACTCCATCACACTATCGACTGCCCCCCTCTAGACAATATGCTGCCTAATGCCGCCTACGCCCATGTAAACAATCATAGCAAAAAACATACAACAAGTAATAATATAAATGAATAAATAGATCTTAAAGCGAGTAATGCTTGGATTGAATATGAAAATCAAGCTTAAAACGAAAACAAATATTTTGCTATTAAAGTACAAATGAAACTTAAAACGAACAGAAACTAAATAAACATCAATGCGAACAAACATACAATATATATTAATGTAAATGAATAAATAAATCTTAAAACGAGTGAAACTTAAATTGAATATGCAAATCAAGTTAGAATTGAATAAAAATAACTACAAACAAGAGTTTGGGTATCGTCTCACTGAAGAAGCCTAAAACCTACTGCGTCATTGGCGCTTTACTGAAAACAATTCTTTGAAATATTTTCACTTTTGTAACTTTAAAAAATCAAAATTAATTAAGATTTTAGGGAATAAATATCATCATATGTATATTAAACTGACAATGCACATTTTTTTTCAGTAAACTCATTTGAATTTTTTTTCAGTAAAGTACAAATTTATATTCTGGCTTTTAGAAAGCATAGGGGTTTTGAACCCTACTCATATTAATTTATGCTCGTTTTGAGTTTGACTCTCATATTTATTTTAATTTTGTTCGTTTTGGGTTTCATTTATTTATTGATACTGATTTGGGGTAGTTGTATGCTTGGTAGATTATATGATAGTCCGGACGCCAGGTGTTGAAAATGTGAACCATACCACGACGGAATGGGGCTGCTACGAGAATTAGCCTACCCTCCACCCCCTAAATTGACCATGCGGATTCAAAAATACCAATGGCACTTGCTCGCGAGTGGTGGAACACTCCGAAACTTGACATTTTATTGTGTTTTGGTGTTTCATGCAAGAAAATTTATGTTCCACAAAGTTTGAGGTGCAGTTTTCCGCTCAAATAGAAATGCCTAGGAGCCATAGAATGTTTTCATTACAAACTAACACGATTAGTTACAAAAAATGGCAGAGTTAAAAAAAAAGTGGCAAAACTATATGAGTCTTGAACAGTCTTGGAAAGTATAAACAAAATTAAATTGAATATTAGATATATAATGATATTAATTGTTGAAAGATCCATCAGTTCAAGATTTTTTTTTCACTGTAATTTTTATTTTCATTTTCAATGCTGTAAGAACTGGAAAATAGTATATTTGTAATATACGAGTAATTCGTTTTCAGTGAAGCACCAATGACGCAGAAGGCTTTAGGTTTTTACAATAAAAGAAGGGGGCAGTATCCAAATTTTGCTTGTAGTGAAACTATATTTGTCTTGACCAATCTTGAAAAGAACTAATAAATTAAACTGAATATTTGATGCATAATGATATTAATTGCTAAAAGCTCATCAGTTCAAAATTTTACTGTAATTTTAATATTTATTTTCAATATTAAGTAAAAAATAAAATATTTGTAATATAATTTTCAGTATAGCGCCAATGACGCAGTAGGTTTTAGGCTTCTGCAGTGAGACGATACCCAAACTCTTGTTTGTAGTTATTTTTATTCGATTCAAACTTGATTTGCACATTCAATTTAAGTTTCACTTGTTTTAAGATTTATTTATTAATTTACATTAATATATATTGTATGTTTGTTCGAATTGATTGTTTATTTAATTTCTGTTCGTTTTAAGTTTCATTTATACTTTAATAGCAAAATATTTGTTTTCATTTTAAGCTTGATTTTCATATAAAATCTAAGCATTACTCGCTTTAAGATCTATTTATTCATTTATATTATTACTTGTTGTATGTTTTTTGCTATGATTGTTTACATGGGCGTAGGCGGCATTAGGCAGCATATTGTCTAGGGGGGGGCAGTCGATAGTGTGATGGAGTTTTATCAACTGCTTTTTCCAAACCATCTGCTTTTTCAGCCATATCTAATGTAAATTTGAAGGTCTAGGGGGGCAGCTGCCCCCTGCCCTCCTCCCTACGCCCATGATTGTTCATTTAATTTCTGTTCGTTTTGGGTTTTATTTATTCTTTAATTGTAATCTCTGGTCGTTTTGAGTTTGAATTTTAACAGGTATTTGTATCTCCTGAGCTTAAGTTTAAAATGACCTTTACTTTTCTTTGAAAAACTTATTTTTCGGAAAGTTTTTTTTAATTATTTTTTTTTCGTTTTGATTGCAAAAAGTTTCAAGTTTTTATGGCATGGGGGGTGCTTACTGTCCGATTATTCTTGACTTTAAAAAACGGATCTAGAACTCTCAATTTAAATCGAATGAGGCTTTTTTCAAAGTCTATACGATTACCGCTTTGATAAAAACCTTATATGTGAACAATAGACAGCTTGCATAACTTGTGGACAGCGATTGACAACAATGAAAGGATTGAAAAAATAGCTCCAATAAGGGGGTTTAGACCATTTCACTTGCTGACCCAAAGGGATCACTAGTAGAGTAGTATCTACCATATTGCGTACGCCCCTAGGAATTCTCATACTATTTGCTTGATGCTCTACACCTTTTCAAAGAGAGTCAGAACTCCCTCACACAGTTTCACGTAGACTTTTTTTTTTGTTTTAAAGTTGGAAAGGTATAATGTGGTCAAACATGTTTTGAGAGTATGGTCGTAATTATATAACTCAAGCAGACTGTTTTTTTTTGTTTTTTTTAAAGCTAGCATGGTATAAAGTAGTCCAACATGTTTTGGGAGTATGCACGAAACTATGTAACTCAACCGGAGTTTTTTTCGAGCCAACATTCATTTTTTATTCGTCCTTGAGATTCTGTATAAAATGTTCATACGTTACAATTTAATTTTCATTATGATTTAACATATCATACATAGTTCACTGAATATTATTAACTTTGAAACAATGGATACTTCAATTGTCAACGTGAGTATAGTTTACTGAATTTCTTAATTTATTTCCAAATAAAAATCATTTTACTAGTAAATTCAAATTTCAGGGGCATATGCCCCCCTCCCCTCCAACAATACAAACCCTAAAATATGATGAGTATACTCGCTAGAAAACGCAAAGTACGCTTTTTTCTATTATGTAAAACAAAAACCCCCTCCTCCACTGCTCTGTTTACAAGCATAATTCCTTAGTTTTAGTTATTTCGTTCAAAAAATGCCCCTTTTTCCCAATTATCAAAAATCTTTTTTCCGGTCTAAAAACCACATGTGTTTATAATTAGAGAGAGTCCCTTTTGAAGCCAGAGTTCAAACGTGTCTTATCTGAGTTATGAAAACAAAAGGTTGATGATTAAGACAGGGATTTGTGCAATTCTCGTCAGAAAACTTAGAATTTATATAAAACCAAATCGTATTCAAATATTTTCTTGGGGAGAAAATTTTAAATTTTGTAGTAATTTGGATTTTAGCTCACATTTAACAAACTTAGTCGTAGTTAGGTGAAAGTATGCATAAATATCTTAATTTATAGTCTAATTGCATTGCTACTAACGGAACAATGAGCATTTTTTTGTGCTTTCACAAGAAAATAGCTCGCATTTATCGAAGTTAGCTGTAGTTAGTTGAAAGTGTGCTTAAATATCTTCATTTTTTCTTCTGTAAAAAGGGAAATCGTTTTTCCATGCTAAATTTTTCTTCTTTTTTAAGGAGGAGGATTCGTACAATTACTCCCTCCCCCGGAAAAGAGAGCTAAGGCTAACTGCGTTACTCCAATACAACAAGTGGAGATAGCTGACCCATCGGGAGCCACCCACCTGTGTTGCCACTTGTACCGCATTTCGCGGCATTACGCCACGATTCTGAGAGAAATGCCGCATAAAATTTTGATCATGCCGCACGCCGCGATTATGCCGCGAAATGGCTTTTTATGCCGCATTTGTTCCCGTATGTAAAATTTGTCCAACTTAAAGTTTCTTATTTTTCGCAAATGATTTTGTTGCATAAAATGAGGATTTCAAAGACGCGTCCGGCTCGTTTCGTGGAAGTCAACTACGGACCTTAATTAATGACCCATCGGCGGTCGGAAGCTTGTCCCCTGGGAGGCCAGTGCGTTCGACGGGGGTTGAGTTATTTTTACGGGTTTGACGAAACTTTGACGTTTGAGTTTCTCAGTTCATCTCATGACTTCATGACCTCTGTCAGCTCAGCCCAAGTGTTTTCAAGTTAGCAATAAGGACAGACAGACTTGTCTTATTTCACAGGATTGTCTGATGGTATTGATGGTAAGTAGTAACTATATTTGAGTAGCCTAGGTGTTGTAAGAACCGTTATTAGCTAAAATGGGGGGGGGGTATTTATCGACTGGCTGGTCATTTTTACCGACTGTTTTATGCAGACAAAAACGACTATTATTGAGAAAAAACGACTGTGTTGACAAAAATTCGGCTGATTTTAAGAAAAACAACTATTTTCAAGAAGAAACCGACTGTTTTTAAGAAAAATCTACTGTTTCCAAGTAAAAATTGACTGTTTTCACGAAAAATAGCGGCGCTGCGCGTTGACTCGACTACTTTTTAACGACTGGCCGACAATATTTAGGGGGGCGCCTCCCGCCTAGTCGTTATGACCCTGAATGTAATCAGGTCAGAAAGAGTTATTGAGCCAAAAAGTACTGGCCTATCCGCATGACGAAGTGAACTATCTTCTCGACAAAAATGTCTATATCGGCTACAAAGAGTACGATTTCCTTGTGGGGCTTGAAACGAGAGAAGTTACCAGTGGCCGTTTTGTAGCGGAAAGTCTCCGAATTCGTCGCTCCGCGAGGGATTTCTTCGTCGAAGCTGTTCAACAAATTCTTGACCATTTTCCATTCTCTGAAAAGATCTACGAGCTGGTACACTTGCTTACCCCAAGCTCTAGTTATGAACTGAAAATCCCCAGTCTTCGTCAGTTCTTCGACTACTACGATTCTGTGCTTTGGAATAAAGCAAAGCTAGAGCAGGAATGGCGCTCTATACCAAGTGTAGCTCTACCTAGTACTGTCGATCTTCCTGACGTAGATGACATGGAAATTGTCGTTTAATGGCACCACATCTTGCAAACGAAGTCATCAAATGGTAATCGGATGTTCCCAAATGTCGGGAAAATGGTTCAGTACTTTTTCTCACTCCCTTTCTCAAACGTTATTGCCGAGCTCAAGTTTGCTCAAGGAAGTGAATACTGATAAGCGAAACCGACTGAGTGCAGTGACTCTTTCGGCAACACTGAAAACCAAATGTGGCCTTAAGCACAATTCTAAAAGAGGGCTTGACTCGGGCAAGGCAGTGCTAGAGCTATAACCCGGACTAGTCAAGCGTGTACTCAAACTGAAGGATAAGGCCTCTTCTCGTGACTGTAACGTTTTGAACCAAAGCATTCTGTATGGCTTGGCCAAAGATATTGTTTGTGACACACGTGAACAGTCCGATTCCGATTAATCTTGTCTGTTTGTCTTGTATTATTTATTTGAATGTTCGTTCTTGAAGCTTTTGATATTGATTTTCATTAAACATTAATCGAAAAAGGTTAAGATACGAGAATCTAGTTACCCATCAATTATTCTATTGGATAGGCTTGAAGGCCCAAGGGAAAATCGCTTTTAATTTCTTCACTATTCACTTCACATTTATACGGTTTTCGCACCGTGGAATTTCCCTGCTGTGGTACCTCTGCACTTTTACTTCTGTTGCGTGCTTGACGAAAACGATGAACGACAAATGTATGTTCACGGGCTGAGCTGACCATGCTTACCTTTGACCGCTAAAAAGAAGGATAGACAGCTCGTGTTTTCTCAAATTTATGACAGATCTTGACAACACTTCACTTGACACTGAATCAAAATTCATATTAAAGCGAGATTTTTCACCCATTTTCTCTCAAAAATACAAAACACAGCATTACCGAGAATTTCGGGCATGCCGCGGTTTTTACCGCATTTTGGTTCAAGGATGCCACGGAAATGCCTCTTTTCGACGAGGCCGGCACCGCAGAGCGTTGCCGGTCGAGTGGCAACACTGCCACCCACATCCATTCTAGACCGGCGCTGCCTGCCCAAGACCCACCCGTGCCAACCCCTATGCAGCCGGGTAGAAAGCTGAAAAGAGAGTGGATGATAGCTCATAACGTTACTGCTGCTGCACAAGATTGTGAGGTCACCCCCTATCAAGCATTGCCGGGCCCTTCACGACCAATGCAAGGCGAGAATGATGTGGCCCCTACAGCTCTCAACATGCAAGCTGCAAATCTAAATGTGAGTTTTCAAATATTATTTCTCGCTAATGATTCTTTTTCCCAAGTCAATTTGAAGGACTGAGAATTGTACCGCTAGACATAATTCCAAGATTCTAATTTGCATAATAAAGAATTTGATATGAGATGCGAGACTTAACAGTTTCAATTTTATCATTTGCTCCGAAAAATCTTTGAAAATAACAGACTACACATAGAAAATAGGCTATTTTTAGGAGATGTCATGATTTTCACTATTTTATTGTGTGTTTGTGTGTGTGTGTGTGTGTGTGTGTGTGTGTGTGTGTGTGTGTGGTGTGTGTGTGTGTGTGTGTGCGTGTGTGTGTGTGTGTGTGTGTGTGTGTGTGTGTGTGTGTGTGTGGTGTGTGTGTGTGTGTGTGTGGTGTGTGTGTGTGTGTGTGTGTGTGTGTGGTGTGTGTGTGTGTGTGTGTGTGTGTGTGTGTGGTGTGTGTGTGTGTGTGTGTGTGTGTGTGTGTGTGTGTGTGTGTGTTGTGTGTGTGTGTGTGTGTGTGTGTGTGTGTGTGTGTGTGAGCGGTGCATGCGCCGCTTATTTTTCTGTCTACCCGATAATTCATGGAGATAGTATAATGAATATTGCAAATTCAATAACGACGTAATGATTTTCATTATTTTGTTGTGTGTTTGTGTGTGTGTATGTGTGTGTGGGTGAGCGGTGCATGCGCCGCGTCTACTCGATAATTCATTGAGATAGTATAACGAATAGTGCAAATTCAATAACGACGTAATGATTTTCACTATTTTGTTGTGTGTTTGTGTGTGCGTGTGTGTATGTGTGTGGTGTGTGTGTATGTGTGTGTGTGTGTGTGTGAGCGGTGCATGCGCCGCGTCTACTCGATAATTCTTGAGATAGTATAATGAATATTGCAAATTCAATAACGACGTAATGATTTTCACTATTTTGTTGTGTGTTTGTGTGTGTGTGTGTGTGTGTGTGTGTGTGTGTATGTGTGTGTGTGTGTGTGCGCGCGCTGCATGCGTCGCTTATTTTTCTGTCTACCCGATAATTTATGGAGATAGTATAATGAATATTGCAAATTCAATAACAACGTAATGATTTTCACTATTTTATTGTGTGTTTGTGTGTATGTTACTAACAAAATTTGTAATTTATTATGCATTTGTTCTGTAAATAATGCTATAAGCAAAAAATATTTAGTTTAAATAATTCTTGGAGGAGGAATTGAGTTTTATGGGTGGTGTGGAAAAATGATACGTGTTAAATATTCAGGTAAACATATGACTAGAAATGAACATGATTTTTCAACTTTATGAAATAATGCTTATTTCACATAGAAAATAAAACCTTTTTTTATAGATTAATGAAATAGCAGCGCCATTGGGTCATGAAACATCAGCATTTACTGGACCTGAACCAATTCTATCACCACCAATGGAGTATAGAGACGAACCTTCATTAGTTCTAGACAATATGGAGTGGCATAGGGGTTTTCTTAATGATTGTTTTGGGGACATGGCTAGCCTAGACGATTTAACTTGTGATATTGACATGATGGAGGATCCGGAGTGGGCAGATAGATTTATGCGTGAGCAATTAGGGGATGTAACTAGTGCATCTGAACCGGGTCCTCATAAAGAAATCCCATCACAGGACAATACAGGGTGGCTTGATCAGTTGTCCCCAAACACCTTGAAATACGTACTAGCAGGCCTGGGGGACCTCATGCCATCTCCAACCATTGCAATTGAACAGACTGGGGGTGGTGTTATTGACAATTCTATGTCACCCCCCGCCCATTCCGCTTAATGATACACCTAGTGCTAGTAATAGTAGTAGTAATACAGCAACAACAATGCAAATTGTTGGACCTAATTTTCCGGGGACATTTTTGACGATGTCTTTATAATTAGTGAATTGGATCCTGTACAAATAGGTGCAGGACATGAAAATAGTGTCACGTCCCCGGAACTACGCGAATTTTATTTGTTAGAGTCTGCTCTAGGTCACTTACAAACACATAGGGTAGATTTTAATCCTCCCGAGGAAAACGTGGTTGACGGGAGTGTTATTTTAACAGACCCTGTAAATGTTCTTCATACCTACATCGACCGAAGTCGAGCACTTATTGAGATTCAGATTCAGAAATGGGGGGGGTCAAGGGGGGATTAAAGCATCGGTAAATCAAAAAGTTTATTTACAAAAGGGGACATCTGGGGACATTTTTTATTTTCATTTTTCAACTGGCAACCAAACTTTTTACCTGGTCTAAATGAATTTGAGGGCAACTTTTTCAACTGGGTTAATAAATTAATATCGACTTTGGACACGTTTAACGAGAGGGGAAGCGGGTCCACAATTTTATACATTGAACACATGGATCTGAATCTCATTAGATTTAAAAAAAACTTTATTTTAAGGGGAGGGCGGGGTAGAAGAATAAATTCCACCCAGACTTGTCGACTACAGTGGGGGTTCAGGGTTTCAGATTTGACACGGGACTGCAATGCTTTAAATATGCATTTTTAGCAGTAGCCCATAAAACATTGAATTATAAGTCAACAATGAAAAATCTCGACGGACTTGCACGTAACGGTGGTGAAAATTTCCCTAAAGTAAATTTTGACTGTTTAGAGGGAAAATATCCGGTGTCCTTGAAAGAAATAACCATATTTGAAAAAGCAAATGGAAATCTTGGGTTGGGGATGGTTGTTCTCCAGTATGACACAGAATTTGTAAATGGGGGAAAGAAACCAAATAAAAAAGGAATTTTATATTCAGTTAGGACACCGTCGGTAGATAATGTTGAAAATTGGGTTTGGGTTATTTATGAACCCCCCAAAGATGTAAATTCCTATGGTCATTTTTTCCCCGTTACGGCAATAAGTCGACTCTTATCCCAAGGCGTTCAAAAAGGGGAACGTCTCTATTGCCCCATGTGCCTTTCTCCATTTACATCTGAGCGAACATTCTCGGATCACATGAGATATTGCAAAATTCATGGCAATCAAAGAATAGAAATGCCGGCAGAAGGCAAAGATACTTTACAATTTAAAAACTTCCAAAATTCCCTGCTACAAGTTGATAAAGTATCTTTAGACTGTGAATCAAGACTGGTGGAGGTATCAGACCCATCAAGGCCAAATATAGTCAAGGAACACAAACTAGTTGTGTGTTCCTATGCGCATGCCCGTCGCGATTCTAATAATAAAATGCAGCTGGAAGAGTTTTTTTTAACTATGGATGAGGAGGGTAGCCTGGAAAATTTATTGGTGTTTTAATAAAAACAGCAAACACCGCAATTTCACGATTGCGTCACACCAACTACCCAATGTCATTATCAGATAAGGAGCAACTGGCACTAGAAAAGGGGACAATTTTTTTGGGTTTGTAGGGGTGTTCTTGCCCCAAAAGACGCTGTCTAGGATCACAATCATCTTATTGACCCCAATTCAACGGGAAAAAGTAACTTTCGGGGGTGGGCTCACAATTCATGTAATTCAAAAATTAAACAGCAACTCTTTCTTCCGGTTTTTATACATAATTCTAACTACGATCTGAAGTATGTGCTACCAGCAATGGCACATCTTCAAAGAAATGGAACAGTGGATGATGCATGGGTGATAGACAGCTTTTCCTACAAAATCATTCCTAAATCATCGGAAAAGTTGCTTGTTTTGGAATTTATGTGGAGATTTTCTGAAGACGACGTTGAGTACACGAATAAAATTCGCTTTTTAGATTCCTACAGTTTTTTCCCTAAATCATTGAGCGAATTAATTCAAGTGCAGAAAAACGATGACGGCTGCAACGCTTTCCCCCTTCTCAAGCAACAATTTCCAAATGATTTATATGATTTGTTGACGGTCAAGGGCAAATATCCTTATGATTATCATTGTTCCATATCGAGATTCACCGAGGAAACTATTCCCTCGATTGAATCGTTTTACGACAGTCTACACGATCGTAGGAGCACCCCCGATGAATACACTCTTGCTAAAAAAAAGTGTGGGTAGAGGGAGGGTGTAAAAATTGGTTTGACTACTGCAAGCTGTATTTGTCGAGTGATGTGTTAACTTTGTTAGACATTATGTGTAAAAATACGGACAAAATCTATGGGGAATTTAATCTTGATTTGGGGTATTATTTTTCATCTCCTCATTTGGTGATGGACCTCATCCTAAAAATTAGTGGGGAAAAAATTGGACTAATCACTGACATCGATCAGCATCTGTTCATCGAAAGGTCAATGAGGGGTGGATACGTTTTTCACGGGGATCGTATCTTGGAAACTGATCCAACTGGAGAGAAGACGGGGACAAAATCGGATGCAGTTTTCCTTGATATGAATTCTCTCTACCCCTCGGCCATGTCCCATTATGCGCTACCTTGCGATGACTATAAATGGCTCAATGACCCTCAAGCTCCCCATTTCCCCAACATTGACAGTGTTGAGGAGAATGGGCCGGTTGAAGGGTTTTTTGAAATTGATGGGGAGATACCAGTTGAGCTTCACGATTCAGTAAAGGATTTTTTTCCCGTGCATCAATAGACCTGTGACTAGGGACTCTTTGAGCCCTCGCAATAGGCGTTTAGTCGAGGTGGACGGATTGCATTGGTCACCTTCAAAACAAAAACTTATTGCTGACCTTCTGCCGAAAAAAAATATTGTTGTACATCATGTGACTCATGTGGCTTTAAAATGGATGTGCAACAACGGTTTCAACGTCACAAAGGTTCATAGAGCGCTCCGGTTTAGCCAAAAACCCTATCTGAAAACGTTTGTTGACACTTTTGTCAAGAAACGTTCTGAAGCACAAACGAAAGCCGAAAAAGAAATTTATAAGTTCATTTTGAATTCGGCTTTTGGTAAAATGTGTGAGAGTGTTCGCAATAGGAATCGTTGTGACGTCGTGACCGATCCCAAACAATGTGCTCGAATTATTGCCGATCCAAATTACACTTCCTTCACGATCATTGGCCCGGACATGGTACTATTGAATAGAAAAAAAGGAGCATTGTATTAAATAAAAATATTGGTGCAGGCAGTGCGATTTTGGAGATCTCTAAAAAGCTCATGTTGGAATTCTACTACAATGTGCTAGGGCACAGTGGCCGGAGAAGGGGCAAGTAGAGGTCTGCTACGGGGACACAGATTCTCTACTGCTAAAAGTAAAAACCCCAAATCTAATTGATGATTTGGCGCACGATGAAATTATCAGCTCACGGATGGACTACACCAATTGGAGTGGGCTTTACCCAGAGCTAGTGAAACGTCGAGCGCCAAATGAGCTTTTATTTTTTAAATCAGAAACGGGAAGCGACATGATTTCCCTTGGTATGTCTGTAAGTCCGAAGGTGTACTTTATACAGACACACGACGAGGAAATCAAGAAACGTTGCAAAGGAGTACCCACGCGCTATGTGGATAAGAATTTCGACATGGACATTTATAGGAATGTAATTGTTCAAAATACAATTCCACGAGCCAAATTGCTGGCAATTCGTTCCCTCAACTACAGGAACTTTACTGTAAATACAGAAAAAATTGCCATGAGTACCATTTCCGACAAGGTCTATGTTTGTCAAGACGGTTTGACTACCCTCCCCCTTGGGCACTTTTTAACTTCAGACCGGGCCGAATGTGTTATCCATAGGGAAAGTCTCGGTTTGAATAAAGTCCAATAAATTTTTCCCAAAACCTTTGGGGGGGGGGGGGGGCTCGCGGCCTTTGGGGGGGGGGGGCTCACGGCCCGGGGGGGGGCGTTCGCCAGCGGGGGGGGGGGGGCGCCGCCACTACCGAAGTTATCTTTTTTTACTTAGAGCAGATTTTTTTTTGTTAAATATACATGTTTCATTGAAAAGAAAAAGTGATATTATTTTAAGTGCTTTTTCTAGTGCATTTTTTTTATAAATAAATTTAAAAAGTGTATTTTTCTTTGTTTTCTGTAAAGTGCTGTTTTTAATACAAGAAATATGATTCTTTACTGATTTTGTTCTTGAACGGACTAGTAGTAGGGAAACTATTTAGTCATTAGACAACTATAGTCTACAGTTAGTTGTCCAGGTGAACTACTGAAGGGAACATGTATCAATTTAAAACACCATTCAGATCGTTTCTGTGTGGGCCGTCAATGTCAGGCAAAACAACACTCTTAACTAAAATAATTAAAAATTGTGATAAAATGTTTGTGGAAAAGCCGACAAAATCTACTATTGTTGTCCTCCTCAAAAACATATTTTCTATCTGGAAATCAACTACGCTGAACAAAATGGCTATCTCAAAATTTTGAGATTGGATGTGTTTGGGGGAATGATGGGCGCGGGGGCGGGAGGCTAGTTGCCTTCCAATCATTTTCGACTATTAAAAAGGTCACTAGCCCTTTAATTTCCAATCAAATGAGCCTGTTTTGAAGTTTCTACGACAAGGCCTTCTATAAAAACCTTATATGCCCCCAGGGCATAACTTAAAACCCTTGCCCTGAGGGTTGTGGGGGATTATCCTCCTCAAAAACATATTTTCTATCTGGAAATCAACTACGCTGAACAAAATGGCTATCTGAAAATTTTAATTGGATGTGTTTGGGGAAATGATGGGCGTGGGGGGGGCTAGTTACACTCCAATCACTTTTGACTACTAAAAAGGGCACTAGATCTTTAATTTCCAGTTGAATGAGCCTGTTTTGAAGTTTCTACGACAACGCCTTCTATAAAAACTTTATATGCCCCCTGGGTATAACTTAAGACCCTTGCCCTGAGGGTTATGGGGGATTGTCCTTCTCAAAACATGTTTTCTATCTAAAAATCAACTACGCTGAACAAAATGAATATCTCAAAATTTCGATTGGATGTGTTTGGGGGAATGATGGGCGTAGGGGGGGCTAGTTGCCCTCCAATCACTTTCGACTATTAAAAAGGGCACTAGCCCTTTGAATTTCCAATCGAATGAGCCTTTTTTAAAGTTTCTACGACAACGCCTTCTATAAAAACCTTTTATGTCCCCAGGGCATATCTTAGAACCCTTGCCCTGAAGGTTCTGGGGGAGTGTCCTCCTCAAAAACATATTTTCTAGCTGGAAATCAACTACGCTGAACAAAATGGCTATCTCAAAATTTTGATTGGATGTGTTTGGGGGAATGATGGGCGTGGGGGGGCTAGTTGCCTTCAAATCATTTTCGACTATTAAAAAGGGCACTAGCCCTTTAATTTCCAATCAAATGAGCCTGTTTTGAAGTTTCTACGACAACGCCTTCTATAAAAACTTTATATGCCCCCTGGGTATAACTTAAGACCCTTGCCCTGAGGGTTATGGGGGAGTGTCCTCCTCAAAAAAATATTTTCTATCTGGAAGTCAACGACGCTGAACAAAATGGGTATCTGAAAATTTTAATTGGATGTGCTTGGGGAAATGATGGGCGTGGGGGGGAGGGGGCTAGTTACACCCCAATCACTTTTGACTACTAAAAAGGGCACTAGATCTTTAATTTCCAATTGAATGAGCCTGATTTGAAGTTTCTACGACAACGCCTTCTATAAAAACCTTATATGCCCTCAGGGCATAACTTAAAACCCTTGTTTTTGGGGGATTGTCCTTCTCAAAAACATGTTTTCTATCCAAAAATCAACTACGCTGAACAAAATGGCTATCTCAAAATTTCGATTGGCTGTGTTTGGGGGAATGATGGGCGTGGGAGGGGCTAGTTGCCCTTCAATCACTTTTGACTATTAAAAAGGGCACTATCCCTTTGAATTTCCAATCGAATGAGCCTTTTTTAAAGTTTCTACGACAACGCCTTCTATAAAAACCTTTTATGTCCCCAGGGCATATCTTAGAACCCTTGCCCTGAAGGTTCTGGGGGAGTGTCCTCCTCAAAAACATATTTTCTATCTGGAAATCAACTACGCTGAACAAAATAGCTATCTCAAAATTTTGAGATTGGATGTGTTTGGGGGAATGATGGGCGTGGGGGCGGGGGGCTAGTTGCCTTCCAATCATTTTTGACTATTAAAAAGAGCACTAGCCCTTTAATTTCCAATAAAATGAGCCTGTTTTGAAGTTTCTACGACAATGCCTTCTATAGAAACCTTATATGCCCCCAGGGCATAACTTAAAACCCTTGCCCTGAGGGTTGTGGGGGAGTGCCCTCCTCAAAAACATATTTTCTATCTGGAAATCAACTACGCTGAACAAATGGCTATCTGAAAATTTTAATTGGATGTGTTTGGGGAAATGATGGGCGTGGGGGGGGGGGCTAGTTACACTCCAATCACTTTTGACTACTAAAAAGGGCACTAGATCTTTAATTTCCAATTGAATGAGCCTGTTTTGAAGTTTCTACGACAACGCCTTCTATAAAAACCTTATATGCCCCCAGGGCATAACTTAAAACCCTTGACCTGAGGGTTGTGGGGGATTGTCCTTCTCAAAAACATGTTTTCTATCTAAAAATCAACTACGTTGAACAAAATGAATATCTCAAAATTTCGATTGGATGTGTTTGGGGGAATGATGGGCGTGGGGGGGGGGCTAGTTGCCCTCCAATCACTTCCGACTATTAAAAAGGGCGCTATCCCTTTGAATTTCCAGTCGAATGAGCCTTTTTTAAAGTTTCTACGACAACGCCTTCTATAAAAACCTTTTATGTCCCCAGGGCATATCTTAGAACCCTTGCCCTGAAGGTTTCTGGGGGAGTGTCCTCCTCAAAAACATATTTTCTATCTGGAAATCAACTACGCTGAACAAAATGGCTATCTCAAAATTTTGATTGGATGTGTTTGGGGGAATGATGGGCGTGGGGGCGGGGGGCTAGTTGCCTTCCAATCATTTTCGACTATTAAAAAGGGCACTAGCCCTTTAATTTCCAATCAAATGAGCCTGTTTTGAAGTTTCTACGACAATGCCTTCTATAAAACCTTATATGCCCCCAGGGCATAACTTAAAACCCTTGCCCTGAGGGTTTTGGGGAGTGCCCTCCTCAAAAACATATTTTCTATCTGGAAATCAACTACGCTGAACAAATGGCTATCTGAAAATTTTAATTGGATGTGTTTGGGGAAATGATGGGCGTGGGGGGGGGGGAGGGAGGCTAGTTACACTCCAATCACTTTTGACTACTAAAAAGGGCACTAGATCTTTAATTTCCAATTGAATGAGCCTATTTTGAAGCTTCTACGACAACGCCTTCTATAAAAACCTTATATGCCCTCAGGGCATAACTTAAAACCCTTGCCCTGAGGGTTGTGAGGGAGTATCCTCCTCAAAAATATATTTTCTATCTGCAAATCAACTACGCTGAACAAAATGGCTATCTCAAAATTTTGATTGGATGTGTTTGGGGGAATGATGGGCGTGGGGGGGGGGGCTAGTTGCCCTCCAATCACTTCCGACTATTAAAAAGGGCACTATCCCTTTGAATTTCCAATCGAATGAGCCTTTTTTAAAGTTTCTACGACAACGCCTTCTATAAAAACCTTTTATGTCCCCAGGGCATATCTTAGAACCCTTGCCCTGAAGGTTCTGGGGGAGTGTCCTCCTCAAAAACATATTTTCTATCTGGAAATCAACTACGCTGAACAAAATGGCTATCTCAAAATTTTGATTGGATGTGTTTGGGGAATGATGGGCGTGGGGCGGGGGGGCTAGTTGCCTTCCAATCATTTTCGACTATTAAAAAGGGCACTAGCCCTTTAATTTCCAGTCAAATGAGCCTGTTTTGAAAGTTTCTACGACAATGCCTTCTATAAAAACCTTATATACTCCCAGGGCATAACTTAAAACCCTTGCCCTGAGGGTTGTGGGGGAGTGCCCTCCTCAAAAACATATTTTCTATCAGGAAATCAACTACGCTGAACAAAATGGCTATCTGAAAATTTTAATTGGATGTGTTTGGGGAAATGATGGGCGTGGGGGGGGCTAGTTACACTCCAATCACTTTTGACTACTAAAAAGGGCACTAGATCTTTAATTTCCAATTGAATGAGCCTATTTTGAAGTTTCTACGACAACGCCTTCTATAAAAACCTTATATGCCCTCAGGGCATAACTTAAAACCCTTGCCCTGAAGGTTCTGGGGGAGTGTCCTCCTCAAAAACATATTTTCTAGCTGGAAATCAACTACGCTGAACAAAATGGCTATCTCAAAATTTTGATTGGATGTGATTGGGGGAATGATGGGCGTGGGGGGGGGGGGGGGGCTAGTTGTCCTCCAATCATCTTTGACTATTAAAAAGGGCACTAGAACTCTCGATTTCCAATCGAATGAGCCCCCTTTGAAGTTTCTACGACGAACCCTTCCATATGAAGTGCCTCTGGGGGGAAAAAAACAATAAAACATTGGAGCCGTATGGCCTTTACTATAGGCAACGCTACAGCGTTGCCTCTGATATGATAATTCTTTGTTGTTGTTTTTTGCTCTTTTTTTTCTTAAATGTTGAATCGAATATGTGTCATTTAATGTAAATAAAAGTCCAATAAGGTTAAGAAATTCCGCTCAGTTACTAATCAGTTTTTTTTAATATTCCTTAAAACTGAGCGATGTAACAACTTCCTTTCATAAATTAGAATACATTTATTAAAAAGCACACAAATTATAGCGTCGCAGTGGCAGAGCTAATTTTCTTTTAGCAACAATATAAAATGCTTATATCCTTATAAAACTTTTTGTGTCCATTAATCATCTCTGATTATGATTCGTTGCTTTATTTGTCATTAGTCATGTCAGCAACCCGACATTTTACAAATCCAGTAGGGTACTAACACAATCCTTTTGGTTTTGTCTGGCTGTCATAAGCTTAAATATTATGGTTCTAGTTCATCCGAGGTCCCACAGTTTACACGCATTTTAGTAGGGATCAAAACAGCTTAAGTCATTTATTAGCCTGTAAAGTCCAAAGAGTGGGTGCTTTTCAATACCTTTAACTTCATGCTAAGCATCATAATAGTTAATTACTGTTACGGATTTCAACCCTTCAGAGTTCAATTTGAGGAAGTTCATGAAGTGAAGAGAAAAGAAAATGACAAAAAACACATTGTCAATTTTGATTTCAATCCTTCTATTGTGCACTGGGGGGGAGAGGGGGGGGGGCTCAACAGTTTACTATTTTGAGGTTTTCTTAAACTGGTTTCCCGATTTCAATAAACTGATGTAATTTTATTTTCCAGCATCAGAGATTTTTAAGAAAGCAAGACGCTAAGAATGTGGACTAAAAAGAAGGAAAGGACTTTTAAATATTTCAATGCTATAACAATTCAACTGATAAAAATTTTGTTGATCCCCATCATAAAAAGTTATCCCACCCACAAAGTAATAAAGAAAAATAGGCTCCAATAAATAAAAAAGTGCTAAATTATGACGTTGCGAGAACGAGGAGATTTCTGAAACCAGCAACTTTCTGTGCAGCATTGTTAATTTTGCTATTAAACCTGGATTTTTATTCTAGCCTAAATATGAGACCTAACTGTCAAGGCACTACTGGTGACTACAAGGGACTGTAGTTTTTTGAATGCCTAAAATACATGCAAGGTGGTTTGGCATGGGAAGTTGAACCACAGGGAGACTTAGAAGAAAGGAGGTGAAGAAGGAGGACACTTTTCAAATTGTTTCAAGGGGACTTTTCAAATCCCCTAGATTTTGAATAAAGCACTTTTTTCTGGTACTTTCCTTGAAAATTCAAAAAAAACAATTGTCCATCTCCTAAATCTTGGTAATAACTTTCGTTTGCATCGTCCTTAATTGTTTTCTAATCCTTGCCCATCCTAGTTTTTCGTGCCCCTGATTGGTTTCCCGTTACTCTTTGGTGTATGCCCAAGCACTTTACAATAAAATTAACCGACGGCATGTTGGAGTACATGCATAAAAAGAAAAATTAAACCATAGTTTACACTGTTTTATTAGGACCAAAGTTAAAAAGTTTTTGGAGGACACTTTTCCCCAAATTTCAATATACTCCTTCTCTCTCCAAAATGAAGAAACTCTTTGCCTGAAAACTGGAACTGCTAAGCTGGAGCCCGGAGGCAAATTAACTGGAGCCCGGAGACAATAAAACTGGAGCCCGGAGACAAATTAAGATCATCACCTTAGCGCACATCAACCAACTCACTAGTCTAACCTGACCTATGCTAATCAGAGTTGGCAGATTTTTGATTCGTCATTGTGTCCCTGAGCAACCAAAAATGTGTCGTTTTTAGCTAAAATGTGTTCATCTTGAAATATGGTTTGAATAAAAAAACATTTTGAATAAAAAACATCTTAAATAAAAAATAAAACAGCTCTGATCCTGGCGTATGTGGTTCAAGACTTAAAATGATTGGCAACTCTTCCTGGGCCCTAGACTATGACAAATATTAATATAAACATTAATAAATATTAATATATTAATATAAACATTATATAAACAAATATTAATATAAACATTAATGACAAATATTAAAATTCCACTGGGTGCTGTCATGTTTTTTTTGGGAGAGGGAGCGATTTTGATGCAAGAGAGGTTGTATCACAGGGATCATATAACCAGCCATGGTATTGCTACCCACCATTTCAATGTCTTGTTTCGTTTCTCATCGCTGTTTTTTTTTCTTTAGATTCTCAATTTTGAAAACCTAGGGACATTTTCAACCGTACAAATAAAAATCGTTAGATTTTTCTACTAATTGCGTTTCTGTTGTCCAAACAAAAACTATTAACTAACATTGTTAGAGAATTTCTCCAGAATTAAATCATCGTTGGAGAATTTAAGGCGCAATATTCAAAAATCAGATAATGCAGCGAAGCAGGATGACTAATTCCCACATTAATAGAGATTTCACAGCTACTAATATTTTTTACAAAATTTCTGTATATATTGGAGACCAAATTTTACTCAATAAACCTTTATTTAAGGGAGACACAAACTATGTCGCCTTCTGCGACTTAGTCAATTTATTCACTTTTTTGTGCTGTCTTAAGCTCTGCCTAGACACTTAAACAATTCCTTAGATTTTCACGTATCATTTTCAAGAGTGTATTTTTGAATATCCCTCCTAATTATTATGTTTATTTGGATTGTTAGCTAAAAATTCTTTTCCCGCCTTCCTAGCAAAAACTGGGTGGCCGAAAAATAGCCTTTGGTCTCGGCATGTATCTCGGGAATCTGGTAAGCAAGTAGGACGGGGAGAGAAAATCTCCTTTCTTATTGTCAGTCTTGGAGATTTAGTCCAAGCGTGTGCGTGTGTCTCATGCAATTTATTACAATCTGAACGTGCATCAATAACATAAAATGTTTGAAATAGAAGAAACATTAAAGCGAAAACTGATAATACGATTGCTTTTTCATTGGGGAGTAGGATCTCTTTTTTACTTTAGCGGGTTTTTCGTGGGCTCTTCCACGGCCGTGGCTCCTAAGCTATGATTTGCACCGTCACTCCCATTACTTGGGGGCACTGTCTCCCCAGTTGACTGATCTTAGCAATAATAGGAAATCCTAGTAAAATTATTCTTGACAAAATTGACTCGCCAAAACTGTCCCATCTGCTCGATTAAATTCTCGACAGTGATTAATCTGACGTTCTTAAGGACATAAAGGAATTACTTGACATGACTGGAAGATCAAGATTGACTTTGAAAAATTTTATAAGCCTGAATTTGTCATGCGATTCGTTATCACCTTTTTGGGTATTTGTAAAGGAATATTAATTTCTCTGAATCCATACACAAATTATTGTAATTGTTTCCATTTTCAACAAGGCTGTTTGTCTTCTGCAATAGTAGCTTGAAAATTAATTACTTCATCACAACCCTTGTTTTTCTGTATTTACTTAAAACAGCAATGCAATCTAAAGTATTGTAATTGCCAAGACCTGGAATGCGTCTAAGAGATGGAGAAAGAGGAATAGGGTGAAAATAGTTTATACTTGCATAATGCTTGTATATGCATTGTTAAAAATCATTTAGTTTGAGAGATTTTTTGGGTGTTTTTGTATGCGACATACCTATATGTCGGTCCGTTATTTGTATGCTGTTTAATGTGGAGCCGTGAAGCCTATCATGACAACAAAGTATTATTTTAATCTTCTTCCTTATCCTCCTCTCATACACTTTGTTCTTCGGCATCTTCAAGTTCATTTGCTATTTGATCGAATTCTTATCAAACAGTTCGTGGTAACGAATAGAAAGTAAGGAGCTACCCAGCTCTATAGTAACTAAAACTCTAAAAAAAAATTTTGATACCAATAGACGCATCAAAAGAATCAGATTTTTATGCTAATTTCAAATATATAAGTTTCATCAAGTTTAGCCTTACCTATAAAAAGTTACGCGCCTGAGAAAATTTGCCTTATTTTCGAAAAAAGGTTGAAACACCCATAAAAGTCACAGAACCGTAATGAATGACAGCATCAGATTCAGCATATCAGAGAACTCTACTGTAGACGTTTCAAGGCATTTCAAGCTCCTATCTGCAAAAATGTGGACTTTTGTCGTTTTTGCCAGAAGAAATATCATGGATGCGTGTTTATTTGTTATTTTTTTTTCTTTGCCAGGGGTGATCGTATCGACCCAGTTATCTTAGAATATTGTGGGAGGGCTCATTCGAACGGAAATTAAAAGTTATAGTGCCCTTTTTAAGTGAACAAAAAAAGGGAGGGCAACTAGGTCCCCTCCCACGGTCTTTTTTTCCAAAGTCACCCGATCAAAATTTTTAGATAGTCATTTTGTACAGGATGGTCGGAAAATATAGTAACTATGTCTTTGAGGATAACTTAATTCCCCACAGCCACCTGGGGAAAGTCTACAAGTTATAAACTTTGCCCAATGTTTACGCATAGTATTGGTTATTGGGAAGTATACAAAAGTTTTCAGGAGGGTTTTTTTCTAGTATTGGGGGGGGGTCGGTTCAGGGGCAACGTGGGAGGATCTTTCTGTGGAGGAATTTTTATGGGGAAAGGACATTGCTATGAAGGGAGCACCGAATTCCCAGCATTATTTAAAAAAAACGATCAGAAATTAAACAAAAAACAAGTTTTTCAACTGAAAGTAAGGAGCAACATTAAAATTGGGTTCGCCCAAAAGTAAATACCTCACTCTTTACGCTAAAGTTTTTTTTATTACTTTCATAAGAGTTATTTATTCTAATTAACGGCCTTTGTGATTAAGTGGTTATTTTTAAAGAATTGGAACAAAACTCGAACTTTAGCGTAAAGAGTGAGGTATTGACTAAGGATCGCACCCCTTAATATACGTAATAAAAATATACGAATATAGAAGTTCGTTACGGAATTTAACTCGTAAGTTACGTATCATAGGCAGCGCAATAGCACTGTCTAAGTAAAGAACGATGTTGGCACAATGTAGTATTTATTTATTAATTTTTTTTTTTAAACCAGGGCACTTCGTACCGTAGGAGTTGTCGTAGAAACCTCGAAAAGGGCTCATTCAATTGGAAGATGAAAGGCGTGTGCCCTTTTTAATAGCCGAAAGCGATCGGAAGGCAACTAACGCCCCTTCCCCGCCTACCATTTCCCCAAACACAACCAATCAAAATTTTGAGATAGCCATTTTGTTCAACTTAGTTGAAAGTTCTGGAAATTAGGTCTTTGAGTATGACAGCCCCCCCCCAGAGCCCTCAGGGCAAGTGGTATGAGTTATGCCCTGGGGGCATATAGGTTTTTATAGAAAGCGCTGTCGTAGAAACTGCATAAAAGCCTCATTCGATTGAAAATTCAATGAACTAGTGCCCCTTTTAATAGTCGAAAGTGATTGGAGAGCAACTAACCCCCTCTCACGCCCATCATTTCCCCAAACACATCCAATCAAAATTTTAGATAGCCATTTTGTTCAACTTAGTTGAAAGTTCTGGAAATTAGGTCTTTGAGCATGACAGTTCCCCCCCCCCAGAGCCCTCAGGGCAAGTGGTATAAGTTACGCCCTGGGGGAATATTGGTTTTTATAGAAAGCGCTGTCGTAAAACTTCAAAAAGGGCTCATCCGATTGTAAATTGAAAGGGCTAGTACGCTTTTTAATAGTTAAAAGTGATTGTAGGGAAACTAACCCCCCTCTCACGCTCATTATTTCCCCAAACACATTTTCATAGAAAGTCTTGTAGTAGAAACTTCAAAAATGATTCATTCGAATAGAAATTGAAAGGGTTTGTGCCCTTTTTAGTAGTCAGAAGTGACTGGAGAGCAACTAACCCCCCTCTCACGCCCACCATTTCCCCAAACACTATCCAATCATAATTTTGAGATAGCCATTTTGTTAAACGTATTTGAAAAGTCCGAAAATTATGTCTTTGAGGATTACAGTCCACCCACAGCATTTAGGGCAACGGTTGTAAGTTATACCCTGGGGTCCATATAAGGTTTATATACTTCAAAATGGGTTGCCCTCCTAATCTCCTTAGAAACTTCAAAATGGCTCATTCGAATGGAAATTGAAAGAGCTAGTGGCCTTTTTAGTAGTCAAAAGTGATTGGAGGGCAACTAATCTCCCTCTCATGCCCACCATTTCCCCAAACACATACAATAAAAGTTTTGAGATGTACATTTTGTTGAATGTAGTTGAACAGTCCGGAAATTATGTCTTGAGGATGACACTTCTCCCAAAGCTCTCTGGGAAAGGGTTGTAAGTTATTCCCTGGGGGCATATAACGTTTTTACAGAAAGCTTTGTCGTAGAAACTTAAAAACAGGCTCATTCAATTGGAAATTGAAAGGGCTAGTACCCTTCTTAATAGTCGAAAGTAATTGGAGGGCAACTAACCCCCCTCTCACGCTCATCATTTCCCCAAACACATCCAATCAAAATTTTGAACTAGGCAGTTTATTCAAGGTAGTTGAAAGATCCGGAAATTAGGTCTCTGAGGATGACACTCCCCCCACAGCCCTCATGGCAAGGGTTGTAAGTTATACCTTGGCGGTGTATAAGGTTTTTATAGAAAGCGCTGTCGTATAAACTTCAAAAAGGGCTCATTCGATTGGAAATTGAAAGGGCTAGTGCTCTTATTAATGCTCAAAAGTGATGCGAGGACGAATGCCCACTCCCCTCACGCTCATAATTTCCCCAAACACTTCTGATCAACATTTTGATATAGCCAATTTTTTGAAGGTAGTTGAAGGGTCCAGAAATTATGTACTTGGGTATGACGACCCCCTCCCCACAACCGTCAGTACTAGGGTTGTAAGTTATTCCCTGGGGGCATAAGAGGTTTTTTATAGAAAGTGTTGTTGTAAAAACTTCAAAAAGGGCTCATTTTTTGGAAATTGAGAGGGCTATTACCCTTTTTAATAGTCGAAATTAATCGGAGGGAGAATCATCCCCCAAAACCCATCATTTCCCCAAACATTTCCAATAGAAGATTTTGATATATTCATGTTACATCCAGACCTTTCAACACAGTTGAAAGGTCCCACAACCCCCCAGGGCCCCGGGGCAGGCGTTGTAAGTTATTCCCTGGGGTATATATGGTTCATATGAAATGAATGCTAGTATAAATTTCAGAGAGGGCTCATTTGACTGGAAATTGAAAGTTCGAGCTCACTTTTTAATAGTCAAAAGAGATCCGAGGGCAACTAGCCCCCCCCCCCCCCGCCCTCTTTTCCCAAACCCATCTGATGAAAATTTTGAGATAGATATTTCGTTAAAAATAGTTCAAAGGTCGGATAAGAAAAACTCCGTGTCAATACAGCCCCCCAGGGCCCGGGGAAAGGTGTTCTAAGTTACGCCCTAAAGGCATGTATGGTTCTTAAGAAAGGAAGGCTCCTATAAACTCCATAGAGGGCTCATTTGATTGGAAATTGAAAGTTA
Organism: Artemia sinica; assembly: GCA_027921565.1. Taxonomy (NCBI): domain Eukaryota; kingdom Metazoa; phylum Arthropoda; class Branchiopoda; order Anostraca; family Artemiidae; genus Artemia; species Artemia sinica. Next base: position 13,778,759 of record CM051257.1, read on the forward strand.
TAGTTCAATTTTTAAGAGTCAAGAGATTCTAGGGCAACTAGCCCCCCCCCACGCCCTTTTTTTCCCCAAATCCATCCCCTACAAATTTTGAGATAGTCAGTTTTTTGAAAATTGTTCAAAAATAGATAACAAAAACTCCGGTGTCAACACAACCCCCAGGGCCTGGGGGATAGGCGTTGTAAGCTATGTCCTGGGGCCGTATATCGTCCTTATGAAAGGGATGCTCGTATAAACTTCAGAGAGGGCTCATTGAATGGAAATTAAAGGTTCTAATTCACTTTCTCAGAGTAAAAAAAAGATCGGAGGGCAACTAGCCCCTCCCGCCCTTCATGCGCTTGGGTTTATCGATGAGATGAGATTAGATGATAAGAGATGACTTTTATTTTCAACTAATAATTACATCATACTTAACTGGCGCTTACCACATTTTTTAAATAACATTATCAACAAACGTAGAAATGGTAAGAACATATGACGTTTTATTAAGCCACTATTGTGGCTTGAGCAGCGTCACACAATCTTTCATCATAAACCAAACTCATTCACTCTTCCTACTCTTTTCATACCATTCAATACAATTTAACTCTCCCGAAAAAAAAAAAAAAATATTCAATTCCCACCCAACAAAAACTTTATTAATCTAATTTTAAACTGAAACTGGTTTTCTGACTCCCTAATGCTCTCCGAGAAACCATTCCACAAATTAACTGCATAATTTCTAATTGCAAAACCAGATCGGCTCGTACTCCTTACTTCTGAGACTAAGCTTCCACGACCTCTAGTCCTATGATGATGGTAATCAGAATTAAACTTAAAAAAATCTCTAAAATATTCTGGAGATAATCTATTAAGCACTTGGTAAGTAAACACTCCCGCCTGATGGTCCCTGATCTGATGAACATTTAAAATTCTAAATCTGATAAAACATTCATGCGTGTGCTCATACTGAACAAACTCACCCAGCACTCGAAGCGCCTTATCCTGAAGAATCTGCAGTCTTTTAATATTTGAAGAAAAATCAGATGCATAAATACAGCAATCATAAACAATAAAAGGATGAAAAGCAGTAGGATATACATTTCTTATAACAGTTAAAGGTAACACCTGTTTTAAACACTGCATACACTCCAAGACCTCGTGCAAGTTTAGAAGAAATCATATTTATGTGTTTCTTCCAAATAAAATTATTATCAACATGAAATCTTAAATATTTATTTTCAAAAACCTGTGAAAGCCACAAATTTTCAAATACTATAGAAGCACTATTTACAATTTTTCCTACCCTACTAAAAATCATATAATATGTCTTAGTAGTATTAACAGCAAGGTAACTCAAAGAGGTAAACACCAAAAGGTTTTCCAGCGTTCGGTTTGCTTTATCCACTAGTTCTTCCAGTGACCGTGCAGAAATCTTCAACGTAGTATCATCTGCAAATGCTGTAACAGTTGCTTCAGGCATGTAGAACCTCAGAGTATCGACGTATACGATAAAGAGTAATGGACCCAGGACTGAGCCCTGTGGAACTCCACATTTTACAGGATAGACTTCACTAACGATGTCACCTAACATTACTTTAGTTGACATTCCATACAAATATGATTTAAACCAACCCAAGCAAACATATTTTATCCCCAGACTAGATAGGTGACACAGCAACAACTCAAAATCCACAGTGTCGAAGGCTTTTTTGAAGTCGTCAAAGATCGTTAAAGAAATAAAACCTTTTTCTAGAGCTCCATTGACTACATCCAGAAGATGGTGAACAGCATGGCTAGTAGAATGTTTACTGCGGAATCCGAATTGGCTGTCACACAATATTCCTAATTTATCCAAATATTCATACAGTCTCCTGTGAATTATCTTTTCATAGATTTTAGAAAAAATGGGCAATAACGAAATCGGTCACCAATTCGATAGTTCCTGTTTGTTGCCTCCTTTATACAATGGTATTACCTTTGCAACTTTAAGACCACTAGGGAATTCACCGGTCTGGAGTGATAGATTTATCAAATGAAGTAGACAAGGTAATATATAAACTAGGATAGCATTTACAGCTCTAAGATTAAGTCCATCTATTCTGGCCGAGTTGGACTTCAGTCTTTTCCCTGTGCTCTCGATCTCCTTTGCTGTGCACTTCTCGACCGAAACTATGCACCCTTCGCCTCGATTATAAATAAAAGACTTCTCCAGATGTCTTCCAGACTTTTTAGCTACTTCTTCCTTAATACTTGCGCCTATGTTCGTGAAATATTTTCCGAATTCATCTACCATTTCCTGTTTATCAGTGATTTCACTTCCATTCACCAACAGACTCTTTACTCCATCATTATCATTAGTCTTCCCTTTTAAAACCTCATTTATTAGTCGCCAGGTTCCTTTTGCATCACCACTTTTACCATCAAAAGTAGAAGCATAATATGTTTTTTTCTCACTACGACGCTTATGGTTAACTTTGTTTCTCACTCGCTTAAATTTTTCTAATAAACTCACATTTTTCGGGCTCTGTAAATGTTTTTCAAAAAGCTGGTTTCGCATTTCCATCATTTCAAGCAATTCTGTGGTCACCCACGGCTCATTTTTCTTGGCTCATTTTTCTTTTTCCTCATTTTCTTCAGAGGACAAGACACCTCATATACCGGTAAGAGAATATTCATAAACCTGTCGAACGCTGTAATTGCGTTTTGCTCTTCGCTAGCTTCATCCCATGCTATAGTACTAACTTGCTCTTTCAGCTTTCTCAAGTTATTATTTCTCATATTTCTATAAACTCTCTTACTTAGGTTTTTCACCGAAGTTTTAATATTATTTATCATACAAACAATCGGTAGGTGGTCAGAAGCAGGTTGAAGGAGAACATCACACAATGCTTGCTCAATACATATAGTATTCTGAAGATACAAATATGTTATCAATTAAGACTGCCGACTAATCCTGAAGATCAAATATGTTATCAATTAATATGCCGACTATCGGATGGATAAACCCATTCGATAAAAATTCGAGGTGACCATTTTGTTAAAAATAGTTCAGACCTCAGATATTAAAAATCCGGGATCTACACAACCCAGGGTGCCCAGATGCCCAGGGACAGGCGTGTTAGTTATACTTTAATGTATTTGTCTGGTATACCATACAAGGATAAAACCTTTGCTAAAGCTCCTCTATCAACAGAATCGAACGCTTGCTCATAATCTATAAACTAAGGACCAAAGGTGTTTGAAAACTTAGGCACTTCTCAATTATTAACCTAAGAGTGAAAATTTGGTCAACACATCCTCTACCTTTTCTAAAACCGCACTGCTCTTCTCTTAAAACTTTGTCTACGGCATCTCTCAGTCTAAAAAGTATCATATTACTAAGCAATTTGCTACCTACAGAGACCAGACTAATGCCTCGATAATTACCACACTCACTTTTATCACCTTTCTTATAAAGTGGCTTAATTAAGGTTTTCCTAAAATCATTAGGTACTTCCCTTTTTCAAAAATCATATTCATAATCTCCAATAACTTATTTCTAACCTCAGAGCCACCATATTTAAGAAACTCATTTACTACCCTATCAGCACCTGGAGCCTTATTATTCTTTAATCCTTTTAGTACTGTTTCTAATTCCTCCTCACAAAACAAATCTTCCTTCACATCCAAGGTATCACAAACTTTTTTCATTTTCCTCTATATTTTTTCCCTGCAACTCTATCTCGGTTAAGCAAATTCTCAAAATGTTCGGCCCATCTCGCTTTAGCTTTTGTCTTATCGCTAATTGCCACCCCATTCCTATCTTTAACTGGGACAAGTCCGGATTGACTACTACCTCTCAATTTGTTAACATGCCAGTACAATATTTTACTATTATGCCGTCTAGCTGCATCTTCTAAATCCTCGGCAATTTTATCCATGGCCTCCACTTCACACCTCCTTAGTTCATATTTCAATGCTTTCTCCACTTTCTTTACATTTCTTTTGTTTTCATGTGATCTATCACTCAGATAATTCTTGTACAAGTCCTTTCTCCTTCTATTAAACTTAAAGCTTTTTCACTAATATTCTTAGCTGCAGTTCTAGCTTTCTTCCCTAATACACCTTCAGCAACTTCACAAATTATTTTTCTAAAATTATTCCAACCATCAGATAATAAAACTCCAAGACTGACACAAACCAATTTTTTCACTTTGATATAGTTACTTTGATATCAGTTTTGATACTTTGATGAACATTTGATTTTTTTTAAGTTTGATTTTGAAATAAGGGATTTTTAAAAACTTGAAACTTTTTGCAATCAAAACCAAACAAAAATTAATTAAAAAAAAAACTTTCCGTAAAATAAGTTTTTCAAAGAAAAGTTAAGACCATTTTAAACTTAAGCTCAGCAGATACAAATAACTTTTAAAATTCAAACTCAGAACAACCAGAAATTACTATTAAAGAATAAATGAAACCCAAAACGAACAGAAATTAAATAAACAATCATAGCAAAAAACATACAACAAGTAATAATATAAATGAATAAATAGATCTTAAAGCGAGTAATGCTTAGATTGAATATGAAAATCAAGCTTAAAACGAAAAAAATATTTTTCTTTTGAAGTATAAATGAAACTTAAGAACGAACATAAATTAAATAAACAGTCAATGCAAACAAATAGACAATAGCTATTAATGTAAATGAATAAATGAATCTCAAAACGAGTGAAACTCGTGCTTGAAACGAACAAAAATCACTACAAACAAGAGTTTGGGTATCGCCTCCTTCTCTCACTGTAAAAGTTTAAAACTTACTGCGTCATTGGCGCTTTACTGAAAACTATATGTACCTTGGACAGTCTTTGAAAGTATAAACAACATCAAATTGAATATTTGATGCATAATGATATTAGTTGTTGAAAGATCCATCAGTTCAAGAATTTATTTCACTGAAATTTTATTTTTATTTTCAATCCTGTAAGAGCTGGAAAAGAAAATATTTGTAATATAATTCGTTTCCAGTTAAGCGCCAATGACGCAGTAGGCTTTTGGTTATTATTTAGAGTTATATTTATTACAAGTTTTATTACAAGGAAGGGTGCAGTATCCAAACTCTTGTTTGTAGTGAAACTATATTCGTCTTGAACAACTTTAGAAATAACTAATAACATTAAACTGAATATTTGATGTATAATGATATTAATTGCTGAAAGCTCATCAGTTCAAAGTTTTTACAATAAGTTTAATGTTTATTTTATGAAAGGGGCTGTCCCCTCCTCAACGCCTCGCTCTTTACAATAAAGTTTTTTTTTATTGTTTTGAAAAACAGAGTTGTGAGAAACAGTCAAACTTTAGCGTAAAGAGCGAGGCGTTGAGGAGGGGACAGCCCATTTCATATACGGAATAATTTACGTTCGTTTTAAATTTTAATTTTGCTCCTTACTTTCAATTAAAAAAACTTGTTTTTTTATTTAATTTCTGAACTTTTTTAAATTAATGCAGGTTTTGATTTTACTTTTGGCAGGTTTGAATTTTGACAGGTTGGACTAAACTTAATTGTATATTTGAAATCAGCATAAGAATCCGATTCTTTTCATGTGTCTATTGGTATTGAAATTCTGTTTTTTAGAGTTTCGGTTACTATTGAGCCAGGTCGCTCCTTACTTACAGTTCGTTACCACGAACTGTTTGATTTGAAAAATGACTTGTTTTTTGTTTCAAACGTTACTATAGGGTATATAGCGTACCTCTAAGCTATTGGTGAAACCAGGCCATGTGAACTATATTTTATGATGGTATTAGGCAGGGGGGTATCCCGGATTTTTTGTTGGGGAGGGTTATTTTTTTTTTGGGGGGGGGGGGGGGCAAAAAGTTTAAAAATACATAAAAAATTTGTTTATAAACATTTTTGCTATGTTTTTACGAGTCGGACAAACATTTCGTGTGGGGAGGGGGTCCAAACACCCCACAGCCTCATCCCCTGTATATGACCTTGGTATTATGTAACAATATCGTGCGGAGTAATTTAGTTGTTCACTATGTATTTAGGTGTATTTAGTTGTGGACTATGTAAATATGCTATTTCTTCTTTCTTTTTAGGGTAGAAACATTTGTCTGCGTGGTATTAACAACACAACGAATATAAATAATAGTACAACGTATTAGCATGTTGACTCAGTTTCTTTATTATTTCAGTTCAGGGGTGCAAAAACACATAAAATTATTGGACAAAAAGTAAGAAAAAAAATGATACTTATTTAGTTGCCAGTAAACACGCGAGAAGTGAAGTTTGGTTGATGCTAATGAAATAAAACGAAGTATGATAAAAATATAATAGTTTAGAAACAAATTTGGGCTAAATATTTGCACATTAGGGGTGGGGTGGGGTGTTGGTAAAGCATATCATATATTAAATACATAACCTAATCTAACCTAACACAACCTAGCCTAACGTAACCTAACTTAGGTACCTTTTTTTGCCCCTTCAACACCAAAAAAACTAAAGTTTAAATATTTGTCACAGGGTAAGCAATGCCTCACTAGGCAGCGAAAACCTGTTTTTCATATAGTATCTTTGACATTTGGATGCAGTTCTTCTCGCGTGTTTACTGGCTACTAAACAAGTACCGAAAAAATCTTCAGCACATTTTTTATTTTAGAATTAGGAAAGTTTTTCGCTACATGATCGCATAGGATTTGGGTGAAGTTAATAAGGGAATTTGTATTATTTTGAGAAAAGAAAGAAAAAAAAAGATACAAGAAATCTTGTAATACAAAAATGAGTAAAAAAAAGAATTGTAGTCTTTGAAAATATACTGTCAGGTCAAAGAGATTAAGGAGATTAATCTGACTTATTTAAGGTGAGTGTAAAAAGGGAAGTTTTATGGAATTGGGGAAGTTTCTGAGTAGCCAGTGTTTTATGGCTATCCATCGAATGCAGATATATTTTTGGCTCTTCATTTTGAAAAGCTATTCTGAAAGTTCGGATCAATGACGTAATAAGAAAGGGGCTAGCAGCTTTAAACTCCTCTCCCTTAAATATTTCCCTAAGTCGTCAATGGGCCGTAAAAATGCAGATAAAATATTGCGTATTTCTCGTAAAAAAATATCGCTTTGGATCGTGAATTGATCTTAAAGATGCAGGCAAAAACCCTTACTCCTCGAACCAAATTTTTCGGTGAACCTCACTTAAAAAATAATCATTTTGGTACCCCCCCCCCCAAAAAAAAAAAATCCTGGATACCTGGTACAGATGACTGCCCTATAAGCTCAGTGTGATTGTTCATGGGGCTATTAAAGGGTGTTAATCATAACCCTTAACTATCGATGAAACCAGGCTATGTGCATTTTACATTTAGTATTGTTTGCGTACATTAGTAGAGCAATGTAGTTGCATTAAAGCCGTTCTTTCGTAACTAATTACCATATACTTATAGTAGCGTGCATTTAATCAGATGATCTAAGTCTCGACCATTCTTCTTCCAATATCAACGATCACACAATGGTTTGAAGTCCGTATCAATGAACGGTTGATAATATCAACATCAGTCTGCAAGACTCTTGATGGATCAATTATGTCCTCTATTTCTTGCTAAACTTGTTCCAGAGCACTTAACAGCAACATATGTTTTATAGTTTTTTTTTTAGTGTATCTTTAAACGAGAGTAGGTAAAAAAAATAAACACAATTTTAGCATTTTGATATCCTGAAAAGGCATAATTAGTTGTTTCCGACCTTTCTCTGATTGCTCACGCAAATGTAAAGCCTTGAACAGGCTACAAACAATTTTTTAACGTTTTGCGCAATGATTTTTAAGGTTATGCCTACAGGTCTTTACTACAGATTTACTTTTATGACACTTGGCAATGCCAAGTATCGTTTGCTAGCTCAGATGAAAATAATTAAGTAATTAAAAAGATCATCATAGTTCCAGCAGTAGCTGCAACCTAACCAACAACGAAGCTTGGCTCATAGCATGCACACATATAGGAGCTTTTATAGGAGGCGGGAAGGAGGGAAATAATATTTGTTGGGGGTAATTTGAAAAGAGTGCCCAGGAACTCGGGAAAAATTAGAATTTCGAAGAGTACGGTCCCAGAGATCCACCCCACGTACGTCTCTGTTGCATAGTAACCGAAAATTTAAAATCGTTTTTTCATAGGAACTGTTTGAACTGACTTGAACCCAGTCAGTTATGTGCAATCCTTCAATGTCTTCTATTTTGTGGGGACTTGGTTTCAAATCTTACAATGAGCAATTTTTAAAGTTTTGTTTTCTTCTTTGCGAACTTTCAAGCTGGTTTTATAATGCCTACTGATTAATTAAAATAAATACTGCCAATCACTTTGTGGCATAAATTAGTTTTACATATTTTATTATTGAGTAGTATTTCCTTTCTGTTTCTTAATGTTATAGAATCCTTTCCTTAATAAAGGACAACCCTTTTTCTTAAGGGGAAACAAAACCATATTTTCATGAAATATTTAAAAACAAAATGAAATGGTAACGTCGCTCTTTATTGACATTTAAACAAATTGTCGCTAGGTAATTCAATTTGACTGAAAGTTCAGCTTTTATTTTGGAAAATAAACATTCATTTAAGAGTAAGTCTACCATCACCATAGCAAGAACATTAGAAATAAGTGGAAGGTTGTAAAAATTGTTAAATCTCCTTAAAATTGTAAAATCTGTTGCTTTTACTTTGTGGGTTTATACCCCTGCCTAAACTATGGAAATAAAGGCCTTGCTTGTATCCAAAAATCTTGTGATTTTTCCGCTTATTTATTGTTTATAAAATGGGAAAAAAGTTCCCGCATAGAAAGGTAAGCCGTTCAAGAAAGTTACCATGAAAAAGATTTTTACCGCAACAAAAAACTTACCAGATAAGTTTGTCACCTACTTTCCTTTGGTATCACGCGAACTCCAAATGACACAGTCAGAGAAACCATTTGCGGTGGGCTTGGGCTTATTGTTGCCCAGTCCCTAAGAAATATGCCACAAAATTCTTGGGAATTTTCTAAGAAAAATGTACTGCTTCAGGCTATAGCTAAATTCCTTCCACCTGTAGGACTCTGGCCCTTTAGAGATATACTTTGAGTATCTCTTTGAAGAAGGCGGGGTGAAGAATCTCTAGATTTTTCGCAACTTCAGGTAAAATTTCATATCTTAACTATTTGAAGCATTTTACGATGTTTTGCAAATCTTTTAAATCTTGAGGCTTAGAGAGAACAAGAGCCCGTAGCCCTCTCCAAACTCAGACATGTGTGTAACGAAGCTATTATGTAGAATTACGTGAAACTAAACCAACGTTTAATATTTTATGACAACGGAACAATCACTCCACAATAATATCTTTGTTTTATCCAATTAAAACCATATTAAATCAACCCTTGGTGCCATAATTTTTGTATATATGGGCAATTATGTTCAGATTGGTACTCAGTTTGACTTTTAAGCCAAGAAATAAAATAGAACTTGATACGCCTTTCTTTTATGGCCCGCTTAATATGTCAGAGGGACTAAGTGAGGCCTTGCCGTAGATAAGTCTAAGTTTAAAACTTGGGGTTAGCAAGACTATAGAGAGGCATTCAAGCCAATCTTCAAAACTAAGAATTTATTCGGTACTTTCCCATTATATGGGCAAGTCGGCTATAGAAAGTCGAATGAATGCAGTGATGGAGACTCGTAAAGCGGGTAATTGTTATCTAAATTGATGGAAGAGCGTGGTTTCTCATTGACTTTACAACATTTAAACTGTTGTTTTTTGGGGTTTAGGGGGAGAAAAAGGTACCTAGGTTAGGTTAGGTTACGTATTTAATATACGCAATGCTTTACCCCCACCCCCACCCCTAATGTGCAAATATATAGCCCAAATGTGTTTACAAACTATTATATATTCATCCTATTTTATTTTATTTCATTAGTATTAACGAAACTTGACTTTTTAGAAGTGCTCATATAATGGGAAAGTACCCTTTATTCATTAGGACCTTAATCATGAATTTATCGATCCAAGAGTATGGCTGATGTGACAAACTTTTTCAGGATTATCATAAACTACGCTTGGTCCCCCTCCACTTTTTAAGGGGGTGGGTGTTTTTTGTGCCCCAATTTCCAAGACATTTATTGTACGCTTTACCAAGACAGCATAACTTCGCTTGCTCCTGCACCTTTATTTTGAATCCCTTCAACCCTTCAGTAACGACACTCCGTTATAAGTTTGGAAATTGGATTTTCAGACCACAGGATATCTTATTGAAAAGCTAAGATGGCGGATTCGTCCAACAAGTAAGTCACTAATGTTCCGCAACCTCGCTTTAACACGACTAGCCCCTGCTCTGGGAAGTAACAAATTTAGCATCCTGTTTCAGGCGTGACCAACCCTTCCTTGACAAAGAAGTCAACACTAAGACCAAAGATAAAATTGTTTACTCAACACATCCCCTTGATCACGTGCTTGTAAACAACCCCGTATATCCTTTCCTGAACAAATTTGTTCGTCATTTAAGGATTATTGCAAGGGTATTTTAGAAATATGGAGAAACATCGAAAAGGCATTATTGGGGTTGACCATGATGGATTCAAATGAATGCATCTGTTTGCTTCTTGTCTCAACAAATCGACAGACTGAAAAATTGAAACTGATAGCTTCACTTTGACTGGTTTTGGCTCTATAGTGCTTTTCAGGCAGTTTCCCTTTTATTCAAGTCATTAGAGACGTTTCCGAAATACTGTTTTGACTTGCTTTGCTGAAATTTGGGAAAATCACATTCAGTGTTGACACAAATGAAAAAATAACTTTTGATCCACTATTTAAATTTTTGGTTTCTGCGCAAGCATCATTTTTTTAAGCAAATAGTATAATATCTAGGCTGTGTCTTTAATTTTAATAAAGAAAAAATATTGACAGCTTTTTTCAAATAAGGCATTTTTCATTTTTATTTTTAGTTTATCCCGGGTTTAAAGTAAAATAGACTTTGACAATATTGGAAACCTTAATTTTAGTGCGCTATATTGTAAGGCTATGTACAAGGCCATACCCAGGATTTTTTTTCGGAGGGGGTTTTACTCAAAGATTTTTTTTTTTTGGGGGGGGGTTACACAAAAAAAAATTCAAAAAACGCCCACAAAATTTGTTTATATCCATATTTGTTACGTTTTTAGAAGTCAAAAAAACATTTCGGGGGGGGGGGGGGTTAACACCTCTAACCTACCCCACCCCTACAACAACCCCATCCCCACCCCTAGGTACGGCTTTAGCTATGTAAGTAACATCTACTTGAAGCAAACACCATTTTGGAAATATCTCTAGTACCTGAAAATAAATGAGGATTTATCCTATTGGTTACATGGAGACAAAAAAAGTTTGATTTAATTTAATTATGATTTATTTAAGTATCAATAATTATTCACTAGAATACTTCATTTTAGAAAGATTTTGTAGAACTTTTAAAACAGCTTATTATTCTAATTAAACAGCCCCTGTATTTCAAGAGTCGTTCTTAAATGATTGGAACGAAAAGTCAAACTTTAGCGTAGAGAGCGAGTTATTGAGGAGAGGCAGCCCGCTCATATATTTAAAAATTTCTGTTTGTTATAAGTTTGAATGTTACTCCTTACTTTCAGTTGAAAAAAGTTATTTTTAAAAAATTAATTAACGAGAAATCCAAACCCTAAATATAATGTTTGATTAAAATACATGAAAAAAACGTAGTAATCATGCTTATTCTAAATATGTTACTATGATTTATGTTACTCATGATTGATATTAGCATACGAAACTCAGAGGTAATTACAGAAACAAGAAGAAAAACTCCCCAAAAAGTGATGCGATTTTGACGGAAACTGTGGATAGAAATTCAACGTGTACAAAGTCATCAGCTACAAAATGTGGAATTTCTCGTTTTTCTTTTGAATTTTATGAAAATCCAGATGATTGCGGATTTAACCTCCGATCCTTCGTTAGGAAGAATGTATATACCATGAACATATGATGAAGCGTGTGGTTTGAGTGCTGAGGGGGCAAAAATTCCGAAAACGATAGTTAAAGATGGATAATTTTGCTTTGTTTTGAAAAGTAAATACATTAAATAAGCTCTTTTTCTCGAAACATGTGCAAAAGTAACTTTTCAAACAGTTCGTGATAACGAACTGTAAGTAAGGAGCGACTCAGCTCAATAGTGACCGAAACTTTAAAAACGGAATTCTGATGTCAATAGATACATCAAAAGCCTGAGAAAATTTGCATTATTTTCAAAAAAGGAGGAAACATCCCCTATAAGTCATAGAATCTTTATGAAAATCACACCAACAGATTCAGCGTATCAGAGAACCCTTATGTAGAGGTTTTGAGCTCCTATCTGCATAAATGTGATTTTTTTTTTGGCCAGAAGAAAGATCACGGATACATGTTTATTTGTTTTTTTTTTCGTTTTTTTTTTCTCCAGGGTGATCGTATCGACCCAGTGGTCCTAGAACGTCGCAAGAGGGCTCGTTCAGACGCAATTAAGAATTCTAGTGCGTTTTTTAAGTGACCAAAAAATACAGACGTTTTCAGGGGGGATTTTTTCTGGTCGTGGGGGTGGGTGGGTCGGGGGTTACGTGGGAGGATCTTTCCATAGAGGAAATTTTTATGGGAGAAGGGATATTGCTATGAAGGAGGTGCCGAATTTCCCAGCATTATTGAAAAAACGATCAGGAATTAAATAAATAAAAAAAATTAACTGAAAAACTTTTCAACATCAAAACTTAAAACGAACAGAAACTATTACGTATATGATTGGGTTCACTCCCTAGTCAATACCTCGCTCTTTACGCTAAAAATTTCTTAGGACTTTTATAAGAGCTATGTATTCTAATTAACGGCCTTTGTGATTAAGGGGTCATTCTCAAAGAATTGGAAAAAAAATCGAACTTTAGCGCAAAGAGCGAGGTATTGACTAGTGGATGAACCCCCTAACATACGTAAAAAGAATATACGAATATAGAAGTTCGTTACGTAAGTTAATTCGTATGTTACGTATATTTATTACTAATAAAAACGTTCGTAGACAAAATTTAACAACTTTCGAGAAAGTCATTTAGCCAAAACAAAGTAAAATTGATATGCAAATTTTGTTTTAATTATTCATGTACGGTGAGCCAAATCAAAACCTGCATTAATTTAAAAACATTCAGAAATTAAATAAAAAACAAGTTTTTTTAACTGAAAGTAAGGAGCGACATTAAAACTTAAAACGAACAGAATTTATTCCTAATATGAAAGGGGTTGTCCCCTCCTCAACGCCTCGCTCTTTACGCTGAAGTTTTACTCTGTCTCTCAATTTTATTTTTTAAAACAATAAAAAACTTTTGCGTAAAGGGCGAGGCGTTGAGGAGGGGACAACCCCTTTCATATACACAATAATTTCTGTTCATTTTAAGTTTTAATGTCGCTCCTTACTTTCAGTTTAAAAAAAACTGTTTTTTTTTGTTTAATTAGAGTAAGAAGAAAGTGACCTCTGTCTGTCCTAGCAAAAGCGTATACAATTGAAGCTCATTAGTTAAAATCCTTAAAAGTAGTAAATCGCTATTTACAGTTAAATTTATTCTTGCTATATTTAGTTTTATACTCACGGCTGGATTAAGACTAGATCAAACAGTTCGTGGTAACGAACTGTAAGTAAGGAGCGACCCAGCTCAATGGTAACCGAAACTCTAAAAAACGGGATTTTGATACCAATAGATACATCAAAAAGAATCAGATTTTAATTCTGATTTCAAATATATAAGTTTCATTAAGTTTAATCTTACCCATCAAAAGTTACGTGCCTGAGAAAATTTGGCTGATTTTCGAAAAAAGAGGGAAAGACCCCCTAAAAGTTATAGAACCTTAATGAAAATCACACCATCATATTCAGCGTATCAGAGAACCCTACTGTAGAGGTTTCAAGCTCCTATCTACAAAAATGTGGAATTTTCCATTTTTTGCCAGAAGAAAGATCACGGATGCGTGTTTATTTGTTTTTTTTTTTTTTTTTTTTTCTCAGGGTGATCGTATCGACCCAGTGGTCCTAGAATATCATGGGAGGGCTCATTGGAACGGAAATTAAAAGTTCTAGTGCCCTTTTTAAGTGACCAAAAAAAAATGGAGGGCAACTAGGCCCCCTCCCACGCTCATTTTTTTCCCAAAGTCACCCGATCAAAATTTTGAGATAGCCATTTTGTTCAGCATGGTCGAAAATATGATAAAAATGTCTTTTAAGATGACTTGATCCCCAAAGTCCCCAGGGGGAGGGCTGAAAGTTATGAACTTTACTCAATGTTAACATATAGTATTGGTTATTGGGAAGTATACAGACTTTTTCAGAGGAGATTTTTTCTGGTAGTTGGGGAAGGAGAGGGTCGGGGTCTATATGGAAGGATCTTTCCATGAAGGAAGTTTTCATGGGGGAAGGGACATTGCTATGAAGGGGGCGCCGGATTTCCCAGCATTATTAAAGAAAAAGATCAGGAATTAAATAAAAAAAAAACAAGTTTTTCAACTGATCAACTGATTGTGATTAAGAGGTCATTTTTAAAGAACTGGAAAAAAAATTCGAACTATAGTTTAAAGAGCAGGGTATTGACTAGGGGGCGAACCCCCTAATATACGTGTTAAAAATTTATGAATATAGAAGTTCGTTACGTAAGTTAATTCGTAAGTTGCGTATATTTATTAATAATAAAAAAGTTCGTAAATAAAATTAAACAAGTTTCGAGAAAGCCATTTAACCAAATATAATATGCAAATTTTGTTTTAATTATTCATGTACGGTGAGCCAAAATCAAAACCTACATTAATTCAAAAACGTTTCAAAAATTAAATAAAAAAAACAAGTTTTTTTAACTGAAGTAAGGAACGACGTTAAAACTTAAAACTAACAGAAATTATTCCGTATATGAAGGGGGCTGTCCCCTCCTCAACGCCTCGCTCTTTACGCTAAAGTTTGACTTTCTCACAACTCTATTTTTTTAAACAATAAAAAAACTTTAGCGTAAAGAGCGAGGCGTTGAGGAGGGGACAGCCCCTTTCATATACGGAATAATTTCTGTTCGTTTTAAGTTTTAACGTCGTTCCTTACTTTCAGTTAAAAAACTTGTTTTTTTTTTATTTAATTAGCAATAAGAAGGTGCTTTTAAATTATTTTTCTTTCATCTCATTGAATCGCCTTGTTTTACCTCACTTTTTATCAGTCCTGGATGAACTTCGCTGAAGTAAGGATGCTGGGACTGCTTTGAAAAAAAATATCAATTTTTGGTTTTATTGGTTGCATGTTGTTGTGAGTCTTTTTTCTTTTATATATGTTTGTCTTGCTGAGGACGGCAGCAAGACGGCCAAAACATTCATTCAAATTATCTTCACTGTCTTGCAAAAAGATTTCCCTATTGTTCTTCGTACTTTTGTAGTTTGTTATGGAAAGGCAGTGTGGTCTTCGTCGCTATTTTTGCTATATTTAGTTTTGCTATACTCACGAAACTTTTTTATGAGTGATAACTAGAAGCGTAACCAGGAAGCGTGGAGTTGAATCAACTTTCCCTAAGTGTCTTTAGAATATCTATTTAATAATTTTATCTTCTTCTTTTTTTTTCTTCTGGCTTAACGTAAGCACTGCTTTCCTCATTAAGAGCAGATATTTGAATCAGCTATCCTAATTAATTAGTATATGCTCAAAGTAACCCTACTTCCAGCCACCCATGGGGATAGATAGGGGGAAGGACTTTTTGGCCTACCTCTTTCGCAGAGATCCAATATTCTGGGTGATTTTTATTCAAATTATCAAATAAATTCGTTTTTTAACCCCCTTCCGAATAAAAAAAAAATACTTGTGTATGTGCCTGATCAACACTCCTTCTATTAGAACATCGGCTTAATTACGTCAATGGCAGTTCATGGTGATAATGTCTGGTTTATTTATATAAATCTAAACAACACTAGTTTTCTATTCTCAACGTAAGCCAATAATTAAAAAAGTCATTCATCCTTAAGCGTAAAGATGCCTACCGTTGATGAAATTTGAAAATATTTTCAATACTCATAACTTTTCATTATTATTCGTAATTGTGTCGACCTACGCCTGAAGTAGCTCCCCAGTAGGCTATTTCCAAAATTGAGTTTAGATGATTGATCTCACTTGTCTGACTTTCGACACCGGCAAAAAGAATTCAAAATTCCAGCCTCTTCAATTTGTTATTCTATTACTGTAGCTTCGAAGGGCGCATTTAACGCCTAAATTTGACTTGTATGCCTACTGATTTGATTTGAACAGTCTTTTATGTTTTACTTATTCATTATTGATAGGCGTATACGGTTTATACATTATTGAATTACAGCATATATGGCTAAAATTTAGAAAATTTCGTATTTAATTTTGATAGCACTAAACAACAGATTTTGGTTTAATATCGAATACTATTTAAGAGTTCCCACAAATGTAAATGTATAAAGCAACAGCTCGATTGGATATTCTTGTTGGACTTTTCCTTCGTTCATACTCTTTCTTTTCTGCTTCAGTTTTACTATATTTTATGGTCAGAGGATTAATCTTCTTCTTTTTTTCTTGATTTATTACTTTTCTCTGTTAACAGTTGAAAAATTAGGACCACCAACTGCATGATTTCAGGCAGTATTTCACTTACTTGATCTTAGTTTACTTTGTCACTACTTGATCTCAAAGAAACTTGAAATTTGCAATTACTTATTTTTGTTCTTAATATTTTTTTTCAATGTAGGTTTTACAGCTATTTAATATGCACAGAAATTCTTTTTTCATTGAACAGTTGAAATAATGTAAAAATATAACTCTGTAAACAGTTGAAAATCTATGATCGAGGAGTTCATGGTAACGAAGTAAGGAGCGACTTTGGCCAATAGTAACCGAAACTCTAAATAAAGTAACCGAAACAACTTTGATGACAAATAGTCAAACAGTTCGTGGAAACGAACTGTATGTAAGGGGCGATCCTGCTCAATAGTAACCGAAACTCTAAAAAACAGAATTTTAATACTGATAGATATATCAAAAGAATCAAATTTTATGTTGATTTCATTTATATAAACTTCATTAAAATTCGTCTTGCCCATCAATGGTTACGAGCCTGAAAAATTTGTCTGATTTTCTAAAAAAGGGACAAACGCCCCCCTTAAAAGTCATAGAATCTTAAAGAAAAATACACCGTCAGATTCTGCGTATCAGAAAACCCTGCTGTAGAGGTTTCATGCTCTTATCTGCAAAAAAGCGGAATTTTGTATGTTTTGCCAGAAGAAAGATCACGGATGCGTGTTTTTTTTTGTTTTTTCCCGGTGGGGATTGTATTGACCCAATGTGCCTAGAATATCGGGAGGGGGCTCATTCTAATGAAAATTAAAAGTTCTAGTGCCCTTTTTAAGTGACCAAAAAAATAGAGGGCAGCTCGGCCCCCTCCCACGCCACTTTTTTCCCAAAATCGTCTGATCAAAATTTTGAAATTGCTATTTTGTTGAGTATAGTTGAAAGGCCGAATAACTATATCTTTGGAGATAACATAACCCCCACACCCCCTGAGGAAAGGTCTTTAAGTATAAAATTTCGCCATTGTTTGCGTATAGTATTTGTTATTGGGAAGTATGCATACATTTTCAGGTTGGGAGGGGTGGACGAATTTTATGCTGGGGGATTTTGCACGGGAAGAATTTTTCAAGGAGAATGAAATTTCCAGGGAGTGAACTTTTCAGGGGAAATTTTATGCTGGGGTAATTCGCCAGAATTTCTATACGAATTTTCTTTATATGTCTTGCTTTCTCTTTACCGACACAATTATACGCGGGAAGATGTTAAGGGTAATTGTCTGGGCTAAATTTCTGCCAGGATTGAATTGTCCAGAGGATATTTCCGTGGGGAGGGGATTTTTCCACCAGATATCCTGGTGTTATTTAAAAAACGATCAGAAATTAAATAAAAAACAAGTTTTTTCAACTCAAAGTAAGGAGCCACAGTAAAACTTAGAACGAACCGAAATTATTATGTATATGACGGGGGTTTCCCCCTCCTCAACACCTTGTTCTTAACGGTAAAGTTTAAACTTTGTCCCAATTCCATAAAAACGACTCCTGAATGACAAGGGTTGTTTAATTAGAACAATAAGTAACTTTTTTAAAAGTGCAAAAGAACTTTAGCGTAAAGAGAGAGGTGCTGAGGAGAGGGAAACCCCCGTCATATACATAATAATTTCGGTTCATTTTAAGTTTTAATGGTGCTCTTTACTTTGATTTGAAAAAACTTGTTTTTTTATTTAATACATTAAAAAATCGATTTTCTATGCTGATTCCAAACAAACGAAATTCATACAATTTGATGTTACTCATCAAACGCTACGAGCCTGAAAAAATTTGCCTGATTTTCAAAACAGGAATGACCCCCCCCCCCCCAAAAAAAAAAACAAGTAATCTTAATGAAAACAGCATTAAATGTCATTTAATTTACCGTATCATAAAATGCTACTGTGGAGGTTTCAAGCTCAAGTACAAAAATGTAAAAAAAAGAAATATTTTTCCCGGAAGAAAGATCACGGATGAGTATTTATTTTTAACTTTTTTGTGTGTGTATATTTTTTTTCCACGGGTATTGTATTGAACCTCGAGTCCTAAAATATTAGAAGAGGGTTCATTCAAACGCAAATTGAAAGTTCTAGTTCTATTTTTGAATGACTAAAAGAATTGTGCCACGGGAAGGAGGCATTTTCTACCATTTTGTGGATGGCCATTTGCCGGCACTGGTGCATTATACGGACACTTCTATATACTGCTAAAGAAGTCAAGTTGGTACTCCTATGTTAAACGCACTCTTTTATGTACTGCAATGGAAACCAGTCACCAAAAACCTGTTTTTTAGGGGCTTATTCAACACACCACTATAGGGTAATACAATGTATAGCGTAGTTTTCATTGCGTATACGATATTTAAACCGTTGTTTTTTGGGGTTTAGGGGGGGGGGGAAGTTACCTAGGTTAGGTTAGGTTCAAATAATACATGATTTGCTTTACTAACACCCCCCACCCCTAATGTGCAAATATATAGCCCAAATTTGTTTCTAAACTATTATATATTCATCCTATTTTATTTTATTTCATTAGCATTAACCAAACTAGCAGTAAGCACTATATAAAAGAGTGCGTTTAACATAGGGGTACAGTCACGTGTGGTTATTGCTAATGAAATAAAATAGGATGAATATATAAGTACGTTTTTTCTTTTTAATTTATTGGTGTTTTTTTGTGTGTTTTTTTGTTGGTTTTGTTATGTTTATGGTCTGTTTTTTTTCCTATGGCCCGATGGCTTTTTTGGAAATACATACATACATATATAATAGTTTATAAACAAATTTGGGCTATATATTTGCACACTAGGGGGGGGGGGGGTAAAGCATACCATAAATTCGTTGTTGATAGCGATGTATATATCAAGTTTTTTTTGAAGGGTGTATAGCCTAAACAAGTTTGCTTCTGGTGGTTGATCTATTTATTTGTTTTAATTTAAATAAAAACCCTTATCAGTTATCAGTTATATTAAATACGTAACGTAACCTAATCAGAGACAGATACCCAGTTATAATGGTTTATGAACAAAATTATAAGAATTACATAAATGGCAAATCCCAAATTGTAATTTTAACATTCAAATTAGATCAACCGTTTCACTCAATTCCACTCTAACAACTGTTTTAGTACCGGGTATCTGTCCCGGTATCTATAGCATCTCCCGTTTGACATTCCATGTACAGTATATAAGTGTCCGTTTAATGCACCAGTACCCAATCGCCTTACAAATATCAAAACAGTATATTGAGCTTCCCAGCTGCAGAGAATAATGCAGCACGGTATCGCATTCGTTCCTGAAAAGTCACGTAGTCCATACAAGACTAATGGTTAATATGGACATTTATCTTAATACTTGATTTAATTAAATAAAAAAAAAACAACGTTTTTTCAACTGAAAGTAAGGAGCAACATTAAAACTTAAAACAAACAGAAATTATTATGTATATAAAGGGGACTGCCCCTCCTTAACACCTTGCTCTTTACACTAAAGTTTTTTAGTTCTTTTAAAAAAGCGTCTTATTATTCTAATTAAACGGCCCTTGTGTTTCAGGAGTAATTATTAAGGAATTGGGACACAATTCAAACTTTAGCGTAAAGAGCGAGGTGTTGAGGAGGGGGCAACTCCCTTTACATCCCCCCTTTATAGGACTTTAACCCCCCTTTATAGGACATTTTTTCAACGCTTGGTTTAACCAAGCTGATTCACTAATTGTTTTATGAAATTATGTCAGCTATTATGATGGATGGGTGGTAGGTCATTTTAGCGGTGGAGGGGGGGTCAGATACCTAAAAATAGTATTCTAGTGCGTAAATTATCTTAAAAGGTGGACCTGCAAATCGAGAGTGATCAGAGGACCCCTCTCCCCTTCTTAAAAATTTCACCCTAATATCCACTGTTTTGGCATTTCAGATTAGCCATATTCTCTTAAGAGAAACCAGAAGAGAAGCTGACACACTGGTCTAAATCTAAAAAAAAATCTTGCTCTTCCTGAAAGATATCATTTTTACCCTAATGAAATTTGTCATCCCCCTCACATTGTCAAGTGATTTACGGTTGTCAACCATACGGAAGTTCCACACGAAAAGCAGAAGCCCATTCATGTTTAGATCATTAATTTTAAGCCCAAAGGAAATTTACACCCCAGCCTGCGGATTTTCCACTTTCAATGCCTCAATTGTTAAATCCGTGAAAAGATTCAATCATTAGTACCTTTGCGACATGATCTTCGATGATTCTATTTACGTGTTCAGTAATCCAGAAGTATTCTAAGTATTTTGAAAGTGGAGCTGAAGAATTGAGCTCCTATAATCTCTAACGGACAGAAAACACCCCAACAGTGTGGATGGAGTAATGTTACCTTTACTCCCTTGTTGAGCTGTTCGTCAATTATCGTCTTTACCAGAATATGCCTTTAACGTTTTTTTTTTTTTATTGATGGTCCTATCATTAAAAATTTAGAAAACTTATTTTAAGGTAAAAATTTATTTTTACTTGCTGTCCAAGATCATCCAAAGTTGTATCCTTTTTTTCGTGTAATTCTAAAGATTCTATTTACTTGCTAGGTAATCCAAAAATATTTTAAGAATTTCGATAATTGAGCTCAAAAAATTAGCTTCTATATCTTCCAATGGACAGAATTCCAATTAACACAAAATGAAAAGAAAATAGGATTGGATTTTATATTCTACCAATTTTTGTTTTTGAATGGTTCAGGCTAGGACAGAACTTACGTAGACCTGAATATTCTAGATCATTACTTCTTTAAACTGGAATATTTTCTACGCATGTCCCGACTGAAAGCAGTTGAATCGTCTTCAAGGACTCCGTAAACAGCTTTTGAATGGGTTTTAGTACAGTACTTTTAGTCTTCAACATTATTTTTTTACATTGTTAATCAAAGCTCATTGTTAATTAAAGCTCTAATTTACATTGTTAATTAAAGAACATGAATTAAAGTTCCTCCTTAAATTATGTTAAAAGCCACAGAAAATGTGAGTCTGGAATCTATGTCCTAAAACTAGAAAATTTCAATAGGACTGTTGATAGAAACCCAGTTCCATTCTCTCCCAAAACAAGATAAATCCTCTTAGGCAAATACAGAGGTGATAAGGTCTTCAATCTGGTTGTCCATTGGGGGAAAGGGGACAGGGGCAGTTTCCCCATAGATTTCTTGCTACCATTAGATTTTGAAAAATCTGTCAGAGATTTTGGTTTTATTGAAATATACCTTTTTGGGGGAATTTTCATTGAGAAATGAAAAAAAGAAACAGAAAACTTATCCTCCTAGATATATTAAAACTATATTTATTTATTTTTAAAATAGTTTACTTATGTTTCGAAAAAATTTTTTCTCTAACCATTTATTAAAACACTCTTTTCTTGGATATGTATTAAAACGTATCAAATGTAGCAAGCATTAGTGACTCAAAATTATTTAGTTTTTCGTTTTATTCTAAGATAACTTGTTGAACTCATGGGCTTGGAAAATATTTCATGAAGAAAACATCAAGTTTTTCAAAATAATATTAGCTATTTTTAGTTATTGGTGCTCGCCCAAAGTATACTTCCGCGTATATTGTCGTGCATGCAGAGCTGGCTTCACGCACCTACCTAACTGAGAACAAAATATACCTAGGGGTGATTTGGTTAGCAGTCATCCTCCTGAACTACGTTGCTACAAACAGAACTGGAAATAAAACTTCTTACACCCTTCCTCATATGCCAATTGGACGAAGGCCTACCCATGGAAATACGTCTTCGAACATTGCCAACCAAGGTGGCGTCGATGTTACCACTTCAAATGTTCTGCCTCTGACCAAGCCTGGTTCTAAACTTCTTT
This sequence comes from Artemia sinica, assembly GCA_027921565.1. Lineage (NCBI taxonomy): Eukaryota > Metazoa > Arthropoda > Branchiopoda > Anostraca > Artemiidae > Artemia > Artemia sinica. The sequence goes on from CM051257.1 coordinate 13,801,157, forward strand.
TAGTAATAGATAAAAAGATATAAAGTGACGATTATGGGGACCAAGATATTGGAGAAGGATGGACTTTACTTTGGTCTGGTGGAGTCCGAAGGAGAGGGGGGTCAGCATCATTTTTAACAGCTTTGCTTCGAAAGCTCGACTACCACTAAAACTTATCTTATCACGTCTACGGCAAGTCTAAGAAGATAATTGTTATTACCTGCTATGCAGTGAAAAACGAGGCAAAAGATAAAGATAAGGATGATTTCAATGCATTATCGTCCACTGAGGTGTTTTCTTTACTGCTCTACGAACTACTTTGAGCATAAGGAAATTGTTAGTGCTGATGTTGCTGCCAGCTTTGGTCAGCATGATGTAGCTGTTCGACCTATGACGGTCTATGCTTTGATTTTCAATGGTGAATGAATATTCAACTGCACCATAAACCAAGCCGTATCAGTCCATAATACATACTTAAACTTTTTTTTCACATGCTGACCAATGGTCTGCGTAGCACAGGTACCGATCTCCTGATTTTCTGCCTTCGGCTGGAATTGCAATTGGTCCGACACTTCCGGACCAATTGCAATCCGGAACTTCCCGTATTTTTTGCCCTTATATCTCCAGGTACCCATTTAGACCTGGTTCAATTCCGGCTGAACTTACAGAGTCATACCATTGGTCCCCGTTCCAAATCAAATAACCAACGGCACCAGGACTCGAACCCCTGTCCTCAGGGTTTCAAGTCTAGTGCGGTAAACACTCGCTAAGACGGCTCAAAAATTACATGGTTTGTCAGAAAAAATACTGCGAAGTACACAAGGTATAGCAACCAAGGCACGATGTCTGGCTTCATCATTGTTCGACGTCACTGAGTCTTGTCTGTTCCGAAATGTCGCTCATGCAGAGGTACTGAACTCGGCAACACCAACCACCTTCTCGTTTTTCCTCGGATCAAAATTCTACTAAGGGCCAGTATGAGCAACTTCTTGTCCTCGAAGAAGATAGACATATTTTAATTTAAGCAAGATTTCTTGGTTTACGAGCGGTACCCAGCTGATAACTCAAATTACTTTGAAGCTCTCCTGTCACCCTTAGGAAGCAGCTTAGCATAGAATACTTTCAAGAACTACGCTCTCACAGCTTCTACAGAGGCTGTTAGCTGAGGCTGAGGCTATTAGCAGTGACAAAAGAAAGAGTGGACAAGCAACCCGACGTTAGACATAGTTGAGCAGAGATAGTGACCTAGTCTACCAGTGGATATGACAGCCTACAGACAGTTCAACAAATCTTTGATTAGTTATATCCTCATATGTTGCACTTGAAGATCATGTTGCTCAGTGAAATCAGTCGAGGCAATTTTTGCATTTGAAGAACTCTTAAGAACAGTCTTCCTCAAACCAAAAATTATTTGCCACTGTAAAACTCAAATTCATAGTGCAACAGTCTCAATCATCATGCTTTACTCTTCTGAGACGTAGGTGACAATTCAGATGCTGCTAAGAAAGCTCAATTCCTTTCAAACTAGGCACCTGCCTCAAATTGAAGGCTTCAAATGGAAACAAGATCCGCAGCAACGAGATCCTGATGACTTTCACCCTGAAAAATCTCTCTACTCAAGCCAAAAACCGATCCGTAAGGTGATGAGGCCATCTACCTCACCTCCCACAAAGAATCCTTTCATTCTCACGCAAGTTAATCCCTGGAAAATGCTTTACACCAGCCTCGGGGGAGGCTATGCATCGGATGGGCTTAGAAAACACACCAACGCCTCCTGAGGTGCTATATCAACCGAACTGAGGCGACATCCCTAGCCCATGACAGGATCATTTGGAGAAGAAAAACAGCGTTGTCAACCAGTTCCATATATATCAGTGATCCTTTTGACCAAAAGGGATAAGTCAAATTAAAAAGTTTCAGTTTCAAGAATTCAGAATAATATCTTAAAATGTATCTTATAACAGAAAGAAGTTTTGCAAGACTACCAATCCGCTTTTTTCGGACAATATTGGCTTCACGCTGTGTTTATTTCAGGACGTCCTTTTAGCATTTTCACTGCTCACGCCTTTAATTAATGATAATAATGTACTCAAGCGGTAAATGCATTAAGCACCTAGTGCGAAACAGTTGCTTATCCATACAAAACTTTTTGAGAACGGTTTCTTTGATGAAATTAAGGACTATTTCCTAGAAGGATCTAAGTAAGGGTGCGATATGTCTATATATACGAAGTGATGGAGTTACCGAGAAGGAGAGGAAGGACTCCAGCTTTGATAGAAATAAAACAACATGTACAAAATATTTAAAATATTTATCCCATGTTTTGAATTAGGATGGTTGTTTAATCTATTAAAACCCATTCATAAAGGATCTTGGAGCAATTATTAGTTCCGAAATATGCACTATGTCTTTTTTAGAAGTTGGAGAAGAGAATGGGGATGGAGGGATCATGGATTTCAGGGCCCTGTGACTGTACAGACAAAAAATAAAAACCAATTTAATTGATTACAAGGCCTGAGGCCAAGGGGTTCACTTTGATTTCTTTCATACACGTTGAAATTTCTTCCATAATACTTATTTCATAGGGGTTTTCAACCTTTGGCCTGTTGAGCCCTGGATGTTCAATATTTTGTCGTATGCGGTCTTCAGTAGATTCCAGTACTTCTGATAATATGCTTGTGCGTTGCACGGCACCGTCCTTAAATGCACATGTTTATCTTTTCTTCTTTGTGTTATCATGCAATATAGTTCTCTCTCTCTCTCTCTCTCTCTCTCTCTCTCTCTCTCTCTCTTGCTATGGTCAGCAGTGGTCGGCATGAATCGTCAGTGACAAAGCTGTCACTAAATTTCCGATCTATGTATTATACGGACTGTGAACAGCTTATGGGTGACACATTTATTTTTACTGCATTGTTTTTTAATGCATACGTTAACACCTGATGCTATTTTTTGTTTTATTATAAAAGTATCGTTATAGTTTAATAGCTTTTAAGGTAAAGAAGGATTTGTGATATTTGTTAAAAAAAATTATATGCGGCGTAGAAAAGTTTTTATTGTTAAGGGTTCAAAGGAAATACTTTTTATAGCCTCCTTTCAGTTATCTGATTGTCTTAAATTCAATTAAATCTTCTTTATGTACGGGATCATCTTTTTGTAGATGTGGCTTGATAGCGTCCATCCGATGCATTTGGAGTTTTAAGGGTCATTCATGGGAAATACCTTAGTACAGCACGTACACAGGATTCCTGTGGGACCTAATAATAAAAAAATCGGAGAGGAGAGGGTAATAATACAAAATTAGTTATTTGATAATTTGAATAAAAAGTGCCCAGGAATTTAAGAATATTTAGGTTTTGTGTTGGGGCCTGGGTCCTGAGGCTCCTCCCTGGGTACGTCCCTGCTGTAACATTCTCCAATAGAAACTGAGATGTATCTATGAGCCCCCTATTTAAAACGGTTTTTTTCTATAATTTGGAGCCGCTACATCATGGGCTACAAAGTCCATATTACTTTTGAATTCCAGTAGGGTCATTCATAGAAATGTAAAGGAAGGACAAAATATATCTTCAAATTTGGGGGGAGATTTTTTTCAAGTTTTTTACTGAAAATACATAAAAGGCATTTTCCAATGATAATACCTCAAAAAAAGCAATGACGTTTTTATGGTTATTTTTGGTTTTGTAACATCTTCAAACAAAGAACATAACATTGAATGAAAAATAAATATCTAGGTCAGGTAGTTAAATGTTTCACAAACTTTCTGGGGGAATGTGCAGGGTACTGGCTTCAAGGTGCTGGCAAAAATCTAAAAAAGAACACACAAACAAACGTACATTTAGTTAATATGGTGAGTAGAAAAACCTAGTTATAGCCTACCATTTTCTTAGGTTGCTCCTTCCTTTGAATAAAATTTAGGGGCGCGGGCTAGAAATGCAATAAAAATGTCTTGTATTCTGTCTAGTAATATATTTTGTTTCAAATATAAGTTAGTCTAAGTTTGTCTAAGTTAGTTTTTAACCCATTCAATCAGGTTAGTATTTTCCCTTAAATTTTTTCCCCTTCCTAGGTGTTGAAAAATATAATTTTGGGGAATTTACATTGAAAAAGATTTTTGTGTTTTCCAGTTTTGAAAAAAATACCTGTTTGGTATTTTTATCGAAAAATGCCTCCTGGTAAAACACAAAATTGAAAAAACAACCAGCGCTGTCACATTTGAAATTACTAAGAAACCTTTTCCCGCGTTAAACTCTAAGATCAAAACATTCGCCGGAGCTACAATTAACCTTGCCATCACCTGTCAGTTATGTATAAACTTTGCCCCGGAAACAATTCTGGTCGAGCTCCAAAGATATTAATAAACTTCGTCCAGGAGACAATTCTCCTTGGAAACAATAAATTAATTCCCCTTTCTTGAATCAATAGTTCCCCTTAGAAACAAAAAATTAATTCCCCTTTCGTGACAATCAATCAATGATGACATCATCTGTTAGAAACACGTGATCATGTTTCCTAATTCATGGATCTAACATTCGTAAGAAGTGTCATTGACTCCGGTCCCCGTTAGACTCAATAATCCAGAAAACATCCATCAAAGTGAGAAAAATACTGTTTTTCCATTCTCACTGACAAAAACCATAAAACAGACATAAATTGATGTTTACATCCATGAAAAACATCAAATAAATTGACCAACACTCATAACCGTCCAAGAAACATCCATAAAAGTGAGAAAATTCCTGTTTTTTCAAGTGAGAAAAATTCTGTTTTTTTATTCTCAGTGAGAAAACCATCTCCCTAGGGACTCTATGCCCATATATGGACTCCCGCTCGGATCTCCTGAGGCCTTTCTACTGATTTGGGATGTGAAGTTTGCTATTTTTGACTTTGCCGAGCTAGGTTTCTTAGTATTTCGTAGGTGTGTGTTGTCTGAAACTTATGATTTGAGATGTGTAATTTGCTATTTCCGGCTTTTATGAGCTAGGTCTCCCAGTATTTCGTAGGTGTGTGTTGTCTGAAACTTATGATTTGGGGAATGTAAATTACTATTTCGGGCTTTTCTGAGCTAAGGTTTCTTAGTATTTCGTAGGTGTGTGTTGTCTGAAACTTATGATTTGGGGTGGGTAGTTTGCTATTTCTGGCTTTTCAGAGCTAGGTCTCCTAGTATTTCGTAGGTGTGTGTTGTCTAAAACTTATGATTTGGGGTATGTAAATTACTATTTCGGGCTTTTCTGAGCTAAGTTTCTTAGTCTTTCGTAGGTATGTGTTGTCTGAAACCTATAAAAATAAACTATTTCCGTAAAATCTGAGCTAATGAGGGTTTTTGACCGTAAACTCTAGTTTTGTGTAAGAAAATTATGGAAAATACATTTCGTTGGCTCATAGGTGAAACTTAAGTCCAGTTATGGATTGGAAAATAAACTATTTCTATAAAATCTGAGCTAATAAGACTTTTTGACCATAAACTATAGTTTTTTGTGAGAAAATTATGGAAAATACAATTCTCTGGTTCAAATGTGAAACTTAAGTCCAGTTATGAATCGAAAAATAAACTATTTCTGTAAAATCTGAGCTAATGAGGGTTTTTGACCCTAAACTCTAGTTTTTTTTGTAAGAAAACTATGGAAAATACAATTCTCTGGTTCAAAGGTGAAACTTAAGTCCAGTTATGGATCGAAAAATAAAAATATTTCCGTAAAATTTGAGCTAATGAGGGTTTTTTGACCGTAAACTCTAGTTTTTTGTAAGAAAATTATGGAAAATACAATTCTCTGGTTCAAATGTGAAACTTAGGTCTATTTTGGATCGAAAAATAAAACTATTTCCGTAAAATCTAAGCTAATAAGGGTTTTTGACCGTAAACTCTAGTTTTTTTGTAAGAAAATTATGAAAAATACAATCCTCTGGTTCAAACGTGAAACTTAAGTCCAGTTATGGATCGAAAAATAAACTATTTCTGTAAAATCTGAGCTAATAAGGGTTTTTGACCGTAAACTGTAGTTTTTTGTAAGAAAATTATGGAAAATACAATCCTCTGGTTCAAATGTGAAACTTAAGTCCAGTTATGGATCGAAAAATAAACTATTTCTGTAAAATCTGTGCTAATAAGGGTTTTTAACCGTAAACTCTAGTTTTTTGTAAGAAAATTATGGAAAATACAATTCTCTGGTTCAAATGTGAAACTTAAGTCTATTTTTGGATCGAAAAATAAAACTATTTCCGTAAAATATGAGCTAATAAGGGTTTTTGACCGTAAACTCTAGTTTTTTTGTAAGAAAACTATGGAAAATTCAATTCTCAGGTTCAAATGTGAAACTTGGGTCCATTTTGGATCGAAAAATAAAAGTATTCCCGTAAAATAGGCCTAAGTTTTACATTTGAACCAGAGAATTGTATTTTCCATAATTTTCTTATAAAAAACTAGAGTTTACGTTCAAAACCCTTATTAGCTCAGATTTTACAGAAATAGTTTATTTTTCGATCCATAACTGGACTTAACTTTCACATTTGAACCAGAGAATTGTATTTTCCATAATTTTCTTACAAAAAACTAGAGTTTACTGTCAAAAACCTTTATTAGCTTAGATTTTACAGGAATACTTTTTTCGATCCAAAATGGACCTAAGTTTCACATTTGAACCTGAGAATTGTATTTTCCGTAATTTCTTACAAAAAACTAGAGTTTACGTTCAAAACCCTTATTAGCTCAGATTTTACGGAAATAGTTTTATTTTTCGATCCAAAATAGACTTTAGTTTCACATTTGAACCAGAGAGTTGTATTTTCCATACTTTTCTTACAAAAAACTAGAGTTTACGGTTAAAAACCCTAATTAGCACAGATTTTACAGAAATAGTTTATTTTTCGATCCATAACTGGACCTAAGTTTCACATTTGAACCAGAGAATTGTATTTTCCATAATTTTCTTACAAAAAACTAGAGTTTATGGTCAAAAACCTTTATTAGCTCAGATTTTATGGAAATAGTTTATTTTTCGATCCATAACTGGACTTAAGTTTCACCTATGAGTCAACCAAATGTATTTTCCATAATTTTCTTACACAAAACTAGAGTTTACGGTCAAAAACCCTTATTAGCTCAGATTTTACGGAAATAGATTATTTTTATAGGTTTCAGACAACACATACCTACGAAAGACTAAGAAATCTAGCTCAGAAAAACCCGAAATAGTAATTTACATACCCCAAATCATAAGTTTTAGACAACACACACCTACGAAATACTAGGAGACCTAGCTCATAAAAGCCAGGAATAGCCAAATACCCACCCCAAATTGTAGGTTTCAGACAATACACACCTATGAGAGACTAAGAAACCTAGCTCTGAAAAGCCAGAAATAGCAAACTACCCACCCCAAATCATAGGTTTCAGACAACACACACCTACGAAATACTAAGAAACCTTAGCTCAGAAAAGCCCAAAATAGTAATTTACATACCCCAAATCATAAGTTTCAGACAACACACACCTACGAAATACTAGGAGACCTAGCTCATAAAAGCCGGAAATAGCAAATTACACATCTCAAGTCATAAGTTTCAGACAGCACGCACCTACGAAATACTAAGAAACCTAGCTCGGCAAAGTCAAAAATAGCAAACTACACATCCCAAATCATAAGTTTCAGACAACACACACCAACGAAAGACTAAGAAATCTAGCTCAGAAAAGCCCGAAATAGTAATTTACATACCCCAAATCATAAGTTTCAGACAACACACACCTACGAAATACTAGGAGACCTAGTTCATAAAAGCCAGAAATAGCAAACTACCCACCCCAAATTGTAGGTTTCAGACAACCCACACCTATGAGAGACTAAGAAACCTAGCTCTGAAAAGCCCAAATAGCATCCCAAATCATAGGTTTCAGACAACACACACCTACAAAAGGCTATGAAACCTAGCTCAGAAAAGCAGGATATTGCAAACTAAATATCCCCAATCATAGGTTTCAGACAACACACACCTACGAAATACTAAGAAATCTGGCTAAGAAAAGTTGGAAATAGCAAACTGCACACCCCAAATCATAAGTTTCAGACAACACACACCTACGAAATACTAAGAAACCTTAGTTCAGAAAAGCCCGAAATAGTAATTTACATACCCCAAATCATAAGTTTCAGACAACACACACCTACGAAATACTAGGAGACCTAGCTCATAAAAGCCGAAAATAGCAAATTACACATATCAAATCATAAGTTTAAGACAACACACACCTACGAAATACTAAGAAACCTTAGTTCAGAAAAGCCCGAAATAGTAATTTACATACCCCAAATCATAAGTTTCAGACAACACACACCTACGAAATACTAGGAGACCTAGCTCATAAAAGCCGAAAATAGCAAATTACACATCTCAAATCATAAGTTTAAGACAACACACGCCTACGAAATACTAAGAAACCTAGCTCAGCAAAGTAAAAAATAGCAAACTACACATCCCAAATCATAAGTTTCAGACAACACAGACCTACGAAATACTAAAAAACCTAGCTCCGAAAAGTCCAAAATAGCAAACCGCCCATCCCAAATCATAGGTTTCAGAAACACATACCTATCCTTCTGCCATCAACCCATCTCCCCCAGAACATTTTTCAGCCATTTCTCGTTAAAAATTTTATTTCAACTCATTCATTTGGGTTTATCGCTAGCAATTCGCCCCCCCCCACTATCACACTATAACTACGCTAAGACATCCTTCTGCCATCAATCCATCTCAACCAAAACCCTTTTCAGCCATTTCTAGTTAAAAATTTTATTTCAACTCATTCATTCGGATTTTTGCGCAAGCAATTCGGCCCACAGTACAGCACTATAGGTACTCTAAGACCCCCCGCTGCCATCACTCCACCACTTGTGTATTATACAGAACACATCGAAGAAGTAAAGCTATCTGTTATTAAAATTTTTTTCTTGCCATCTACATCTCTCTTAGTATCATCTTTTTAGTATACCATAACGTTAGACCCTATTTTAAATTGACAACACTGTTCAAACACCACTTGTGTATTATACAGAACACATCGGTGAGGTAAAGCTACGTCAAATCACAATTTCATTCTATCATTGTTAACCATTTTCATAGATTTATGTTGTCTCAAATTTATAATAAATTGCCTGAGTTAACAAGCCCTTCGGGGTTACCCTAACTGCTAATCAGTTTAACTCTTTTTTTTTCTCCACCTTCATACGATATAATTCGCGAATGTTATCCAGCTCTGTTTTTTCCCCTATTATTCAAATAAGATCATTCGTACAGTCCAATTCGCAAATGCTAAACCCTCTTTTTTTCTCCACCTTCATACGATCCAATTCGCAAATGCTAAACCCTTTTTTTAGAGCTATGATCGCAATGAATGGTACTTGTTATCAGAAAAAACGTCAATTTCCAAAAAAAAAAAAATAAAACACGCCATGCTGAATGTGCTTCAAAACCCATCTGGTTGAAAACATGTTTGTTATAGTTAACCATTTCCAAAGATTGATATTGTTCCAAATTTATAATAAATATCTCGCTTTTTAAAATGTCCACGTGTATACAACCTTGACTATAGTTTCAGAACGTGTTTAACCACTTTATAGGTATAAAAGATTTGCTCGCTTTTTAAAATATGCACGTCAAAGTGTAGTGCATATTCTTGTGCAATTGATATCAATAGCAAAAAACCAGTCTAGTTGTGTTATACAATCACAACCATACTCTCAAAACGCGTTTGACCACTTTTATAGGTTTGCCAGCTTTTTTGCAATGTGCACGTGAAGCTACGCTGCATATTCTTGTACAGTTGATACTGTGTATACGGCTACTACAACTGCCGGATTACGTTTGTTCATTTATATATTTTGCCCTTCCCCCTACATTCTGAAAAATGCCTCTCCTTTGCATTTTAAATGCAAAGTGTTTTTTTGTAGTGTCATTGAAGAATTAAGAAAAAAAAATAATCCCCTGCCTTAGACTATGAAAAATATATTTTGCCCCTTTTCCCTGCATTTTCGTAAACTGAAACCACCACCTCTTCTGCCCGCTGTTGCTCGAAAATTGAAATTCTTGGTCCCTTGATTGTTAACCCTCAATTCTATTCTCAAGCTTAAGACATTGATTTCATAAAAGAGGGGGGGGCGGAACATGAGGTGTAGATAACGCGTCTCTACTTCTCACAGCGTAGTTTTATTGCTCCTATATCAATGTCAATCCTATCTGCTTTAATATTTCGTGCTTAAAACATTTAAATCTAGTGGAATTTAGCTCAGGTGAGATGATTTCTAGTAAACTAAAACTGTTACCGTTATTCTGTAAAGAAAAGCAGAAATAAGGAATAAGTAATAATAAAAGTAAGGACGAAAAAGTAGTAAATAATAGTAATGACAGTAGAAATGATTGGTCACTTTTCAAAAAAGTTCCATGTAGGACTAGGTGGAATTTTCTTCGGGATTAAATCTTGCTATTGTAGAAACCTTGACTTGCAGAATTTTTGTTAATTATTGTGAATTTTATTTCTTTCGGTTGAACTTCTAAAGTTATGGAGATTAAAATTAACTGATAAAAGAACGAAAAAAGCTCAAACTCTTGGAAGAAAAAATAATGCTGCATGAACTAACCAGATCATATTATGTTTAAACTATTAGCCAGAAATTATTCATCTTTTTTGTCTTTTGGAGTAGAGTAGGCTAAATTATGAACTGGGTTTTCTTCCCGAAAAATTAGCATTTACTTGTAAAATTTGTAAAACTTGTAAAATTTTAAGATGACCAAAATTTGGAACCTTAGGGCTGAGGATTTCTGAAACATTTTTCTTGCAAAGGTAGTTTCCTCCATATGAGATAATAGAAAATAACAATCGTTTTGAGACCAGGGCTTTTGAAGGGACCAAAATCCTAGTAAGGAACAAAAGTCTACATTACAAAGCTCGTATGGAAGAAAACCCTGCTAGCAGCACTGATACTATGCATCTATTTGATTAAACATTTGGATTAAAATTGAATCAACTGAACATTCAGAATTAAATAACCTGGACTTAGGAGGTAAACTTAGGCATTCTTGATAGAACAAATTTTAATGAAAATGAAATAATTGGGTAAAATTTGTGGTGTTCGCCTGATCTTAGATCCTTGCATACCCTTTCCTCAATAACCATCAAAGTTTTAAACGCTTATGACTGGTATGGCAGCCTCAGAGTAGTGATTCCCAACTAATTTTGGGCCCTGTCCCACCTATGAGTTTCTGAAATCCTGATTTCCCCCTCATCATACTTAAATAGTGTTATTCAAAATTTTACGAGTAGTCACCTGAAGGAAGCTTAAAACCTTAATTTGGTATCTTTTTACGGGTCGTCCTTTAGGTATATTTTACACTAATGAAAAATATTGTCTGAATACAACATTTTTTATACAATGTATAATGTCATTGCAATACTATCATGTATTTTTTTTACTCTTTAAATACATTTGAATGTGACGTTATTCACATGAAAAATGTGTTTTTTTTAGCGCTAACGTATAGTCTGCCGAAGGGCGCACCGCCTTAGAGCTTTTGCACCCTGCCCCAAAGTTGCACAGGGTGTTGAGATAATAATCACCACCCCTGATGAGGACCACCCCTGATTGGTTAACAGAAACCTAAATGATTTGAAAAGTTTTGAACTTTCCCGTTGTGATTGTTTCTGTATCTCTTCCAACTAATGACTTGTCTGTCCACAAAGATCGTTAGTGGCAATTTGTTAGCCTTTCACTGAACTCTGGAAACAATATAATCCCAACTTCCGATTTGAAACGTGCAAATAGTTAACGTGAAAAGCTTTAGAATGGAACCAAAACTTTTCCTCCCCCGTGTCTTGAGAATTTATGAAGTTCTTTTGGTCGTTAATCAAGTCTTTGTGGAATCTCAAAATCCCTCAGGATTGCTGTTTGAATGTTTCTGATTTGGTGACAAACCAGTTTACAAAATATCAGCTGCTGTGACTAGCTAAAGCTTAAGAATAATCTTAGTAGTCATAGCTAGTTTGACTTTCTCACAACTTTTTTTTTTTAAACAATAAAAAACTTTAGCGTAAAGAGCGAGGCGTTGAGGAGGGGACAGCCCCTTTCATATACGGAATAATTTCTGTTCGTTTTAAGTTTTAACGTCGTGCCTTACTTTCAGTTAAAAAAACTCGTTTTTTTTATTTAATCTGTTGAGAAAGTATCCCTATGAAAATGTGTTCAGTTTTGTTTTAAACTGCACAATAAATAGGTTCCATTATTAGTAACTGAAACTCTAAAAAGAGGAGTGTTGATACCATATAATCAAACAGTTCGTGGTAACGAACTGTAAGTAAGGAGCGACCCGGCTCAATGGTAACCGAAACTCTAGAAAACGGGTTTTTGATACCAATAGATATATCAAAAGAATCAGATTTCAATGCTGATTTCAAATATATAACTTTCATCAAGTTTAGTGCTACCCATCAAAGTTACGCGCCTGAGAAAATTTGGCTGATTTTCAAAAAAAGGGGGAAAGACCCCCTAAAAGTTATAGAACCTTAATGAAAATCACACCATCATATTCAGCGTATCAGAGAACCCTACTGTAGAGGTTTCAAGCTCCTATCTACAAAAATGTGGAATTTTACATTTTTTGCCAGAAGAAAGATCACGGATGCGTGTTTTATTTGTTTGTTTGTTTTTTGTTTTTTTTTTTTTTTCCCCAGGGGTGATCGTATCGACCCAGTGGTCCTCGAATATCGTGGGAGGGCTCATTGGAATGGAAATTAAAAGTTCTAGTGCCCTTTTTAAGTGACCAAAAAAAATGGAGGGCAACTAGGCCCCCTCCCACGCTTATTTTTTTCCCAAAGTCACCCGATCAAAATTTTGAGATAGCCATTTTGTTCAGCATGGTCTAAAATATGATAAGTATGTCTTTTAGGATGACTTAACCCCCCGAAGTTCCCAGAGGGAGGGCTAAAAGTTATGAACTTTACCCAATGTTAACATATAGTATTGGTTATTGGGAAGTATACAGAAGTTTTCAGGAGGTTTTTTTTCTGGTAGTGGGAGGGAAGGGTGGGTCGGTGGTTATGTTGGAGGATCTGTTCATGAAGGAAGTTTTCATGGGGGAAGGGAAATTGCCATGAAGGGGGCGCCGGACTTGCCAGCATTATTTATTGGTTATTGGGAAGTATACAACCATTTTCAGGAAGGATTTTTTCTGGAGGGGGGGCTAGACGAGGGGGTTAATCTTGAGAATATTTCCGTGGAGGATGTTTCTTTGGGGTAAGGGAAATTTCTATGAAGGGGGCGCCGGATTTCCAAGCATTATTTAAAAAACGATCAGAAATTAAATAAAAAAAAACAAGTTTTTTCAACTGAAATGTAAGAAGGAATATTAGAACTTAAAACGAACAGAAATTATAACGTATGTGAGGGGGTTCTCCCCCAAGTCAATACCTCGCTCTTTACGCTACAGTTTTTTTTTAGTGCTTTCAAAAGAGCTATCTATTCTAATTAAACGGCCTTTGTGATTCAGGGGTTTGTGAATCAAAATTTTTTTTAAACTTTTAACGTAAAGAGCGTGGTATTGACTAAGGGGAGAACCCCCTCATATACGTAATAACATATACGTAATAAAAAAACAATAAAAAAACAAGCGATACGGCTCAATAGTAATCGAAACTTTTAAAAAACGGAATTTTGATGTCAATAAATGTATCAAAAGAATGTGTTTATAATGCTGATTCTAAATATATAAATTTTATTAAGTTTAGTATTACTCATCAAAGGCTACGAGCCTGAGAAAGTTTACTCGATTTTTTAAAGAGGGGGGAAACATCCCCTGCATTAACTAAAAAACGATCAGAAATTAAATAAAAAAAAACAAGTTTTTTAAACTGAAAGTAAGGAGCGACATTAAAACTTAAAACGAACAGAAATTATTCCGTATATGAAAGGGGCTGTCCCCTCCTCAACGCCTCGCTCTTTACGCTAAAGTTTTTTATTGTTTTAAAAAATAAAGTTGTGAGACAGAGTCAAACTTTAGCGTAAAGAGCGAGGCGTTGAGGAGGGGACAGCCCTTTCATATACGGAATAATTTCTGTTCGTTTTAAGTTTTAATGTCGCTCCTTACTTTCAGTTTAAAAAACTTGTTTTTTTTTATTTAATATATAACAAAAACTAGCTTTCTGTACTGATTCCAAATATGTGAAATTTATTAACTTTAAAAATTTTGGGGAGACGAAAACCCACAAAAAGTCAAGCGTTCTTAATGAAAGTCATACCATCAGATTCAGCACATCAGACAGCCCTACTATAGTGGTTTCAAATTCGTGTCTACAAAACTGTGGAATTTTGCATTTTTAGCCATAAGAAAGATTACGGAAACACTTTTTTTCCAGGGGTGATAGTATTGAACAAATGGTCCTAGAATATCGGGAGGTGGCTTATTCAAACATAAATTAAAATCTCTAGTGCCCTTCTTAAGAGACTAAAACGTGTGGAGGGTAAGAACATCCCTCCTATGCCTCTTTTCCCCCAAAGACTTACGACCAAAATTATGAGATATCCATTTGATTCAGCATAGTTGAAGGTCCAATAACTATGCCTCTGGGGATAATATGACCCCCCGTAACAAAAGGGGAAAGAACTGTTAGTTTTGTAATTTCCCCATTGTCTAGATATGGTTTTTGTTATTGGGAAATACACGGACATTTTTTGGGGGAGGGGGGGGTATGAAAGTTCTCTGTGGGGGTATTTTCACGGGGAGAAATTTCTGTGTGGGGGGGATTTTTGATGGAAATTTTTAGGAGAAATTTTACACTGGGGGGATTTCCTGCATAATTTGAAAAACGGTCAGAAGTGTATTTAGAAAAGCTAGTTAATGAAAGAAAGGAGCAACATTAAAACTTAAAACAGAAATTATTCTGTATATGAGGGGGGCTGACCATTCCCCGTCCCTTGCTTGTTTATGCTAAGGTTTGACCTTTTGCTCCACATTTTTAAGAACGACTCCTGAAACACGAGGACCGTTGAATTTGAATGAGAAGTATTCCCAAAGAACTTTAAGACTTTAGCGTAGAGAGTGAGGGAAAGGAAGGAGCCCCCCTCATATATGGTATAATTTCTGTCTGTTTTAAATTGTAATGTTGCTTTTTGCTTTCAGTTGAAAAAACCTGTTTTTTTTATACATCAAAAGAATCGCCATTTATAGTAATGCTTATTATGAAAAACTCTTCGAACTTACTTTGATTCGGCCTAGTTGAAGGTCCAATAACTATGCCTCTGGAGATAATATGACCCCCCGTAACATCTGGGGAAAGGACTGTTAGTTTTGTAATTTGCCTATTGTCTAGATATAGTTTTTGTTATTGGGAAATACACGGACATTTTTTTTTTTTGGGGGGGGGGGTATGAAATTTCTCTGTGGGGGTATTTTCATGGGGAGAAATTTCTATGTGGGGGGATTTTTGGTGGAAATTCTTAGGAGAAACTTTACACTGGGGGGGGGGATTTCCTGCATAATTTGAAAAACGGTCAGAAGTTTAATTTAGAAAAGCAAGTTAGTAAAAGAAAGGAGCAACATTAAAACTTAAAACAGAAATTATTCTGTAATTGAGGGGGGCTGACCATTCCCCGCCCTCGCTTCTTATGCTAAGGTTTGACCTTTTGCTCTACATTTTAAGAACGACTCCTGAAACACGAGGACCGTTGAATTTGAATGAGAAGTATTCCCAAAGAACTTTAAGACTTTAGCGTAGAGTGTAAGGGAAAGGAAGGAGCCCCCTTCATATATGGTAGGCTATAATTTCTGTCTGTTTTAAATTGTAATGTTGCTTTTTGCTTTCAGTTGAAAAAACCTGTTTTTTTATACATCAAAAGAATCGCCATTTATAGTGATGCTTATTATGAAAAACTCTTCGAACTTACAGGTATTTGTGTTAAGGAGGGGTAGCCTCCACCATAACGGAATAATTTGTATTCGTTTTAACACCGTTCTTTGCTTTCACTGAAAAAGCTTGTTCTTTATTTGATTATAATCACACTTCTGACACATGCTTTTACAGTTGTAATAGCAATTGGCAGTAAGGATCCCCTGGGGATATATATATATATATATATATATATATATATATATATATATATATATATATATATATATTATATATATATATATAATATATATATATATATATATATATATATATATATATATATATATATATATATATATATATATATATATATATATATATATATATATATTATATATATATATATATATATATATATATATATATATATAATATATATATATATATATATATATATATATATATATATAGCATTAAAATATGAACTAAGGAGATGTGAAGTGGAGGTCATGGATAAAATTGCAGAGGATCTGAATGATGCAGCTAGACGGCCTAATAGTAAAATATTGTACTGGCGTGTTATCAAATTAAGAGGGAGTAGTCAATCCGGACTTGGCCCAGTTAAAGATAGGAGTGGGGCCACAATTCGCGATAAGGAAAGAATTAAAGAGAGATGGGCAGAACATTTTGAGATTTGCTAAACCAAGACAGAGTTGCAGGAATAGATATAGAGGAAAATGAAAAAGTTTGTGATACCTTGGATATGAAGGAAGATCTGTTTTGCGAGGAAGAGTTAGCGACAGTACTAAAAGGATTAATCGAACAGTTCGTGGTAACGAACTGTAAGTAAGGAGCGACCCGGCTCAATGGTAACCGAAACTCTAAAAAATGAAATTTTGATACCAATAGATACATCAAAAGAATCATATTTTAATTCTGATTTCAAAAATTCAAGTTTCATCAGGTTTAATCTTACCCATCAAAGTTACGCGCCTGAGAAAATTTGGCTGATTTTTGAAAAAAAGGGGGAAAGAACCCCTAAAAGTTATAGAACCTTAAGGAAAATCACACCATCATATTCAGCGTATCAGAGAACCCTACTGTAGAGGTTTCAAGCTCCTATCTAAAAAAATGTGGAATTTTCCATTTTTTGCCAGAAGAAAGATCACGGATGCGTGTTTATTTTTTTTTTTTTTTCTCCCGGGGTAATCGTATTGACCCAGTGGTCCTAGAATATCGTAGGAGGGCTCATTAGAACGGAAATTAAAAGTTCTAGTGCCCTTTTTAGGTGACCAAAAAATGGAGGGCAACTAGGCCCCCTCCCACGCTCATTTTTTTTCTCAAAGTCGCCCAATTAAAATTTGGAGATAGCCATTTAGTTCAGCAGAGTCGAAAATCTAATAAACATGTCTTTTAGGATGACTTAATCCCCAAAAATTCCCAGGGGAAGGGCTGCAAGTTATGAACTTTGCCCATTGCTTACATATTGTATTGGTTATTGGGAAGTATACAGACATTTTCAGGAAGGATTTTTTCTGCTAGGGGGGGGGGGCTGGAGGAGAGGGTTACTAGGGAGAATCTTTCCGTGGAGGATGTTTCTTTGGGGTAAGGGACATTTCTATGAAGGGGGCGCCGGATTTCCAAGCATTATTTAAAAAACGATCAGAAATTAAATTAAAAAAAAAGTTTGTTCAACTGAAAGTAAGAAGCAACATTAGAACTTAAAAAAAACAGAAATTATTACGTATATGAGGGGGTTCTCCCCCAAGTAAATACCTCGCTCTTTACGCTACAGTTTTTTTTTAGTGTTTTCAAAAGAGCTATCTATTCTAATTAAACGGCCTCTGTGATTCAGGGGTTTGTGAATTAAATTTTTTTTAACTTTTAACGTGAAGAGCGTGGTATTGACTAAGGGGAGAACCCCCTCATATACGTAATAACATATACGTAATAAAAAAAAAAACAATAGGAAAAACAAGCGATACGGCTCAATAGTAATCGAAACTTTTAAAAACGGAATTTTGATGTCAATAAATGTATCAAAAGAATGGGCTTTTAATGCTGATTCTAAATATATAAATTTTATTAAGATTAGTACTACTCATCAAAGGCAACGAGCCTGAGAAAATTTACCTGGTTTTTTAAAGAGGGGGGAAACATTCCCTAAAAGTGAAAGAATTTTAATGAAAATCCCAACGTCAGATTCAGCGTATCAAAAAACCCTCTTAAGTAGGTTTCAAGCTCATATCTGCAAAAATCTGCAACTTTGTATTTTTTGCCAGAAGAAAAATATACGAATATAGAAGTTCGTTACGTAAGTTAATTTGTAAATTACGTCAGAACCAAATTTAGAGACAGCCATTTAGCAAAAGGAAAGTGAAATTTTTATGCAAATTTTGTTTACTTATTCAATGACAGTGAGCCAAAATAAAAGCTGCATTAACTAAAAAACGATCAGAAATTAAATAAAAAAAACAAGTTTTTTAAACTGAAAGTAAGGAGCAACAATAAAATTTAAGACGAACAGAAATTATTCCGTATATGAAAGGGGCTGTCCCCTCCTCAACGCCTCGCTCTTTACGCTAAAGTTTGACTCTGTATCACAACTTTATTTTTTAAAACAATAAAAAACTTTAGCATAAAGAGCAAGGCTTTGAGGAGGGGACAGCCACTTTCATATACGGAATAATTTCTGTTCGTTTTAAGTTTTAATGTCGCTCCTTAATTTCAGTTTAAAAAACTTGTTTTTTTCTATTTAATAAATAATAAGGCTCCAGGTGCTGGTAGGGTGGTAAATGAGTTTCTTAAATAGGGTGGCTCTGTGGTTAGAAATAAGCTACTGAAGATTATGAATATGATTTTTGAAAAAGGGGAATTACCTAACGATTTTAGGAAAACCTTAATTAAGACACTTTAAAAGAAGGGTGATAAAAGTGAGTGTGTTAATTATCGAGGAATTAGTCTGGTCTCTGTTGGTAGCAAATTACTTAGTAATATGATAATTTTTAGTCTGAGAGATTCCGTAGACAAAGTCTTAGGAAAAAAACAGTGCGGTTTTAGAAAACGTAGAGGATTTGTCGACCAAATTTTTGACTCTTAGGTTAATAATTGAGAAGTGCCTGAGTTGTCAAATGCCTTTGGTCCTCAGTTTTATAGACTATGAGCAAGCGTTCGATTCTGTTGATAGAAGAGCTTTAGTAAAGGTTTGATCCTTGTATGGTACACCACACAAATACATTAAAGTGATTAGTGGCTATGTAAGAGAGAATAACATTGCTGCGTTTAATGCGGGAAATGAGGTTTGCAGCTGGTTTTGTATTAAATCAGGAGTTAAGCAGGGTTGTGTTCTATCCCCCTTTATTTGGATTATGTAGATGGACTCTGTCTTAGGGAGCAAAGCCAAGGCAATGGAAGACCACAGAATCAAATGGGAAGGAAAAAGTCTCCTGGACTTAGATTATGCTGATGATTTAAGCATCCTAGAGGAAAGTGTGAGCAAAATGAATGAACTTTTAGAGGTTTTGCGAGTTCAGGGTGCTAGAAGAGGTTTGAAAATTAATGTTAAGAAGACTAAGTCTCTAAGGCTAGGACTAAGTGAAGATGAAAAGGTGATGCTGAGTAATGAAAAGATTGATCAGGTGGGCAGCTTCACTTACCTTGGTAGCATTATTAGTAAAAATGGTGGGAGCAGTGAAGATGTTAAAAGTAAAAATAGCCAAGGCCAAGGATGTTTTTTCACAGTTAAAAAAGTTGGGGAGAATAGGAAGATAAGTCTGTAAACCAAGATTAGAATATTAGAAGCTACAGTGATGACAGTAGTCAAATATGGCTCTGAAGCATGGGCGCTTCGAAAAGTGGATATTCAACATGCCTGTATGACCCTTTTGAATTTTATTCATTCTGCGTTAGATTCGGGATTGATTCCGGCTGCTATATTCCTGGATATTCGTAAAGCTTTCGATTCCTTAACCCATGAAATCCTTCTATCGAAGATGTCTCATTTTGGCATAAGGGGACATGTATTTTTTTGGTTTCAGTCTTATTTGAAGGATAGGTTAATTTCTGTTGATCCACTTTTCCGGTCGCCCTCGCAAGTGAATTTTGGTGTCACCCAGGGATCAGTTTTAGGGCCTGTGCTATTTTCGATTTATGTAAATGATCTTTATTATGTTGTAAAAACGCAGAAACTTATTAATTGCTGTAGACTTTGTCATCCTAAGCCTTCCCTTGCCCATTAATGGCAAATATAGTTCGCCTTCTTCTGATATCCTTGTTTGTTTTGCTGATGACAGCACACTTGGCACTTTGGGAAACTGCGAATCCGAGCTTCGATTAAATTTGGAAAATGTGTTTGAGAGGGTGATTTTGTGGCTTGATGCTAATTATCTTACCCTAAATTTTTCTAAGTCCAGTTTTTTTTTATTTTTTTTTATTTCAACAGCCAAATGGAATAACTAATAGATCTAAAGACCGATGTGCTTGTTTTTTGGGCATTCTTGTTGATGAAAACATATGTTTCAAACGCCACATTGATTTTTATTAAAATGAAGATATGCAGGAGTCTCGGTATTTTAAGGAAACTTAGACATACTTTTCCTGGATCAATTTTGAAAACCCTTTGTCACTGTTTGATCCAATCTTACGTTTCTTACTGTCCAATTGTGTAGATGTCAACCTTTCCTTCACTGTTAAAACCACTTTCTAAGGTTTACAATAAAGCTAGAAACCTCACTCAGGAAACTAATCGTTCATTAGTTATGCCATTACTTGATCTTGAGTCACTATACATTCTTTCATGTGCATGTTTTACTTTTTCTCAGCTTCATGGTGACCTCCCCCGGCCTCTAAGTGTTCCGCTATCTTTTACGTCTGATCAAAAAAATTATAATCTTCGCAATATGACAAATCATGTTCAAGTTCCATTTGTTCCTTGCATAAGGTCAGATTTTAGTCCTCTAATGGCGTGTCGTATTGTATGGAATAAGTTGGCTAAATCAGCTCGAGGATGCCACTCATTCAGTTCGTTTAAAAAAAATTGTTAAAAATTCTTTGGCTTCGTAAAAGTTATTTTATTCGTGTTTTATTTATTTTATTAATTTTTTTGGAGTCTATTTAATCTAATTAATTTAGTTTATTTATTCGATTTTTTTATAGCTTTTATTTTATCTATATTTTCTTTTCTTCTCCTTCGTATGTGAGTAAGTGATCATTTTAAATTTTCTTCTGCTTCATCTCTCAGTAAGTAACTCATTTGTCTCCCACCTTCTTTAAAGGCCAATGGGCCTTTGGGGGAATAACTATAACTTTTAATATTGTATGTGTATCTAATGAAGAATAAATCTTATCTTATCTTAGATGTTTTCAAGAGATTAATTAGAAAAACTTTTTCCACAAAATAAGTTTTTCAGAGAAAAGTAAAGAACTCCATTAAACCAAAAATAAGCAAAAATAAAATCAAATAGTCTACCAAGCGTGAAACTACCACAAATCAGCATCGATAAATAAATGAAACCCAAAACGAGCAGAAATTACAATAAATAACCGAGTCAAACTCAAAACGAGCAGAAATTAACATGAGTTGGGCGCAAAACCCGTATACCTTCCCAAGGCCAGAACAAAATTTGCACTTTACTGAAAAAATATAAATGTTTCCACTTTTATAACTTTAATAAATCAAATAATATTAACATTTTGATTACTAAATACCAGTAGGCCTATATGTATATTAAACTGACAATGCACATTCATTTGTATTTTTTCAGTAAAGTACAAATTTTGTTCTAGCCTTGGGAAGGCATAGGGGTTTTGCGCCCAACTTATGTTAGTTTCTGCTCGTTTTGAGTTTGACTCTGTTATTTATTGTAATATCTGTTCGTTTTGGGTTTCATTTATTTGTCGATGCTGATTTACGGTAGTTTCACGCTTGGTAGATTATTTGATTTTATTTTTGCTCATTTTTTGTTTAATGGAGTTCTTTACTTTTCTTTGAAAAAATTATGTTGTGTAAAAAATTTTTTCAATTAATTTCTGTTCGTTTTATACTGACATAGTCTTTTCGGGGAAAAAGAAAATAATACTTTAAATCTTTTCGTTTTTTAAGACTTTATAGTTTGGCCTGTTATTTGTATGCTGGCGAAAAATTTTCAGCAATTTTTAACAGCATACAACCTTTTAAAATTCTGGACACAGATAGTACTCTTTAATTTAGTTTCATGCCTCCTCTAGTTGACCTGAAATGGAAAACTTGATACCATTCGCAAAATAAATCTGTTTACTTTCTTTGATAGCTTGGATACACTTACGATATTTTGATTTGGTTAAATTTTAAGAGCAGAAGTAGCCCCAAAAGTTTGAACATAATACCCTCAGTCGTTCTTGGGATACTGCTGAGATGCTTTATTGGGAATTAGCATTAACAAAGTTCATTTTGATTTAATCTTAAGGCAACATTTAGTTTTTAAACATAATGGGCAAATGGGAGGGTGGGCGTGGGAGGGTGGGAGTGGAAGGGTGGGAGTGGAAGGGGGATAAGTTGCCCTCCAATAACTTTTGACTATTAAAAAGGGTATCAGCCCTTTCAATTTTCAATCGAATGAGCCCTTTTCGAAGTTCCCACGACAACTCCTTCGATACGAAGTGCCCTGGTCTAAACAACAACAACAACAAAAAATAATACATTATACCCACATCGATCTTTACTATAAAAATGTCAAGCCTTCCAATCACTTTCGACTTCCGCGTAGTTGATTTCTAGATAGAAAATATGTTTTTCAGGACGACACTCCCCCATAACCCTCGGGGCAAGGGTTGTAAGTTATGCCCTGGGGGCATATAAGGTTTTTATAGAAGGCGTTGTCCTAGAAACTTCAAAAAAGGCTTATTGATTGAAAATTCAAAGGGCTAGTGCCCTTTTTAATAGTCAAAAGTGATTGGAGGGCAACTAGCCCCCTCACGCCCATCATTCCCCCAAACACATCCAATCAAAATTTTTAGATAGCCATTTTGTTCAGCGTAGTTGATTTCCAGATAGAAAATAAGTTTTTGAGGAGGACACTTCCCCCAAACCCTCGGGCAAGGGTTTTAAGCTATGCCCTGGGGGCATATAAGGTTTTTATAGAAAGCGTTTTTTTAGAAACTTCAAAAAGGGCTCATTCAATTGGAAATTGAAATGGCTAGTGCCCTTTTCAATAGTCGAAAGTGATTGGAAGGCAACTAACACCCCTTCCACACCCACCATTTCCCCAAACACATCCAACAAAAATTTCGAGATATCCAATTTGTCCCACGACGTTCAAAGTTCAGGAAATTAAACCTTTGAGCAGGACACTCCCCCCAAAATCTTCAGGGCAAGGGTTATAAGTCATGCCCTGGGGGGCATATAAGGTTTTTATTGAAATCTTCATCGTAGAAACTTGAAAAAGGGCTCGTTCGATTTGAAATTCAAAGGGCTAGTAATCTTTTTAATAGATGAATAGAATTCTTTTTACACCTTTAAAAGTATAGATGGCGGAAGGTTTTCACTACCTCAAGTGCTACAATCTTGTCAGCTCTACTTATAGAAGGTAGCACACAAAGACAACCTAAAAAGTTAGGCTCATTTAGGTTGACTTAGCGTGGCGCGCCATGTTAAGTGTACCTAAAGGAACCTAACTTTTTTCTCTTGTCTCTTTAACTATGTCTGTGTGTCTGATCAGGTGTGCTATCATCTATAACTAGAGCTGAAAAGATGGCAACACTTGGGGTAGTGAAATCCTTTCGCTATCTATACTTTTAAATGTCTAAAATTAATTTTATTCATCTCTCTCAGACTATGGTAAAAATCTAATTCAGATGTTGGTATATGATCAATGGTAGTAAAAATGTTCACTTGCGCTTTATTTTCCATCAAGTCATCTTTTATGTTCATTAGTGATATTGTCTTCCAATGCCCTTTTTATTTTGCCTGTGGTTTAACTGTCTTTTATCACATTGTTTTTACACAGGTAAGAGTTATGGCATGTAGACAAGATATGGTTAAAGACATTAGTGCAGCAGTGTATCTGTCTTCTTTTTCTCTTCTTTACAGTGCTGATACCAGAACGTTTATAATAGGATCTATTATCAGGTAATGTATTACAGCCAACACTAGCAAGAAGTTGTCCCCCACCATCGACGATTATTTATATGTTTACATTCTCTTTGAGCACTAACTACTCTGGAAATGATACTCTCCCATATCCACCATTTGCATGATGGAAATTCTTGGGTACTCCAAAGGAATTTAGCTCCTCGCTGTCATGAAAACGCATGCATACATTTCCAATAAGATCCCCATTAATGCTTGTTTCATAGTTTATATATTTCTCCTTGCCAGCATTAAACGCAACGATGATTTTATCATGTGCAGACATTTTCTTCGAATATTTCACCTTCACTTTTTTTAAATATGATCCAAGCATTTATCCTTCCAACGATCGAAAATTACCGACATAATATTTTCAATAGACTAAGTAGTGTCGATAACCAGCCTTAGTGTACCACTGGCACAGCTGTGTAGGGTCTATGAGCAACCATAGAGTACCATTGATACAGCTGCAAAAATAAATAAAAACAAATAAAAAATTCGAATAATTTTCCAAGTTAAAAAAAACT
The DNA here is from genome assembly GCA_027921565.1 of Artemia sinica. Lineage (NCBI taxonomy): Eukaryota > Metazoa > Arthropoda > Branchiopoda > Anostraca > Artemiidae > Artemia > Artemia sinica. The sequence goes on from CM051257.1 coordinate 13,825,635, forward strand.
CTAAATAAAAAAAGAGTAAATATTTTCTTACTTCGAGATGTTTTTTTACTTCGAGATGTTTTTTTTCTTCGAGGCATTTTTTTAACTTCGAGACGTTTATTTTACTTCGTTATGTATTTTAACTTCCTACCAGGTTCGCAAGTGGTGTTCAAGATTCTGATATAGATGGAATATAGGAGACGGTTTCAAACATGTCCTTTTGTTCAAGAAGTTGATGTGGGAATAATATATTGCAAGACTTTGATAATGCAAGACAAGATTTTGTAATACCTACCAAGATTTGGTAATATAATGTAAGACATTCATACTGCAATACCAGGTGTTTTTTTCTATTTGCCTTTGAATAATAGGTCTTTGACGGAAAATCAATGAACATAACTTAAAAAAAAACAATTCATAACTCATCGATAAAAAAGGCGAATAATTTTCCAAGTCCAAAAAAGTTCTAAGTAAAAAAAAGAAAAGTGTTGCTACAAACATTATTTTTCTAATAGTAAAAATCACGACAAACACATCTATATCATTCCCATTTTTAATTTCGAAAATATTACATGTAAATTTTTTTGTTTCAAGTATATTTCATTTAACTTTAAGACATGCGAAAAAAAGTTTAAAGGGGTAGTAAAACCAACTGAATTCATTGCGGAGAGGAGTCATAAGACCCGTAGAATTTATTGCGGGGAGGATTCATCATGTTTTCTCTTGGCATGACACTTATGCCGTTCCCGGGTCATACAAACTTTTAGAATGGTTTCAGTCACATGTTGAGTACGTGTTTTGTCATTGGTATTATTGAGCTCATCGAAGTAAATAACGTCTCGAAGTAAAAAACATTTCAAAGTTAAAAAGAAAACGTCACGAAGAAATAGAAACGCTTTGAAGTAAAAAGGATACTTCGAAGATAAAACAAGACGTCTCGAAGTTAAAAAAAAAACACCAAGAAAAAAAACGTCTCGAAGTAAGAAAAACGTCTCGAAGAAAAAAAAATATCACAAAGAAGAAACAATGTCTATTAGTTAAAATAACGTCTCGAAGAGAAAACGTCTCGAAGTAAAAAAAACATCTCGAAGTAAAAAACATCTCAAAGTAAAAAAACGTCACGAAGAAATAAAAACGTCTTGACGTAAAAAACATCTAGAAGAAAAATATTCCCGAAATAAAAACAAAAACGATTCGGAGTTATAAAATACATCTCGAAGTAAAAAACGTCACAAAGAAAAAACATTTCGAAGTTAGAAAAAAATGTCATGAAGAACTTTATTTCTAATGAGCTCAATAATACCAATGACATAACACATATGAAACATGTTACTGAAACCATGATAAAAGTTGTATTTGACCAGGAAACGGCATAAGTGCCATGTCAAAAGAAAACATGATGAATCCTCCCCCTAATAAATTGTAAGGGTTTTATGACTCCTCCCCGCAATGACTTCAGATTGTTTTATGACTCCTTTCAACTTTTTTTTACATTTCTAAAATTAAATAAAAGATACTTAAATCAAAAAATTCACATTTTTTTCACGGCTGTCCCAGTGGTACTCTATGGCTGGTTCTCGACACTACCTAGTTTATTCTATGTATTAAATCAGTAATTTTTTTATATTGGAAGGATAAACGCTTGCATCATATTTCAAAAAAAGTAAACGTGAAATATTCAAAGAAAGTATGTGCACGTGATAAAATCATCGTTGCGTTG
>CM051257.1:13832333-13947333 GCA_027921565.1 Artemia sinica
TTTCCTTAAACAATATTCTAATGAAAAGGCAGGGAAGTTAAATTTTTATCGGTGATATAGTTTGAATCAATCGTACAAGAAATATTTTTGAAAAGGGAAATTACTTGTGGTTCACTGAACTCTTTAAAGTATCAAAAGTCTTGGAGACTAAACCTATAACGGATCAGCTCCGTGATATGAAAGATGAAGAGATTCTTGGCGGTTTTTATGATTATGAATTACAAAAAGTTAGAAATACTGATATTTATCAAATTTTAAAAGGTATTAAAGACTCGTACTCGCCAGGGTAAGCGACTGTTGCTTGATCGCGGGCTAGGATACAACACTGATTTTGATTCGTGGATACCCGCTGAAGACGTTCATAATGTCTCAAGGTTTTTGTGTGACATTCATGTCCAATGTTTCCGATCCTCTGTATGACGATTTGGATAAAACGAGAGATTTTTGGACAAAACATTCCCCTGCCATTAAATTTGAGGGAAGGTATGAAGTTGCTCTTGTAGATTCTATTCTTAAAAATACATATGATATCCTAAGAAAGGGCCGTACTTATGACATGAACATTAGACTCCATGATTGGTCAATTGTTAGCGATCAATATGTAACTGAGAATATGAATTCATTTGAATACACCTTTGCCACAGTATCATATCAGGAGTTTGGGACTATGAACGAATTGTGTCGTGCTATCAACAACAAAATTTTTTAAACATAATGTAAACATAATGTTCTGTAGATTTTTAAACATAATGAAATCAACGGTAAAAGTGCAGGAAGCACTAGTGGCATGAATCGTGTCATTTTCGCAGAGTATCCACTCACCTTCTCCTCGGACAGTTGTATATTTCTTTATGCGTCCTTTGTTAAGAGATCAAGAGTTGGTAATACCAATGTCCCCCTCCTACGAGTTTTTGAACGAAAAATATCTATTGACCACATTCACCGCTACAATATAACGCACCTTCAATATATTCCAGTCAACACTTCGTATTTGGAGCTCCGTCAGAGTACATTAAGTGGCGAATTGGGTGATCCCCTAGCAATAACAAAAGTTTTAGCTGTAATTACATGTCATTTTCAACCCATTAAGTGAAATGGCTAATAGAACTCAGTTTGTATGCCTTGATATTGATTGCTATGTTGCTATTCTTAGACCATTGCAGTTGGGGCATTGGAATATTATAGGGGGACGTTCGTCAATTTCCGGGTACGGTCTCGGCAGTTGGTTTGCTAAGCTTTATAGCTCTGAACTACCCTTGGCTAGAAAATATATTGCACCGTTTGCAGCAGATTTTGTGTGCTCTACATTACATGATTTGGGTTCTGGGAAAGATATTGAAGAAAGTGTTTCACAAAATCTCAAATGGAGTGCGCGATCCCTCAGCGAGTGATTGAAACAGCTCGGAAAAGGCTTAAACAGGAGGAGAAAGACCTCATCACTCATCAATCTCAAGTCAGCCCGGAAGTTTAAAACACCAAAGAAAGTAAAAAGATCTAAAAAGGATTTCTTTTCCTAGAAAAATGGCATATCTACCACATAAAGATTCTCACCCTTCAGTCCCCTCATCTCTAAATCTTTTCCATGCGGAGAATGTAGATGTCAGTGTAAAACATGGACACTATGAACAATTTTACCCGCAACAACCGCTCTCTGACAATTTTCATTTTCAAATTTATTCTAATGAAGACTACTTTATCGATTTGAATTCGACATTTATAGATTTAAATAGCATTTTTAAAAAATCTACCAATGAAAAACCAAGTGCCGCCGAGGGTTTATCCTACAAAAATGGTGTACTACACAATTTATTTCGACAAATGAGTGTCTACATAAATGGAACATTGGTGAGCACTAGCAATAATCTTTCCAATTATGCAAGTTATATACAATTCATGTTGATGACTCCATTGTCTTATAAGCAGTTGAGAGGACAAGCACTTGGATACGAATATATAACAAATACTGACACTACCAATATTCTTAGAATGGCGACAACTAAAGATTTGCATTTAGTTGGGAAACTAAATCATGAGATATTTAATATACCTCTATGCTTGCCTGCTAATGTAAAGATTGATATAAAATTACAAATCGCACTGTCCAATTATATTATGTGAAAAGTACTGAACGCTGCACCCGATGTAACAGTCTCTTTCACGTCGGCAATACTTCATATACGAAAATATCTGTGGCTTTGGCAATTGAAAAATTAAGAGCTGCTGGAAATAATATCAAATTGATCATGCCTCATACAATCACGATCAACGTCATATTGCTACAGGTACGCGTACCTATACCGATTCGTCTAAATTCCTTCAAAATTGACAATCACTTTGTAAAAAGTGCTAGCGCTGTTGGATCTTTGGCATTTTCCCCGTATAAATTTGAACTGTTTGGACTTTCATCGCTTCTACGTAAAGTAAATGGAATCCCGCTCTACAATTTATCCTTTGATAAATCCTACAGGACCCTCTATAAATTGACAATGCAATGCCTAGATCGGGATTCTCAATTTTTCGAAAATGGCATAAGTGGATAAATGTTTGCGAAAACTCATGGCATCATTGTATTGGATTTGCCCGGTACTCAAGATATGAGTATTGTCCGGACGGGGAATGTACGGTTACAGCGTACCTTTGCCAAACCATTAGAGCAAAGTATTGCATTAATCTCGCTAAATCAATTTGAAACTTATTGGGAAATTACCCCTGACGGCAGTGCTTTATTAGACTTGGCGCCATGAACACAAATCAAATACTCAACGTTTGCAATATGAACCCCCTACATCTCGAAATATAAATCCTATTGCGTACCGTCAGATTTCCTAAAGTATATTCAACATGTTGAAAATACAATAATTATTGTTAATAGCAGTCCATCCACTGTAAAGACTGGGCATTGGTTATGCATTTTTCAATCAAGAAGCAATATATAATTTTTTTATCCGCTTGGCCTACCGTATATATTCTACACACCTTAAATTAAAACTTTTCTTGTGCAGAGTGGAAATCTATTATTCAAAATCGGAAGCGAGTACAAAATCTATCAACGAAGAACTGTGGTTTTCATGCCCTATTATAGATATAAGTCGTAGACATACTTACACGGAATTCCTCAAGATTTATGGTGAAAATCCTCGATTGAATGACTTTCTAGTTGAAAACACTCTTTCCTACCTCTATAGTATAAATTTCGGTGCCCTAAAAGTAAAATTCTTTAAGAATGTTTGTAAATTTGTTTATTAATAAAATTTGTATATATACAAAACACTGTGTCCTTTAGATTTCTTCTTCTACCTATAGGTAATCATCAGAAAAGAAAAGTGACAGTTCGTCAGGATTCAATTTGTATTTATCTTGACGTGCAAAGTCAGGATCACATTTTATATAATATAGTGTAACTTCATTTTCGTTGAATCTCTTTGTAAAGCCAATAATACTACTCTGTTTCATATTATAAAATTCACGTGTTTCAATTTGCTTATTTGAAGCAAAGTCACATACAAAATTCTCATATGAAGAATCACTTTCTGTAACAGCCAAATAAAAGTCTTTAGGTTTATAATCAAAGTAGCCACTATCTTCACAACGATGTCGTAAAAACCAGACTCTTTTATTACTCCAGCAATTGAAGTATAGACCAGGTTCTTCTTCCCAAAACAGTTTAAAGACACGACGATACCAGTCTCTTAAAAAAAACTGAACCCACGCTTAGGGTTTTTCGCAATCATGCCAGGGTAAGGAGTTTTCCCATTGATCGCATTTATCATAGTGACAATTGGAGCATAAGAATCATCTATTATGAGAGTCACAAATCTCTTCAAAACATGAATTACAGTCTTTAATTTGTACTGCATATCCTCTATGCAATTTACACGGATTGCATAATTTACACTTTTCATTATAGTCATCAGAAAAAGTACAATTCTCACAGGATGACCAGCTGCCCAAAGTATACAAGCATAATGGGTATGTTTAAAACATTTTTTGATGTTGACTGCTCCACTTCCAGAAAGAAACTGACTTGGGGTCAATGAATGTTCTTTGCTATCAGTTTTAAACTTATCGAATCACTAGAGTAATCGGAGGAGTAACTGGAACTCGGTGTAATCTTCAAACAGATGTCAATATCATTTTGTTTTGTCTCAATCAATATATCTATGAATTGAGTAAAAGCCTGAGGGCCACGACACATAAGTCTCATCGAATAGTCCAAAGATGGAGACCCATTTCTCATTATATCGTTAAATATTGCTCGAGAAAATATCTTTCTTTGAAGAGATAATTCCCGAAAGTCATCATTAAAAACTAACCATTTTTCCAATTTTACTAAATTACGTAAGATTTTCTCTCACTATCCTCACTATTTTAACACCCTCACTACCAAATACAGACACGGGCGTAGGGAGGGGGGCATGGGGGGCAGCTGCCCCCCTAGACCTTCAAATTTACATTAGATATTGCTGAAAAAGCAGATGGTTTTGAAAAAGCAGTTGATAAAACTCCATCACACTATCGACCTCCCCCCCTTGACAATATTCTGCCTAATGCTGCCTACGGCCATGAATACAGACTAACCGTTTTCTATAAAATGTTCTCTGCAATATTTTTCGCTCGCGCACTTAAACCATCTTGTAGTACCTGTATATGCACTATATTCACCTTAGCCGCAAAGCGTAATTGTTCTTCCGACTTGAATTTGGTTAATTTTATAACATATCCATTATACATCTTGTCCCATTCTAGGGATAGCCGGGAACCCCTTGTAATTTCCACCGCCACCTTAGGCACTCTAGGTCCCGTTTCATCAACACTTTCAATATTCAATAATGTATAAGCATCCACTTTGATGTTGACTGTCCCACTTCCAGAAAGAAATCTTGCCTGGGCGTGCCAAATCTTCCCTGGACATGCCAAATCATGCCGTGAAGGGAATCTTGCCTAGAAACACATGCAAGGGGCTAGGAGCTCCCCATATTATTAGAACTTGTGTATTATACCGACCACATTCCAAGTAATCATTTAAAATAAACTGGAATCCTGGAAACCTTGCCAGGGGTGGGAATTTGCATAGAATTGCGACACCTGGTCGCCAAAAGAGGGATGCGCTGTTAAATCTTCTTCTTTTGCCGTTAAACCTTGGAAGAAAGGAGTAGTCCCTAGGGATGCGCTTGAAACCTCTGAGGAGTTGCTACCTATAAATCGAAATGACGATTCTCATGCCTTTTTAAGCTATCTCCGAGGAAAACCTTCACCTGTGAAGAATCTAGAAGGCTAAAACTGTAGTTTTTCCGACGTGAGATTTAACCCTCCGAAAAAATCCCTCTGATGGATTCAAAATTGTAGCTACTCGAACCTACGGTGCTAATTTTCTGGTTGTAAATAATGATTGTGCATGAAATCATTACTTACAGGGCATTATAGACCAAGGTCTATAACACTATTTTATCCCACTTTAAACTTATCCTGGCATACTGAAATACAGGCATGAGCAAAAGACCATCAAGAATCAAGGACGCAAGGCCCCTATAGCCAATTATATACATTCCAATCATGGGTTAGTCTTGATCAGTTTGGGTTCATCTGTGTAACAAACTTTAAAACAGAAAAAGAAATCACCGAATTTCAAGCTTAAAACTGAAAATTATTTTTACATTTAGGGGACTGCCAATAAACCCATTTGAATATATTTGATCCTGTTTGATCTGTTTCAGATTGTTGCTGCATTAATGGTATTAATTTTCAAATTTTAATGTTGAACTTGATAATTGTTATATAACTCTCTAAGTACTTATATAGTCTTTTTTTTGGGAAGGGGGACAAAGTCGTAAAACATCAAAAACAAGTGATATACATGAATTCTAAAAATAAAATTAGAAGAGACCGTGAGTACCTTAAAAGTTTTTTTTTTCGAACCATGCCTGTGCCCCCCTATAGAAGTACCTAGGTTTCCTTTCTCTCTTTCATTGTTTTATTATAATCTATTTCTACAAGAATTCCACTTCATCGTAACAAAGCTAGTAGGATACATTCATTATGGCAACTGTTCCGGTAGATAATAGAAAAAGAAACTTTTTTCGCTACCCAGTCTATTTAGATAGGCATCCGATTTCGGGTCTTAAGGCTACCCAAATAGTTTTCTTGTGATAGAACATAAGTTTCCACTTTTGACATAATGGATAATTTTTTATTCTCCTCATACACAATTCAGCTGTCAAACAAATCTTCATTCCCTCTAATTGATTGCTGGAAAAAGTGCTTAAACTTTCTTACTTTCAATGCCAATTCCCTTCATTTTTTCCCCCTTTTTTGAAAGCAGGAGACATGTATGTAAATTAATGATTCGTTGTAGGATCCCTTGTTTTTAATGTTTTGTAGTTAGTTTTGTTGTAATAGAGTTGTCTTTAAAAGGACATGTTTACGTAATTCCTTAAAGATGATTCTTGCTCTCAGCATGTGGTTAATCATGACCAAATTGAAATTAAAATAGGATGTGTGTTTGTACTGAAAAAGAAATCTAGGATTCATTGTTTTGCTAATATATTCTAATCTCGTCTTTAATTATTCCATGTCCAAAAAGAGCAACTCTGATGATAGCAAAAGAAAAAAAGGGGATAAGAATAGAGATTTTAAAAAAGAATCTGACATACCTAAATAGCCTTGTTGAATTTGCAGTAATAAGGATATATCCTGTTACAAAAAAGAACCAAGTCATATTGGTGTTTGCCTTAACCGATAAACCGATCAAATATTACCTAAACACAAAAATAATACAATATAATATGTCCAGTAATATTTTCTATTTCTTTCCGCGTTCCAAGTTTATTTCTCTCTCAATTTTTGTCTCAGTATACTCTTTCTCTTTCTTTTTTCTGCATTATTAACTAATTCAATACGAAAATAACAATAAAAAAGAAAAGGTTTTACCTCTGTCTAGAAAAAGCTTTTTTAAAGGGAAAACGTCACATCCCCGAGGTAATTAAGGTAGTTTTCGGGTAATTTTCCTAGTTAATTTTCCGTACCAAAGAAATCAATGTCAAACTCTGGACAAAAGACCTAAAAGAAAAACCTAATATTTGAGCCCTTAGCAATCTCTCTACAATTTTTCAATAGCCTGATTGTACTGGAGCGAGGAAGGGGGGGGGGATACATGACTGCTACCAACGCAAAAGAGCAGTTGTCTTTTGTTTTTCAAAGTGGGGGAGTCAAGAGGTATATGATGATGGTAATTTTAATGATGCATTTTTTTCAATTTAGCGTCACGTCAAGTTTGAGGGGCTTCAGGCTCTTTTTAAAATCTCAAAAATTTCCTGACATAATAACGATTAATTATTTATTTGAATACCATATATAAAGCGTCAATTGAAACTTTTGGTCTCTTGGCAGTTTCTCTGAGAACGCTGATTAAAATTGTCGGTAAGTATGAGCCGTGGCTCTATACTAGGCTGCTGAAACCATGATGAGAGATGATAGGCCAGCGTACTAACGATGGTAAATTTAATGGTACCATTTTTATGTTGCCTACCCTTTTCCACTCTGAAAATGGTCCCAAAAAAGTTCGAGGTTTGGTGCAATACGGCACATTATTCAGGCACTATAAGGATAGATTATACAAATAACACTTACATATTAGAAGTAGCTTGGAAAAGAGCCATTAAACTTATTTCTGACATCTTTCAGTAACCTTTAAAGGCCGGTGAAAAAAAGGGAGACACATTGGTCCTACATAAAAAGGGATTTCCTTTGTTTTAATAGCTTGAGGTCAGTAGATCTTCCGTCTATGATCCTCAACGATTTGGAGTTCATTGCCGTACTTTTAATATGATTTGGCGCCATGTTTGAGGGGGTTCAGGCTATTTTTTGAAATTAAAAAAAGGTCGCTTTCATAATCACTAATTATTGCAAGGGTTAATTGTATTATTGCGCTTTGTTCTCACTAGACAATTTCTTAGAAAAATTGTTTAAACTTTTTATTACTAAGGGTCATGGTTAGTTCTTTACTTGATTACAGCTGTTGCTGCTATTACAAATTATTCGGTAGGACCTGGGATGGGTATACTAAATTCAGCGTCGCAACACTACTACCACGATTTTAGTATAACGTCTAGAATTTTCTTAGTTACTTTGTCACGTACCAACTGTTTCTTCACCCCCCCCCCCCTTATTCAGAATAGCTCTCTATAGTTTTATCATCCAAACGATGATTATAACAGCTCATCAGACAAAGACGCCTACGCAAGAGGGGGGTGGAGTTTAACGTTTCTTACCCCCTCTCCCTTAAAATTCCAGAATCACTATTTTCGGTTTTCTGTTTTCTACAGAAAACTGACTATTTTCAGTTTTCACTATTTTCTTTCAGTTTTCCCCTTTCAACGTCGTGTTTTCCCAAATTAAATTCCTGCGTAATTGCCTGTTCAAGAGGATGCATAGTAATTTGCAACGAGAAGGGAAAGGAACATTTTTGGTGGGGCTAGGGAATAAAATTCGTCACAACAGCAAAATAATTAATGACTCTTTATTGGAAAACCGCAATTAATTCACTACATGGTTTGACCCCTAGTTCTTATTTTCATAATATTTTAAGGAAATTTCCTTAGGTTTATTTATTCAACCTACTTATTAATATGTTTCCGTTTTCGTTGTCATTCTTTTTACAACACGTCATTGCAAGCTTAGCTTTTGGGATGCTGCTTATTAACTCTCGGGGGAAGACAGAGCCATAGATAGGGATACAGACTCCACTGAGTGAAAAATGTAAAGAGAATACCTCCCTTGTCTGACTCTACCCCCTCCACCCAACCAAGTTTGTACATGTTGGCACAAGAAGTATTAGTAAAATTGGACTGTAATACCTCAGGATAAGTCTATACCGAGATTCTTAGGGGTTCTGTCCAGAGATTCGAGATTATAGAAGTTCTGAACAAAAATGCCGGGGGGGGGGGGTGTAAATGTTTTTAATGAAGATACGAAAAAACGTATGGCACTTGTCTGTTAAACAAAACATTCTCAAGCATTAGTATGTTTTGCTGATCAAAGAATTGGTGCCCTTGTTTCCACTAATGTTTCGTGTGTGCTATGCTCCTACATATGAAGGTTTTCGTGCTATGAATTCCAGCGGAACATTTTACACCGGGTACGAAGATAAAGCTACCGGATTTCGGCGTTGAAGCACTTCGATGAAACGGTTTGTCATTGGCTGAAATTCCTCAGAGCTCGCTGGTTCCAGAAAAAGCTTTTAATAAAGATTAGTACGATTCTAGGCTCAAAGAAGAAATAATAAGGGGCTAGAGAAAAAAGTTAAAAGTGACAATATAACAGATGAAAAGAACGTCAAAATTGGATGTGTAAATTTGGCTATTCAGATTTAAGACGTTTTGGTATATTGTTTTACTAGTTTATGATAATAGCAATATGATTTCAGTTCCGCTTTTCACGCTTCTACCAATTTTAGTGAACGGAATTGTTTTAAAAGATGGTGGCTATGAAAACATTCTTGTTGGGATTCCGAGGAATTTGCAGGAACCTCAAGACTGCGGACGTTTTCTTAGTAATTTAGAGGTAAAATTTATTTGGATGCATTTTCAAATCTTAGCTATAAGCACCAAACTGATTGTTTTGTAATTTGCCATTATTTGACACAGCAGCCGGAGCGCCAATTTGGAGGAGGATGGCATTGCGCCGCCCCTGCCAAATTGTGAAAAATGTCACGTTTTACTATTTTCATTTAAAATATTAACCCCCCCCCCCTAGATACTGAAAAGTACGTGTTAATTATTAGGGTTGCCAACTGCCGACGCCAAAAAAGAGTGCAAGTGAAAGCATTTGCGCGCGCGCGGCTCCCGCCGCGCGCCCGCAAATTATCTGGCCATTATTACACCATTTACAAATAATTATCAGTTATTCTTCAATCAATATTTTAATCAATAAGTTAGGAGGGCTCCCTACTTAAATAAACCTCTAAATAATGGATTAGATAATGATTATCATTTTTTATTTTTAGCTTAAAAGGTCCTCTGCTGGAAATTTGCAGGTGGTTATTTTTATTGCTTGGATCTTCAACTGAATTCAAGTTGACTGTATCAAATATTTAGTTAAAGTTCTGTCTCCATTTTATCCATATGTTTTGAAAGGAATATAAGAGGTCCAAGTAAATCAAGAGGTCCAAGTCGTGAACTATAGCTGACTTTACTGTAGTCAAGTCAAGTACCGCTTTTTATTTCGCTTAATACTTTTCCCATCATATAAAGAGTGCAAAGAGCCAATAATGGGCAAAAAGAGTGCATATCCGGTCCGTGGTGAGAAAGAGTGCAATGAAAAAAAAGAGTGCATTTCACACGAAAAGTGTGCAAGTTGGCAACCCTGATTGGTACTGTTCTATTAGCTGGAAGACACGCGACATACCGTAGAGCGAACATGATAAAAGAGACTAGTTAAGCAGGTTATTTCAACTGAGAATTCCCATGCCGAGCATTGCAAACAGTGGTTTCTCACTCCGTTTACAATATTTAAAATTTAGTTTTTTGGGGTTGAAGGGGCAAAAAAGGGTACATAGATTAGGTAAGGTTACGTATTTATTATATGCTCTGCTTTACCTCTACCCCCCTGATGTGCAAACATATAGCCGAAATTTGTTTCTAAACTATTATATTTTATCCTATTTTGTTTTATTTTATTAGCATTAACCAAGACTTTTGCTCTGAAGATCTAACAAAACCGGCTTGTCTCTCAGCATTCGGTTATGATTTGCTCATTTTGAGTGAGAAAAACTACGACATAGGTAGCCTATATTGGAATTAAATAATTAATATATAGAGGTGGTTAGGGGTTAGGTTAGGTATTTAATATAATGCTTTCTGTGCGGTTCTGCTTTCCATAATTCTTTTAATTTCTATAATTTTGTCTCTAAAGTAGTATATTTTCATCATATTTTGGTAAATTTCATTAGGATTAACCGAACTTCACTTTTTGAGTGTGTTCCGAATAATTAACAAGTAGGCTACCATATATTTTTTTTCGTATCCACATTAATGAATTCCCCTTATCCTCTAGGTTTCCGTGGATTTGTGCTCCTGGACAGTATTTTTGATAGCCAGATGACAGTCAAAAGTCCATAAAATAACTTCATAACAGTCTAATTTATCCCCTCTTTTGAAATGAACACTACTTAAATAATAAATTTCTTACTATACTTTTTATTCAAAATTTCCTTAATTAATGAGTTTTAAGTATTGCTCCCAGTTTAAATGCATAACAGACCGCCTCTAACGTTCAGGAGATAGCCTAGTCATAGGCTGTATCCAATATTTGCCGATATTCCTTCTTCAAATTGGCTATACTTGGCATTACAATTCAGCTGCTGACGAGAAATAGGCTTAAGTACAAAGAAGAATACAAAACAACGAAATCCGCAAAAATGATACTGTTTTCCTTTATTCCTACACTTTTTCCTATTTGTCAGGTTTGAAACTTTTCTGGAAAATAGGGAAAACTTTGAACATAAAAACTAACTTTGACTAAGAATTTGCCCCAAGTCTTGGGAGCCACCTTGCCAAGGCCCACAGTCAATACATGGCAGACATTAAAAATTTGGATTTTTTTACGTTAGAACAGGTAACAGACGTGTCTTTATATAATCCTGAAGTCTTACAGGGACAAAAGGGTGAACATTAGGAACTTGAAACACTCAAATCTTAGCTCAACAACTTCCTGAAACAGCGAAAAAACCGCTGTCCCACAGTTTTAAACTACTTTATACGGACCCCCCGCCCAGGTACATATACTGGTAAACTTCCAGGCTAAAAGATTTTCGGTACTGTTGCATTATACCTAACACAGCGCTATAGACTGCCCAAGGAATACAGACATGGAGACCCGTCAAACGGGTATTTGCCATCTAAATTGATCGCAAAGCGTGGTTTCTCATTGAATTTGCAATATTTAAACTGTTTTTTTTTTTGGGGGGGGGGGGGGGTTTAGGGGGGGAGGTACCTAGGTTAGGTTACGTATTTAGTATATGCTATGCTTTACCCCGCTAATGCGCAAATATATAGCCCAAATTTGTTTCTAAACTATTATATATCCATTCTATTTTATTTTATTTCATTAGTATTAACCAAACTTGACTTCTTTCATGTGTTAGGTATAATGCACCAGTGCCAGATTTTCTGTATATCGGAAAGTTTTTGTACCGGGTGAATAGAACTTTCAGGAATACGGTCCAAAGTAGGATCTGGTAGGGTGCTAATTAGTATCTAGAATTTTCCCAAAATTAGTGTTCGCAGAGATGTTTTAGGGGGGCGTGTGGGCAGAGAGGGCACTTGTGTCGGGTTTAGAAATTTTAGGGGTGCAATATTTCAAATAAATAATCTAACGATTATAATCCCTTGTAATTTTTGAAATATTATTTTTATTAAAATAAAGTAGAGGGTGCAGTTGGCAAAACTCTGTTAATGAATGGAAATTAAGTTAAAATTAAACCTGAAAATTGTTAGGAGACAGGGAGGGCGCTATTCAAGATTTTGACCTGGTCGCAAGAGAGGCTAGAACTGCCACTTCGGCAGGGGGCTTGATATTATGTTTTGAAATTCAAATGGATGATGACCTGGAAAAAGGGTGGGCACCCAATTCCAGTAAGGTCTAAAGGCTAAACCAATGAAAAGCATACCATTTTTTTTACTTCAATTTGTTTAATTCAGTTATTTTTCTTTCTACCATATTTCGAAGTGACTAATAAGTTGAATCAAACAATTGACCATCAAATTTCTGGCATGTCCTTTCCAGAGAAACTCTAACCTCCCATCCTAGTGGAAATACCTTTGTAATGGCTACCATTTTAGTATAATTTGTTTTTCAGGAGTTTCAAAAGTCCAATAGTTGGTATTCTGCTCAGACATGCACTAAAATAGAACATTCTACTTGTGAATAAAAATAATAGATAATAAATAAATACTTGACAGTTACCTCTTCTTGATTTCACCATTTCTATAATCAGTGAATGGGCAATCAATTAATTTGAGCCCTTTTCAATTGAAAATGGATGACAGGTCCCTGGGTTTTTGACATCAATGCTTTTTGATAAAAAATTGAAAAAGGTATTTCGATTTGACTGATAAAAATAGTATCCGGAATCTGAAAATCTCTTTTCCTAACCGAAAGATTTTTTTCAATTTTTTTCTGAATCATGGCGACCATTATTTATGACTAATTGAGGAAAGGGAAGCAATGGTAGATTTCTTTTGACAAGTTTGACAGTAAAAGGACTTTTTTTTTCTTTTTGCATCGTTATTAGATAACGAGGATTAACATAGCCCTCTTACATCCTCAACTAACTGAACTAATGATTTCAGTGCTGTTCCTTTTTCCTCCTCTTTCTTCCCTAAATGCCAAAGAAGTAGGCCTACTTCAGTTATTTTGTTTCCTCAATTTACTTTTGGCAAAACTGCTGATTTATTTTTAAACATTATATTGTTTAAACTTTTTTAAAAAGACTTAAAACAAATTAAATGTGTCCATTGCCTCTACAGCATCAAACAGTTTGTACTACGGAACTGTAAATAAGGAGCGACTCGGCCCAATAGTAACCGAAACTCTATAAAAGGAATTTTGAAAACAATTGATACATAAAAACAATTGGCTTTGTTATGCTGATTCCAAATATATAAAATTCATTAATTTTAATGTTACCCATCAAAAGCTAAGAGCCCGAGAAAAATTGCCTCATTTTCGAAGAGGGAGAGGGATATACCCCTATAAAGGCAAGCACTATTAGTGAAAGTAACACTATTATATCTTGCATTTCAGAGAACCCCACTGTAGAGATTTCAAGCTCTTATCTGCTAAAATGTGTAATTTTGCAATTTTTTTTCAGAAGCAAGATCACGGGTACGTGTTTGTTTGTATATATATTTATGTATTTTTTTTTTTTTTTTTTATTTTTTTTTTTTTTTTTTTTTTTTTTTTTTTGTTGTCGTTTTCCCAGGGTGGTCGTATTGAACAGATGATCCTAGAAGATGGGATAGGGCGTATAAGTTCTAATGCCCTTTTTGAGCGACCATAAAGATTGTGTTTCCGTGATGTGACATTTCCAACCGTTTTGTGGCATCAAACTATGATTTTGCCCCAAAGAGGACAAATTCTCTCTCAATTCGAAATTCTGAGATGTCCAACCGATTTAAAATTATCAATTACTGCTTATTGAACTTTCCAGTTGCAGAGGAAGTAATGCCCCATGGTGGCGCGTTCGTTCCTGACAAGTCACGTAGTCCACACAAGATAAGATAAATGGTTAATATGGATATTTATCTTAACTCTTGATTTAACTAAGTTGATTCACGGGATTATATATAGTCAGGGCCGTATCCAGGATTTTTGTTCAGGGGGGTTTTACTAATTTTTGACTTTTTTTGGGGGGGGGTTTTACTAATTTTTGACTCAGTTTTCGACTAATTTTACTGATTTTTACCTAGGTTTTACTAATTTTCGACTTATTTTCGAGTCGGTCAAAAATTTCGGGGGGGGGGGGGGTTCAAACCGGGTAACCCCCCCTGGATACGGCCTTGTGTATAGTTATGTACTATTGCGCATCGGCTAAAGGGGCGGGGTTGCCTAAAAGAGCGCATTATTTTCTAACTTAAACCCGAATTGTCTAACTCTGAGCCATCGGATGAATATAGAAAGGGAGTGCATTACAATGCCCGAATGGCCTAACTCCGAGCCTTCAGATAAATATAGAAAGAGTTGTCGGGTGGGGTAGGTTTTAACCTCTCATCTCCCATCATGTAGAATAAGCCTGAATAATGGTGCTGCGGGGGTGTTACCTCCCTTTTTATTGCAGAGAAAATGTTTCCGACGTTTATTTTAAAGCTAAATTGATTTGCTTCATCTTTCATAAAAGTTTTGGTACTTGTGCACTATCTGGTACTCACCGCTATAGACTGTATGAAGAAAACCAGACACGAAACCCGCCAAACAGGTATTTGCAATAGAGAAATGGAATGTAAAGCGTGGTTTTCATTGCGCTTACAATATTTAAACTGTTGTTTTTTGGGGTTTAGGGGGAGGAGGGAGGTACCTAGGTTAGGTTAGGCTACGCGTTTGATATAGGCTATGCTATGCTTTACCCCCCACCACCACCCCTAATGTTCAAATATATAGCCCAAATTTATTTCTAAATTATTATATATTCATCCTATTTTATAATATTTCATTAGCATTAACCAAACTTGACTTCTTTCGTGGGTACCATAAAATGCATAAGTACCAAATTTTCAGTAGGGATGTATAAGTTCGCATCAGCTATTACGTAGGAGGGGTGAAATATCATTGTGTAGGCAGGGGTATGTGCTTTAAAGAGTGCAATTTAATGCCCAATTATCCTTAAAACAAATACACTAAATATTCAAATTTGTCATAAATATTAATTTCAATACAACATTTTAATTCTTAAGCAGAAAAAAGTGAAAAATCGGGGCGTCACCAAATAATTTACAATTATTATATTACATGAACAATTTACAGAAAGAAATCGTGAGTTTATGGGGCTGGTATCTCACAGGTTAGTCCTGGGCATGATTCGAAAAATGATCAGAAATCGAAAAAAAAACAAGTTTTCAACTAAAAGTAAGCAGCAACGACACCTTCAACACCTCACTTTTCACGCTAAAGTTTGAGGATTTGCCAAAATTGTTAAGGAACAACTGCTGAAACAAAAGGGCCCTTGAATTGGAATAAGAAGCTTATTTAAAGCTTCTTATTTCAAAAAAGACATTAGCGTAAAGAATGAGGATTTAGGAGGGGGAAGCTCCTCCTCATATACAGAATAATTTCGGTTCATTTCAAGTTTTACTGTTGCTCCTTACTTTCAGCTAAAAAACTTGTTTTTTTTTTATTTAATCACCTGTAAGCCAATTCGCCGAGCAAGCCCTTTTAATTCTCGAATTTTTCCGAATTTATTTGCCTTTTCCCTTATCTGAAGTTTTCTCTCAGGCCACAGTAAGCTACAGGTCGTTATGTCTTCTTTAATTATTTGAAGTACCTTTTGTGTTTACATTGATAGACCTCCAACACCTTCAATCCAGAAACTATGTGACCTGCAAAGAGACGAACGATGTTAGGTTCTGATGTTTGACGAGAAAAACGTTGGGTTCTGACAAACCCAACCCCAGCAATTGACGAAAGAGTTTAAACACAAGAACACACAGGTTCAACTCATCCATGGCCTCGGTTATCTCAAATAGTAGGGTCGTTCTTTTACTCATCTTTGCAAGGCAGTATCCAGGGGGGGGTTACACGGTTTGACCCCCCCCACGAAATTTTTGACCGAGTCGAAAATAAGTCGAAAATTAGTAAAACCTAGGTAAAAAACAGTAAAATTAGTCGAAAACTGAGTCAAAAACTAGTAACCCCCCCCCCCGAAAAAGTCAAAAATTAGTAACCCCTCCCCCGAAAAAAAATCCTGGATCCGCCCTTGCATCTTTGTGCTAAGATCTTACATCTTTTGACAAAGAACGCTCAAAAGTGAAATCTTAGCACTAAGATGAGAAGTAAGATCTTAGTGTAAAAGAACGAGCCTAGTGTCTTCATGTATATATACAATAATATATATATATATATATATATAATATATATATATATATATATATATATATATATATATATAATATATATATATAAATATATATATATATAATATATATATATATATATATATATATATATATATATATATATATATATATATATATATATATATATATATATATATATATATATATATATATATATATATGTATATATATATATATATATATATATATATATATGTATATATATATATATGTATTTATATCTATATATATATATTATTATATAGATATATATATATATATATATATTATATTATAGTATATATATATATATCTATATATTATAGTTCTTTTTGTAATTTGTTTTTTCTGCTTGTCATAAGGATAAAGTCTTCTTTTGTTATAACGGTTAAAAAAAAACTGATTGATTGCTGAGGTGAAATTAACTGTTTTTGACAAATTGGTCTACTATCTTCTTCAGGCGCATACCAAGGAATTTATATTAGGGAGAGGGATTTCAAAAGACAAAAACAGACGAATTTTAAGCAAAATACAGAAAATCTGACGGGAAATCTTGAGATATTCTGGTGTAGGGCCCAAAACCCTATTCAGGGTATGTAGATGGCCTGAATTCACTCCTCGTTTGAAATCCGAGACATATTTTGTGCTACCTTGAGAATTCAGTTGTAGCAAAACTAGACTCGTTTTTATGACCATACTTATCTGGTTAAATTAATAGCGGTTCAAAGGTTAGCTTTTTGTCCGTCTTGTTTAAGTTCAGTTATTTTTTTATCGAGGAAAATTTTTAATAAGGCTTTGGTTAAATTTTGAGCAGACGAAAAAAAACTTTTATAGAGGGCTCACAAATATATAAGATAGAAACAAATTTCGAGTGCCTAAGACTAATAATACAATTCAAGAAATTATTTTCTTTTTCTTTTTTTTCTTCATTTTGCTTGAATTAACGGGACATAAATTTTTGCCTTCAGTAAATTTTCTGCTCTTTGGACTTGTTCCTTTTTGTAGTTAGCAACTCATAAAGTGTGTACATATTGTATATATACATACAGCATGCATATACTATGCACTTTTGCCTCATAAAAAAAAGAAATAAACAACACATGAGAAATATGGCTCTTGACTTAATTAACGATACTGCGTTGACTCTGTAATCTGTATATTCATTCATTCAGTTCAGTTCATATTCAGTTCATTGAAGTTATCAAGTATTTTGCAGTAGGTTGCATAGGTTGCATCGAGACATAGCTAATTGTAGACAGAGAAAAGCCAAGACAGATAGTCCAAGTAATTGAGAGGCAAATGTTTAAATGGCTGGGGCACGGGTAAATGGCTGGAGTATGCATGACTCTCTTATTGGACACATACTTGTTTGTTAGTTTTTGGAAAGGCATACCTGCCTAGAGTCTCAGGCATGTTGAGTCTCAGGCCTAGAGCCTCATATAGTTCATTTTATTCAGCAATTCGAGTTCAGTAATTTCAGCAATTTTAAGTGCCTAAGACCAATAATACAATCTAAGAAACTATTTTCTTTTCTTTTTTTGCTTGAATTAGCAGGACATAAATTTTTGCCTTCAGCAAACATTTTGTTTTTTGGACTTGTTCCTTTTTGTAGTTAGCAACTCATATACCAGGTCATACAGTCTATTTTATTCAGTAACCTTCCATACCTCATTTCAGCCAAAAAAGACTTGCGGTTAATCCTGCAAGGATAACCGATTACCCAAAGAACAAAACCTAAGGTGTGTATTTCAACTTAAAGAGAAACATAAAATAGTACAACTCGTGGTAATTTATTGCACCCAAAGATATTCAAATTATTTACCAATGGGTTGCAAATCTCGCACCAGGGAACATCGACTAAAATGTTTCAAAGTCACTTCTGATGTGTTTTCAATGCGTGGGGCCCATAAAGCCTAGACTGGGGGAATTGGAATGGGCAATCCTTTTTGTTTGATTAATGATATAATTAAATCATGAAAACAATTCAAGGGACAATTGCTAGACAAAAACCACTTAGTGTTAAATGGGTGTAGTTCGAAAAGAAAGGGAGGGACATGCACTCAAATTGAAAGGCAAAGAACAACAAAATATTTTGTAACAGACCATTCATTATAAATTGGCCTCTTGAATGACCCTAGAATAATATCAACTGCACCCATTCCTCAATATCTCTGATAATCCTGGGTGTTAGTTAAAAGTAGTCCATCTGGTTTTGCCTTGCTATTAAATTTGCATTAGTACAAATTACAGGTATTTCCAAATGAAATGAATGTCGTTTTTTTTTTAAACTGAGTACTCAGAATCTTTTATTTTCCCAACTTATTTTTAGATGTTCCTTTAAAAAGCATGCCACAGTTATTATGGGCGAAATAGTTCTCCCAGGGGTGGGGTGTTGGAACTAAAGAAATTATGCTTTTGCGCCGAACAATATTCGCTGAAAAGTCAGAACTGGCGCATTTTTGTGAAAATATGTAGAAAACAGATTTCTAGAGGGAAATTGTACAAAGACATCTTACGGGATAGTCGGCTAAGACTGAGACGTAATAAAGACAGTAGCAAGGAGGTATTTAAGGGATTGATCAGTGGCGGATCCAGGGGGCGAGAGGGGTGTCCCCCTAGCGTAGTCTAAAGTAGTGTAATTTACTTAATAAACTCAAGTTTGCGTTAATTAAACTTGCTCCTAACGCAACTTTATCGGATCAACCTATTTTGCCCCCCCCCTATTTTTTTTATTGGATCAACATTTTTTGCGCCCACCCCTCCCCTAAAAAAAATCCTGGATCCGCCCCTGGGATTGATAGTAGGGGTGTTCACTCCTTTAGACAATTAGATACAAAGAAGTTTTTTCAGTTGAAAGTAAGGAGCAACACTAAACTTAAAACGAACAGGAATTACTCCGTATATGAGGGGGGATTCCCCTTTATTCGTTTAAAATCTTATTGTTTCTCCTTTCTTTCGGTCGATAAAACATGTTTTTCATTTAATTCCTGGCTGTTTTTCACATAATTCTATGAAATTCCATTCCCTCTCCTCCAGTGTAAAGTCTCCCCTGGAAACTTTCTACCTTCACAGAAATTACCCTCGGGGAAACATCCCCATAAAAAAATCCTCCCCAAAAAATTCCGTATATTTCCCAATTACAAGTCGCTCGAACTTCTAGGACCATTGGCTCGATACATGTCACCCCTGGAGAAAAAAAAAATATATAAACACGCATTCGTGATCTTTCTTCTGGCAAAAAAAAAATCTAAATTTCCACATTTTTGTGGATAGGAGCTTGAAGCCTCTACGATATCTTTCTCTGATGTGCTGAATCAAATGACGTTATTTTCACTGATATTGCTTAACTTTTTGGGGCTGTTTCTCCTTTTTCGAAGATCAGGCAACTTTTCTCAGGCTCGTAACTTGCGATGGGTGACATCAAATTTGATAGATTTTATATATATTTGGAATGAACATAAAAAGTAGATTCTTCTGAAGTACCTATTATTATCAAAATTCGGTTTCTAGAGTTTCGAGTTTCGGTTACTATTGGGCTGAGTCACTCCTTAATTATAGTTCGTTACCAAGAACTATTTGATTGAAATACAGAACTACCTTAGTGAATATTTTGTTTGAAGAACGAATTCAGTTCACTATGCATTATATGTTTTTCCCACGTTTGAAGTAGTGGGGTAGACTGTGTGAGTATATTTCAGAGGTTGTTCTGGGTCTCCCAGCAACTTCAAGATTTGATGTATTTTCTATCTTGTTCCCGTACCTTTCAAACAATGTCCCTCTTTTGGTATTTTGATCAAATTGACCCCTTCGTGGAATAGACCCGTTATCCTTAAAATTCTCGTGTAAGTGCCTGGTGGTTCTTTCTTTCTTGTTTTCTTTTTACTAATACTGGATGGCTTCGTGCCGCCTGTGCCGGTGTCTTGCTGCAGTTGGTTGTTAGTAGTAATAGCAGTAAAACTGGAAAGGGGAAATTATTGTCCCTGAATAAGCAGGCTCCCAGAGACTATTTACTCCTTTATCATTTTTTGTCGGCGATTTAGTTTCCATATTGGAACCTGATAGTAGCTTACACTCGACAAAGAAAACATCTACCCACCTATAAAGTTCAAGTTCAAAGCCATTACATACCGTGTCTATGTCTCGGTAGTGTAAAATTGAAGAAATCGTAACACCATTTTTTTTCCACTTTACTCTGGTAATATCAAAAGGATATCAATGTCCATGACATAATGAGACCATTTACTTGATAGATAGCTATCTTAGCTACAAGCTTCCTCATTCTTATCTAAATTTAAGAGGAAAGTGTAAATTATGTTCTCATTATTAACTCAGTTGCTGGCTACACCGAAGGAATCGAATGCCTATTAGAGAAAAATGTTACCGACCGTTAATTCGGCAACGTTGCTAGCAGACAAGTTTTGAGGATCGTTAAATTTGGTTCTATTTACATTTCTACTATCAATTAACCATTTTCAGTGCAAAAGATCCAAATAAATAAGGGTAGCTAGGTATACGGGTAGTCAGATACAAGTAAATAATATGAGAAACTTCAGTTTGTAGTGTTTCTATTTTTAAAATAGGATGCTTGCACTTTACTTTGCACCTATGGTTCATGACGCGTGGAGCACGCCCAGTTTAAGGAAGGTTCAGATTTGGTCTATTGGACAATACCTTTTAAGAACGATAGATGTGCAGTGGTGCATTTCAAGAATTTGTAGAGGGGGCAGAATGTGCTTTCCAAAATCTAGGGAGGCACTTCTCCTTAAATTCAATGAACAAACCAAAAAGCCTGTTTTTCTGTAAGAATACAAAAAAAGTATTTTTCTGTGAAGGGAAGGACATATGCTCCCTGACCCCCCCTCCCAAATGGACATCCCTGTAGAAATGACGTGTTAATAAGGGTTTGGAGATATGCGTGTGTGTGGTAATGAAAACAACCTGGAAGTCACTGATTTCTATGATTAAATCGTGCTATTTTAGGAGCCGAATTGCAAGATGCTATCCTGTGAAACACTTACCTAAAACCTAACAGGAAGAAGATGAGATTTCAATTCAGACGCAGTAGAATAGGAAATTTTGAATGGAAAAAAAACATAAGACTACTTCTTGGAAAATGTTAATGACAGTTCTTATAACTTAGTAAGTTGGCTCATTGACACCCACCGTTGGCTCAGCAGCATAGTTTTCAGAGCTTCCAGGCTCGTCAGTACTATTTACATTTCTCACATCAAGTAAACATTTTCGCTGTACAAGATGCTACCCATATAAATAAGGGTAGATGAATCCTTGTTTAAACGGTATATATAGACAAAAACAAATAACCTAAAAGACTCTCTGAGCTTATTTTATTTTTTCGGAGGATGAACTTGGGTAGCTCATCTTATTTCGGGAGCAGGCTTTGTATAGTGAATAATTCCCCTCAGGGTTGACAAATATGATATTTTAACAGGGGGCATCAGGATTGGACAGATGCTTTGGTATGGTAATGAAAAAAAAAACAAACAAAGAGGTAGAAGCCCCTGCCTTGTACGATTGAATCGTGCTTCTTTATTTGTTGTGTGTGAACCATGGTTGCCAAATGAACAGTTTATGTGCTTTTTTGTTATTTTCTTTATTCATGAGTCTGACAGCTTAAATCCAGAGAATGATTTCGGTACTGTTTTACTTAATGGTACACTCCGCTATAGACTCTATAGCAATTTAGCATGGGGATCCGTAAAGCGGGTAATTGCTATCTAAATTGATCGCAAAGCGTGGTTTCTCATCGAATTTACAATATTTAAACTGTTGTTTTTTTCAGGTTTAGGGGGGGGGAAGGTACCTAGGTTAGGTTAGGTTACGCATTTAATATATGCTATGCTTCACCCCCTAATTTGCAAATATATATCCCAAATTTGTTTTATAAACCATTATAACCGGGTATCTGTCTCTCCCGTTTGACTAGTTTCCTTGATAGAGTCTTTAGCGGTGTGTACCATTAAGTAAAACAGTACCATGATTTCTTATGATGCAGGTGGTTTTTAAAGCGTGGACTAAATTGGCACTTAATTAAATCGGCCAAGCTAGGCCTTTAGATAGACCTCTGCACTAAATCAATTCTACTATTTATCTACTGTTTTCTAGGAATGACCGACAGGCCACTGTTCGGTTCAACAATTGTTAAAGTATCAAGGATATTGAAATATAATATGTCATACCAGAAACCCCCGAATTTCTAAGATGTTTTATTCTGTTGTCTCAAAATTATGAAGATTTTAGGGCATATTTGGAAGTATTGATACGTTGAACCGCGAAAACACAGTAAATATTCAAACACCAACATTCAGTCGATCCCCAGCAAAACTACAGCTTCAGAAGAAGGCCCACCTTCTTGAACTTGTTGTTGTCATGTGTATTTAGCTTATTATTTGCTGTTTTTGCACCATTTTTTTTTTTTTTTGTTTATTTACTTCTTTGGGTACCCGCAGCCACCAAAAGCTGCGTAACTACACATGGAGGTCTATTTAATTAAAAATTGGACTCCCACTTTTTCCTACTTTTTCTTTTTTGTTAAGATATGGAAGGTTTTGCAAGTTTCAACTTAACCAATTTAAGAAATTTGGTTTCATTTTAACTGTATTTGCTACTTTATAATTTCATTTGTTGCATTTTTAGGCTGCAACCTTAAAATGATTTCCATAAAATCATCCTGTCCTTAAAATAAGAAAAAAAAGCAACGACAAATAAGCAGACTACGAAAATAAAAGGATTGTACGACAGTGTGGCACAATCAAAAAATTCTTTGGCGTGCTTTGGTAGCTGCACTTCCAAATGTGCTGAAAATTGCGTACCATAAAATAAGCAATAAAGCCATGTGCATGGCTTTTCTGATTGACGGTTTTGAAAGAATTCCCATCTGCTGCAATTTTGTTCAATTAACCTTAAATTTTGGCTTGTCCATGATATATAATTTCAGGGTATGCTCTTATGGATGAAGAAATGAAACAGGTTTTTTGGTTAGATAGGTCTTAACCTCTAAGATGAAAATAAATATCGACCAAAAGCTGTTGACAAATTCACAGCAATAAAAAGTTTTAAAATTTTCACTTTACTTGGTTTCATTTGGTACATGTGGAATTTTCTGTCGAAGAGGACATGTTCAGGACTATTTTAGATTTCACCGATCGATAAAAGTTCAGGTCTATTATATTTTAATTAAATCCCACCCAAACCATGAAAGTGAGGAAATGTGTATTTTGGAATTCAAATGGTCCAACTATATTCTATGATAAAACTGAATGGACAAGATAGATGTAGGGAACCACACGAATCTTAAAAGTGGAAATTATGTCTTTTAGGATGACAAACCCCCCACAGCCCCAAGGGCAAAGGTTGTAAGTTATGCCCTGGGGTTATAAAAGGTTTTTATAGAAAGTGTTGTCGTAGAAACTTCAAAAAGGGCTCATTCGATTGGACATTGTAATGACTAGTGCCTTTTTTATTAGTCGAGAGAGGGCAAATGACGTAAATTTAGGAGAGCATTGGAAAGCCAAGATAGTTACTCTGAATTTTCTCAGGAGGTTCATAGGCAAAGGAGGGGAATTTGCATCTGAGTCTCCACAAAACGAGCGTTTTTTGATTAGTTTCGTGACATTTTCAAATTATTCGTGTTACGTCAACTTGCCTTCCTAAAAATCTAACCTCGCCTTTCTATTAAACAATTAGTGAATATAGTCTACACAGTTGAGAAACATGAGATACAACTTAGCAGAATAGCTTCAGATACCCAATGTCCGACAACATAGAGATTTTACAGACACAGCCAAATATTTGTGGAAATCTTAAATTAATTTTTAATTTTGAAGTGTACTCAAGATAAAAAAGAACCGTGTTCATGAATTTCCAGTTTTCCAGGAATAGCAAGAATGAGAAGCATTAAATTATTCTCCAAAACCTCTTTATTGTGAAGGGAATTTGCAAGTTTCTAGAGTAGAATCTGGGTATTTTTGGAAATTCTTGTATTACCCAATGTCCGACGACACAGAGAGTTTACAGACACAGCCAAATACTTGCGGAAATCTTAAATTAATTTTTAATTTTGAAGTGTACTCGAGATAAAAAAGAACCGTGTTCGTGAATTTCCAGTTTTCCAGGAATAGCAAGAATGAGAAGCATTTAAATTATTCCCCAAAACCTTTGAAAGTAACCTAATCTTACCCCCTCCCCCTAATGTGCAAAAATATAGCCCAGGTGCTTGTGTCTTATAGCCACCACACTCAAGTTCTGTCGAGAAGTGAAGTTAGTAATGTTGAGAAGTTAGTAATTAATCATTCAGCTCTCTGCATTTCGACTAAATGTGAATAAGGGTACTGCGGGATAACACCATCCTTCTTGTTGTAGAAAATTGTTTATGACAATTATTTTAAAGTTTCCCTTAACTAAACTGATTTGCTTCATAGCCTACATCACGAAATTATAAACAGTTATGTGGAAGTGTGCATTAGCTATTATGTAAGGCGGGCCATTTTGTATACGGGGGGAATCTTAAAAGTGGAAGATCACTAAATATTCTTGGGTAAGAAATGTGCAAAACTGCGTTCGAGCCCCTTTCTTCCGATATATGCACATTGGACATATGCACATTTCTTCCTACAATTTCTTATATTTTTTACAAATTTAACCTAGTTTTACCTTCTTTTTTGTTTGCAGCCCATCCCGTTAATATCCTCTCCTTTCCCTAGTCTTATTAATTCCTAGCTCACACTTGCATTGGATTGTGTCATACAAAATAAATTATTAAAAATATTAGTATAAGACCAAAGACCATTAATAACAAGGACTTGTCCAAACACAGGAATCTATTTTGGAATAGTCCAGCATTTAGAGCGGACACATATTCCAAAAAAAAAAACAACACAAAAATAGGAATTTCTGGTACACGTGAGAATCAACAGGAACAATCTTAGCATATCATATCAAGATCTCGGGAGGAACTCAGTTTCGAAGCGTTCCAATCCACGCACAGGAGTGAACAAGTCCAATAAAGGTTTGTTTTCAGTTCAGTTTCAGACTTTTTGTTGGCAAGAAATATAAAGTTCAGTATGTAGTCAAGATCACTTTCTGCTACTTCTTCTCAGCAATAAACTTTTTATTAGGTTACGTGTCTCACTGATAATACTTTATGAAGCTGCACTTTTCTCGCCCTGTTCAATTTATTCCGCTGACTTGTTACGAAAACATCAAGATAAAGGATGATATGTAATTGTTCTTCACTGTGATCCACCCGGAAGGTAGTTGAATATCCCTCACCGAGCGAACCATTAAGTAGCGGTGTTGAAAGATGCTGAATGTGATAAAATTTCTTAATGACAGTGGCATAACATCCCGTTGACTTTTAATAGCGGCAATTTATGCCTGTCTTGATGAGTTCTGATCGTTGTCTCTGACTTTTAACTGCCGGTAAAATGAGAAAAATGGTACCAACCGCCCTTCTTTCCTTATTTGGACCTTGCTTTACTACTTTTTATATCATTACTTTATCAAGATAAACCTCATGTAAAGTGTAAATTAACCTAATCAACGAAAGCTTACATTTAAATAGATTTTAGCTTGAAATGTGGGTATTTCTCTCAGAAGTAGCAACATTCATGTAAATGTGGACGACTTATGGGGCTTCTGATTGTGTAAAACAGCTATTTGATTTATTTTATTTATGGATTAAATGAGTACATAACTAATGCAATTGAAGAGGTTGTGACTGTGAAAGATATTCGCTTAAGTGATGTTGGAAGTAAGGGGTACGTTAATTGGGATCCCTAATTGCTTTGTTAAAAATTGAGAAAGGTGAATAGCTCTAATAACGTTAAAGTAAACAAACATTCTATTTTTCCTGACCTTCTAAGCATTGAGGCAGTACTTGGTTACAGGTTTAGTAGGCCTATTGGCTCAGAAGGAGGGGGATGGACAGAACGGAATCTGCTCCTCGCAATTTTTGTAATCATCTTAAGATGCAGAATCCTGATGACCTCAATCACAGCGATTCAGACGGGGTTTTAAAGACAGGTGGTCGTCAATCAAAGGTGCCAATTCACGAAAATGTAAGGGAGGTCAAGGAAATTTTCTCTATTTTTGTAAGAATGAAGATACAAACAAATATATTTTTTTAAATCTAGGAGGGAAGAGCAAAATATATAGAGGGCAAATATCTCTCCTCGCCCTCTATAGGCGCTCCTGTCGTATCTATATTTTGCTTGAGATATAGCTATTCCTATCAGAAATAGAGGCACTAATATATGGAATTGCGAACGGTTTACTATGGAAGCTTTTG
Source organism: Artemia sinica (assembly GCA_027921565.1). Classification (NCBI taxonomy): domain Eukaryota; kingdom Metazoa; phylum Arthropoda; class Branchiopoda; order Anostraca; family Artemiidae; genus Artemia; species Artemia sinica. The sequence continues at coordinate 13,859,244 of CM051257.1, forward strand.
ACCATACAAAACAAGTTATTTAATTGTTCTCTTTCTCGGGTTTAAAGAGTATAGAACCCCTGGAGTTAAAGAAATAATGATTCCAAGAAGTATTTTCTAAAGTGGTATTTTTTTTTGTAAAGGAGATAAGACCGAATATAGATTACAAATCCTTTTTTAAGATTTTAATTTTAGCTCCTGGTCTTCCCAACAAACAATCAGGTGCGTCGTTGGGGGAGGCAAGAGGGGCAGTTGCCCCCTCAATAATGTGAAGAAAAAATTATCATTTATTTAAAAAAAAACTTAAAAATTATTATTTATAGCTCTTATGAAAGTACTAAAAAAAACTTTAGCGTAAAGAGCGAGGTATTGACTAGGGGGTGAACCCAATAGAATACGGAATAGTTTCTGTTTGTTTTAAATTTTGATGTTGAAAAGTTTTTCAGTTGAAAACTTGTTTATTTTTTATTTAATTTCTGATCGTTTTTTTTTAAATAATGCTGGGAAATCCGGCGCCCCCTTCATAGCAATGTACCTTCCCCCATGAAAACTTCCTCCATGGAAATATACTCCCACGTAACCCCTGATCCACCACCCCCCTTCCACTACCAGAAAAAATCCCCTGAAAACGTTTGTATACTTCTCAATAACCAATGCTATGTGTAAACATTGGGCAAAGTTCATATCTTGTAGGGTTCTCTGATCTGCTGAATCTGATGGTGGGATTTTCATTAAGGCTCTATGACTTTTAGGGGGTGTTTTCCCCTTTTTTCGATAATAAGGCAAATTTTCTCAGGAGCGTAACTTTTGATGAGTAAGACTAAACTAAATGAAGCATATATATTTGAAATCAACATAAAAATCTGATTCTTTTGATGTACCTATTGGTATCAAATTTCGTTTTTTAAGAGTTTTTGTTACTATTGAGCCGGGTTGCTCCTTACTTACAGTTCATTACTGTTTGATTCCAAAAGTAAAAATAAAATTCAAGTCAAAAATGCCGATCAGAAGACTGAGGCGCATTCGTTTACGTCGAAATTGATGAAGTCCTGGCTATAAGCTCTAAAGGTTATGGTTTTCGGTTTTTCGGGGGTAGTTGGGAATGTTTTGTTTTTTTCGTTTTTTTTTCAAAAAAAAAAATGTTTTTTGACAATTTCGGGGATTTACTGACGCAATAAGACAGTAAACTCCCGAAGCTAATTTGCCAATGCTACACAAAGTGCAGTAATCATAAGTTGACTCTAAATATGATTTTTTTTCTATGTTTTTGTTTATTGGGATATTAATATGAACAGGCATATTAAAAAAGATCATACATGTCTTTTTCATATAAATGTATAAAATTTCCTTAATCTTAGTTCTTTTTTTGGAAAATAAAATAGCATATTCTTATGTACCATAAGAAAACCAGCAGCTGACTGGAAGGAAATTAAAACAAACATTTTTGAGTGACATGGAACGGAACAGAAGCTGCTAATGAAAGGTACTAAATTTATTTTCATATGTGCAGAGGAAAAGCTAATAATCCCAATTCATTGCATTAATATCACAATCACCCGAATCCAGTCAAACTGTAATCACGTCTGAAACCTAATTTAGGATTTCTGTACTTTGAGTTGTCTTCCTAAACCATCCTTGGGTGTTCAGTAAATTTTAATTATGCTGTCAAAGCGATTTTAAAACTTCAAATGAGCTTCTCCCTTAACGAAGACGAATGCCGAAAGTAAAAATTAAAAACAAAATTTATAAAAAAAAATCGTGTGGTTACTTTAACTGCAACATAACAAATTGATTTTATTATAATCCAGCACAACAAACGCAGTTTTATTCAAAACAAATTTCATAATAATAATAAAAAAAACCTCCTTACCCTTGTGGGTTTTCTATGGTTCTTCCATTATTGGCTAATGAATACTGGTAAATAAAACAGAGAATTGCTATTCTCTATAACTGCGTAATGAAAATTGTCTACTTAAATATTCTTTCAATACCCTGTATCTTAACCCTCTTTTATTAATGCTTTAAAAAACTAAGTTTATCAAGGCATGACCCCACCTTTGGCAGAGTCAATACATTTTGTTACAAGAGCTATTTTTTCGAGATATATAACTCTCCGCAATATATCTACATACAGAGGCATAGGGGGAATTCTCCTCCACGTTCCAACGTGAGGATCCTCCAATGAAACATCACAGCCCGACAATATATTATTGTTGCGTAATTGTAAGATACCCCCCTCCAAAATACTCTGCAAAGTTCTTACCAATCAAATGCTTATAATTGTGCAAGCCTAAAATCTCAAGTGATACAAATTTCATGTCACTTTTCATCTTTAGAGAACTAAACACCATGAACATTACTCTTACCTCCCTTAAAAGACCTTTTTTCTTCGTCATACAATAGTTAATAAAGAATGTCAAATAAAATAACAGTATAAGCAAGGCTGTATCCAGGGCGTAGGGGTTTTTCACTCCCCTCCCCCGAAAGGTTTGTCCGGCTTATATAAACGTAAGAAAACGCATATAATCAAAGTTTTGATGCATTTTTAAAGTTTTTTTTATGTATTCCCCCCTCAAGAAAAAAAATACACCCCTTTGAACAAAAATAATGGATATGGCCCAGAGTATGAGTAAAAGTTGTTCTTAAAAAGTCACAAAATGCTTTTCACTGCTCCAAAAGCCGCCCCTCCCGCCCAAAATGGTATCTCTGAAAGTCATTTCTTGTATATATTTTGTGGTTGCTATGGTTTATTTTTGCCCCTGGTTTTGCCGAAGGGTGCGATTTTTTTTTTTTTTTTTCATTGACAATTTTGAGAAACACAGAAGTGTGTCCCCTGGATTTTGAAAAACCTCTTGTATCTTTATTTTAAAACAAATCCATGTCCACCTACATTTTCGTGAATTGGTGCCCCTGGTTTTTGTACACAGTAATTTTTAATGAACATATACCCATGAAACATAACTTTAAATTGTATGCGGGACTAATTTCATAAAAGATTTTACAGCTAAAAGAGCATAGTCACGAAAGTTTCTATTCTAATTTGTCAACACCTTGAAGTAAGATGAAGCAAGTAAATCACATTCTTTAATAAATTGAATCACGACTTTTTTTAAAAGCTTTGCATTGCTAATAAGGCTTGTCTTCACTTGCAATTCATGACAATACATCAGCAAAGAACCTGTTTATACCATCCTTTAACCAATTCCAATGTCTTACGGTTCCTTGTAAGTACTGAATGTACTAATTTATGAACTAAACATACGGATCAATATGAACCGTTCATTTGAAGTTTTTTTTTTCTTTTAAGAGTTCATAAAACTTATGGCTATCAAAAGAAACATCTACACTTTCAGATTTCACCGCTTGCATCTTTTTTTTCTTTTATGATTTTTTTAGGGTTCTTAATGATGACAACTTTCTTATTGAATATTCATCTGAAGTTACGACTCTAAAATTATAATATATCAACACAGAGCCTCTCAAAATAACAACCCCATGATAAGCTGAAGAAGTCTTTTAAAACCCCTACCTACTTCAAGACTTTATAGTTCAATAAAATTACTGACGCCCTTGGATCATGAAGCGCAGATAAAATTCAATATAAACTATCAATTTGTTTAAACAAAATTCGACTATCATAAAATGCGACGGCGACTCAAAGTTTGTTCACTTCTATCTTCTTTATTTCCTAGATAATATATACTTTTAATGCAAAGTCCATATAAAACTACAACACTGGTCTTGATACACGTCGACATAGAACCTCTTAATGCAAAATATTTTTCTGGAGATTTTATTTCTAAGGAGTACCGTCCCTCCTTCACCCTTTTACTTCCCCTATATACGTTCAGAATAGATTCGAGGTATAGCTTCAGTCTCAATAATACAAATTCTAATAAAAGTGATATTTCGACAGCGATCGCTCAAGGTTAGAATGTCATAAATTGCATCTTGGAGAAAGTATAATGGTTTACATCCTCGTAATGCTTTGTGATGACCTCCGAATGTCTGTTTTTTTAGACGGCTTGTTCTACGGTTGAAGACCCCATTGCTTCCCAGTTGTACTCTTGGGGTAGCCATTCTTTTTCAACATCACCCTAGAATACTGGCTTCTTCAGCAGACATGAATTCTATGAGAGATGATTTCATAGATTGGCTAATCTGTGTCAATCAGTTCGTGATAACGAACTGTAAGTAAGGAATGACCCGGCTCAATAGTAACCAAAACTCTAAAAAACGGAATTTGATACCAGTAGATACATCAAAAGAATCGGATTTTTATATTGATTTGAAATATATAAGTTTCATCAAGTCTATGTTCACCCATCAAAAGTTACGAACCTCAAAAATTTGCCTTATTTTTGAAAAAAGGGGGAAACACCCTTTAAATGATATAATCTTGATGAAAATCAAACCATCAGATTGAGCGCATCAGCAAAACCTACTGTAGAGGTTTCAAGCTCCTATCTGAAAAAAATGTGGAATTTTGTATTTTCTGCCAGAAGAACAATCACGGATGCGTGTTTATTTGTTTTTGTCTTTTTTTTCAGCGGTGATCGTATCTATCCAGCGTTCCTAGAATATCACAAGAGGGCTCATTTGAACGGAAATTAAAAGTTCTAGTGCCCTTTTTAAGTGACCAAAAAAATTGGAGGGCAAATAGACCCTCTCTCACGCTCATTTTTTCCCAAATTCACCCGATCAAAATTTTGATATAGCCATTTTGTCCAGCATAGTCGAAAATCTGATAAATATGTCATTGAGGAGGACTTTTCCCCACAGTCCCCGGGGGATGGGCTGCAAGTTATGAACTTTGCCCATTGTTTACATATAGTATTGGCTATTGGGAAGTATACAGACATTTTCGGGAGGGATTTTTTCTGGTGGAAGAGGGGGAGGTCAGAGGAGATGGCTACGTGGGAGGATCTTTTCATGGGGGAAGGGACATTTCTATGAAGGGGGTGCCGGATTTCCCAGTATTATTTAAAAAAACGATCAGACATTAAATAAAAAAGTTTTTTCAACTGAAAGTAAGGAGTAACATTAAAACTTAAAACGAGCAGAAATTATTACGTATATGAGGGGGTTGCCCCCTAGTCCATACCTCCCTCTTTACGCTAAAGTTTTTTTTATTACTCTCAAAACAGCTATCTATTTTAACTAAACGGTCTTTGTGACTAGGGGGTCATTCTTAAGGAATTGGAACAAAATTTGAACTTTAAGGTAAAGAGCGAGGTATTGCGTACTAGGGGTCGAAACCCCTCATATAAGTAAATATTTCTGTTCGTTTTAAGTTTTGATGTTGCTCCCTTCTTTCAGTTGGAAAAAAACTTTTTTTTTTTTATTTAATCTCATAAAGAAAGGCTTCTTCTTCCTATGGTATAGTGTTGCTTCGCAGGTTTCTTCAAGTCATTTAGTCACATAGGGTTAGCGGAAAAATATAGGAACAGGAAGAGTGTTCTTAGATATAGTTTTGTGGGTCAAAACCATATTTTCTAGTTTTCTTCAGTATATGAATATTCATATACTGAAACCTGTGAACAGAAACCGTAGGTTTCTGTTCACTTTTTTCCGTAGGTTTCAGTATTTGAATATTGCAATATTGCTGGTGCTAATTTTTTTGACAAACTGGTCCTCATGGCCTATGTCTACATTGAAAACCCATCAGCCTGACCTACAAGACCTTAAGGTGAAACGTTGTAGCTGCCTTACCAGCTAGTATTGACAACCCTGCGTAAAGAATGAGGAGGTTGGACCAAATCTTTGGTGTATCATTTATACAAAAGTTGAAGGGGTTCAACCTAAGGATAGTGCCTTGAGAACCTCCACTTAGGACAGTTAAGGCAAAAAAAGAGTGAAGAATTACACGAGGATTGAAAACTTATCTAACTTCGGTCCTATCTGATAGGAAGTTCTGTATCCACAGGACAAAATAGTCGTGGGTGGATTATCCTATCAAAGGCTTCCGAGAGGTCTTGGAGGTCCATATCCAAGGAAAAACTGGTACTCCTGTATTAAACGCACTCTTTTATATAGTGCTAGTTTGGTTAATGCTGATGAAATAAAATAAAATAGGATGAATATATAATAGTTTAGAAACAAATTTGAGCTATATATTTGCACATTAGGGAGGGTGGGGGGGGGGGGGTAAAGTATAGTATATATTATTACGTAACCTAACCTAACCTAGGTAGCTTTACCCCCCCCCCCCCCCCACTAAACCCCAAAAACAACAGTTTAAATATCGTATACGCAATGAAAACCATGTTATACATTGTATTACCCTATAGCGGTGCCTTGAATTAACCCGTCAAAACCAGTTTTTTCGTGACTGGTTTCCATTGCAGTATATAAAAGAGTGTGTTTAATACAGGAGTACCGAAAAACCTTTATCCAGCAATAATTTACCATATAAGATTAGTGTTTTGAGTATCAACAGATCTGTCAGATATGTTGCTAGAGATCAAAATTAGCCATATCAACGGAAAGTTAGTGTCGACAAACCTGCAAGATCCGAAGCCGTATTAAAAAAGTGTGAAAATGTTTTTGGGCATAAAGTATCGAACAGATCGTGGTAACGAACTGTAAATAAGGAGCGACCCGGCTATATAGTTACTGAAACTCTAAAAAATGGAATTTTGATACAAATAGATACAACAAAAGAACTGGAATTTTATGTTGATTTTAAATATATAAGTTTCATAAAGTTTAGTCCAACCAATCAAAAGTTACAAGCCTGGGAAAATTAATCGTATTTTCGAAAAAAGGGGGAAACATCCCCTAAAAGTCATAGAATCTTTAAAAAAAACATACCATCAGATTCAGCGTATCAGAGAACCCTACTGCAGAGTTTTCAAGCTCCTATCTGCACAGATGTTGAATTTTGTATTTCTTGCTAGAAGAAAGATCACGGATGCGTGTTCATTTGTTGTTTTTTTTTGTTTTTTGTTTTTTTTTCCAGGGGTCATCGTATGGACCCAGCGGTCCTAGAATTTTTGAGAGGGCTCATTCGAACGTAAACTAAAAGTTCTAGTGCCATTTTCAAGTGACCAAAAAATTGGAGGGCAACTAGGCCCCCTTCCACGATAATTTTTTTCCCCAAAGTTACCAGATCAACATTTTGATATAGCCATTTTGTTCAGAATATTCGAAACCTCTAATAAATATGTCTTTGAGGACAACTTAATTCCCCACAGTCCCCAGGGGAAGGTCTGAAAGTTATGAACTTAGCCCATTGTTTATATATAGCCTAGTATTGGTTATTGGTAAGCATACATACATTTTCAGGGGAGGATGTTTTTCTGGTGGGGGGGGGGTCGGCTGATCGCGTTATGTGGGAAGATCTTTCCATGGAAGATTTTTTCATGGGGAAGAGAATTTCTATAAAGGGGGTTCTGGATTTCCCAGCATTATTTGAAAAACGATCAGAAATAAAAAAAAACAAGTTTTTTTTTCAACTGGAAGTAAGAAGTAACATTAAAACTTAAAACGAATATAAGTTATTACGTATATGAGGGGGTTGGTTCCCTCCTCCATACCTCGCTCTTAACGCTAAAGTATTTTTAGTAATTTCAAAAGAGCAGTTTATTCTAATTCAACGGCCTTTGTGATTCTGGGGTCATTCTTAAAGATTTGGAACAAAACTTGAACTTTAGCGTAAAGAGCGAGGTATTGGCGAGGGGATGAACCCTCTCTTATTACCTTTATGAAGAAGTTCGCCCCCTCGTTAATACCTCGCTCTTTCTGCTGAAGTTCGAATTTTGTTACATAATGGCCGATATAAGTAATTTGTTTGTGTTATTTTCCGGCCAATCTTAGCATTTAATTTTTCCTTAAAAAGCTTCATAACCATGATTTTTATGTGATAATAAACCAAAGGTATTATATGTCTTCGGCTTGTGGTTGTTATTAAATAAAAACAAAAAGTTATTTTTCCAACTGAAAGTAAGGAACAGCGTTAAAACTTAAAACGAACACAAATTATTCCGTATATCTTTTAAAGGTCTTTTCTTTCATTCATTTCAGTGATTTGAGAATTGCTCAACTTGTGACTTTCATTTTCGTACAAATAGTTTCGACCTCTTTGGCCCTTTTTGTTACTATCCTTACAAAATTAGTTCTGCAAATATCGCTAATTTAAGTTACGTGGGAGAATCTTTCCATGGATGTAATTTCTTGTGGGATGGGGGAAGAGAATTTTCCATTGAGGGGGAGCTGGATTTCCGTAAATTATTTAAAAAACGATCAGTAATTAAGTAAAAAACAAGTTTTTTCAACTGAAAGTGAGGAGCAACATTAAAACTTAACAGGAAGAGAAAATATTACGTACATGAGATGGGTTGCCTCTCCTCAATACTCGTAGCTCGCTCTTACGCTAAAGTTTCTTTTTTAACTTTTAAAAGAAGGTTATTCTTAGTTTAAAAACAAAGTAAAATTAATAGGCAAGTTTTGTTTTAATTATCCATATACGATGAGCCAAATTCAAAACCTGCATTAATTCAAAAACATTCAGAAATTAAATAAAAAACAAGATTTTTTAAGCGAAAGTAAGGAGCGACATTAAAACTTAAAACGAACAGAAATTATTCCGTATTTGAAAGGAGCTCTCCCCTGCTCGCCCGCTCTTTACGTTTATGTTTTGTATTGTTTTATAAAACAGAGCAGAGTTGTGATAAAGAGTCAAACTTTAGCGTAAAGAGCGTGGCGTTGAGCAGGGGACATCCCCTTTCATATACGGAATAATTTCTGTTCGTTTTAAGTTTTAATGTCGCTCTTTACTTTCAGTTTAAAAAAAAACTTGTTATTTTTTATTTAAGTGAATGAAAAGTCAGTTGATAAGACTTTCAAGCACTTTTAAAGTTACAGAGACGGTGCTAAAGTTTTAAAGTTGCAGAGGCGAAATACATAAAAACTATTGGTAATTTTAAAAAAAAAGAACTTTTCTACCCAGGTGGGATTTTTATTTGACTGTCTGAGTGGTTTTGAGTATATCTTTATTGTTTTCTGTTACTGTTTGCTACACAGAATTGTAATTCATGCTTCAAGCACTTAAGGAGAGTATGTCCTTCAACCATGTACCATGTACCCCCACCCCCTCTCCCTTTGAATAGCTGATATTGTTCCGTGTTTCTATTATTCTGCATATAATTCCCCCTTTTTAGCACTTGGAGTTGTTTTCTTCTTCTTAGTTTCTTTGCTTTCAAAACTAAGCTTGCTTTAGCTGTGATTGTAAAAAAAAATCCAGTATGATGTTTGAATTGTTACTAATTAAGACCTTCTAAAAAAAATAACCTGAAGAAGTAATTATGCCCCCAATTTTGCAATACATTTTTAGATCCAATTGCCCAATTGCCCAATAATCTAGTTACAGTGAATAGGTGGTGTATACTCAAAGATGATTCCTAATGGTTTTACGGTGCCTAAATCGTTCATCATTTATTTAAAAAAAACCTTACACCTGCAATAAAAATATTCTTAATCAATGCAGAGCTCAGACTATAATTAACAAACCTCATCAGAAACCGCTTTAGCTTTGTGAAGTTGCTTCAATTTCGTAATTTTCTACCTATGGGTCAAAGCGAAAATTGAATGTAAAGTCAAATGATCACCCTGAAGGGATATTTAAATAAATTCTGTGTTGATAAAGGCATGTTTTTTAAACGCCCAGGGTTGTATCTGAGCTACCAAGAATCAACTGAGCCAAAATTTATGATGCTTGGTTACGCCCCCTTAGGACGGATTTTCTATTACATAAGGGTATATTTACAAAAAACTACCTCCGGTGCAGCTTTTATTCAGGTGACAATAATTTACTGCCAGAAGTGTCACTTAAACGTCACTTAAATGTTCTTTTTAGACCAAAATAGACTTTTTTTTAACTACAAAGACAGTGTAAATGAAGCATGATTATTTGAATCGGCCAAACGGAGACTTGTTCAACCATATATATCTTTAAAAATTATGGAAAATGGAAATTCGGATTTGAATTTTAAAAAAAAATTGCCTCCTGCAGCTCTGTAGAATTTCGTAGCTGTGAGGACCAAATCTAAATAAAGAAACATGGGTGAAAATTGGCGAAAAAAGAGCTAAAAAATGGCACCAAATATCTTGCTTTTCTTTGTAGTTGTCTTTGCGAATCGAAAGATTATTAGCGTTTGAAGTTGTACGGACGTAAAATGCGTTCGAATTTAACCAATTCGTTTTCCTTACTTGTTTTGACTTTCACGTGATAACACTGACGAAAATATGATACTGGCCTAGAAACTTCTTAATTTTGAAACATCCAGAAGAATAATAAAAAGTTGTTATTTTCAGGGAGGAAGAAAAACCATGACGGTCCCGGTGGGGAAATGTTTTATTTTTATGTCTTTTATACTTCAAGTTTAAAAGAACGTTTTGAAACGATTCCGTTTTAGTTCAGTTTGAATTTTTTCACTAGCCTACTTATGACTGGAAAGGGGAAGAATTAGATTATTTTCTGCCTTGCTGTTTATCAAACAGTTCGTGGTAACGAACTGTAAGTAAGGAGCGACCCGGCTCAATGGTAACCGAAACTCTAGAAAACGGTATTTTGATACAAATAGATACATCAAAAGAATCAGGTTTCAATGCTGATTTCAAATATATAACTTTCATCAAGTTTAATCCTACCCATCAAAAGTTACGCGCCTGAGAAAATTTGGCTGATTTTCGAAAAAAGGGGGAAGGACCCCCTAAAAGTTATAGAACCTTAATGAAAATCACACCATCATATTCCGCGTATCAGAGAACCCTACTGTAGAGGTTTCAAGCTCCTATCTACAAAAATGTGGAATTTTGCATTTTTGCCAGAAGAAAGATCACGGGTGCGTGTTTATTTGTTTTTTTTTTCCCAGGGGTGATCGTATCGACCCAGTGGTCCTAGAATATCGTGGGAGGGCTCATTGGAATGGGAAATTAAAAGTTCTAGTGCCCTTTTTAAGTGACCAAAAAATGGAGGGCAACTAGGCCCCCTCCCACGCTCATTTTTTTCCCAAAGTCACCTGATCAAAATTTTGAGATAGCCATTTGTTCAGCATGTTCGAAAATATTATAAGTATGTCTTTTAGGATGACTTAATCCCCCGAAGTTCCTGGGAGGAGGGCTGAAAGTTATGAACTTTACCCAATGTTAACATATTAGTATTGGTTATTGGGAAGTATACAGTACAGACGTTTTCAGGGGAGATTTTTCCATGTAGTTGGGGGGGGGGGGTCGGGGGTTATGTGGGAGGATCTTTCCATGAAGGAAGTTTTCATGGGGGAAAGGACATTGCTATGAAGGGGACGCCGGACTTCCCAGCATTATTTAAAAAAAGATCAGAAATTAAATATAAAAAAAAACAAGTTTTTCAACTGCAACAGCAGCAAAATCAAAACTTTAAACGAACAGAAAATATTACATATATGGTTGGGTTCACCCCCTAGTCAATACCTCACTCTTTAAGCCAGAGATTTTTTAGTACTTTCATAAGAGCTATTTATTCTAATTAACGGCCTATGTGATTAAGCAGTCAGTTTTAAAGAATTGGAACAAAATTCGAACTTTCGCTTAAAGAGCAAGGTATTGACTAGGGGGCGAACCCCCTAATATATGTATTAAAAATATATGAATATAGAAGTTCGTTACGTAAATTAATTCTTAAGTTACGTATATTTATTACTAATAAAAACGTTCGTAAATAAAATGAAACAAGTTTCGAGAAAGCCATTTAACCAAATAAAAGTAAATTAATATGAAAATTTGGTTTTAATTATTCATGTACTGTGAGCCAAGATCAAAACCTGCATTTATTCAAAAACGTTCAAAAATTAAATAAAAAAAAACAAGTTTTTTTTAACTGAAAGTAAGGAGCGACATTAAAACTTAAAACGAACAGAAATTATTCCGTATATTAAAGGGGCTGTCCCCTCCTCAACGCCTTGCTCTTTACGCTAAAGTTTGACTTTCTCACAACTCTATTTTTTTAAACTATAAAAAACTTTAGCGTAAAGAGCAAGGCGTTGAGGAGGGGACAGCCCCTTTAATATACGGAATAATTTCTGTTCGTTTTAAGTTTTAATGTCGCTCCTTACTTTCAGTTAAAAAAAACTTATTTTTTTTATTTAATCTTTATAAAGTCGTTCGTTCTAATTGCACATGAAAAGCCAAGACAAGGTCAGTGTTCCTTTGCAAATCCGAGCCCGTTGGTTTTTCATATCCTTATCCTCGTCAACAGTTCTAAACGGTTTTGAAAAAAAAAAAAAATACAGGAAATTTCATTTTGTGTCAATAGAAAAAAAGAAAAAAATGTTACCTTAGAAAGTATTATGCATACAATTTGTGTCTGGTCCTATGAGTTTTGTTCGTTTTAGATTCTTGGTCTCTATTGACTAAGATTGTTCCTTATTTAGTGTCCGTTACTATAGATGATACATGGGCTGATAATGTAAGTTATGAAACTAGTGATGGTGGTGATAACAGTGGCGGGAGGGGGAAATGGATCGGTATGAGTAGTGGTCAGCTTGAACATGGTAAATTAGCGTTTTGTTTCTACCAAAATTAGGTGGAAGAAAGAAAAAGTTGAAGCTATTTTGTCTTCCCAGTCAGCAGCTTTTAGAATAAAAAAATGGCAGGGAAGCGAGCCTAAAATTGGTGCAGGGGAGGGGTAAATGTTTTTATTATGGTGTTCTATACACTTCAAGGTTTTGTGCGTTAAGTGTGGCTCAGGTCCTATGAGCTCATGTTGAAAGCTGTAGAACTCAGCTGAGCTCACCTGTAGCTCAGCTGATAGGATGATAATAAAACTGTGAAAAAAGCTCAATAGAATAAAGACATGGCGCTACATTAGTTTTGTACCTTCTTTATTCATATTATAACCTATAACACTTTTATATTAATACCTGCCCAAATTTGTTTAACACCCGGAAGAGTTCACAGACTCTGGACTTGTTTGTAAGTTATGTAAATACCCCTCGTTTTAACATCTTCACATGCCCCCTACAAGTGCTGGTATCGAACCATTGTCTCCTCATTGAATTAGTAAAATAAATTTCAAGTATCAAATCCTGTAGTAAGTAAAAATTCAAACGGTACTTATTAAGAATCTGATAAGCACGCGATTAACCGCATCTAGAATCTAAGGAAATCCTAATGAAAAACAGGTTTCCCGCTGCCTTGTGAGGTATGCTCATCCCGTGAAAAATGTTTAAACTTTAGTTTTTTGGGTTTGAAGGGGCAAAAAAGGTACCTAGGTTAGCTTGCGTATGTAATATATGCTATACTTTACCCCCCCCCCCCCCCTAATGTGCAAATATATAGCCCAATTATGTTCATAAACTATTATATTTCCATCTTATTTTGTTTGATATCACTAGCATTAACGAAACTTCACTTCTCGCGTGTTTACTTTTTCAAAATAATATAGTATTACTTACGTATTATACGATACACACTCAAGAAGTGAAGTCAGGCTAATCACAATAAAATATACCAAAATATGATGAAAATATAATACTTTAGAAACAAAATTATGGAAACTACGACCAAGAATTAATTGAAAGCAGGCTGTCTAGAACGCATTATATTAAATACCTTACATAACCTAACCTAACTAAAATACCAACTCTATACATTAAATATTTAATTAAAATATACCTACATCGTAGTTTTTCTCACATCGGATAAAACCGGTTTTTCTCACATCAATGAGAGCAAATTTCTCGCGTGTGTTTGGTATAATGCGTAAGCACCAAAAACATTTTATTTTCACAACCTCCCCCCCCCCTTTCTCACCAAGAAAATTTCTGTGAGCACCTGTTTTCGTAATGGATTGTGAAAAACATTTTTGATTTGTTTCTTATATCTTAAACAAAACATTAAAAACAGGTTCTGTATTTTAAATTATGAATCCTACAGTCAAACCAGACCTCCTCTTGAGCATGGAGTTTGATACTACAGACATTTATTAAGCTCCATCACCTAATTACTTAGAGGCTTATGAGACGTTCTCCCATGTCTTGAGAAAATTCCAATCAGTATTTATATTTTTTCATATAAGTAAGTTGACCCAAAAATGATCTTCGTTTAGACATAAGACCCTCCAAAACGAACGAAAATCGTAATGAAGAGAAATCGGGGATAATATCAGCGAGTGACAAATGAAAGAAACCATGGAAATATTTCGGTCGAGACTTCCACTCAACCGTCTGTATTTTCAAATAATAGAAAATACAAACAAGAGTCCACAGGATTAAATAATAATAATAATAATAAAACAACCTTAAAATAAACACTAGACGTGAATAAATTTCATTATTTTATTCTGCAACGAAGACGGTTGAGCGGAGGTCTCCACTGAGATATTTACATAGTTTTTTTTTCTATTTTTCACTGTCTGCTAATATTCTTATTTTCTCTTCTTTACGATTTTTTTTTCTTTTTCTGATGCTTAGCCAGTGTGGTCTCTGAAACCATGTAAGAGCCCCCTCCCCTAAAAAACTGGATGATTCCGATAAATATTTAAATTGTTCTTATAACTTACCTAATTCTGAAGTAGTAACTTTGAAGAAATTTCCTGCATATGCGCCTTCCTACTTTTCTTGACTGTTTAGATTATTCGAAATACAAGCTTTTAATTCGTCTACCATACTTGTTGTCGAAAAAAATGTACTTGGTAATAATGAGATGATCTTAAAATAATGAACAACTAATTTGAAATCTTCTCTGATACGGTAGATATGCTAAAGGATATACACAGTTTTTCCAACCCATAATTTCAATAGCAAAGATATCTGCTAGTGAGACAAGTCATTGCACCATTAAAATCGAATTTACCAGGGGGCTAATTGCTAAGCGCTTTAACCTCTGGCCGCAGAAAATCGTCTGTAATTATAGTTCTGATTTTCAGATATAGATGAAGTTTTCCTATTACAAATGATATTTTCGTAAATGTAGAATATCATTTGTTCCAAATTACCTGGAATTTGCTCCCTACAAATGGAAAAGGGATGCATCATAATGACCAAACACTCCCTGTGCAAGTGTGTTTACAAACTCATTTTCTCATGGATGTAAACATTGCTTAGATTTATGAATAATAGTTATTTCAAAGGTGGAAAGCTAAATTTAAGTTGAAATAATGAATAGTTTGTTATTTAAACTTCTATCGTTTGACTCAATAATAGAAACAGGTAAACCAGTATGCTTATTCAGAATCCATTTATGCTAATGTATCCCTCCTCCCATTGATCCTGGATATGGTGACAAATACTTCTACGATCCTTTACTGGTTCCTAGCCTTCTCTTTTATCTTGTACTAAAGAGCCAACTTCTGGGGATTTTACGGCTAAAGCAGCCCTAAGCGAACGGTCAAGGGTGAGATTTGAGCTAGTTAAAAAAAAAAAAAAAAAAAAAAAAAAAACTGAAAGGGATTGCCTTCATATTAATGGAAACTCGGCGGCGAAAACTTTGTAATATTGTTACAGAAATTATTGATTTAGATATTTTGTATAAGTCAGAATGCGCCTGGGGAGTCCTCCTACCCGGTAATGCATGATTTTTTTGGTACTTGTGCATAATACGGGCCCACCGCTATATACTGTATCAAGGAAACAAGAGACGAAACCCGCCAAACGGGTATTTCAATAGAGAAATGGAATGCAAAGCGTCGTTTTCATTGCATTTACGATATTTAAACTGTTGTTTTTTCGGTTTAGGGGGGATACCTAGGTTAGCTTAGGTTGCATATTTAATATATGATATGCTTTACCCCCACCCCACCCCTATTGTGCAAATATATAGCCCAAATTTGTTTCTAAACTATTATATATTCATCCTATTTTATTATATTTCATTAGTATTAACCAAACCTGACTTTTTTGTGGGCCCGTATAACGCACAAGCACCATTTTTTCAATAGTTTCTGAGAAATTAGTCTTGTTTTGGTTTCGGCTACTGTGAAGATTCCCCCGTCCAGCCCAAACAGTCAATAAATTCATGTCGTCTTATCTGATGGTCATTTGGCAAAGATGTAGAATGCCCAAAAAAAAAGACACTTAAGAAAGGGAAATTCAAGACAAAATTTCTCGCTAAAGACTTCCAGTGACATACTTTCCTCGTGTAAATTTCAAAAGTACACTTAATTTTGCACATTAAAGTAGGACGTTAAATCATAAAGATTTACTTTTTTTCTTGTATCTCGTCTCACCCGGGAAACAAAACGTCCCAATCTCTGAGGACTAAAACTTTAAAAAATTTTGTTCAATGAGTTGGAAATCCATAAAATTCTATGTTTTAGCTCTGAGAGATTTGCATCCAAATCAAAACAGACATTCAGATGTGTGAATACAATTGCTCATATAATAGCTTAGTAAGCAGTAACCGGCAGTTCCAAATATTAGTCATGTCTTATATATAATCTTATACATATCCTGAATTGCAAAGTGATTTTTGCAATCAAAAATAGTTAATAAGTTTACTAGCTGCCTTGAGTTAAACGATAACTAGTTTTGATCAACGTTTTTATGCTAGTAATTTAATGGGTAATTTCAAACCCAATTAAAAGTATAGACCAATTTTGGACTTCATTATATGCATTTAAGTATGTGAATAGCTGACTTGGTCGTTTAGTCAAGATTAGTTTACTGTCTACATAATTACTACGTTTAAAACCTTATCCTTTTCTTATGTATGAAGAAAATGTATGCTAAAATAAATCATGTGCTCTTTAATCTCTGTAAGCTTGGTCAAACCACTGTTAGTTCTTACATTTTGTATAAAGTAAATTGAAATAGATAAAAAACACAGTGTTTGAACAAGAATGTATTAACCATTTTGTGGCACCACTATTTTTTGCAATTAATTAACAAACTTTTTCCACAAAATAAGTTTTCCAAAGAAAAGTAAAGAACCCCATTAAAGCAAAAAATGAGCAAAAATAAAATCAAATAATCTAAGTGTGAACTACCACAAATCAGCATCGATAAATAAATGAAACCCAAAACGAACAGAAATTACAATACATAACCGAGTCAAACTCAAAACAAGCAGAAATTAACATGAGTAGGGCTCAAAGCCCCTATACCTTCCCAAGGCCAGAACATAATTTACACTTTACTGAAAAAAGTATAAATGTTTTTACTTTTATAACTTTAATAGATCAAATAATATTAACGTTTTGATTACTAAATATCAGTAGAGCCTATGTATATTAAACTGGCAATGCACATTCATTTGTATTTTTCAGTAAAGGGCAAATTATGTTCTGGCCTTGGGATGGCATAGCGGTTTTGAGCCCAACTCATGTTAATTTCTGCTCGTTTTGAGTTTGACTCGGTTATGTATTGTAATTTCTGTTCGTTTTGGGTTTCATTTATTTATCGATGCTGGATTTGTGGTAGTTTCACAGCTTAGATTATTTGATTTTATTTTTGCTCATTTTTGGTTTAATGGAGTTCTTTACTTTTCTTTGAAAAAACTTATTTAGTGGAAAAAGTTTTTTCTAATTAATTTCTATTCTTTTTGTATTGACCTAGTCTTTTCATGGAAAAAGAAAATAATTCTTTAAATCTTTGTTTTTTTTTAAGTCTTTATAGTTTGGCCTGCTATTTGTATGCTGGAGAAAAATTTTCAGCAATTGTTAACAACATAGGCTACACCATTTTAAAAATTTGGACACAAATAGTAGTGTTTAATTTAGTTTCATACCTCCTCTAGTTAACCTCAAATAGAAAACTTGATACCATTCGCAAAAAAAATCTGTTTACTTTCGTTGATAGCTTGGATACACTTACGCTATTTTGATTTGGTTAAATTGTAAGAGCATAAGTAGCCCCGAAAGTTTGAACATAATACCCTCAGTCGTTCTTGGGATACTGCTGAGATGCCTTATTGGGAATTAGCATTAACACACTGCATTTTGATTTAATCTCAAGGCAACATTTAGTCTTCTGAACATAATAGGCAAATGGGGGGGGTGGGAGGGGGACTAGTTGCTCTCCAATCACTTTCGACTATTAGCCCTTTCTGTTTTCAGTCGAATGAGCCCTTTTTCGAAGTTCCTAAGACAAATCCTTCGATACGAAGTGCCCTGTTCTAAACAAAAAAAAAAGGAAAAAATAATAATACATTGTACCCACATCGGTGTTTAGGCTACTATAAACTTGTCAATCCTTCCGATAACTCGACAATTAAAAAGGGCGCTAGGCCTTTCAATTTCCAACCGAATGAGCCCTTTTTGAGTTTTTATGACAACCTTTTCTATAAAACACCTTATATGCACCAAGGGCATAAATTACAACCCTTGCTCTGAGGGCTGCGAGGGGGTTGTCATCCTCAAAGACCTAATTTCCAGAACTTTCAACTACGTTAAACAAAATGACTATCTCAAAATTTTGATTGGATGTGTGTGGGGAAATGGTGGGCTTGAGAGGAGGGTTAGTTGCCCTCCAATCACTTCTGACTATTAAAAATGGTACTAGCCCTTTCAATTTCCAATCGAATGAGCCCTTTTTGAAGTTTCTACGACAACGCTTTCTATAAAACCATATATGCCCCCAGGGCATAACTTACAACCCTTGCCCTGAGGGCTGTGAGGGAATTGTCATCCTCAAAGACATAATTTCCAGACCTTTCAACTACGTTGAACAAAATGGCTATCTCAAAATTTTGATTGGATGTGTTTGTGGAAATGGTGGGCGTGAGAGAGGGGTTACTTGCCATTCAATCACTTTCGACTATTAAAGTGGGCACAAGCCACTCCAATTTCCAATAGCGTTATTGCGCTGTCTATGATTTTGTTATGTTGGGTAAGGAAAATATTGTATACAAGCAAATTATTGCTTTATAATGAATCATTTGTTATGTGTATTTAAATGTGGGAATAGCTGGCTTGGTCTTTTTGTCGATTTTATTTTACCATCTACATAATTATTACCTTTAAGACGTTATCATTGTTCTTTAATCTTTTAATTTTGAGGTCGGTCAAATGACTGTTAATCTTTACTTTTTTGACAACATGATTTCAATCTATGTGGTTCAAAAGAGAATTCATTAAATTTTTTTTGGGGGGCTAAGCTATTTCCTACAATCTTGAATACTGGGTAAAATTAATTATTTTTTTTATTATTTTCGCTAAACAGCCTACAATAAAACACATATTCTTTTCCTGAACAAAATTTCCATATTTTCAAAAAAAAAGCTTTTCTAGAGACTAAGTTAGAAGTTTGATCTTGTCTAGAGTTTGCTCTCCCCCTAAGGCTAGCAAAGAATCTTGAACAGTAGGAAAAAAACTCAGTTTCAAAGCTAAAAGAAATTTAAAGAATGGAATAAGGTTTCAATTAAAGCAGAATAAAAATAGTGTCCCAGTTCATTTTTTCAAACTGTTCGTGGTAACGACATATAAGCAAGGAGCGGCATGGCTCAATAGTAACCGAAACCTACCTTGCCCCATATCCTGGTGTAGAGTAGTCTGAAATTGAAATAATATGATAAATTCAAAACATCCAAAGGATTTGTTTTGATTTTGAAAAATTGAATCGTAAAAGCCTTGAAAAATTTTTTCTAACACTTTTAATATTTTACAGTTTTGAAATCTTTTTGTCGACTAGAGAAAGTAGGGTTTCCTTGTTTTCCATATTTCAAATTATTTAAATTTAAGTTACGAATCTGTCTTGATTGAAATAATTTTAAATTTAACAGTGTTTTTATGAAAACCAGTTATAGGTTTTCTTTTTTTCTTAATATAATTTACTGCGACTCCCAATTTGTTTGAAAGTCTCTGTTTTTTTCACTTTAAATTCCCATGATTGATTTCTGAGAACCGAGTTTAACAAAAAGAAGCCTCAGATGGCCATGTTTACAAACGGCGACTTGAAAGGGCTTCTTTTTTATTTTCATTTTGCTTCCACGAGGGCTTCATTTTCACAGTCAAGGTAGTATCCAGGGGGGTTAGGGGGTTTGACACCTCCCCTTAAAATGTTAGTCCAACTCGTAAAATGCATATAAACAAGTTTTTTGGGTGTTTTTAAAGTTCTTTGTAATTCCCCCCCCCCCATAAAATTCCCCCCTCCGAACAAAAATCCTGAAATGTTCCAATCTTTCTTATATTCCATTTATTTAACATATTTTTTAATGATATAAAATTGACCCCCTCCCCGCAAAAAATTATGCGCTCATTCCTAAGATTACTTACTTATAAGGGTGTTCAAAGGCCCCCCCTCCCGTTTGCTATGTGCATGTCTGGATACGCAATGCTATGTCAAAAATTTCTGTTTTTCCTTTTAGCGAAATTTGGCTTTAAATTTAGGAATAACATCTGTTGGTCTCTAAATATTGTTGAGATAAAATAACAAGAGAAAGCTAAGACTTGAGACGCGTCTCATATACTTTTTAGAGGAGAATGTCAATAAAAGACGGGGTTATTCAAATTGCACTGACTTTCATCCCGTCAAGTTTGGTCGAGAACTGACAACCCCTTTTCGTAGATTTGCAAATGTTAAGGTACCAAAAGCCAGCTCCCGTTTTCTGTAGAGTTGTTATTGCGTCATGACTTCAAAAGCTACAGCTAGGACACCAGTTTTTCCTTCTCACCAAATTTGGTTATATGTGACAACTCTTTTTGGTAGGTGTAGCCTACAAATGACAAGATTTTCAAAAACTTTGGCTCTCCTCACCCCCCCCCCCCTACCAATGCGTAGGATCGTAGAATGCAAAGGAGGATAGTGTATTCTTTGAGGCGTGACACCAATAAGAAATTGAGAGTTGTGCAAATAATAGTTAGAACTGCACAGCAGAATAGTGTGTTTCTCTAAAGTTCGCCACGGAATGAAAACTGTCCAAAGAAAAATTGAAAATGGCATAATGCCCGAACTTGTGAAGCAGAAAAGTGTATTTTTTGAGAATGCATAGGAGTTGGAACTGTAAGGCAGAATAGTATACTTTTTAAAGCGCGCCATGGAAAGAAAATTCCTAACATATTTCCGAAACATTATTTCAACTTTAAATTCTTTTTGAGTTCAAATTATTTCCTGGAGATCAATTTTTCAATGGATGTAAAATATGAGGACAGTGGAGTATGTAACGATTATATATTAAGAACTAATGGGAGAGAAGTAAGTTAAAACCAACTAAAAATACTTAATGTAAAACAATGAAGAAACTGGAGAATAATAGCTGGAACTGCAAAGAGAATAGTGTATTTCTTTGAAATGCATCACAGAGAGAAAACTTCCAGAAAAAAAAAATGAGAATTGTAGAATAACTGGGCATACGAAGGACCAAAATTAAAATTGAGACGGTTCAATAGAAAGAGTTGTAAAGCAGTGTATTTTTCGAAGCGCAACATGAAAAAAGAACTGTCATATTGAAACCTACAAGTTGGTATGACTCAGCAAGTTGTAAGGTCCTGTGACAAACATTTATGTCTTAATAATCGTTGACTAACAAAAGACAAATCATAAATAAAGCCACTGGATTAAAATTTGCTACCGTCAATTATAAGCTCTGACAACACAGTTGTCGAGCCAAAGAAGTTCGAATAAAACCTTTAATGATGGCTTTGAAGTATCGATGAAAAAGGACGATAAAACTACAGGAAACTGTCATAAAGATCTGTAAGTTCCACATGAAGTTGAATACTTGCTTGAAACAGCAAGAGGTAGAAGCGGTAATTCATCGGAATCAAAGAAATTTTGGTCAGGGTCTGACCAAATGGAGATTAGGTCTGTTCCAAGGGGCTGCTTACTGGGTTGTTTTGTGTACGTTAAAGGTATGAATGCATGGGATTATTATTATAAATATTATTATTTATAATAATAATAAATTATTATTTATAAAGAATAATTTATTATTTGTGATAATTTATAAATTATTATAAGTAATGATAAAATTTAAAATAAATTATAAATATGTAGAAAATATAGGGCTTTATGGGAAAGGTAATGAAAACAAGGTAGCAGCCAGTTTTCTTCGGGGGGAGGGGTTAAAAGAAAAAGCTTTATATAAAAAATTGTTTAAATGCGTTTTCGTTACATTTTTACGAGTCAGACAAAAGTTTCAGGGAGAGGGTGCTTCAAACCCCCAAACACCACTAGATTTGCCCTTAATTGAAAATCTGGATATTTTTGAGAAGCCGAGTTTGAAGGCGTCCTACCTTTGTGCACTCTTTTGACATAGATCTGGAGTGTGATTCCACATATCTGTGTCACTAATCCATTGTGCTTAATTCTCATATACGGATTTCATAGAAAACTATAGTACAAGAAACGTATTATCTTTATAAAAAAAAAAAAAAAAAAAAAAAAAAAAAAAAAAAAAAAAAAAAAAAAAAAAAAAAAAAACACGGAGTGTTTACAAAAAAATAGTTCATGAAATCTGAGAAATTGTAACCAAAGGAAAGCAAAATGAAGTATTTAAAGATATGCTGCGTTGTATTGGATTACAGTTAGGCTTCTCCGTCAAAATTCTAATCATACAAATAGCTTTTTCAAAACTTTTTTAGCAAAACTATTTGGTCAATTCCATTTTCGCAGCTAAGGCTGTGATCAGAATCGGCAGGAGACAACCGAAAGAATTTTGTCTGGGGAGGGAATTTCCAGACTAATGAAGGAGAAGAGCTATACCTTTTGTGACTTTGTCTACCTCAAACAAGGTCTTAGTTTAGCTGCATGCTTAAGAACAATTTATGATTTTGAACAATTTTCTTTTGATTTTTAGGAGGAATAGTTTTTTTGCCTGTGTTTTTATGATAGAAACTTTGTGTTAAAGAAATTTAAGAATGAAAATCAAATTTATTACGAGGGTTGCTCAACACCAGTGAGGACACGGATATTAAACATGAGTCATGTACATAAAATGAGAAATAGGCCTTAAGGCTGGACCCTTAAGGCCTATTTCTGGGGAGGGAATTTCCAGACTAATGAAGGAGAAGAGCTATACCTTTTGTGACTTTGTCTACCTCAAACAAGGTCTTAGTTTAGCTGCATGCTTAAGAACAATTTATGATTTTGAACAATTTTCTTTTGATTTTTAGGAGGAATAGTTTTTTTGCCTGTGTTTTTATGATAGAAACTTTGTGTTAAAGAAATTTAAGAATGAAAATCAAATTTATTACGAGGGTTGCTCAACACCAGTGAGGACACGGATATTAAACATGAGTCATGTACATAAAATGAGAAATAGGCCTTAAGGCTGGACCCAATGATGAGGTAGGGTTAGAGACAGTGTTTCCACTAGTGTCTTTTTATAATCTGTTAACCGTCAAAAATTTTGCGTTGAAAATTTGTAGATGGTGTTTCGGAATCCGTAAAATTTTCCGTAAGCCACTAAGTGCCACAAAAGTCTCATGGTCCATGTTAAAAACCGCTAGATATTCAAAGAGGTTTTATCAATAAAAGTACCTTCAAAAAGGTTTTCTTTCAAAATCTAAGGAGGCAAAGAATTTGGGGGATAGCCCGTTCTCCAATTTTTGTCATTGATGCATGAATATAGTTGCTTCTTGTAAACGGAAGTTAGTACATTTTGATAGTTACCACTATTTATTTTGAGTTAGCCGAATTCTCACTAGTAACTTTGCAAAATGCTAAATAAGAAAAGCAAACTTTTGGTTATGACCTTAAATTGTATCCAAGCATGGGGGAGGGGGTAGTAAACAGTTAAAATGGAAGGAATTAAAAATCTTATAAAAGGCAAATGTCGGGAAAAACATTTTCAGAATTTAGTGCAGTAATGATTTTATCAGTATAGTGTTGGCATCCAAGGGGAAACAAACTTACAGTCACCCAAATAATAATATATTGCCTATCTTATTGCTCCCTTAAGAATAACTTTTTATAATCTTTACCTCTATTTTACAAAATAATACTTACCTATTTTGGTATATCGATACAATTTTATTTCTTCCTTTTTAGCTGTCTAAGGTATGACTAAATAAAAGCAACATACGGCTTGTAACCTGTAATGTAACGTCTATTTGTTATACTGCTTTCCCAGAAAGTATTCAAAAAGTAATACTTTAATAAAAAAAAGTTCTAAAAGTAGTATATTGGTACTAACCGTGGTAACCCTTCGCTGGTGGCGGTAGAATTTTAATTTGGGTCCTACAGCGCCCGTAGATCTACGAAACAAACCGTAGAAGTGGAAACACTGGTCCGACTTAGTCCGAGACATCAAGTTCTGTACATCTGCTTGAAACACTACGTAATCCCTTGGTTAAAGCAGCAAGGTATCAAAGTAGTAATTCACCACATTCAAAGATGTTGTTTATTAAGGAGCTGGTAGAACAGAACTCGGGTTTGATGTTAAGGAGTGACATCATGTAAATCTTTGAACTAAGCAGACATGATGGTTCTTTTGTTCATATAATTAGACATCCATAAGTTGTTTACGGCTGGGACTTCATTGTGAAAAAAAAAACTACACAAAGCTGATGTCTCTTATTGTTACATCTTCATTGTGATATCTCGTGCTTAAAATAAAGGTTTTTATGTTCGTACAGAGTTAAAGGTGGGCGTTACAAAGAAGATTGCAAAAGGGTTCACACTGACAATTATACAGGCAGAGTCGAAAATTTAAACGGTCTGAATGGCTTGCTGGAAAACACTTCTGGCAGGCTGTTAAGCAGAAGGACCAGGACAAGACTCCTTGGAACTGTTGATGTGGCTATTTGATCAACTATGGTCGGCAAATTTTAGGCAATGTCCGCGCAGTTTTAAGTATCAAATTTATTTCTATTCAGACGAACTACATTTTAAAAAAATAAGAGGAAGCCGCTTGGGATATGGTTTTGTCAACACTTAAATATTTTGCAAAAAAGGCTGGCTAATAACATCCAATATTAACTCATTTTACTTTTTCACATAGTTAAGATAAGCATGTCCTGATAATGAAATCTAGAACAACTTTGTTGAATTGATTTTGTATTAGCTCACATCCTGTTCATGGTGAGGTCAAGCATTTTTTTTTTTTTTCGATAACTAAATAAACAAAATCAAGCTTTACATTTTATTGTAGGCTACCCTTTACTATTTTTTTTTTTTTACATTGATTTAATAACTACTTTTTTCTTAATTAGGTCATCTTATATCAACATCCGGTTTTTTTAATTCAGCATCAGTTTTTTTTCTCTGACCACTTCTGATCTTCTGACAGAACCATCCGAAAAAAGTTTTCGCTGAATAAAACATGAGAGCTTTCCGGTAAAGCCTTTAAAATGATAATTTAAATCAGTGAA
This sequence comes from Artemia sinica, assembly GCA_027921565.1. Lineage (NCBI taxonomy): Eukaryota > Metazoa > Arthropoda > Branchiopoda > Anostraca > Artemiidae > Artemia > Artemia sinica. The sequence continues at coordinate 13,884,448 of CM051257.1, forward strand.
CAATACAAATCCATGCAATTCAGACAAAGCTGATCATTTCCTTCTTAAAATTTCCCACCATAATTACAATGCAACAGGTTATCTCTCTTTTGATGACAGTTTCTTCTGGTTTCCTTCCTCTTTGGATAATCTGATTCATGTTTTCAATTCAGGGTCCTATTTTGTAAATGGAGTTCAGACTTGGCAAAAGGGTAATATAAAGAGGTGGTTTTAGGGGGGAAAGAGGGGGCGCTTGCCCCGGGTGCAGAAATTTTAGGAGCGCAAAATTTCAAGTGAATAATCTAACGGTTATAATCATTTTGCAATTGTTGCAATTTTATTTTATTAAAATAAAGAAAGTCTAGAACTGCCATTGGTAATATAACAAGGGAGCCCATCACAAGGAAAGGGAGGCAATGGCCACCCTAGATTTTTAAAATATCTTTTTTGGATATAAAAAATAAATAAAAAATATACGCACTTGTGTATTATACGCCACTCACTCAACTCACTGAGAGCTTTCCACTCACTCAACTCACTGAGAGCTTTCCACTCACTTTACGCTGTTTAAAACTCGAGAACAAGGTGGTCTCTTCGTTAGTTTCATTCAGATTAGCGTGAGACAAGACAAAGACAAGTAACAGAATAGATGAGAAATATATAATTTGGGCTATATATTTGCACATTAGGGGGGGGGGGGGTAAATTATTTGGATAGTTTGAAGTCAGAAAACAATTCTTACTTCATTGTATGCAGAGTAATTGTACCTAGCGCGTTTTGCATGCAGACCCACAATACTTTACCCCCCCTGCTAATGTGCAAATGTGTACCCAAATTTGTTTCTAAAGTATTATACTTTCATCATATTTTGTGACATTTCCTTAGGATTGAGCGTCAAAGAAACAGATTCTAATTAAATGAAGCACTTGAGTGAGTGGCGTATAATACACAAGTACCAAAATAGTTACTCTCTCCTGGCCTTCTGTATTTCCAGGAACTGAAGTCCTGTTAGATAATACACCAGTATGTTTTACACCATAATACACCAGTATGATAATACACCAGAGAATTCACAGTAATTTACTTGAGATTTTTTTTAGAGCCCTTCCCGATCCTTACACGACACATTAGAGATTAAGCAGGGGTGGTGTGTCAGTCCCGTGCTTTTTCATATATTCCTTCCTCAGACAGATCTTCTCATTCCCCTTAAAGCCAGACCTTTATGCGCCTACGGAACTTGAAAAGGAGTAATGATCAGGTTGGTAACTGATAAAATGTTGGTATATGTGGGCGGATCGATACATTATAATTTTTTCTTTTATCATTTTAAAATGTAAGTGATAATTAGCCTTTCCACTTATACTAATAAAATGTATGTATATATATATATATATATACATTATATATCTTGTTTGATCATGCATGTAATTCTTTCCTGTTAGCCGGTGTTCTTTCAGTTTTTATTTATTTATTTATGATGATTTGTGTAGTTGTTTCTGTTAAAATATTTGTTGCATTATTAATGTTTATACCTTGGGACGTACCCGAGGGGTGGGGGGGGGGCTTGGGCCTCCTATGACAAATTTCTCGAGTTTCTGAACATTATTCATTTAAAGTAGCAAATAAAACATTTTATATTACTGGCGCTCAAAAGAATTTGATATGTACGTGTCTGTTCCTATTCTTTTTCCATAAACCATAATCCCTGTGGCTTCTGTACTTAATTAAATAAAAAAAAAAAAGTTTTTTAAACTGAAAGTAAGGAGCGACATTAAAACTTAAAACGAACAGAAATTATTCCGTATATGAAAGGGACTGTCCCCTCCTCAACGCCTCGCTCTTTACGCTAAAGTTTTTTATTGTTTTAAAAAATGAAGTTGTGAGACAGAGTCAAACTTTAGCGTAAAGAGCGAGACGTTGAGAAGGGGACAGTCCCTTTCATATACGGAATAATTTCTGTTCGTTTTAAGTTTTAATGTCGCTCCTTACTTTCAGTTTAAAAAACTTGTTTTTTTTTATTTAATTTTTGAACGTTTTTGAATAAATGCAGGTTTTGATCTTGGCTCACCGTACATGAATAATTAAAACAAAATTGTCATATTAATTTACTTTTATTTAGTTAAATGGCTTTCTCGAAACTTGTTTAATTTTATTTACGAACGTTTTTATTAGTAATAAATATACGTAACTTACGAATTAACTTACGTAACGAACTTCTATATTCATATATTTTTAATACGTTTATTAGGGGGTTTGCCCCCTAGTCAATACCTTGCTCTTTAAGCGAAAGTTCGAATTTTGTTTCAATTGTTTAAAAATGACCGCTTAATCACAAAGGCCGTTAATTAGAATAAATAGCTCTTATGAAAATACTAAAAAATCTTTGGCTTAAAGAGCGAGGTATTGACTACGGGGTGAACCCAATCATGTATGTAATATTTTCTGTTCGTTTAAAGTTTCGATGTTGCTGCTATTGCAGTTGAAATACTTGTTTTTTTATATTAAATTTCTGATCTTTTTTTAAATAATGCTGGGAAGTCCGGCGTCCCCTTTATAGCAATGTCCGTTCCCCCATGAAAACTTCCTTCATGGAAAGATCCTCCCACATAATCCCCGACCCATCCCCCCCACTACCAGGAAAAATCTCCCCTGAAAACGTCTGTATACTTCCAAATAACCAATACTATATGTTAACATTGGGTAAAGTTCATAACTTTCAGCCCTCCCCCCGGGAACTTCGGGGGATTAAGTCATCCTAAAAGACATGCTTATTATATTTTCGAACATGCTGAACAAAATGGCTATCTCAAAATTTTGATCAGGTGACTTTGGGAAAAAAATGAGCGGGGGAGGGGGCCTAGTTGCCCTCCATTTTTTTTTGGCCACTTAAAAAGGGCACTAGAACTTTTAATTTCCATTCCAATGAGCCCTCCCACGATATTCTAGGACAACTGGGTCGATACGATCACCCCTGGGAAAAAAAAAACAAATAAACACGCACCCGTGATCTTTCTTCTGGCAAAAAATGCAAAATTCCACATTTTTGTAGATGGGAGCTTGAAACCTCTACAGTAGGGTTCTCTGATACGCTGAATATGATGGTGTGATTTTCATTAAGGTTCTATAACTTTTAGGGGGTCTTTCCTCCTTTTTTCGAAAATCAGCCAAATTTTCTCAGGCGCCTAACTTTTGATGGGTAGGATTAAACTTGATGAAACTTATATATTTGAAATCAGCATTAAAATCTGATTCTTTTGATGGATCTATTTGTATCAAAATACCGTTTTCTAGAGTTTCGGTTACCATTGAGCCGGGTCGCTCCTTACTTACAGTTCGTTACCACGAACTGTTCGAAAAAATGTACTATGCTTCCATACAGATATTCTTTAAGGATAACTTATAAAATTTGCATAGGCTGTAGCATTGTGATAGCCAGATTAAGGTCTTGCGGAGCCTGTGCGCTAATTATGCTTACGACTTAGAAAGGGTCCATTTAATAAACTTATATGTGAGCAGATAGGTATATACAAGCAACTTATGTAAATTAAGGCTTCTTATTTTGAAAATAAGACTTTTTATTTAAGTAATTTATATCTAATAATGAGTCTAAGGCGAGGAGCCGGCATATGGGCCACTAATCATTTTCAAGCATATACGTTTTCTTAGTTGAAATGAGTTTTTTTTCCAGATAAGTTGATTTTTCGATGGCAAAGAATCATGAAAAATTTTAAACGTTTCTAAAAAAAATAGTGGGCTCCTAAAGGTTGGTGTCCATAGGTTGTATCCTGTACTAGCCCGTTATATTATCTAATCATTGCATTTTTGTACATGTCTTATTAGGTTTTTCAAAAAATTATGCATATATCAATTTAAAATGCAAAATAGGATAAAATACATAAATATATTTAATAAAATATCAAATAAATAAAAGGGATGTAAATACTTTGGATATTAGAAGTCACTTTATTGTAAGCTAGGCTGTTGACTGCTTCAAGAAAATCTATTCTTACTCATTACGGCGTGTCCTACCCTACCTTCACATTGCCAAAAACAGCGTCTTTTTAAAATTATAAATTATGATAATTTCTCAACGCATTTGGCCCCTTACATGTCACCCATGGCCGCAGAATGAGTAAACCTTTTATTTTTCAGGCTTCATTCGACTATGCGTCAAAAGTACTTTATCAAGCTACCGAATCTAAGGTATATTTCAAGAATATGTCAATTCTTATTCCCAAAACATGGTCAAATTGTCCACGACAAGTCACTTCGAGGGCGGGACTTGCTTGGAGTAGGGCAGATTTCCTGGTGACTGACAAAGGCTCATTGGGTAACTCTGCATGGACGCTCCAGCCGAAAGGATGTGGCAACCCTGGTTATTATTCGCACTTGTCCTTGAAAATGTTTGATAGTAATGAAACAAAAAATGGTAATGTTCTGTATTTTAGCTTTTATTAACTCGTCTCCATTTTTTTCTTATTTCTTTGGTCTTTTAAGTAGCAATCTTTTACTTCTGAACTATTAAGTTTCAGATTTGGTAAAATTTTGGTCTAGGCTTAACTGTTTTATTTAACTGCTACCTGTTATCAAACAGTTCGTGGTAACGAACTGTAAGTAAGGAGCGACCCGGCTCAATGGTAACCGAAACTCTAAAAAACGAGATTTTGATACCAATAGATACATCAAAAGAATCAGATTTTAATTCTGATTTCAAATATATAAGTTTCATTAAGTTTAATTTTACCCATCAAAAGTTACGTGCCTGAGAAAATTTGGCTGATTTTCGAAAAAAAGGGGGAAAGACCCCCTAAAAGTTATAGAACCTTAATGAAAATCACACCATCATATTCAGCGTATCAGAGAACCCTACTGTAGAGGTTTCAAGCTCCCACCTACAAAAATGTGGAATTTTGCGTTTTTTGCCAGAAGAAAGATCACGGGTGCGTGTTTATTTGTTTGTTTGTTTGTTTTTTTTTTTTTTTTCCCAGGGGTGATCGTATCGACCCAGTGGTCCTAGAATGTCGTGGGAGGACTCATTGGAACGGAAATTAAAAGTTCTAGTGCCCTTTTTAAGTGACCAAAAAAAATGGAGAGCAACTAGGCCCCCTCCCACGCTCATTTTTTTCCCAAAAACACCCGATCAAAATTTTGAGATAGCCATTTTGTTCAGCATGGTCGAAAATATGATAAAAATGTCTTTTAGGATGACTTGATCCCCCAAAGTCCCCGGGGGGAGGGCTGAAAGTTATGAACTTTACTCAATGTTAACATATAGTATTGGTTATTGGGAAGTATACAGACCTTTTCAGAGGAGATTTTTTCTGGTAGGTGGGGGAAGGGGAGGGTCGGGGGCTATATGGGAGGATCTTTCCATGAAGGAAGTTTTCATGGGGGAAGGGACATTGCTATGAAGGGGGCGCCGGATTTCCCAGCATTATTAAAGAAAAAGATCAGGAATTAAATAAAAAAAAAAAACAGTTTTTCAACTGATTGTGGATTAAGAGGTCATTTTTAAAGAGCTGGAAAAAAAATTCGAACTATAGCTTAAAGAGCAGGGTATTAACTAGGGGGCGAACCCCCTAATATACGTGTTAAAAATTTATGAATATAGAAGTTCGTTACGTAAGTTAATTCTAAGTTACGTATATTTATTACTAATAAAAACGTTCGTAAATAAAATTAAACAAGTTTCGAGAAGAGCCATTTAACCAAATATAATATGCAAATTTTGTTTTAATTATTCATGTACGGTGAGCCAAAATCAAAACCTGCATTAATTCAAAAACGTTCAAAAATTAAATAAAAAAAAACAAGTTTTTTTAACTGAAAGTAAGGAACGACGTTAAAACTTAAAACGAACAGAAATTATTCCGTATATGAAGGGGGCTGTCCCCTCCTCAACGCCTCGCTCTTTACGCTAAAGTTTGACTTTCTCACAACTCTATTTTTTTAAACAATAAAAAAACTTTAGCGTAAAGAGCGAGGCGTTGAGGAGGGGACAGCCCCCTTCATATACGGAATAATTTCTGTTCGTTTTAAGTTTTAACGTCGTTCCTTACTTTCAGTTAAAAAAACTTGTTTTTTTTTATTTAATTTTCGGGTAAAGAATGTCCTTTTAACTTAACAACAATAATAACAATTTAAGCTTTTTCTCATCAGACAAATTCACTTTTTTTTATTTCATTGTCGTTTTTATCTTAATTGCATAAAATAAGAATTTTGGTACATAATTTTGGTGGGTTAGTTTTTGTTTTTCTGTTATCCTTTCTGACCAGCAGTGGGTTCTAAAAAAAAAGAAGAAAAAACAGACTAGTAAAATACAAAACAGTGAACTAGAGTTTTCTATTTTTCTAGTTAGAATTAGTTTTCCTAGTTAGAATTTTGTTCTAATTGTAGCTATATTAGAATGACTCAGGGGCGGATCTAGACCAAAATATTGGGGGAGGCCCAATGTGACAATGGTGCCAATGAGCAAAATCTTGGGGGGGGGGTCCAATGTGACAAAGGTGCCAATAATTGACCAAGTTGACAAATTTATTCTAAATAAAAAGAGAGAAAAACAGGATAAGAGGGCGCCAGAAAGAATCTTGGGTGGACCCGGATCCCCGCCCCCGCTGGATCCGCCAGTGGAACGACAGTCATTACACGATATCACCCTTATCTGTTTTGTTCAGATTCTTTTCTATTAGTTCTTTGTACTCTAAGTATTTGAATGTTATTTTTGGTTGCTCTTTGTTCTTATTTTAAATGCTACACATCATTCTTCTTTTTTCCTTCCTTTCTTTAAGTAGCTAACTTGGCTTTGTTTAAGCAACTTTACTTCCGGGCTATTGGCATTCCTATAGGGTTAAGGCACGTCTTAACTGGGTTTAGACCCCTCTTCCAAAAATAAGAAAGTTTTGCCAGATAATAAGAAACTTTTTGTCTATGTGCGTTATTGCAGTGTAATATTTTTATAAGGCTAACTGTTTAATTACACCTAAGGATCCGTTATAGATTCTGGTGTCAGCCCACATTCATATAAAGAAGTCATTCATTAAAAATTTTATCAGTTTTGCCAAATAATTCATATTTTGATAACTTGAAATGATGCTTGACAGTGTCAGAATGTTTTTATTTCGTAATAGATGACATTTCTGGCACTGAATTCGGTAATCTGAGCTACCGTATATATTACCATTGACTTGGGTATGCCTACCAGATTTGCTGCCATTTTTTTGTTTTTTATCTTCCAATTTGTAATAATATTTATTATAGCTTAGTTTTTAATTACACATTTTCTTTATAAAGGTTAGAGGGATGGAATTTGTTTCTAGCATTCTGGAACGAGGCTATCACTTTATAAGAAATAAAATACTTCATGCCACTGTGAAGACTATCATTACCAAATTTTTTATCATGCAAAATATAAAGTTCATGTTTCTATAAACCTACTGGTAGAAAATTGGTGAAAACTAGCCGAGGGGTACTGACTTTTCGCCTTCTGGCTTACGTCCCAGAATGCCACGTGTGCCGCATATTTCCGACACGCTGGGCAAAGTTTCCCCACGCTTGACACGCACCACCTGGTTTCCGAGAGGGAGCAACCCCTCGGAACTAGCCACTGGTTACTAATCAGATGAAGAAAATTAGATGATAGTTATATAGTTTTTTGCACTACATTCATGTAGGCTATGTGAGGAAAGCTTGGTTCCTCCACCAAGATCTCGTGATTTGTATCCTTTTATCTAATGTTACTTACAGTTGCCATATTTCACCGCCTTCTGCGTTTTTTTACTACTTGGCAAGACCCCGATCACAATAAATTATTGCATCAGTATCTGTAGCCTTAGGGTTCAGTTTGAAGCGATCTGTAACTTTTCGTAAAGTCGTAAACTTTGAAGAAAAGTATTATAGCCTAAAGATGTCAGGAGGGGACGGTCCCCTTTGTATATTCGCAAATATGATGTGCAATTATTTGAAATGCAAATATAAAAGAGGAAAAAAAAAAATAATTACAGAGAATTTTCTGCCACCAAATTGTGCTTGGTATTATATTCCTTGTTCTTTGCGACCTGATTTCGTTGCATGCTAAACCATATGAAAATTACACAAGTTTTCCTTTGTATGATCAAATAAAAAAAAAGTTTTTAACTGAAAGTAAGGAGCGACATTAAAACTTAAAACAAACAGAAATTATTCCATATATGAACGAGGCTGTCCCCTCCTCAATGCCTCGCTCTTTACGCTAAGGTTTTTTGTTGTTTTAAAAAATAAAGAGTCAAACTTTAGCGTAAAGAGCGAGGCGTTGAGGAGGGGACAGCCCCTTTCATTTACGGAATAATTTCTGTTCCTTTTAAGTTTGAATGTCGCTCCTTAGTTTTAAAAAAAACTTGTTTTTTATATTTAATTTCTGAATGTTTTTTTAATTCAAGCAGCTTTGATTTTGGCTCACCGTAGGCTACGTGAATAATTAAAACGAAATTTGCTTCATTAATTTTACTTTTTTTGGCTAAATTGCTTTCTCGAAATTTTGATCTGACGTAACTTACGAATTAACTTACATAACGAGCTTCTATATTCGTATATTTTTATTATGTATATTAGGAGGTTCACCCCCTAGTCAATGCCTCACCCTTTACGCTGAAGTTCAAATTTTGTTCCAATTCTTTAAGAATGACCCTTTATTCACAAAGGCCGTTAATTAGAATAAATACCTCTGATGAAAGTACAAAAAAAACTTTAGCGTATAGAGCGAGGTAATGAGTAGGGGGCGAACCCAATCATATGCGTAATAATTTCTGTTCGTCTTAAGTTTTGATGTTGCTCCTTACTTTCAGTTGAAAAAATTGTTTTTTTTTAATTTCTGATCGTTTTTTAAATAATGCTGGGAAACCCGGCGCCCCCTTCATAGCAATGTCCCTTCCCTCATGAAAACTTCCTCCATGGAAATATCCTCCCACGTAACCCCCGACGCCCCCCCCCCCCCTTAACTACCAGAAAAAAATTCCTTCTGAAAACTTCTGTATACTTCCCAATAACAAATGCTATATGTAAACATCGGGCAAAGTTTATAACTTGCAGACCTTCCTCCAGGGACAGTGGGGGATTAAGTCATCCTCAAAGACATAGCTCTTGTATTTTCGACCATGCTGAACAAAATGGCTATCTCAAAATTTTGACCGGATGACTTTGGGAAAAAAACGAGCGTAGGAAGGGGCCTAGCTGCCCTCCATTTTTTTGGTCACTTAAAAAGGGGACTAGAACTTTTAATTTCCGTTGGAATAAGCCCTCTCGCGACCACTGGGTCGATACGATCACCCCTGGAAAAAAAACAACAACAAATAAATACGTATCCGTGATCTTTCTTCTGGCAAAAAATACAATATTCCTCATTCTTGCAGATAAGAGCTTGAAACTTCTATAGTAGGGTTCTCTGATACGCTGAATCTGATGGTGTGATTTTCATTAAAGTTCTATGACTTTTAGAAGGTGTTCCCCCTTTTTTCGAAAATAAGGTAAATTTTCTCAGGTGCGTAACTTTTCATGGGTGAGATTAAACTTAATGAAACTTATATATTTGAAATCAGTATAAAAACTTGATTCTTTTGATGTATCTATTGGTATCAAAATTCCGTTTTTTAGAGTTTCGGTTACTATTGAGCTGGGTCGCTCCTTACTTACAGTTCGTTACTACGAACTGTTGATTTGTTTATAGCTTGTTCTTTCTCTTTAAATTTACATGCATCATTTTCATTAGCTAGTAAGTAAAATCTTGCACTAATTTGTTATTTGTTCCCATTTATGTATCTAAAGTACAAAGGAAGAAAATTTTTGCCTCCCTAGATAGGTGTAGTAGTTTCTCACCTGAAAACTACTATTTTGTAAGATTTTTTTAAGGTTTCAAAATTACGAAGTTTTTAGGGTAGTATTACATTTTGTCGGTGTTGCCATGTTAAAATATGAACATAAATAATTAAAAAACTTAAGTGCTTAAATTTGAAAACGCTTTTCATGGAGAAAAATTCTGTCTGTTGATTTACAGTTTGTTACCACGAACTGTTTGATTTGTTTATAGCTTGTTCTTTCTCTTACTATTTTATAGCTTGTTCTTAAAAGCTACACCCTTTTAAGCTATTGTGTGACATCTTGTAATGTGCCATATTTTTAGCTTATTTTTTTGCTGATTTATGACCCATGTTTCTTTTTTCTTTTTAACTTGGCCTTTGCTACTATCAAAACTTCATAACTGTATAAAGGGGGCAGGGATTCTTTTTCATTGACAATTCAATGTCCCTTTTTTTATCTTTTAGGACACATACCGTGGCATAAGTTTCCAATTCTTATAATCAGATTTGTTTTTCACTGTCCTCGGTACTAAAAGAAAACAAATATGATTTGATGCTCGTAAATAACCCCATATGGTGATATTTCATTCTTAATGGCGGGAGGGGGGAAGGTCAAATTATATATAGGTGACTATAGGACAAGGCCGTATCCAGGGGGGGTTACCCTGTTTGAACCCCCCCTGAAATTTTTGACCGAGTCGAAAATAAGTCAAAAATTAGTAAAACCTAGGTAAAAATCAGTAAAACTAGTCGAAAACTGAGTCAAAAATTGGTAAAAACCACCCCAAAAAATTCAAAAATTAGTACCCCCCCCCCCCGAAAAAAAACCTGGATCCGCCCTTGCTATAGGAAAATTTTAGGGTAAATCATAAACATTTCTAGTTTGAGGGGGAGGGATACTGGTCCCAAGGCCATCTCTGTGTATATGCCTGATTGTCAAGCTTATGTCTTTACAATATTATATTTATGCAGTTCCTTGCATCCAAATCTGACTTTAAAAACCCGCTCGTTAATTAGAACTCGTTTTTTTTTGTAATTTTATTTCGTCGCTGGTTGTAGCATGCAATCAATGACTGTAAAGCTATTTTGACTTTGTCAGAATCTCAGCAAAAAATTTGAGTTATATGAATATATTACGAAACCAAAGAGCTATTTTTCGTATACATCATCAGTATGTTCGTATTTGCAAGCATATTATACACATAAATTAGAAACAAATTTGTGCGGTCTTAGTCGTGCAAAAAAGTTTTGTTTGACATTTGTATAGTCAGTTATTTGTTATAATTGTAATATTCGTCGTGACTTGCCACAAAAAGGTGAACGTAAATTAATTATAATGTAGAACAAAATGCATACACATCCAGTTCCTGTACCATTCATTACAATCATAAAACATGATGGGCTGTTTTTTCTAAAATTCATGTACATTCTCTCCCAAAACAACTAACAAGAAAGCTCAACAGTAGGTACGTACGTTGCTGTTTTTTGGCAGGGGGAGGGGGATAATAATAAAAGACGATTTGATAATTTGAAAAAAGTTCGCAATTCGGCAAAATTCAGGCAAAATTAAGGATTTCAGAGGGGACAGCCTTGAACCCTTATCCCTCTGTTCAATCCTGCTCCATAGTTATTTTAGAGTTCTATCAGTTATTTTTATTTCATTGAAGCAGTCAAGTAGGCCAGAATATATTTTGAGCAGGGGTTATTTTTTAGACCTAAAGAGGCTTTAAACTGAACTAACAGCTCAGATTTAGCTACGAGTCAAGGCCTGTTCTAAACTGAATTCTATTAAAATACATTACACTAGTATAAATTGATTTTAAACTGCGGGTATTCCAGCGCCTAGTCATCCCAATAATCCTATATAGACGCGAAACATGGACACTCAAATTCAAAGATGAAAGGAAACTTCTAGCATTCCTGCATTCGAAATGAGATGTCTCCAAGAATCAATATTTTTTATCAGGCAATATCTTATCTTAACTTACTATCAAATACACTCACCGCATCACGAAATGGAAGTACAGCAAAGACTCCAGTCCACTGAAAAGAATTCTCAGCAGAATCAACAAGCAACAGCTACGATGTTTCACCCACGTCGAACTAATGCAGCCGAGCCTTCTACCGAAAATCATCTCTGAAGAATCTCTCCATTGATCTGGCAGACGATGGAGGTTCCGCTGCATAGTGAGATATTGCTCACTCCGTGAAAAAGATTTAAGCTTTAGTTTTTTGGTGTTTAGGGGGACTACAAGGTAGCTAGGTTAGGTTAGATTAGGTTACGTATTCAATATATGGTTCGCTTTACCCCCACTCCCCCTCTAATGTACAAATCTATAGCCCAAATGTTTTGTTAAGTTTAGTCTTACCCATCAAAGGTAACGAGCCTGAGAAAACTTGCCTGATTTTCGATAAAGGGGGAAACACCCCCTAAATTCATAAAATGTTAATGAAAATCTCACCCTCATGTTCAGCATATCATAGAACTCTACTGTAGAGGTTTCAAGCTCCCATCTTCAAAAATGTGGAATTTTGTACTTTTTGCCAGATGAAAGATCGCGGATGTGTGTTTATTGTTTTGTTGTTTTTGTTTGTTTTCCCCAGGGATGATTGTATCGATCCAATGAGCCTAGAACATTGGGAGAGGGCTCATTCTAACAGAAATTAAAAGTTCTAGTAGCGTTTTAAAGTGACCAAAAAATGGGAGAGCAACTAGGCCCCCTGTCATGCCACTTTTTTCCCAAATCCCTCTGATCAAAATTCTGAGATTGCTATTGTGTCCAACATAGTTGAAAGGCCTAATAACTATGTCTTTGGAGATAGCTTGACCCCCCCCCAACCCCTGGGGAAAGGTCTTTAAGTTATAAAAAATTGCCCATTGTTTACGTATAGTATTTGTTTATGGGAAGTATGCATACATTTTTCGGATGAGGAGGGGAGGACAAATTTCTTTCTGGAGGGACCTTGCACGGGGAGAATCTTCCATGGAGAGAGAATTTTCCAGGGGGTGAACTTTTCAAGGGAAATTGTATACTGGGGGAATTTCCCAGAATTCCTGTACGAACTTTCTTTATATGTCTTGCTTTCTCTTTACTGACTCAATTTTACGCCTGGAGGTGCTAAGGGTAAATTTTCACTAGGATTGAATTTTTCAATGGATATTTCTGAAGGGAGGAGAATTTTTCCATGGAGGTGGAGCCAGATTTCCTAGCGTTATTTAAAAAATAATCAGAAGTTAAATAAAAATAAAACAAGTTTTTTCAACTGGAAGTAAGGAGCAGTATTAAAATTTAAAAGTTCTAGTATAACAATGTTTTGAACAGAAGCAATATTTCGAACAGAAACTATTACGTATACGAGGGCGGTTTCTCCCTGCTCTACACCTTGCTCTTTACGCTTAAGTCTAAATTTTGTCCCAATTCTTTAAAAACGACTCCTGAAACACGATGGTCGTTTAGTTAGAACAATAAGTAACTTTTTTTTAAATGCCGAAAAACTTTAGCGTAAAGAGTGACGTGTTGAGGAGGATGCAACCCCCCTCGTATACCTAATAGTTTCTGTTCGTTTTAAGTTTTGATATTGCTACTTACTTTCAGTTGGAAAAACTTGTTTTTTTAAAATTTAATTTAAAACAAGAAACGGTTACACTAAACCAGTTGCACTATGAATAGATTAATAAAGGTGCTATGGCCAAAGAGTCTTGTTACATTTCCTGTCTGTAACAGTTGTAACAGTCCCAATGATTTACCATTTAAAATTTATAACTGCTCATCAGGTGTATATGGAGGGGATCAAGACCCGCCCCTCCCTAAAACTCTAGATTATTCTAAATTACTGGATACTTCTTATTCAAATGCACAAATGTAGCTTATGCTAACAATTTTTACCACAATTATTACGCACGCAGAAATTCACAAATTTGGAAAAACTTAAAACTAGACATTTTTTATTGACCATATAAGACATTGTAGAAATCTGAGAAAACTTTGAAGTTTCAGGAGGGGGGGGGGCATTCCTATAAGTTCCCACCCGGCTTGCAGTTCCCACCCGGCTTGCGTGCCTCTCCCCTACCTAAGGCCTAAAAGCCAGTTGACGAAAGGGTTAAAGTAAACGCAATGAAAGTAGCGTTCCAATCACAAGCGTGCGAGGTCCCATTCTAAATTTCCCGCCAAAAAAACAAGTCTCAGAAAAATGTTGCAAATAATTTTCTTTTTTTATGTTAACCATTCTGTTTTAGCCAGCAGAATAAATTATCAGTAACAATTGTTAGCAACGGTTCAGATGTTACAAGCATGACTTTTATTTAAACTTTCTTGCCATAACTACATAATCCTTCACTTCAAGCTGATACCACTTTTCTTTCAGGGATTACAATTTTAAACGAGTGGATAAAACTGCGTTATGGAGTGTTTCCCAATATTGGGTTTAGCGATGATCCTGTATATCCTGAGTACTATAAGCACAATAATGTTATCAGGGAAACAGCCTGCTACTATAGTAACGGGTGAGCTACTTTTGAATTCAATAATATATCATTTATATTATAAGTAACTATATAATGATATATTATAATTATAAATTACAATAAAAAAATACTAGTGTAGAATATTATGATAATAAATAATTGAAATATAACCAAGTATTAGGTTTTGGTGACAATCTGTAAGTAAAGAGCTACCCTTGCTAATGGTAAACTCTATCTTTAACAAAAGGAATTTTCTTAGATTTTAAGGAATTTTAAGGAATTTTTTTAAGGGTCTATAATCTAACAAAAGTGGTACTTATGTATTTTACGAGAAACACTCGAGAGGTGAAGTTGGGTTAATGCTAATGAAATAAAACAAAATATGGTGAAAATATAATACTTTATTAGCAAAATTAGGTTAGGTTAGGCAACAACCCCTTATCCCTGAAAAATATAATAGCCTGTTCTTCGATCCTTGGCAAATCCCAAATCTTAATTTGAACATCCATCGTGAGACACTATATTCTATCACTATGCATTGCAACTAACTGGGTATTGTCCTATCTGATCTTCGCGATCCAAATTCTCGAGTGTTTATCTGATCCTCGGAATCCAAATTCTCGAGTGTTTCTCGTCTAATACATAAGAACCAAAAAAATTTCTTAGCAATATATATATATACAAAGAATTTATTTCCCATAGTTGTTCGAAATAATAAAAATTGACGTCGTTCAAAATTCAATTAATGTTAAACTTAATATAATACACAAATTTATTTATGCAGGCTTTGTGTAATTTTGAAATGAGATCAGACTTGACATAGTCTTCATAGATTTACTTATGGCCTTTCGAAATTTAAAAAGGTTGCAGACATAGAATAGTATTGTGGTACCAGGTGATTTGGCTGCGAAGGCATTAGTTTATAAGACACGTTTAAACGTAAACACTAAAACTATTCATGATAAAGTGTCCTCTCATTATATTATTAAATAATGAAGAATGAAACTCGAGAAAGAATCTGCTGGAGTAATCGCAATTCGAAAATTTAAAACAACTTTTGTTGATTAAAATGCCAAAAACAATCATTAAGATGCTCTAAGACAAAATGATTTTAGCACCAAAAGATCAGTATTCATCCCTCCTTTAAATCGATTCTTATTGAATTTCTATTTGTCATTCTCAATTTTATTATTTTTATTATTTTTATTATTTTATTATTTTTATCGAAATTATTTTCATTTTTATAGAAACATCCTCTTTCTTTCTAAAACCACGCTGTTTTCAGGGGCGGATCCAGGATTTTTTTTGGGGGCGCAAAATAGGTTGATCCGATAAACTTGCGTTAGGAGCAAGTTTATCTAACGCAAACTTGCGTTAGGAGCAAGTTTATCTAACGCAAACTTGCGTTAATTGAGTAAATTAGACTACTTTAGACTATGTTAAGGGGGGTGTGCACCCCCCTCGCCCCCCTGGATACGCCACTGGCTGTTTTTCTGCTAAGCTCATCCACACATCTCTTATTCTATTAAGTATCACCACACAAAGTAGTTGGCTTCATGCAGAAATCAAGCTCATGCCTCAATAATTACCAAATTCACTCGTATCAACTTTCTTATAAAGGAGTTTAATTAAAGTGTTCTTAAAATCACTAAGTGCTTCCCCTTTTTCATAAATCATATTCATAATCTTCGTGAATTTATCTCTAACTTCGCAGCCATCATATTTCAAAAACTCATTTACGACGCTATCATCACCTGAGGTCTTGTTACTTTTCAGTCCTTTTATCACAACTGTCTTTAACTCCTCCCCATATCGCTTTCGTATTAAAGGAATGATGATGTAATTAACAATTTGGCCGGAAACATTGGAATAAGCTAGAAAAAAAATGATAGAAGACGATTTTTACGATAGAGGCTCAAGGATAAGTTTTCAGAACTAGATATTTTTACACAGGAATATTTCATCGAAAGAAGCAGATACGTATGTACCCCTCCCCTTTGACTAAGTGCACTTCATATATTTGTTCAGTCCATTTTCCCGTATATTATTTAGTTTCTAAAGTTCCTATTTTTTCCTAAAATGTGTTATTTGTAACTTAATTGTTTTTAAAGCCATGTTTTAATTTGACCAATTCTTACTCGAATAGCTTCTACCATGCTTAGAAGTATGAAAAAACATACCATCTAAAAATACATGGTCGTTATAAACAGTCGAAAATTTAGAAATGTATTTTCAAGTTTTCTGCTCTCCGCTGACACTCATATCATGCAACATAAACTTTGAATTGCCACTGCCGAAATTAGAATAACCAAAATTATCTGATACCTAATCGTCTGTCATTGAGACTAAGATGAAATTTTCTTCAAGATCATTTTTATTATAGTGAGTATTCATTTTGACTTAAAGTAGAGTTAACCTGAAGTGAGATTCCAAATAACCTCTCTAAATAAAAAAAAAAATGAAATAGGCAAAGCCATGGGCTCAATTTTTTGACATGGGCTCAATTTTTTGGAGTGGGATGTACACGGGGTTATTTAAAATCAAAGAGTACATATTATTACTTAAAAATTTTCTATGTATACATGGTGTACACCACCCTCAGAGCCTTCCCTAGATATTCCGGTGACAAACAAGAAGTTTTGCATAGACCCAACTTTGCAAACTAGCAAATTCCGGGTGTCGTTGTTAATGTAAGGGAAACAAGAAAAAAAGTGACTCGGATTAGAATGCTAAAAATTGATTTATCACAAAGATAAATCATTCCACTCCATTAAAAAGCTATTTTAAAAAAAACTTGTTTTTATTTAATTTCACTAGTGCTTTTTTAGCAGCATTAGTGTATATTTCATTTTCGATTCAAGTCTTAAAAAGATACGACTAGCGCAATCATAAAATATTTCCTGCATTGCACCGGTTTTTCTCACAAATATTAGTTGTTTTTTTTTTTTGATTAACTTAATGTTATATTTCACATGAGTTTGGCTTAGTAAACCACTCTGTTATATTTTAGTGCAGGAACAAGTTTATATATTAGAAATTATGGGATCTTATAGATAGCGCTGAAGTTGATATTTTTATTTTTCCACGAAAATTACAGTTTTTGTTTGATTGTAAACTACTAAAGCCAAGGTTGTTCCGAGAATTGGTGGAGTCAAGTGGCACAGCCATTGAACTTGGGGTGGGCCGTCTCGAGCGTCCCAGGCCTTTGAGCGTCTCTGGGTACAGCGATAGTTCGTACGGATGATGTAAAGAAGACCTTGATTTCAGTCATAGATCTCTTAATTGTTGTGTCTAAGAAATGATGAGTCTGAATACCCGAAAATGTTATGTGTTCAAACTGAAAATTTTGATAAAATTCAAGTTCTTGTGGCGGGCAAACTATGAACCGCAGTTCACATGCAGCGTGCTCTATTTTTTTTCTCGGCTATTTTGAAATACTTAACATTTCAAAATATTAAGTATTGACTAAAGCAGAACTTTGAATTCGAAGCTTAGCTATTAGTATGGCCTATTAGGAAAGGGTTTACCATGTTTTACCATGCTAGAATAATTCTTTAAAAATACCTGAAATCTTAAGTATATTGTTTAGCGGATAGCTTCTCCCTTGAAAAAAATTAGTGCTACTAAACGCATTATTTATAAATTGTTCATTGATGCTGCCTTTTTCAGCTAATAGGTACTGACACATGACATAAAATTCTCGCCGCAGAAGCATGTTGACAACCTGACTATGTTGGCGCAACAATAGCATCAAGGCGTGCCGGTAATTTGATCAATCGTAAAAAAAACTAAGAGGAGTGACGTTCAAACTCGAGGAGTTGCACACTATCATAAATTATACACACAAGGTTATACTTATCACGTATTGGAGAGGTGAACCACGCATAAATAAAAAAGTGATGCTTATTGGAGCAAGTGGTCCTCTAAGGTATATATCTCGTGGTAGAGAGTGGGCAGCTCCTTGTTCAAATGAGAACCAGTTGAAAGTTGATGCTCCTACGTTTGAACACTTTTCATGCTTCATAGCAGTAGACTGAGACAACGTTGTTAGTAGCAGAAGAAGCATAGCTGATGATTAGAATTGAAAGTGTTCATCATTATCCCAATTAATCCCACAGTAAATTTAATGT
This sequence comes from Artemia sinica, assembly GCA_027921565.1. Classification (NCBI taxonomy): domain Eukaryota; kingdom Metazoa; phylum Arthropoda; class Branchiopoda; order Anostraca; family Artemiidae; genus Artemia; species Artemia sinica. The sequence goes on from CM051257.1 coordinate 13,902,849, forward strand.
GCTACGAAAAAATCTGTTCAAAAATTTAAGATCTTATGTGTAACTTCAATATAGGGATTGTATATTTATTTGGTTAATAAGGACATAAAATTTTTGCTTATTTTCCATGACTACGATTCTAAAATAAAACAAGGTACATATTTTATTTATGAGATTTATATCATATGAAATTTCTTAAAAGAAAGGCTATCTAGCAATGCTATCTCATTCGCAAGGGGACAGTTTGGTAATAGCCCTTATATGTACATATTTTTTGCTAGATTAGGCCACTTTAACAGACACTTACAAAGGGACGCATTTGTGGAGGAAAAGAAATTGGAAGAAAATACAGAATAAAGGTGAAATTTATGAAAATATAGGAAATAGCAGGGAAATGATATAAATAATGAGACTCCGATGGGGAACTGGTGGGGGGTTTAAGACATTTGGTCCTTGTGTACATGGCCAGTGTTGACCCTTTTTTGCTGCCATAAATGTAGAATGGCCATTTAAAGAGAATTCAATTGTTTGTTTTTTTTATTTTGAGGAATTTCTTAGGATGACAAGAAATAAACACCGAACTCTGTGTGTTTTAAAGAAAAATCAAAGTTGCTCGATACGTAAACTAGCTTAAAGTAGCTCAATCTATCTTAATAACTAATTAACTTAAATTAATAAAAAAAGTAAATTATACAAATGAAATATATTTAAAACATTAATTCTTATTTTTAATAACAGTTACAAAACTGTTAAAATAGTTTTATAACATTAGTTAATGAATTTGCAAGATAAAAGGCGAAAAACCACTGGCAAATAAAAAAATATAATATCCTCAGGGATGTATCTAGGATTTTTGTTCAGGGGGGTTGTTATTATTTTGGGGGGGGGGGTTGAACAAAAGAACTTTAGAAATCGCATCAAAAATTTCTAATAGGCATTTTTGTTACGTTTTTAAGAGTTAAAAAAATATTTCTGGGGGGGGGGGGGGGCTGAAACCCCCTCACTCCCCCTCCACTGGATTCGGCCAGTTCGGCCAGTAATATCGTGGTAAAAAGGATTGAAATCAAGAGATTTTGTGTTTTTCGGCCACAAATTAAACCGCTAGAAAAAAAAAACGTAATTTCAGGTGGTCAGAGGCATTTTAGCAAGATAATTTGGTACTGTTGCATTATGCGGGCACCGCTATATACTGTATGTGGAATGTCAAACGGGAAATGCTACAGTGACCCGACAAAACCCGTCAAACGGCTATGTGCAAGACCTAAATGATAGCAAAGCGTTATTTCTCATGGATTTTACAATATTTAAACGATTGTGTTTTGGGGTTTAGGGGGGGGGGAGAAAGGTACCTAGGTTAGGTTAGGTTATGTATTTAATATATGCTATGCTTTACCCCCACCCCCCTAATGTGCAAATATATAGCCCAAATTTGTCTCTAAACTATTATATATTCATCCTATTTTATTTTATTTAATTAGCATTAACCAAACTTGACTTCTTCGCGATGCCCGCATAATGCACCAGTACCAATAATTTCTACAATAAAAATGCTTACTATAAACAATATCAATAGCAGTAGTACCAAGTACTAAAATTGGTTCCAGTAATCCTGGCGTAATTTTTTTATATTTGAGAATATTGTCTGAATAAATTACAGTAAAGATAAATTAAATGAAGTCCAATTTGGTGGCATAATGGATTGATCTCTGCTTGCCAATACATTGCCAGGTTTTCAATCCCAGCTTATAGTCATATTTAGAAAACAAATCCATTTTTCAACAGCCTTTTAAATTCACTTTTATCACTACTGCTTTTAATTAAAATAAATCTAAAATTAAAATAAATCCGGTTTGCGACCACTAGTCTTCTATCTGATTTTGTTTAGCCTTATATCTAACATGATTTTGCCATCTATATTCTACCCGACAACCCTTAAATCCCGTTTCATACAGGTTTAATGAGTTTTCCCTCTTTTTTTCAAATGAACGCTTGACTAAAATTGATAAAATAATCCTATTAAGTGGTTAGTGACATAAGAAAAAAAAAGAAGCAAAGCTTAACTACATTGGTGTCACATTTCAGAAATTCAATGCCATATTCGGTACCGCTTTAAGAAGAACAAATGTTTTACTAATTTAGAAATGACAAAATCAATTAAGGTTAAAAAGAATACTAGTTACTGATTTTACTCTTATTCGAATGCAGCAGAACATAAAAGAATTTAATTATACGTGAGTTAGTAAGCTATTAAAAAGCATGAATCCGTATTTGGTATCTTTAACCATTTCAAGTCACTTTCAATCATATGAAAAAGGCTATGAACTATAACCCGTCATCATTATATATGGGGCCTATTAGCAAAGTTTTGGATATCAAATGCCGATATTCTTATATTCATTAAACGATTGCGGCTTTTAATTAGAATAAAGACTTGTGATTATTGAACCACAAATGTTTTGATAACCATTCAATGCACTTCGTATTTACGCAGCTACTTGTTTTGCGGGGAGGAGGGAGAAAAAAGAATGTCGAAAATTATACAAACAGTTGTAAATTCTCAAGAATTTTAGTAGGCTGGGGACCGGTTTTGAAACTAAGACTACTGGAACGTGCTTACATACTGTGTTTTCAAAAGGTATGAACCCTGGCTGTTTTCGGCTGAACGTAGTGCAAAGCCCACCCCCTCCCAAACTAACTACTATTGTATTATTGCTATTATATTATTGTCTTTACTAATATGGCTATGAATATTGTCTGTCCATTTTCGGTTTAATACTTGAAATACTGTTATCTCAAAATTTTATTGGCAGCAATACGTAGGTAGAGACAGGCTCGACTCTTATGAGTGAGAATGGTTGATGACTATTCTTCTGATGGAGTTGAGAACACACAAGTTCAGTTTTGGGCCAAAGTTTTTAAATTTCTAGAGGTGAAAACCATGCCTATTGCCTCTGCCTTTTCATAAATTATATTTAGAGGGAGCCAAACTCGTTTCAGGCTTGATGTTTGTTTGGCGTTTTATTCAAAAATAAAGTGTTTGTAGTCATCATATATGGCCCAGTCATCATTGGCACACCGATAAAACGTATAAAGAAATTCAGATCCGCCCCTAAGGGCAAGGATTCCTAAGTTATTTTAGTTCTTTGGTTTTATATATGTTTGTGAAATCAAAAAATATTCTTTGCTTTTCTACTACTGTTATGCGTTGCTAACAGTTTGAAATTAATTATACCCCTTTTCTGATCAAATTGTAACACAAAAGATTTTTGTGGCATACTTATAGGATTCTACGTTAGTTACCATTTCACCTTCAAAAGCACTGAGATAAACTGAAAATCAAACAATGTTTTTCCCGCTGATACCTTCACCCACTCAATCATTGATTTTAAACGCTCTTTCACCCTCCCCTCTTTCTTATATTAAATAAAAAATAAGTTTTTTCAACTGAAAGGAAGGAGCAACATTAGAAATTAAAACGAACAGAAATTTTTACGTATATGAAGGAGTTGCCCCCTCCTCAATACCTCACTCTTTACGCTAATGTTTGACTATTTGTTCCAATTATTCAAGAATGACTCTTGATGCACAAGGACTCTTTAATTAGAATAATCAGCTTTTTACAAATTCAAAATACACTTTAGCATAAAGAGCGAAGTACTGAGGAGGGGACAACCCCCTCATATACGTAATGATTTCTGTTCGTTTTATGTTTTAATGTTGCTCCTTACTTTCAGTTGAAAATACTTGTTTTTTATTTAATTTCAGATAGTTTTTTTTTAATTACTGCTGGGAAATCCAGCTCCCCTCCCGTGGAAAATTCCCTTCCCCAACGAAATACCCTCCATAGAAAGATCCTCCCATAGAAAGATCCTCCACGTAAGTCTTGATTATTATCAAGACCCTGTTTCTTACAGTTTCGGTTATTGAGCCTCATCACTCCTTACTTACAGTTCGTTACCACGAACTGTTGTCTTGAACGAAATACCAGGTATGCTAATGAATACTAAACGCATTATTTACATATAATATAAGAGATTCGTGAGGATTACAGACTACCAAAACTTCCTTTTCCCCTAAACTGTAGGGCCTAGAGCTCTACGATACAAAAGGCTCATGAATAAGTTCACTGTATTCTTTTTTTATTTTCTGTGTTTTTCACCAGTGTTTTTTCACCAGGTGCAATGGCATCAGTTCATGCAAGTGCAGAGGAGGAGGGCAAAAATAATTTCTTAAAATCTAGGGGCGTAATTTTGTTGTTTTCAATTGTTTCAACGAAAAAAAAAGAATTTCAATGAAAAAAAAGAAAGGGCATTTTTGAAAATCTCGGGAGAGGGGACAAAAGTCAATGAACAGACAAGCTGTTGTCAAGACAATGCAAACTGGTTATTCCAATAACTCATGTACGCGTAGTGTCTTTTGATTTTCCTCTATCTCCACTCTCGCAAAGTTGGGGATTCTATCCAGTCCACTTGGGTCTAAGTTTACAAATCATCTTCAAACTCTTAAATTACGAATAATGATTTGTTTGAGTGCTTGTTTTTTTTTTTCTAGTGAACATGTTTTTTATGATTAGAAACACTTTGAGGTAAATATAACTATACCTTATATAAATATACCTTATAGGACAACGTCCGGCATCGCCTGCACAGCAGAAGATTCGGAGAAATGTTCCTTTGATTCTTGCAAACCCGAAGGCTATCCACCCACTAAGCATAATATACTTTGCAACAGAGAGACAGTAAAGAGCGTTATATTCGACCATATTGATATAAAAAACAGGTAACGTGAATTGCAATCTTTGATTCAATTTCAAAATAGAGTAGCCTAGGTCAGGGATGTACACAGGGAGTGATCCTTGTGACCCCCCATAATTCGTAAATTTTCTGAATATCTGGTTACTTTTCATTCAAACTATAAAAAAAATTATTATTAACCCCTACCGAAAAGATTATCTGTATGTGGGTGGCTACGTGTTAAACAAACTTGTGTTTTAACGGTTATTTGGTTTGGAGCGGGGGTCATTGGTTTTGACCCTGTAAACTCAGCCAGAGTTGGCCCATTTCTAAATGGGTGCCTGGAGAAATCTGGCGGAAAGATACAGGAAGCGTCGGATGATTTGCCCCAACCACGCATTGCACTCCTCACCGAAGACAGAGAATCAGGAGATCGGTGCCTGGTAAAATTGAAAAACAGTAAGTTTTTCCCAAAACAAGTAAACAGTGAAACGGGTAAATAGTAAGCAGAAGTTACTCCGAAAGCATTTTGCACTACTCATAACGTTCAAATGATCGCTAGCGTCTGCCTGAAAAAGAGAACTGTTTTGCTTTTTCCGCCTAGACCATGAACATACTATTTAACTGTAAGCACAGAAAGCAACTATACTATTTCAGTTAAGCATCAAATACGAAAACAATATTATATAAATTATAACATAATTAAAGAAATGAACGGAATAAAAAAGCAAATTTGTCTTTTAAAGTGTATCTTGTGTTTTTCTGGGATTTTAAAGTGTTTCTTGGGATTTCTGTCCCCTTTTTTAGCATTAAGAAAATGTTCGCAAAGTCGCAGCTTTTGACAGGTAAATCTAAAACTATTAGATTTTGCATATTTATAATTGAAATAAAAGTCTGATTATTCATTTAAAAACTTTTGCGTGATTCGCATTAAAGCTCACATTAGGTGTGAACCAAACATAATTTCAGGAACTCGTTTATTTTCTAGACAAAAGAGCATCGATTCTGTGTAATTTTTTTAAAGGTTTCAATTAGATAGGCTAGGATATTAATGAGATTACTTCATTCCCGTACATCAATTTTCAAATTTCTATATCTTATAGCTGTTACTGGACAAGAAGCTATAACTTTTTAATCTTTGTATTATAGAAGTCTAAGCATTTCAAACGGTATAATAAAAGTAGCAATAAATCAGAATTAAAAAGCTTTTTTATGATCATCGCAAGAATTACTTTGTGTGTAATTTCATGGTTTGTCTAAGCTTAAAATTTAGGGTTTTAATTTATCCTACCAATCTATGATTTACAAAGCATTTTCTATACTAAGAAAGATTGTATTAATGTGGCTAAAACATCACAAATTATTTTGGCAACATCTATCAAACATATATTTTCATCCCCCCTTTTTAAATAGTTAAATTGGCTTGAATTGTGCCTTGTGAATTTTGGTTTTAACCTTAATGCAAAAGCAAATAATGGAATTGAAAATGTTTTATGACTTTATATTATGTTATATACTAGGCCTATTGAAGATAATATAATAGAAATTTTTGATGATTAAAGGTTTAACGGACGTCCCATGCTCTACCCCATTCATCAATAGCATGGGGTGCATAGGCAAGAAGTAGGGCTATTGATGAATAAGGAAGCTGCCGAGTCCTAATTAGGTTTGAAAGGTATTAGTAACAGAATTCTAGTCACTCATTTTATGACGAAGGGGGTTGAAGGGGGTTGCCTCCTCCTCAACACTTCGCTCTTTACGCTAAAGTTTCTTAGTACTTTTGAAAAAAGCTTCCTATTGTTCCAATTAAACGACCCTTGTGTTTCAGGAGTAGTTCTTAAAGAATTGGGATAAAACCTTAAACTTTAGCGTAAAGAGCGAGGTGCTGAGGAGGAGGCAACCCCCTTCATATACGTAATAATTTCTGTTCGTTTTGTTTTAATGTTGCTTCTTATTTTCAGTAGGAAAAAACTTTTTTTTTTCTTTGATTTCTGATCGTTTTTTTAAATAATGCCAGGAAATCTGGCCCCACCTCCATAGAGAAATGCCTTCCCCATGGATATATCCTCTAGACCAGGTGATCTCAATCTGTGGTGTGCATACCCTTTGGGGGTACAAACATTTTTTAGGGGGTACCTGGCCGGCCAGCAAAAAAAATAAAACAACCCTTATATTTTAGCATTTTATTGCATTTATCGTAGGCAATTTTATTTATATTTCACCTATAGTTTACGTAGTACCGGTAGCTGAGAAGGGTACCTTCTCAGTTACTCTTCCTAAAACGTGTGCAAGCTTCCCAATAACAAATACTATGCGTAAACAATGGGCAATTTTTATAACTTAAAGACGTTTTTCCTGGGCTGTCATGTTATATCCAAAGGCATAGTTATTGGGCCTTTCAACTATGATGAACAAAATGGCTATCTCAAAATTTCAATTGGACGATTTTGGGAAAAAGGGGTGGAGAGAGAGCCTAGTTGTCCTCCAATCTTTTTGGTCATTTAAAAAGGGCACTATAACTCTTAATTTTCGTTTGAATGAGCCCTCTCACGATATTCTAGGACCATTGGGTTGATACGATCATCCCTGGAAAAAAACAACAACAAATAAACACGCGTCCGTGATCTTTCTTCCGCCAAAAAATAAAAAATTCCACATTTTTGACAGATGAAGCTTGACACGTCTATAATAGGGTTCTTTGATACGCTGAATCTGATGGCGTGATTTACATTAACATTCTCTGACTTTTAGGGATGTTTACCCCTTTTCGAAAATAAGGAAAATTTTCTCAGGCTCGTAATCTTTCATGGGTAAGACTAAACTTAATGAAACTTGTATATTTAGTCAGCATAAAATTTGATTTTTTTGATATATCTATTGATATCAAAATTCCGCTTTTTAGAGTTCGGCCACTATTGAGTCGGGTCGCTCCTTATTTACAGTTTGTTATCGCAAACTGTTTGAAAGTTAGAAATGTAGCTAGGAATATTAATGACAATCCTTTATGTTTCATAGAGAAGAGGAGGGGCTTGTATAAAAAATATTTGAATGATAGATCATATGAAAATAATATAAATATAAAGAAAGTGGAGAAAGCATTAAAATTTGAATTAAGGAGGTGTGAATTGGAGGCCATGGATAAAATTGCTGAAAATCTGGAAGATGCAGCGACACGGCATAATGGTAAGATATTGTGTGGACATGCCAATAAATTGAGAGAGAAATAGTAAATATGGACTTTTCCCGGTTAAAGATAGGAACAGGGCCACAATTAGTGAGAGGGAAAGAACTAAAGAGAGACGGCAAGAACAATTTGAGAATGTGCTAATCCGTTATAGAGTAACAGGAAAAGATATAGAAAAGAATGGAAAAGTTTGTGACACTTTGAAAGTGAAGGAAGATTTATTTTGTGAGGAAGAATTAGTGACAGAATTAAAAAAAATAAGGCCCCAGGTGCTGATAGTGTGTTAAATGAGTCTTTTAATATGATAGTTGTGAGGTTAGAGATAAGTTACTGATAATTGATAATATGATTTTGAAAAAGGGAATGTATCTAGTGATTTTAGGAAAACTCCAATTAAACCCCTACCATAAGAAAGGTGGGAAGAGTGAGTATGGTAATTATAGAGGTATTAGCCGGGTTTCTGTAGGAAGCAAATTACTTAGTATGATGATTCTTTTATAGACTTAGATATGCTGTAGATAAAGTTTTAAGAGAAGAACCGTGTGGTTTTAGAAAGGGTAGAGGATACGTCGACAAAAATTTCCCTCTTAGATTAATAATTGGGAAGTGCCTGAGCCATCAAATACCTTTAGTAGTCACTTTTGCAGATTATGAGCAAGCGTTTGATTCAGCTGATAGAAGAGCTTTCGCGAAGGTCCTATCCTTGTATTGTATATCAAATAAAAACATTAAAGGGGTTTGTACTATGTACGAGAATAACGTTGATGCGGTACTGGTAGGAAATGAAGTTAGTAGCTGACTTCGTATTAAGTCAGGAGTTAGGCAGGGTTATGTTCTATTCCCATTTATACAGATCATACTCTCCTAGACTTAGATTATGCTGATGATTTAAACATCCTGGATGAAAATAATAGCAAAATGAATGAACTATTGGAGGTTTTGCGAGTTCAGGGTGGAAGAATAGGTTTGGAAATTGATGTCAAGAAGACTAAGTCGCTAAGAGTAGCAATGAGGGAAATTGAAGAGGTGATGTTTCCAACGAGAAGATTGATCAAGTGGACAGTTTCAACTACTTTGGTAGCGTTATTTGTAAAGACGATGGGAGCAGTGAAGGTGTAAAAAGTAGAATTGGCGAGGCCCAGGATGTTTTTTCACAGTTGAAAAAAGTTTGGAAGAATAGGATTGTAAGTCTGCGAACAAAGATAAGAATATTGGAAGCCACATTGATGACAATGGTCAGTGGCGTTGTTTAGGGGGCAAGGGGGCAGTTGCCACCCCCCCCCCCCAATAATTTGAAGAAAGAATTATTATATAGCACATGCACCTTCACTCTCCAGATGTGGACCCCTCTTGCCCCCTCCCGCATAAAAATGCTGGAGCTACGCCCCTGACAGTGGTCAAGTACTGTATGGCTATGAAGCCATATGGTTGCTCCGAAAAATGGAAGAGGGTACCCACCTGACTGACCTTACTTTCTTAAATAGTAAGCTCTACGAAAAATGTGGTTCAATCCCTCTTTCTTGGGCTAAAATGAGAGAAAGGATGAGATGGCTAGGACATTTTCTGCGGATGAGGGATGACAGATTGCCAAAAATGACGCGTAAAGAGGGAAGCTTTGAATAGTTTGGGACGGGGAGGAGCATGCGTAGCTGTGTTGGCCTCAGGTAACATGGTGCAGCAGTAATTGGTTAATAGCAATAATTTTAGTACGATATTAGCCAAATACCATACAAACAGGGTTCTTCGGTCCTATGGCCCCCAAAAATATTTGAAATGGTGTGGTGGGTTTATCCCGGAATGTTTTTTACCTCGTTTTAAATATTTCAAATAGGTTCAGACATATCTTGAAGGTAGAATTTTCTTCCCTTTTCATGCAAAAGAAAATAATGACGTTAAAAGTATTTTTACAGGTTATAATTATATTATGTACTATTTCAAGGTAATAAAATGGAATTTTATGAATTATTAAGGATAACAGAAATTTAGGTAATGGACTGTAGTACGTTATTAGCCAAGAGCATACAATCATTTTTTTGGGGCCTAGGGCCCCCGAAAGTAGAACGAAATTGGATGATGGGTATGTCCCGAGATGAGCTCGTAAAAACAGAAAAAAATGGCGATTTAAATTGAAATTACAGAGGATTATTGACAAATATTGAAATTTCAACATTTCTGCGGTGTAAGACAGTGGATGCTGTCTCCCTGAATGTACGCCTGGGCTCGGGATATGAATTATCCAGAATTGTCTCGGTATATGAATTGTCTAGAATTTTTTAATAAAAAAAACACTAAAATATTTTTGCCTAATGCTAGTATGTATCAGAGTTTATTTTGAAAATAGCTAAGATTCTTTAGGCATAAGATAATTCTTTGTTGTGTATATTAGTGCTCTTTTGTTTTTGCTTTAGTCATTTTTTAATTGTTGTATGCTAAAAATAATGTTGTTTTTATATAAATATATTTAATCTTAAATTCAAAGAAAACTTCTAAGAAGATCCATTATGATAAACCAGAGTTAATTTTCTCATATGTTGCAGGGAGTCAAGTTTCTTTAACATGCTAAAGTTCCAATATTTCTATGAGGAAAAAGTGAAGTTTGTGTTGGCGTTAGATTCAAGTTCAGCAATGATTGATCGGGTAAGATATGCTGGCTAAACCATTCGGCTAAACAATTACATAAGCCATTTTGTTTTTTAAAATTCAATTTAGTTTATAAGAAAGAACAACCTGAGCGGCTAAAAATAAACAAAAAGTCAAAGCCTAAAAAGGTAAAAGATACGGCATTGGATTTTACAATCCACCGACAGTTCAGATCTCCGTTTCCTGGGCCTTCAGTATAAAAGGAACAACAAAACAAAATTCAGGTAAAGTGAGGAAACAAATACAAATTTATTCAACACTTATAAACCTACCTCAATATGACAGTCCCACATCTTCACCAGTGGAGATGCATAAACCCACGTACAATATATAACTGAAAAAAACCTATCCAAATAAGTTTACCAAAGAATGGTCAGAGAGAGAAATAATACCTATCGGAGGCTTAACACATTTTTTTTAGATTATTTTTAAAACTGTTACAGTCAACAGCTATTTAAACATCACTTGGGACTTCGGACGAGGGTTTATGACCGTGGGCATGAAATAAAATTCCAAACGTGACGAGTATGTTAATGACATCCTAAAATTTTCAGAACTGCTTTTTGCTTTGGATGTTTTATCTATATTTTCGGTGGCATCAAATACTTTTTGGTATAACGCTAATCTTAGGTAGCATATCTTTTTCTCCTTCTATTGAACTGAGCACGTTTCAGCATCAAATCACCAAAGGCCAACAAACCTGCGGCAACTGCTACTCTCTGTGTTTCTCGTACTAGTATAAACAAATCATTGCATAATCAAACCACCAGACGTCAACACAGCTGTGGCTCTTTCTCTATTCCATTCTATCAAACAGTTCGTGGTAACGAACTATAAGTAAGGAGCGACCCGGCTCAATAGTAACCGAAACTTTTAAAAACGATATCAAAAGAATTGGCTTTTTATGTTGATTTCAAATATATAAATTTCGTTTAAGTTTAGTTTTACCCATCAAAGGTTACATGCATGAGAAATTTTTTCTTATTTTCCAAACAGGGGGAAACACCCCCTAAGAGTCAAGTGATCTTAATAAAATTCACACCATCAGATTCAGCGTATCGAAAAACCTTTATATAGAGGTTTTAAGCTCCTATCTGCAAAAATTTGGAATTTTGTATGTCTTGGCAGAAGAAAGATCACGGATGCGTGTTTATTTGTTTTTTTTTTGTTTTGTTTTTTTATCCCAGAGGTAATCGTATCGATCCAGTGGTCCTAGAATATCGGGAGAGGGCTCATTCGAACGGAATTTAAAAGTTGTAGTGCCCTTTTTAAGTGACCAAAAAATTGGAGGGCAACTAGACCCCCTTCCCTGCCCTTTTTCCCCAAAATTGTCCGATTAAAATTTTGAGATAGCCTTTTGTTCATCATAGTCGAAAGGCCCAATAACTACATCTTTAGGTGTAAATCCCCCCCCCCCCCACAGCCCCAGGGGAAAAGTCTTTAAGTTATAAAATTGTCCCATTGTTTACGCATAGTTTTTGTATTGGGATGTATGCATAGATTTTTTGGTGGAGGAGGGGGGCAGATTTTCGGCTGATTTTTTTCTACGGGAGAATTTTCCGTGGGGAGGGAAGTCTCCAGGGTGTGAACTTCTCAGGGGAAATTATGCACTGGGGAATTTGCCAGAATTCTTATAAAAAATTCTTTTTATGTCTTGCTTTCTCTTTCCCGTCTCAATTTTACGCGCGGAGTGGTTAAGAGTAATTGTCCCGGGTAAATTTTTGCCGGGATTGTATTGTCTAGAGGATATTTTCGTGGGGAGGGCGGTTTCTCCGTGGAGGTGGGACCAGATTTCCTGGCATTATTTAAACAACGATCAGAAATTAAATAAAAAAACAAGTTTTTTCAACTGAAAGTAAGGAGCAACATTAAAACTTAAAACGAAAAGAAATTTGTACGTGTATGAAGGGGGTTTGCTCCGTAACACCTCACTCCTCAACACCTCACTCTTTACACTAGTTTTTTAGCACTTTTAAAAAAAGCGTCTTATTGTTCTAATTAAACGCTTCTTGTCAAGGCCGTACCCAGGATTTTTTTTCGGAGGGGGTTTTACTCAAACTTTTTTTTTCAGGAGGGGGGGGGTACACGAAAAATCCTCAAAAAAAACGTATTCAAAATTTGTTTATATCCATTTTTATTACGTTTTTACGAGTCAAAAAAACATTTCGGGAGGGGTTCAAACCCCCCTAACCCCCCTCCCCCCTCTGGGTACGGCCTTGCTCCTTGTGTTTCAGGAGTCATACTTAAAGAATTAGGACAAAATTCACACTTTAGCGTAAAGAGCGAGGTGTTGAATAGGGGGCAACTCCCCTCATATATGTAATAATTTCTGTTATTTTAAGTTTTAATGTTGCTCCTTACTTTCAGTTGAAAAAACTTGTTTTTTTTATTTAACAAATACGGAAAAACTTCCTTTGAAGGAATTCAACGATAGCTTTCCAAGGATTACTTCTACCGGTAAATAATTCCATGTGGTATACGTCTATGGCAGAAGAAGCTTGTCCTTGATAGCTCTGCCTACACACTTGCGGGGGACAATAGTGCTAATTTTAATGGATCCGTAAAAATGGATAGGTTTATAGACCAAGTTAAAGTCCATATTTATCATTTGTTTTAAATAAGAAACAAGCTTTAAAAAAATAACTACCTAAGCAGACTGTGGCCTTTTGTTTCACAAATGACATTAATTCAATTGTGTAGTAAAAATATTTACTGTTGACAGCAAGTGGAAACACGCTGGAAAAACAATGCTAGACCTAGACAAACGTAATTAATTTTTTAATTACATCATTTCAAGTACGGAAACAGTCTTCCTGACCCTTTCTCAGTCCCATTTTCAAGTGCAATTAAACTGCTTCCTTAAAAAATAATTCAATTTGATAAAATAAAACATATTTGCCGGTTGTTGCAAACGCTCCAAGGGTTTTGACACTCATTTTGTATGAAATGCCCCTAATTCCGTGGCACGTCCCATCCTGATTTCAAATCTTCTAGTTAGAAATGTAAACTTAGCTGTTTTTACAATATTCTTCCGCGACTGTTTTATACATCAATCTATTTAATCAGTGTATCTCAACTTGCCATTAAGGGAATAACTGGTCACCTTTATTCGGCAGTATACGTGTACGAACTATTGTAAGGTCTTCCACAGTTTCATCTCCATTAAGGTTACCATAATCGGTACGTTCAAGCTTGCAACAAACTGCTTTTGCAGTTGAGCTCTGGCTGGGTTCATTGAAGAATTTCCTTGAGAGAAAGGGAGAAAATTTTCAAGTCAAAATTTGCCTGTTTAAGTTAGTTTCTTTTAAATTTTATTCAATTTACTGCCTTAGCTATACTAAATACTTAAATGTAAGTAATGCTTGACTAATATGAAGGCCGTATCCGGGGGGGGGGGGAAAGTATCGGGTTTAAACCCCCTTCTCGTAATTTTCGCTTGACCCGTTCAAACGTAACAAAATCCATATAAAGAAATTTTTGATACATTCTTAAAAGTCACTTTTGTACCCCCACCCCGAAAAATCCTGGATACGCCCTTAATTACTGTATAATTTGAAGACATTTGCTTACACGGAATTTTTCCGCAGGGGGATAGGAGTTTAAAATGTTAATTTTGTTTGAATAAGAAGTGTCCAGAGATTCCGAAAAATTAGGATTCTGCGGGTATCTCAATCCTGATCCCCCTCTTTCCCATCCAAAGTATATTGCTTTTTGGAGAGGAAAAGATTAACTATTCTCAGTTTCACGTATTAAATCTTAAAAAATACTGACTTTTTTGTGTCCTTAGTTGAGGAGTTTCAAAGGAGTTTCCAATGATATACCAGATGAAAACCGAAGAATAGAATAAAAATATGTTCTGACAGGAGTATTTTGCCTTGGCAACCACATTTCACGGCCTTGTCACCGCGATTTATGGATAACAAATATGTACCCTTTAATAGTAAAAAACAAAACAAACCCAAACCATTCATAACGACTATGAATCGTCTATTTTCTGGTTCGAAATGCAAATTAATTGTTTTTTGGTAAAAATTGAATAGTAACTCTTTATACAATTTTCTTCCTCCATTCATATTATAATTTTTTAGGACAACTGGAAGTTTATAAGAATTGCAGCGCGTCGATTCGTCCTTTATGATCTTCCAAACAATACAGAAATCGGACTTGTTCGTTTCTCAGCAAAAGCTAAAGCTGAAACTGATTCACTTACATCACTATCTAGTGATAAGGACAGAGAGTCAATTGTAGCGCGTATACCCGACTACCCCGAAAAGATGGCCGAGAAGTGCTTTGAGTGTGCCATTAGAGAAAGCATAAAGGTACAAAATTGATTTTTTTTTCTTTTTTTAATTAAATTTTATTCAAAAAGCAAGAAATCAAATATGTTAACGGGCAAAAAGGGAAAAATAAAAAAAGTTTAATCTTACCAATATACGATCAATCCTTTATGCTCACCAAATAGTTCAGAAGTCAAACTCGTTTGTTTATTCGTTGAAGCAAGCTTATGAGAAAGATTTAAATAAGAATTCAGGATTTTTAAGAACATAGGTGGCAAGTATGAAGTAAAAGAAGTAGAAGAAAAAGAAACTTAAGGAGTAAGATTGGAGATTGAGCTAGATTGAAGCGACATTAAGTATACAGAATAATCGTAAATATGATTAGGGGAATAATTTATTAGGTTACATGCCTTCTTTTAATTCTGGTGCACTCTCACCAAAGTTAGTTATATCGTTTTCACCTTACTATTTTATAAAATTTGTGTCTAGTGTATATAGTTTTTGAATGAATGTATTCACAAACATGTTGATGGATATACAGTCTTTCAGTCGAGAAACAAACAATATCTTTTGAAAATTTGTATTGTCAAATACGTTTTGACAGTATGTCATTCTTAAATATCTCAGCTGAGCGTGTTTCAGAACCATTTTCACTATCTTTTCTTCTAGTATCTTATGTTTAATACAAAGACTCATCTTTCTATTCTTCGAAACTTTTTTTTTAATTAAAAAGGACACCCTGCGCCCATGGGCACCCATAAGCTGAATTCCAGGGGGGGGGACAAATCTCGTCTAATTGGCGCTTTTAATGTTATATACTAGAAATCTCAGAACAAAAATATAAAAATAAGGCAACATCATTCAGCCAGGGGGGGGGGGCCCCCCCTACCCTGGGCGCCATGCCGCGCCCTACATATACTTTCTTACAAAAATACTTCCAATGTAAGTTAAACAAAAAAACAAGTTTTTCTAATGAAAGTAAGGATCAACATTAAAACTTGAAACGAACAGAAATTATTACGTATACAAGGGGCTTCTCCCCCTCGCCAATACCCCGCCCTTTACGCTAAAGTTTCGAATTTTGTTCCAATTCTCTAAGAATGACCCCTGAATCACAAAGGCCGTTTAGTTAGAATAAATGGCTCTTTTGAAAGCACTAAAACAATTTTAGCGTAAAGAGCGAGGTATTGACGAGGGGCCGAAGCCCCTTGTGTACGTAATAATTTCTGTTCGTTTTAAGTTTTAATGTTGCTCCTTACTTTGAGCTGAAAAAAACTTGTTTTTTTTATATTTAATTTCTGATTGTTTTTTAAGTAATGCTGGAAAATCCGGCGCCCCTTCATGGAAAATTCCCTTCCCCCATGGAAAGTTCCTCCATGAAAAGGTCCTCCCACGGAAAAAATATTGTATTTTGTATTAAAAAAAAGTCACCCTGACATTCTCTATAAAGTACCAGGAATTTTAAAACAGCAATATTTTCCCCGACCGGATCCATCCCAGGTCTATTCATACCTACAAATGCAGCTCTATTAGATTTGTTCTTCTTGATGTTAAAAAATAAATAAGTAAATGAATAAATAAATAAATAACGAAATAATTAGATAAATGAATGAAAATAAATAAATAAAATGAATGAAAATAAATAAATGAATGAAAAAAATAAATGAAAAAATAAATAAATGAATTTTTAGGGCAGCATCACACGTTTGTCAGCGTCAATACCCCAATTAACCATCGTCCCTATCGTGTAGTTACGTCATTCAACTCAGCGTCATTACCTTTAACTATCAGAATAAAAAAGCAAAACTAATCATTTAAATTCAAAATCACTTTTTGTCCTAGAAATCCAAACGTTAACAACTTGTTGAGCCCCAAAGGGAAACCTACACACTCAAAACAAAACTGCACTTTCTTAAGCAGTTTGATTCTATATTTTTTTAGCTAATTTTTTTGCTGATTTTCACTCGAAATTTCTCTTTGTTAAATTTGGCTCCTTGCCATTTCCAAAAAAATGCAAAACAGCGAAACGAGGTCTCTTTCATTAAAAATTGAATTCACAATTTCTTCTAATTTTCTAAATATGTATTTCTGCTTAACCAGATCGAGCAATCCGATTTCATTTTTACTGCCTTTGGTACTTTAAAGATATATTTATGCAGTCATTCTTCTCTGTTATTAAATAAAAAAAATTCAACTGAAAGTAAGGAGCAACATTAAAACTTAAAACGAACAGAAATTATTACGTATATGAGGGGGTTGTCCCTTCCTCAACACCGCGCTCTTTACGCTAAAGCTTTTAGTACTTTAAAAACAGCTTCTTGTTATTTTAACTGAACGACCCTTGTGCTTCAGTAGTCGTTCTTAAAGAATTGAAAAAAAATCGGACTTTAGAAACTACATCTATTGGTATAAAGATTCTGTTTTTTAGAGTTTCGGTTACTATTTTGCCGCGTTGCTCCTTACTTACAGTTTGTTACGACGAACTGTTTGATTCCTGTAACACAATCATTATGAGTGTTAATTTTATTTTAATGTCTTGTCCAAATCAAATCCAACTAATTAGTAACTGAATAAACCCATTAAATGGCCCTACTATCAATTACCTTCTCTTTAAAATTTAATTAAAAAAAAGCGTTCCATAATTTTTTCGTTTTAGATATTTGCTTCAGATCTGATTTACATTGATTGTTTTTGTTAAGAGCATTTACTTGAACTTAATTATTAACTCTAACAATATTTTTTTTTCTTTTCAGTTATTCGAGAAAGATGGAGGGTCTGCATTCGGAAATGTTGTGCTCTTAATAACCAGTGGAACTACAAACATAAACGACTTAAATGCAGCTATAAATCTGGCCAGAAATAAGCAAATGAAAATAACAGTTATATCATATGCAGCCACATCCGAAAATCAACATCAACTAGCTTCTGAAACTGGAGGATTTACTGAAATAGTGCCATCTAAGGGGGTTGGATCATCATCACATCTGTCAATGATGATTAGACTTGGTGATGCGCTTTTGTCTTCGGTTCAGCGCCATCTAGGAAATAGTGAAGAGTTTGGTGACTTACCTGTTCAGGTAAAAATTCTCTGTAATTCTCTTGGACTATTGAAATGTTAGCCTTGAAGTACTTGGTTGATTCTTAGATTCTTAGATCAATTTCATTAGCATAAATTAGGAGTGTGCTAAGATGGAGTCTCTAAGGCACTCAATTATGCCAGCGACAATTGACTTTTATTTGATTTTCCTACTTTTTTCTTACATTCTGTTTCCTTTCACATATTTTGATGTAAACCATAACATTGTTCTATTTGTATTATTATGTAATCTTTTCTTAATCCTTTCTATTTATTTTTTTTTTTACTTATATATAGTTGTATAATCTCCCATTTATATTTTTATTTCCGTTTATGCTTTCAGGTGCATGAGATGGAATACCAAGACACAGCAACGTCAATAGTTAATGGGACATTTGTTCTGGATCCGATGCTGAACCGTGACAACCTCTTTGCTTTGTACTTCTATAGTCGTGACAATCCATATGTGAAGAGGCTATGGCTGACCTCTCCAAGTGGGAAAACTTTTGAGGGTAAAAGTGAATACTCACTTTCTGGTCACTATTTTACACCCCTGCATGGAGTAAATACGGTGAGCATTCTACTTTAGATAATAAATACCTTATTTCAAAATTACATCAATTTTTTCGAATTACTCTAAAATTAGAAAGTTAGAGAAACTGAGGGGCAAAAACTATACCTTGTTGGAAACATAAACCAACGATAACGAGGAAATACTCTAAAAAATGGCCATGTAAAAGAAATTTTGCACGTTAAAAAGGTCTAAACATACACAGCGTTTAAGGGGAAATTTAACTTTTTCAAGCGACAATTTATGTTACACTGATATGTTGAACAATTCAAACAATATGTTTAACAAGCTATGTTAAATTGTCATGTAAAAACTATGGATTTGTCTTGGCCATAAGAATCGCTCAGTAGGTAATATATTTTTGTAGAAGGTTTAGAAAGAGTAACAACTAGTTTGGTTGTGGTTGGGCAACTTTTTTGGGGTTAGACCTTCCATAGTTATCAGTGAGATCGCGAGAAGCCTTTTAGAGAGCAACATTAACAAAAAAAAAGGAATTCGTCCATTGCATAGGTTCCGGCAAGCTATTGTAAGCATAGCCTCATTTAATGCGTAGCCTTTTACTGTAGGCCTATTTTATTGCAACACTTCTAGCCTATGCCTAAAACTGGTCTTAATTATTCTTATATGGCACAACTAATAAGTTCATAATACTATTTTATAATAAGATATTTCATTGAAGCGTAGTTGCCTAATAAGTTTTGACCTTTGGTTTGCATAGGGCCTGGACTATCAAAATAAAGAACTAAAAGTTGAATGGACTAAATTGAGTGAAAAAAGTAAATTGGAAAAAAAAAAACTGTACTGCATATTTAAAAGAATAAGATCAATCAAACCACTAGAAAATGTAAAAAGGAAGAAATAGCAGTGAAGCATCAAAGAAGAAACCGATATCAAAATGTCAACCATCAGCCGTCCAAAATTCCTTTATGGTTATTTCTCAAAGACCTTGTAAAACCTAGACTAAAGAACATTGGAAACTGACAAGAATTGAATCTTCGGCGGTTTAACAAGGGAAGATGTAGTAGCATTACAAAGTGTAGCATCTGGCAACATCGCGGAAAAAGTTAAAAAATTGAAAGAAAATCGGATCATCGATTTATTTGCAAAATTGAAATATTCAGCTAAAACTTTTTTGTAAGTGATATTTAGTCGGGATTTCTTTTGTTCAAACATTATTTAAAGCCAAAAGCCAGTTGTCGAAAGTAGGTCTAGATTAACTTGGGGAAATCTTAGCAGGTAGACTTGTTGCTGACCACAATCACGCTTTATTTATCTTCCAGGACAATTAAAATTTGTGAAAGAACCACTGTGCAAATAACATCGTAAAATGGTAGTTGTGATTTTTTTTTATGACTGGCGCTCAGTTTCCGCTCCTATGAGGTTTCCATGCTCTTTGAAGTTCAAAACTCAACCAGAGATGTCAGTAAAAGTAGTACATTGAGAAGCCAGAAACGCTATAGATGTCACGTTAGTATAATACACATGCGTGAAGTTTTTTTTTTTTTAACCAATAAGAACTCATGGAATGGTGACGATCTCTTTGTTTGACAAGAATCACTCAAGATTTGATAAAGATTCACGCGTTCTTTTGATTAGGTTACATATGTCAGTAAAACTTGCTGAATACGAAGTTGAAAAGGCACAACCTTAATTCACTTAAAAAACCGTCATGCACTGACCATAAACTTTGGACTCGACTCAGGGTTTTACCTACGTTGTTTCTTGGCTTTTTAGGAAAATCACTCAGGAAATCTCTGTGACCAGACTAAGCTACAAAGATTTGGAATACTCAAAATAGAGCCGAGTAATCTTTATTTTTTTTTTCTTCTTTTTATTGCAAATGTTAATAATGAATGAAAAATAGTATTATATATATGGTATGTGTTCCATAATATATATATGGTATGTTTTATATATGGCATGTGTTAAGTAAATGATATTTACTGAAGGTATGTGTTCACTCTAAAGCAAGTGACTTTGCGATGAACCGGCAGCTGTAAATCGCACCAGAAAATATATAGATTAATTTTTCAATTAGACAATATAATCCATCTCCAATTACATCTATTTGAGTTTCTCCTCTTCAAATAATACTCTGTGATCAGAAACGTCCAAGATTTGCCTTGACTAACTAATTGATTTTCACCAAAATATATGTTATCTAGCCCGGTCTCTTTTACAATTTTATACCCCCTCCCCCCTCCCCCGCATTAAGCTTCAAGGTATATCCTATGAAACAAGCAATTTTACGACAAACCTACAGCTGTAACTTGCACAGTAACAGCTGTAACAGCTGTAACTTGCACAGTAACTTGCAAACCTACAGCTGTAACTTGCACAAAAGGAAAATAAACTAATATCATTGAATTCGTTAGTCGGTCAAACAATTCGTGGTAACGAACTATAAGTAAGGAGTGACTCGGCTCAATAGCAACCGAAACTCTGAAAAATGTAAGTTTGATAACAAAAGATGCATCAAAGGAATTGGATTTTTATGCTGATTACAAATATATAAAATTTTCGAAGTTTAATCTTACCCTTCAAAAGCTATGAGCCTGAGAAAATTTGCCTGATTTCCGAAAAAGAGGGAAAACACCGCAAAAAGTCAAGGAATCTTAATGAAATCCGCACGATCAGATTTAGCGTATTAGAAAACCCAATCACAGAGGTTTCAGGCTCCTATCTGCAAAATGTGGAATTTTGTATTTTTGCCAGAAGAAAGATTACGGATCCGTGTTTATTTGTTGTTATTTTCCACAGGGGATTGTTTCGAATCAATGGTCCTATAAGATCGAGAAAGGGCTTATTCGAACGGAAATTAAAAGTTCAAGTACCCCTTTTAAGTGACCAAAAAGATTGGATAGCAAATAGCCCCACTCCCACCCCTCTTTCTTCCCCGACGTCATCCTATCAAGATTTTCAGCTGACCATTGTGTTCAGCATAGTTGAAACGTCTTATAACTATGCCTTTGGGGATGGCATGACCCCTCACACCTCTTGAGGAAAGGGCTGTAAGGTAAAAATTTGCAGATCGTTTACACATAGTTTTGTTATTAGGAAGTATAAAGACATTATCAGGGGTGAGAATTTTCCACGGGGACAAAGTTTCGTGGGGAGGGAAGTTTCGGGGGGGGGGCATGAACTTCCCAGGGTACATTTTACACGGAAAAAATTTACCAGAGTCCCTATAAGAAAGTCTTTTTAGTTGTCTTACTTTTTCTTTTGTTACTAATTTTACATGTAAGTGTTCCAGGGGAAGTTGTCTGGGGAAAGCTTTCAGTGGGGTTGGAATTGTCTAGGGGATTTTCGCATGAGGGGAGAGATTTTCCATGGGGGAATCTTCCAAGGTAGTAATTCTCCATGGGGGAATTCTCTACGGGAGAAACTTTCCATTGGGGTGGGGGAGTTTTCCAGGAAAAAATTTCCACTGAAGAGGAGATTTCCAGCATGATATGAAAAACGATCAGAAATTAAATAGAAAATAAGTCTTTTTTTCAAATTAAAATTGGCGAAGGAGAATTTTCTTGGCAGAATGGCGCACTGAAGTTTTAATGTTGCTCCTTACTTTCAGTTGAAAAACATTTTTTATTTATTTAATTCATTCACAGAGCCAGAATTATAATATTACCTAGGTTGAAAAAAAGAAGACCTATACGTGCATAACAACTAGGAAAATTTTCCTTTTTTTGACGATTTTCAATAAATTTTTACGTATTTAAAATCTCGAACCCTGCATAGCGAATCTTAATATTTGATTCTAGAAGTGTATCTTAGCTATGGATCTCCGCTATGGAAAAATGGCAAAATTTTCGTCTTTTGTTTATGTACCAAAACTGTAAGGGAGCAGAAAAATAACACGCACAAACTTGCACAGGGAATATAACCCTTAATATAGTTATATGCGGTGGCTATACTAATCTAAAGTGATTGGTGCTACTTTACAAATGTATCAGTGTATTGTGCCGGCGCATCGCTTAGAATCACAATCTCAAATGATTTACAAAGAAAGCTCTATTAAAGAGGAGCTATATGAGAATCATATAGATTCATATAGCATCATATAAATATATCATATAGATTCATATAGCATCATATAAATATATCATATAGATTCTATCGAATCTATATGAGCGTATACCTACACAGTGTATCTATGCAATATGTATAGAAAAAAGCTAACGATCTTTTCTTTCAGCCTGGACTTTGGTCATATGCTTTTGAGAGAGAGTCACAAAGTCACCAATCGCATTTTGTTAAGGTGTTGTCAAAACCTAAGTTTAAAAGCCAAGCAACTGTAACAGGACGACTTTTGCTGGACAAGAGGGTATTTGATTTTTCGGAAGGATCACTTGTATTACTTGCTGAGGTAAGTTGTTCTTATTTTTATTTGTTCATATATATCAAACATGGTATCGTAGTACTTTAAACCCCCCGAAGATAAATTACATTAAAGATGTATTAATTACAACATCTTACAATTTAAAGTAATTTGTTTCAGATAAAAAATTTATTCAGGCTCCAATATTTCTCTCGTCTAAAAATGGGATTGACTTTGCTTTCTTATCACAAAACTATGGGGACGAACGTTTGTACTAGTTAAACAACCCGCCTTCAGCCCTTAGTTTTGTGATGAATTCTTCAGATGATGTTTTCGAGACTAAGCTGTTGACGCAAGTATTTTGGCAAGAGCCAAGTTAGTTAGTGTTTTGGGTTTAGAATGTGTATATTCAGCTTGAGCCAGATTCTGAGTTATAAACCTTCGTAAAAAACTTGTTCAACTTAAGTTAGTGCGTCTAACTTTTTACTTTTGTTAGGTATTTCAGTTTTAACTAGATTGGCATTGTTTAGGATTTTAGTTAAGCGAACAAGGAATCTTACTAATCTAGTTCGTTGCAGGTAAAACCTCCTTTAAACTTATATACATACCTTTTTTATGGTTACCAAGAAATTGTTCTACATTAAATTTAAACACTTATTTTTGTTTTCCTGTAAATAGTCTTTTGTTCTGATACTGGGTTACATTTTAGTTATAAAAAGGGGATATCAATCTTTTCTGTCTTATTATAGATATAAAGAGTTGAGGACTTCACTTGCCGCGTCTACCAAATCTTATGAAATCTTAAGACTATGATTATGAAAAATATATATATCTTTTATAATCTTATATAATCATAAAAATCTTAAGATCATAAAAAATGTTGTAATATAACATAAGCTATTTCATAGTTGCCTAAGTCGGCCACGCTTTATAAACGAGAACAAAGCTACAAAACACAAAGGTTGAATTCGTGGCATTTATAGAGGGAGGCTCATGGTTTCCTACTTTCCTAACTAAGCCCTTGAAATTCACATGTGAACATTTACTCTTAGCACATATAATGACCGTGTGCTTTAGTAAACATTTCTTAAAGTATTTTTAAATGTCTATATTATATTATAGCTGGTATGTTTATGTAGTAGCTATAACATTATGTTTATGAAATAGCTCAAAGTTCATGTTACATTTTGTAAAAGTAAACATCGTAGCAACAAAGTGGAACAAATGTATGAGCAGTTAATAAATTAAGGGAAATAACTATTTTTTTACTCCATATTTTCATCACTAGCGACACTGTTACAAAGCCATGGAATTGTAATCGAAGCTTGAATCTCCATATCCATTCAGCATATACATTTTTTAACAGTTTGTTTATGATGACAATGGTAATTTTAGACGATGATTTTGATGGTCTCATGAATTTCTTCGTTAGCCTGATGAAAAAAAAAAACAACAGTTTAAGCGTAAAAGGTTATATTTAACGTAATGTAAATCACCCATTTAACATAAATTCCTGCGTACATTGTATGAAAGCCATCTAGACCCTAGAGTTTTGTATTTGGATATTTACTCTTTGCACATATAATGACAGTTTAGATAGTTTGCTTTAATTTCGATTTCTAGAGAACAAAATGTTGGCACTCCCTTTAGGATGAGCGCAGCTAAAACTAGGGAAAAAATTACATAAATATTGTAAATTTAACTTACGATCAGCAACAGATATATCCTTGCGAAGCACACTGCAGTTGTTCGAGCGTTGTGAGAAAACTCTCTATGGTAGTTATATTTAATTGAAAACGTGGAAGGCAAAATAGATTAAAATTTATTTTATTTTATATCAAAATATTGATTGAAGGGAATCGGCCTAATCAGATTTGAATGTTATCAAGTTCGCAATTCAAACAGTGAGAGAAGATTCAGAAAGAAGAATCATAGCTGAATTTGATTGTAAAGATGTTTTTAATAGGACTTTTGATGAAGGTGCCATGTTAGATGATTTTATTTTAATACTAAAATTCTTCTACTAAAGACTATAGACTATCCTAAAGACTATAATACTAAAGACTATCCCTATACTCATACGGCGGACGTATACTATACTATACTAGACTATACTATACTCCTTTTCATGCGAAGACGAGTTTACTTATATTTCTATGCGTGGAAAATTGTGAGTTCAAATAGTATAATTGGAAATTTTTACATACTCAAATGAGTAATGTTGTGTAACGTGCATTTTAGATGCAAGATCTGGGAGTAAAATGTGCTTGTTATAACTTAGCTTCTGTTTTGATGTTTTATACTAATATTTTTAGGTCAAATTTGGCGAACTATCCAATACATGATGCAAGAGTGCGCGTTATTGTGCGATATAATGGGTCCGAGTCCAAGGAAATCTTTCTTATTGACAATGGAAACGGAGGTAAATCTAGTTTTATTTTATATTTATTTACTTACTTAATACAATCCAACAGTGTGGATGGAGTAATGTTACATTTACGCCCTTGTTGAGCTGTTCGTCAACTATTGTCTTCACCAGAATATGCCTTTAACGTTGTTTTTTTTATTGATGGTCCTTTCATTAAAAATTTAGAAAACTTATTTTAAGGTAAATAAAGTTCAAATAGGGATAAAATCCTTTTAATAGACAGTGATGATAGAAATTCACAAAAATACCAGGTATTTCGGTCACATATACAGTGACCGTCATCAGTAGTAAAAACTGATGACGGTCAGTTTTACTACAGTTTTACTACTGATGACGGTCACTGTATATGTGACCGAATACCTGGATTTTGTGAATTTCTATCATCACTGTCTATTAAAAGGATTTTATCCCTATTTGAACTTTATTTATCGTCATGGAAAGGCAGTGTGGTCTCCGAAATTATCTACGTCTTATTTTAAGGTAAAAATTTGTTTTTACTTACTGTCCAAGAGCATCTAAATTTGTATCCCTTTTTTCGTGCTAATTCTAAAGATTCTATTTGCTTGCTAGATAGTCCAGAAATATTCTAAGTATTTCGATAATGGAGCTAAAAAATTTAGCTTCTATATCCTCCAATGGACAGAATTCCAATTAACACAAAATGAAAAGAAAATAGGATCGGATTTTATATTCTACCAATTTTTGTTTTTGAATGGTTCAGCTAGGACAGTATGTTAATATTCTAGTCATTACTTCTTTAAACTGGAATATTTTCTACACATGTCCCGACTGAAAGCAGTTGAATCGTCTTCAAGGACTCCGTAAACAGCTTTTGAATGGGTTTTAGTACAGTACTTTTAGTCTTCAACATTATTTTTTTTCTAACTGTTTGTGGTAACTAACTGTAAGTAAGGAGCGACCTAGCCCAATAGTGACCGAATTTTGATACCAATAGCTACATCAAAAGAATCAGATTTTTATGCTGATTTCAAATATATAAGTTAGTTCATAAAGTTTAGTCTTACCCATCAAAAGTTACGCGCCTGGAAAATGTCTCTCATTTTTGAAAAAGGAGGAAACGCCCCCTAAAAGTCTTAGAACCTTAATGAAAATCACACCATCAGATTCAGCATATCAGAGAATCCTACTTTAAATGTTTCAAGCTCCTATCTGCAAAAATGTGGAATTTTGTATTTTTTGCCAGAACAAACATCACGGATGCGTGTTTATTTGTTGTTTATTTTGTTTTTGTTTCCCAGGGGTGATCGTATCGACTCAGCTGTCCGAGAATATCGTGGGAGGGCTCATTCGAACAGAAATTAAAAGTTCTAGTGCCCCTTTTAAGTGACCGAAAAAATGGAGGGCAACTAGGCCCCTCCACAAGGTTTTCACATTTTTTTCATTTTTAATTGAAAATAAAGATTCTTTCCATTTATATCATTTTGTATAAAAATATTTATTGACTATTTTCCTTTAAAAAAAATTAACATTGTGACCAGCCATTTTCTATTTTCTTTATTTTATAGATCCTGATATAACAAATGGGGATGGAATATATTCAAGATATTTTATACCTCCACTGGAAACAAAGACAGACTATTCATTAACGTTGGTTGTTGATCATAATGATGGAAGAGCTTACACGTACAGAGAAGGAGGAGAAGGAGATGAGGATGGTAAGTTTATTAATTTTCACCATATATCATTTTGTTTACCGCAGGCACATACGCAGCCAGGAAGTCTCGTAGCCTATGTCCTCGTTCCTGGCCCGATATTTTGATGTTATGTCCTAATTGGATTTTCAGAACTAATACGATAATGAAATAATTCGACTTTGAGTGTCTTTGTAAATTTGAATAAAGAGAGAAAATACGGGTATAATTTAAATAAAACAGTTGAACAAAACAAAAGAAAAAAGCAACAACAAAATTTTAAATAGTACAGATCTGACTATTTCGACTCGACACGGGGGAGCCTTTATCAACGGGAAAGTGAGGAATCATCCAAATAAAAAGACAAAACAACACACAAGAGAAATAAAAACACCAAAAACAAAAACTGAAAAATAAATAAAACTCACATAACGTCCAAAATACTGCAAAACTGTAAATATCTGAATAGTCACAGAAAAGACAACAAATGTCTCTAGTACACTAGGCATTTCTCCTCTATAAATTCAGATTGGCAGAGATCTAACAAAAATAAAATAAGATCTAACAAAAATAAATAAGATATACCGATTCAAACTAATTACCGATTCAAACTAATACTTAAAAATAATAAAATAATACTTCAAAATAATAAAATACCGATTCAAACTAATTACTTACCCAAATGCTAATGTTTATCAATTTAAGCTTCTATTTCTCAAAAACATCATTGTGAGTGCGATTTGAACCCACACCCAAAGTAAAACTGACACTCTTGGCTAAAATTACAACTACTCCAGACAAGGGTATTTTTTTTATCCAAGCTCACCTAGACAAAATAAAATCTAACAAAATAAAATGTAGACAAAATAAAGATCTAACAAAAATAAAATAAGATCTAACAAAAATAAAATAAGATCTAACAAAAATAAAATACTGTATTATTTGAAACAATTTACAAGAAAAAACAGGTCACCACCCCTGATTAAATTTACGGATTAAAAATATTTGAACTATATAGGTAATCAAATGTTTTTATGGGATCTCGTTTTCCTAAGACAACAGCAATACCCATACGAGTTTTACAAAAAATGGCTGAGCATACGTGCAGGCCTTGCAGGTGGGGTGCTAGAACATTTTTTGCTTCGGGATGGAAGAGGTGCTTTGCATTGATAAGCTTTTAATGTTTGTTTGTGTTTCTTATGCACGTGTTTAATTAATGAGACAAAACACGAAATCTATTTACTTCCAATTTTCTATAGGATTTGGCCAGTTTGATTGCTCTTATTTTTGCTCTCATCTAAGTAGAAAGCAAAAACTTAAGGTCGTCAATTCTCAAAAATATAGAGGGGGTGGCAAATGTGCTGTTATTTTTATTTTTATTTATTGAAATTAAAAGAAGATATTTTCAAAATTTTGGGGGATAAACTAAATCTGAGGGAAGGGGAATGATTCCCTCCTCCCTGCCCCCTCTGTTATTGGTATACCTGCTCAGGTTTCTATTGATAGCTACTTTAAAAAAGCTATGCCCTTCACGCAAAAGCTAACGAAGGTTCTGTGAAAAGACATTTATTTGCAAACAAGAGAACCGGAATTGTAATTCTTTCAAATCCCAAATTTAACTTCACAGCCCGCAAAATGTTCCTAGATCCCCAAAACAGTAACTCACAATCAAATACTTGTTAGGAAGTAATAAGCATTGCAAAATTTGTTTTAACTTCATTTTCTCCTTTTCTCAAAAATTATTTTTATGAATAATAGGCATTCCCTCTGACCCTTTCAAGACCATGCAAGGATGATTTGAATTGCACAAGAGAGAGATGATGGAAGTTGAAAAGCCGTATTTTGTCTTTTTGGATTTTTTTTTTGCCTTTCTAGTCACAAGTTTAAAGCCTCTTTGTTAAAAAAATTACTAAATTTATACATATTTCGTTGCAGGTCCCTGTTGTGGTAGCCAAATTCCTATATATAGAGAAGACAGAGATTATTTGCCAAGTTTTCAAAGGATATCGCCGCCTCACTCATTAACGGTTGTAAATGCTCCAATATTGTCGCAAATTCCTCCAAATAGAATTTCCGATCTAAGGGTTAGAATAGAAGAGTCTAAAGCGGTTGTTGAGCTTCAGTGGACAGCTCCTGGTGCAGATTTCGACAGTGGATTAGGTAATTATTTTCAGGCCTGCCTCTCCTATCTGGCATTTTTCTATAACTGCTACGGTATTTTCACCTTTGTATTTTTAGAATGTTTTCATTTTACTATTTCTAGTTTTTATTTTGTTTTTGTGGTCTTTCACCATTGTGAATTTACTAATACTGTGACAAAATCGTCATGGCATTAAGTCTTTTGAGGTCATGCCCTTCTTGATCACACACTCTTTTCAAAGCTTCTGCTTTGGTGACCTGCCAGGACACCCCTAAAACGTGTCATTTTAGGCAGTCTCGTTCTAGGTTAATCAGTCTTTTTTTCTTTTTAACAAATCGTAGAAAGATAGTAGAGCTATTCATAGCAGCCGGTTGATATCGATTCAGAGGGCATTCCTAAGCCACCCAAATTTATTATTTTTTTTTTAATTATCAATGAAGTTTACAAGGAAGTTACAAGGAAGGCAAGGAAGTTTGCACCATATTATTTGCCAAGTTTTCTCCCGGAATGCTCATTAAAATTTACTATCCATATACTTTATTCAAAATCTTTCGATTTTGACAATCTTCTGTTTTTGTGTTACATTCTTATTTTTTTGTAATTATCAATCCATTGGCTAAGGTTCCGACGAAGTTCTAATTAAAATTTTTTATGGAAATGTTCATGTAATTCGATCTCTGGGCAATAATTTTTATTTATACCTGGATAGTACGCAAATCAGTGCGTACTTATATTATTCCGCGGTTGTGTCAACGAGGTACGGGAACGTGCTACCAGCTCATCGCTTATTTAATATGAAGGAAGTCAGCCGGGAATTCTTAATTTTATAAATTTTCCTTAGTAGAATGATCCAGTCTCATGTGATTATTTGTGCTCAATCTGAATCTCAAGTCTCATTTTTCCTCGGATTCTTATTTTAAGCTGTTATTTAATTTTTTCTCTCTTTAATGCATTAAATTATCTAATTTAAATTAAATTTATTTTGATTTAATTAATCTAATTTAAATTGTTTAATCATTTAATTTAATTCACTTGAAAATAAGACCTGGTATTTAATGGACTAAAAAATTCTAAAATGTTTCTTAAAATTTATTCTTGCCACCTCGTTTAAAATTTTTAGACATTGAAAATTTGTTCAGTTTTAAATCTTAAACACAAAACTATTAATTTTCGCTTTATTATGGAAGAAAAGAACAGAAAATTGTTTTGATATTTTAAAGCTTTTAAAGGACACGGATTTAAAAAAACTACTGAAGTTTTATATTAAACTTATATGCAAGGGGGAAGGGGGGGGGGGCTCAGAGGAGGGCGGGGAGAACGACAAGAGAAGAAAAAGGTTAGGTTATATTGAAGACATATTAATACTTAAATTATACCTTTTCTTTGGGAAAAAATTCTAATTAAGAAATAGCAGTTGAATTTTCCAATACAATATAATATTACATATTTAAAATAAAACTTTGAGTTGTGTAACTTATTTACGAACTTTAATGAGCTAGGATTCGCTGTCCATCCGTAGGTATTTCAAATAATTATAAAGATGTTAAAAACACACTTGCCACAAAGAAGGCATGTCAAGAATACATATGATGGAATTTGTCATCTAAATTCGTAAAAAAACTGTTTCCCCAGGTGTATATGCAAGGGAAAATTCTTTGGGCAGAAAATCCACAAACATGTCAACATTTTTAGGGTTTCTTTTATAGTTTTTCTCAATTTAAAATTTAAGTAGTAAGTCCCACATAGTTTCCGACAGTTGTTGTGTATCTTCTGACCCGTCCTCGTAGAGTAGTTTCATTTCAGTTTGCACTGTTGTTAACATTTTTCAGTTTGGGTACGGTAATTCAAATAAAGCTATTTGATGTTCTTTTTATCAAACTATGATTTTTCCCTTACATTCTTTAATTCAGCGCGTTTCATGAGCTAGTTCAATTGCTATCCTGATTTGGAAGCTTTACTCTTTTCTATTCTCATTACATGTATTGCGAATACAAAACCTTAGTGATAAAAGGCAGAAAATGCCTACAATTTTCAGTTTCAACACTCAGTCTAAAACTAGCCTTATTTGTGTTATTTGGGGGAATATTTGTGGTACTCGTAAAAACTTTGACTTGTTTTTTCTTTTGTTGGTTTCAAGCTGTTTCACCCCCAAGCTCTTTATGCTAATTGAAATAGTTTATTGTCCATTTTAATTTCATTGCTATTGCTCAATTATCTATTATCATTCTCATCAATTAATAATTACCATTTAATGACTTTTTTTTACTTTAGGAGTAAATTTTTTACGCTACTTTTTTTTTTACAGCCAAATCATATGACCTTCGATACTCAACCTCTTTGGACGATTTATACGACAATTTTGATGAGCAGCCGTCAATAACAATTTCAGAAGCTCCACTGGTTGCTGGATCCGAGACTGAATATACATTTCGGCTTACCCACTACGACAAACCTTATTATTTTGCTCTGCGAGCCGTTGATGAGAACGACAACCAGGGAAAATTATCTAATTCAGTTGAAGTTTTCATTCCAGCTCCACCCACAACCTCAACCTCCCCGACAACTCCCATGTCATACGCAACAGATACAGTTTCAGAAGATGACATTCATTTAACTGTGGGTGCTATTGCTGGAATAGCCGCTGGTGGATTTCTTGCAGTTATTTTGATAATTACTTTTAGTTGTTGTGCAGTTAGCAGAAGAAAAGAAAAAGGAAAATGTATGAAAGAAAATGCACTCAAAAATCCTACAATATATACAAGTGGTCAGATAAAAACTAGTGTACTAAAAGATAGCTCAAGAAATAATTCTATTGACACAGTTGACTCAGCTGCAAAGTCTGTTATACAACCAGTGCATTGGACTGCCAGTCAGTTGCTAACAGAGCATGAGCGCCGACAAACACCAGCAGGCTCTGCTCATGCTTACCCAAATTATCGTCCAAACCCGTCTAGTGATTATTCATACTTAAATGAATCTTATTTGCAAGGTGGATCAGTTTATAGTGGTTATCAAAACCAACAAGACTATGGCTTCAGAAATGAAGAAAGATATGGACCTTATGGAGGGGGTGGTAGCCCAAGGTCTGGGAGCTATTCGGCACCATCGGAAGGTTTTCCTCCTCCATATGATAATTCTGGTGATTATCAAAAAGTCCCTCCTCCAACACTCCCAAAGCCTAAAATAACATTAAAAACAAGTCCTAATTTACAGGGGTCGGTGACCTCTTTAGCTAGTGATAGGAAACGACGAAATATAACTCAAGTGTAGATTTCATTGATGAAATCTTCATAAGACAAGAGGTATTTTATTTGAAAATCTTGATAAAAAGCTCAACCAGGGCAAGTGATTCAATCCAGTTAAAGTTATTGTTCGAGCTCAAGCCGCTAAGTAATGTAACATTGACAAATGAGACTGTCTTTAGCAAAGTAATACCTCTGAAATGCTGATGGGAATGTCCGTGACGTAGATTTTCCAGAATTTATCAAAGTTTGATTTCAGAAGGACATTGGAACCGGTGCCAAAAATTTCTATTTTAAGATAGTTAGGTTCTGACATATATTAAATTCCGCATTAGCAAAACCAATTGCGTCAAAAAGAATCAATTGCGTCAATATCCAGTTCATTATTTTAGATCCAGGCTGAAAAAATTGTTTTTAGAAAAGAAGTCAGAGAATTTCATGTTTAATAGACCTGCGAGAATTCGTGTAGCAGGGTCGCTTCCCAGTTTTCACTTTACCGTCTCCTGTCAGGACTTAGCTTTAATCACAGTGTAAGGAAAGATATACCTAAAAAGCTCCCTTGCCATATAAGAAGTGCCGTATCACTTGTGATCTCTTTTACATCGATTTTGTAAATATATTTGCGTTATTTTTACTGTTTTGAATAAAGATTTTGGCTTATTTTGTCTTTCGATATGCTGTATTTACAATCTTTTTAAGTAGAAAAATAAGGTGGGAAAAACTTCACACGTAATAGTTCTAATAAATGTTGTTTTAGTATAGGGTGTTTTAATTGTGATCAATCAATGTGATCAAATCAATCAATAATTGTGATCAAATCAACAAAAATCATGATATTAAAAAATTTCTGCAAAAAAAAAAAAAAAAAAAAAATGAAATGAAAAACAACGATCTTTCAATAGAGTTGTTCCAGATTTGATTTCAATAATGGGATTAGAATTTCAGTTGGTATTATTTGGTTTTATCCCAAATTGTAATGAAGGAATTAACAATTTATCAATGCTATAAATCCATTATTTTAATACTTTCGTAAGTTTCCAGGCTGCATTTTCCTTTTTCCTTTCAGGAAAAAAACATTTCTTTCAGGGAATTTTCTGGGTGATATTGAACCGAATAAAAAGCCACTATGGCACTGCTAGTTGTCAAAAGGTAAATCAGTAATGTCTCGGGAACGGCTTAGGATATGAAGTTCAAAATTTAAGGGTATGTTGACAGGTAAGTTGAAATAAATCAAAAACACTTGGTGCAATCAACTTACCAAGGGAGGGTGTCAATGACATCTCAGGATCGGCTTAAAGTATTAACTTGTAACTTTCAGGGAATTTTGAGTGGGAGGTTCGACTATCGCAAACGCACTATATGTATGCTATTAATACCACAAATAGTACTGTTACTGCTACTAGTACTACTATCACTAAAGCGAAGAGCATTAATGTGAAATTTTCAGCGTATATTAAGGGGGATATTGAACTGAATAAAAACGCATTACATGTGCATTCAGGTGGTAAAAAGGATGTATCAGTAATATCCCAGGAATGGCTCAGGGTATTAAGTTGAAACTTCTTGGGCATGTTGAGGGGGAGTTTAGCTAACGAAAAGACACTATTTGCATACTACTGCTGCTACTGGTATAATTACTGCTGGTGGTACAACTCTTCCTATAACTAAGGGTAAGTGTATTAATTAGAGAATTTTAGATATATTTAGATGTTTAAGATATTTATTTCAAAAAATGGCTATCACAAGCCCCGGAGGGCCGAACTTGCATTTCGGAGTCGAATGAAACTCAGAGCGGAAAGAAAATAACAAAATGAAAAATAAAATAAAAAAGGTGAAAAAACGAGGATTTTGTCAGGCAGTGGCGAACCATGAAGAAGAAGAAATAAGTAAACATTTCGACAAGGACCTCCGCCGAGTCGTCCTCAGTGCAGAACAAAAAAGAAAGAAAAGAGAAAGAAACCAACGAAAATCGAACCTTTCGAAGTTTACTTCACAACGACAGAACAAAAACTAAATAAGAACCAGGTTGGAATCAATGAAAAAGAAATCTAACAAGATGATTGAGCAATAATCCTTTGTTTTGCTATAGCTTTAGCTGGTCTACAAATTCGGTCATCATTTGATGTGCAAATAGGTTCTCTCAAGTTATACCGGGCGAAAATATTGATTGAGTCCTTCAAAATTAAACTGTCATAAATTGGGCTTAATGAAAGGAAATACATAAAATTTCGGTTTATGTATTTTTTTTATCTCAATTACCTCTTTAAAAGTTTGTGGTAGGCCATTTACAGTAGATATTAAGGTTGCCTCGTCAAAAAGAACCAGATGGGTCGGATTTTCTAAAATATCAAAGTTGTCATTGTTATTTTTCAATCTCAGGGACTTATATATTGAAATTTTGTGTTCATGCAAACGTTCACCTAGTTGTTGATGGGTCCTACCAATGTAAAATTTCCCACATGAACACGGGATTCTGTTGACACCACTACCCAGTACAGGGTCGTTTTATCCTTTCCTGAGTTGACCCTGTACTGGGTAGTGGTGTTTACAGAATCCCTCCCAAAACGGAAGCACAGCGTCCCTCTCCTGTGCTCAAGAGTTTCCAGCTTGGCCTTTTTTAGAAGGAGTGAGTATGGTACCTTAGCTTCCTTAAAAATTATTCTTAGGGCTCTTTTTTGAATAGGTTCAATTTTTTCTTATTCATCACGGGAGATGCCAGGATGCCAAACTGGACAGCATATTCAAGATGCGGGCGGACAAAAGAAGTGATGCACTTTCTTTGCATCAAAATTCAACCTTAGCCTTGGATTGACAAAGCTAACTAGATAGTGTTAATTCCATTGAATTATATTTCAATCACAGTAATAAATATTCAAGAGCTGAAGTCATAGTTCTTGCCACTAAAATGATATCTAAGATCCTAAACGATTTAGATGTCATGTCAGTATAATGCACGTGCGCTAAGTTTCTTTTTTTACAACCAATAACAACCCATAGAATAATGACGATCTCTTTGTTTGAATTAAATAAAAAAAACAAGTTTTTTTAACTGAAAGTAAGGAGCGACATTAAAACTTAAAACGAACAGAAATTATTCCGTATATGAAAGAGGCTGTCCCCTCCTCAACGCCTCGCTCTTTACGCTAAAGTTTTTCATTGTTTAAAAAAAATAGAGTTGTAAGAAAGTCAAACTTTAGCGTAAACAGCGAGGCGTTGAGGAGGGGACAGCCTCTTTCATATACGGAATAATTTCTGTTCGTTTTAAGTTTTAATGTCGCTCCTTACTTTCAGTTAAAAAAAAATTGTTTTTTTATTTAATTTTTGAACGTTTTTGAAAAAATGCAGGTTTTGATCTTGGTTCACCGTACACGAATAATTAAAACAGAAATTGGCATATTAATTTACTTTTATTTGGTTAAATGGCTTTCTCGAAACTTGTTTAATTTTATGTACGAACGTTTTTATTAATAATAAATATACGTAACTTACGAATTAACTTACGTAACGAACTTCTATATTCATATATATTTTTAATACGTATATTAGGGGGTTCGCCCCCTAGTTAATACCTTGCTCTTTAAGCGAAAGTTCGAATCTTGTTCCAATTCTTTAAAAATGACCGTTTAATCACAAAGGCCGTTAATTAGAATAAATAGCTCTTATGAAAGTACTAAAAAATCTTTGGCTTAAAGAGCGAGGTATTGACTAGGGGGTGAACCCAATCATATATGTAATATTTTCTGTTCGTTTAAATTTTTGATGTTGCTGCTGTTGCAGTTGAAAAACTTGTTTTTTTTATATTTAATTTCTGATCTTTTTTTAAATAATGCTGGGAAGTCCGGCGTCCCCTTCATAGCAATGTCCCTTCCACCATGAAAACTTCCTTCATGGAAAGATCCTCCCACATAACCCCCGACCCACTCACCCCCCCACTACCAGGAAAAATCTCCCCTGAAAACGTCTGTATAACTTTCAGCCCTCCCTCCGGGAACTTCGGGGGATTAAGTCATCCTAAAAGACATACTTATAATATTTTCGAACATGCTGAACAAAATGGCTATCTCAAAATTTTGATCGGGTGACTTTGGGAAAAAAATGAGCGTGGGAGGGGGCCTAGTTGCCCTCTATTTTTTTGGGTCACTTAAAAAGGGCACTAGAACTTTTAATTTACATTCCAATGAGCCCTCCCACGATATTCTAGGACCACTGGGTCAATACGATCACCCCTGGGAAAAAAAAAACAAATAAACACGCACTCGTGATCTTTCTTCTGGCAAAAAAATGCAAAATTCCACATTTTTGTAGATAGGAGCTTGAAACCTCTACAGTAGGGTTCTATGATACGCGGAATATGATGGTGTGATTTTCATTAAGGTTCTATAACTCTTAGGGGGCCTTTCCCCCTTTTTTCGAAAATCAGCCAAATTTTCTCAGGTGCGTAACTTTTGATGGGTAGGACTAAACTTGATGAAACTTATATATTTGAAATCAGCATTAAAATCTGATTCTTTTGTTGTATCTATTTGTATCAAAATACCTTTTTCTAGAGTTTCGGTTACCATTGAGCCGGGTCGCTCCTTACTTACAGTTCGTTCCACGAACTGTTTGACAAGACTCACTCAAGATTTTGATAAAGATTCACGCGTTCTTTTGATTAGATTACAGATGTCAGTAATGCTTGTTTGAATCATATGAAGTTGAAAAGGCCCAACCTTATTTTACTTATAAAACAGGCATGCACTGACATTAAAGTTTGGACTTGAGTGATCTCAACTCAGACTTTGAACTACGTTTTTTCTCGGCTTTTTAGGAAAACCCCTCAGCAAATCCCTTTGACCAGACTAAGCCACAAGGAGTTGAAAGACTCAACCTAGAGCCGAGTAATCTTGTTTTTCTTTTTTTTTTTTTTTTTGCATGTGTTAATAATGAATGAAAAATGGTATTTTGTATATATATCGTTTAAGGCATGTGTTCACTCTAAAGCAAGCGACTTTGCGATGAGCCGGCAGGTTTAAATCGCACTAAAAAAACAGATAGAATAATTTTTTAATAATACAATAAATTTAATTTCCAATTAACGTCCAAGAAACGTCCAAGACTTGCCTTGGCTAACTAAATGATTTTCACCAAAATATATGTTATCTAGGCCGGTCTCTTTTACCATTTTATAATCCCCCCCCCCCCCGTATTGAATTGTAAGGTATATCCTATGAAACAAGCAATTTTACGACAAACCTACAGCTAGGGGCGAATCTCCAGTATTTTTATTGGAGGGGCAAGAGGGGTCCATATCTGTATAGTCAAAGGGCATGGGATGTATAATATTTTTTTTCTCTACATTATTGGGGGGGAGCAACTGCTCCCCCCCTTGCCACTCCCTTTGTGCAAGCTGTAACTGTGCAAGCTGAATGAATCTTAATAAAAACTGCACCTTCAGATTTAGCGTATCAGAAAACCCAATCATAGAGGTTTCAAGCTCCCATCTGCAAGATGTTGAATTTTGTATTTTTGCCGATGACAGATGTGAGTTTATTTGTTGTTTTTTTCCCAGAGTTGATTGTCTCGAATCAATGATCCTATAAGATCAAGAAAGAGCTTATTCGAACGGAAATTAATAGTTCAAGTACCCCTTTTAAGTGACCAAAAAGATTGGAGGGCAACTAACCCCCCTTCCACCTCTCTTTCTTCCCCAATGTCACCTGATCAAGATCTTGAGCTGACCATTGTTTTCATCATGGTTGAAACGTCCAGTAAATATGCCTATGGGGATGAACCCCACAGCCTCTGGGGAAAGGGATGTAAGTTATAAAATTTGCGGATTGCTTACATATAGTGTTTGTGGGATTATCGGGATTGATTTTCCACGGGGACAATGTTACGTGGGAGGGAAGTTTTGCGGGGGGGGGGGGGGTCTTTCCAGGGTAAATTTTACATGGGGAAATTTGCCGGAATCCCTATAGGAAAGTATTTTTAGTTCTTACTTTTTCTTTGGCGACTCAGTTTTACGTTTGGAAATGTTCCGGGGAAAGCTTTCAGAGGGTTTTCAGCGGAAGAAATTGTCCATGGGGGAATCTTCCACGGAAGTAATTCTCCATTGGAGGATTTTCCGTGGGAGAAACTTTCCATTGGGGAGAGGGGGGTTTCTGGGAAAAAATACCACAGAGGAGATTTCTAGCATGATTTGAGAAACTATCAAAAATTAAATAGATAATAAGTCTATTTTTTTCAAATTAAAGTTGGCTAAGGAGAATTTTCTTGGCGGAAAGCTTGTTCCTTTCGGCCATTCGTCCAGGGCTAAACGGAAAGCAGGTCGTCCTCGTCTTGGGTGGAAGGATGTCATAAAGAAAGATTTAAAGGAAATGTGTATTCCTGGGAGGGTGTAAAAGAGGAAGCTTTGAATAGATTAGGATGGAGGAGGAGCGCGCGTAGCTGTGTTGACCTTATGCGGCTTGGTACTGCGGTGAGTTGTTATTAGTAGTATTAGTACTCGAACGGGCTATCTCCTGTTATTTTAAGACGACGGGTACGGTACAATTATGTTCTCCCATCATGTCTGTAATGTGAGTATGTAATAATGTAGGCAAACATTCAGAATCAGGCTAGAACAATTCGCAGAAAACAGAATGACTTTCTGTGTAGAATATATATTTACTTTTACATTTATTTTTAGCATAACTCCTTTGTAATGTATTTATTTTGTATATTGATTAGAAATGTATTATCAACGGATTGCAATTACTGCCATTTTTTACAGAGTACTTTAAGTCTCGCTCAGAAGAATATACTAAAGTTAATATTTAAATCAGTTCAACTTCTCTTTCCTGGAAATGTTTCAAATTTAGGAATTTCGCCCCCTCTCCCACCAGTAATATTTCAGGGTTCTTTAGGCAAGACTTTTTAAGGTTCCGTACATTTCTGTAGATTATTGGAAAATATTCCCGGAAAAAAGGTTTTGTTTGATAATTTCTCTAGCCTTTTCATACATTCGTTCACTGCAACATGTTCCTTTTTTCCTATTTGTCATGTTATTTTTTTCTCACTTTTCATGGGACTAATTAAGTTCTCAGAGATATTCTTTTTCTCTTTTAAACTCACAAAAATCTCATAAAAAAATATTCATACCCTTTTCGGAGAAAAATTGTACGGAAAATCCACGAGTATAAATTTGAACGAGTCAAATGAAATTCAAATCATTATCAAGTTCAGTCGATTTACAATAATAAAATAAAAAAAGAGAAGAAAACATTTTTAAAATTACTTGTTTAAACTATAAATCCCTCCTATAATCGTCTTTCATATACTCTATCAAGCAAAACGTGATAAAAAAAAAACCAAAGAGACCTTTTTAGAATTTTTTTTTTAAACTTCAATGGATTACAATGGAAGTGCTATTAAGCTTGCTAAAAAAAATTTGTCCAGCTAAGGGAATAAAACTTCCAGACCGAACAAAGGCGGAGCTAAGATGGCATTTGAAGTTCCCATCACCTTCTTTAGAATACCAATTTTTAAATGACTTGAGAAGTTCTTTTTCCGTTAAGTGGAAGAAGCCTTCAAAAAAAGATTTGCAAAAAAAAGAGAAGAAAACATTTTTAAAATTACTTGTTTAAACTATAAATCCCTCCTATAATCGTCTTTCATATACTCTATCAAGCAAAACGTGATAAAAAAAAACCAAAGAGACCTTTTAGAATTTTTTTTTTAAACTTCAATGGATTACAATGGAAGTGCTATTAAGCTTGCTAAAAAAAATTTGTCCAGCTAAGGGAATACAACTTCCAGGAACTATTCTAGACACCGAACAAAGGCGGAGCTAAGATGGCATTTGAAGTTCCCATCACCTTCTTTAGAATACCAATTTTTAAATGACTTGAGAAGTTCTTTTTCCGTTAAGTGGAAGAAGCCTTCAAAAAAAGATTTGCATCAAAGATTACACTTCAATTTTCTGACTTTTTTTGCTCAAAGGCTTTTTTTTAAGCTGACTTAAACCGAATTACATCCACTCTCCCAACCTCTGTGAAAGGATATTCTCACAAAAATGACGAATTAACATTGGACATTTGAGAATTTAGAGGGTCTAGTCTCTAGTTTAGCTTGCGAACGTTGGAAGGTGTTTCAGTTTCTCCATCTCTACTCTGAAACCTGATGAAGACTGCTTGGAAGTTAAATTTCTTAGTTGTTTCCGCGGTTTAACATCTTGAATTTTGCATACTTGCTCTGAATTAGTGAACTTCATGTGGCCAATATGCTATTCAGTCTATGTATGATAGCTTCTGGTATTATGCGGAAAAAAAATCCTTTCTACATTTCTTAGGCAATGCTATACTATAGGCAACGCTATAGCGTTGCCTATACTAAATGCCATAAGGCTTGAATCTTTGATCATTTTTTTGTACAGAAGTACCTCATATGAAAGGGGTGGTCGAATAAACTTTTAAGGAGGGTCATTTGATTAGAAGTTCTTGTACACTTTTTAAGAGCCGTTTATGAGATCGGTGGGTAACTAGCTCCCACCCCTTTTTCCCTAAACGCTTCCGATAAAATTTTTACGATAGCTATTTTGTTAAAAATAGTTCAAAGATCAAATAACAACACTCCAAGGCCGAAACAATCCCCCACAGCCCGGGGGCAGGCGTTGTAAGTTGTGCCCCAGGGCATGTGAAGTTTATGTGGAAAGGTTAATAAAATAGTTCAAAGATAAGATAATCTCAACCCAACCCCCATTAAAAAAATATTAACGATATTTCATTCTAAATTATTCTAAGGAAGCTGACCCTCCATCTATTGGCTTCCCCCAAAAACAACTAATCAACGATTTTCTATTCCAGAATTATGAAAACTAACCCCTGGCCTTCAATACTTACCCCCCTACCCCCGCGAAAAAAATAAGCAAAAACAAACTTGCAGGGCTTATCATGGTTACTTTTTTTCACGGAGAGTGTGTTCTTTTAACATTTTGTAAGTTTGTTCGTGAGTAGTGTTATGTCAATATAAGGTACGGGGTGGTAGGAAATTACTGTATTAATCTAAGGTATGAGGTGGTAGGAAATTACTGTATCAATCTAAGGTACAGGGGTGGTCGGAAATTACTGTATCAATCTAAGGTACGGGGGTGGTAGGAAATTACCGTATCAATCTAAGGTACGTGGGTGGTAGGAAATTACTGTATCAATGATAGGTACGGGGGTGGTAGGAAATTACTGTATCAATGATAGGTACGGGGGTGGTAGGAAATTACTGTATCAATGATAGGTACGGTGGTGGTAGGAAATTACTGTGTCAATGATAGGAAGAGGGCAGATAGGATATTACTGTATCAATGTTAGGTACGGGGTGGTAGGAAATGACTGTGTCAATGATAGGAAGAGGGCAGAAAAGACATTACTGCCTTAATTAAAGAGACAAGACAGCTAAAAAAAATTCATATTACCTTTTATACATGTATCATAAAAAAATCACCACGCCTAAAAAGTCACATCTTTGGTTGTTTTTTTATGTTGTAATTATAATCAACATACCATGAAAATTCGTGCTGTTCACAGTACAATGAGTTTTATATTAAAATTTCATGTTTCTAATAAAAGTCATGACTGTTTTCATACATCGATGATTGTTTTCCTGTTATGGGTAAACGAACTTGATGGTTACGAAATTCTAGGCAATATGTTAGGCGTGTTTTGTTTATGTTTTTTTTAATGTTTTTTTTATGTTTAACCCGGGTATAAAAACTCTGATAACGAGTTATTTTCTCAGTTCAAAATTGGCATTTGAAATAACACCATGCATTCTAACAAGAGGAATATTAATGAAAGCTATAAGCAAGAAGTAAGTAATTCATTTATATTCTTAGTGGGCAAAGAAATTAACTATAATATAATTTATCGAATGGTTTATACAGTCCCCTAATAGTAAACGAATTGTTAAATCTTTTAATCTGGATCTTTAGAGGTCAGTAAAGAGCAATATCAAAGCAAAAAAGTGTGTAAACACTGCATTTAAATGGTTTGCGAGCTTAGTACATGAGGCAAATCATACTTATTTTTTATTCTGGCCCAAAGTCCCCCTACTATGTCACAGCCCTACACCCCCCTCCCTGAAACCTCCCTCCCTTCCAACAACCCCCCACCCCACCCCCACCCTACAACCCCCCCCCCCTATTTTTTTAACATGGTATTTTTTCAACTTTTTTTACATCTCTTAAAATGACATGAAACATACTTAAACATAAAAAAAATCACATTTAATATTTTCCAAATTCAAAATGAGTATGATATAGAAATGTTAGTCGTGACTTTTAATATTAGAAAAATAGAGTTTGTAGTAGCACTTTTTTTATTGGACTAATTTTTTTTTTGGACATCGAAATTATTCAACTTTTTTTTACGTATCTTAAAGTGACATGAAATATGCTTACGGCTTTAAAAATCGTACTCTATGCTTGCTCAGAGACACGATGCGGCTCTCCCACTGGTACTCTATGGCCGGTTATCGACACTACCTAGTTTATTGCATGTATTAAATCAGTATATTTTATGCAGTGGAACGATAAACACATAACTAATATCTCTAAAAAGTGAAGATGAAGCATTTTAAGAAAGCGTGTTCACATGATAGTGTTGTTGTAGCATTGAATACTGACAAGGAGAAGTATTTAAACTATGAAATAAGTAAAAGTGGTAGCACTATCGGAAACGTATGCGTGCATTGTCATGATAGTAAGGAATTAAATTTCTTTGAAGTACCAAAAAAATTCAACTCTTATTATGGTGGATATGCGAGATTGAGATCTCCGGAGATGAGTGCACTCAAAGAGAATGCCAACATAAAAATAATAGTTGGTGAAGAGGGGCATCTTCTTGCTAGTGCTTGTGGTAACAAGTTACCCAGTGTAAAACCATATCGTCAGCTTTCGGGTATTAGCATTCAAATGAAAGCAAAGAGGAAAAGAAAGGCCTACTCTTCTACTAATATCATAAACCATATCTTGTCTATGTGCCGAAACTGTTACCTGTGTAAAAATAATGTTGTAATAGACAGTGAAATTGCCGGAAAAATAAAAAGAACATTGGTAAAAAATATCACTAAGGAATATAAAGATGAATCGATGAAAAACAAAATACCAGCAAACGTTACTACCATTAATCAAACAGTCAATGAATTAAATAATACCAAAGACGAAACGCATATTGAACCTGTCGGTGACACACCAGTAAAAATTGTGTATAACTTAAAATGGAATAATGATTATTCTGCTGATTACGAGCTAAGTGATGACAATAGCTACAATATCAAGAGAGAACATGGTGAACTATTTTATGGAACAGATTCAAATGTCCAAAGTTGATCATTTATATTAATAATGTATCGTAATATATTTTTGGTAATAATATTCTACATGACATTATTTCATTAAAAATATATTATATATTAGATTGTTATGTGTTCATTTTTTTTAGAGTATGCTAGCATATCAAACGTTTAGAATGTCTATTAAAACATCGGAGATGTTAGAAAAGGAATTTGCATACATCTATTGTCAGACACATGGGATAACATTGACAAAATCTAAGTATCAGAGTGAATAAATTCTTTTTATCAACATCTTTGTCAGATACATCGGATAAAATTGACTAAATCTAAGTATCAGATTGAATAAATTCTTTATCAACATCCTTTCTCGGATACGTTAGATAACATTGTCTAAATCTATGTATTAGAGTGGATAAGTTCTTTATCAACTTCCTTTTGTCTGATACATCAGATAACATTCACAAAATCTAAGTATCAGAGTGAATAAATTCTTTATCAATGTCTTTTTGATAGATACGTTTGATAACACTAAACATATCTAAGTATCATAGTGAATAAATTCTATATCAACTTTTCTGTCGGATA
Organism: Artemia sinica; assembly: GCA_027921565.1. Taxonomy (NCBI): domain Eukaryota; kingdom Metazoa; phylum Arthropoda; class Branchiopoda; order Anostraca; family Artemiidae; genus Artemia; species Artemia sinica. The sequence goes on from CM051257.1 coordinate 13,946,981, forward strand.
CATCAGATAACATTCACAAAATCTAAGTGTCAGAGTGAATAAATTCTTTATCAACATGCTTTGTCAGATCTGCTTGATAAAATTGAGAAAATCTAAGTATCAGAGTGAATAAATTCTTTATCAATGTCTTTTGACAGATACGTTTGACAACAATGACATAATTTAAGTATCAAACTGAACAAATTCTTTATTAACATTCTTTATCGATATCATTTGTCAGGTACGTCGGATAACATTGACAAAATCTATGCAATAGAATGAATAAATTCTTTATTATCATCCGTTGTTGGATATGTCATTATGGAAAAATTGTAAGTAAGTAACAAACTCTTTCTTGACTTCACCTCTTGGAT
>CM051257.1:13952333-14092951 GCA_027921565.1 Artemia sinica
AGTGTTTTGAAATAAGTTCTATCAGAAGAACACGCTTCGCCCTTTTTTTCTATTAGAAAAACGTTTTATTTTACTTTAACATTAGCTAGAATGAATGAAACAGCCACTGCTTTCAGTGGTTCGAAAAGAGGGGGGGGGTCTAACAGCTCCCCTATATTCCGAAAATATGTGTTTGTATATCAGTTAAAAATGCTCCTTTTCTTCGTATTTTGTTGAGAAAATAAAACAATATTGACAGAAATATGGACAAAGCAAAAAAGTTTGTCACTTAAATTTTGCATTATGTATTTTAGCAGACCCCCCTCCCTCCTAGGTTGTATTTAAAATGAGGATAGATTTTAATAGCTACTGCGACAATTTAGTCTTTATTAATGTAGTAGAGGATATTCACTAGCCTGAGACATGATAAGAGAACGATTCGCAATTAAAATTTTGACAGATTATTTTACTTGCTGTACAATATTTTATTTAAACTTTTAGAATAATTTTTGATATTGAATAAAGATTTAGTAAATTACTATAATGTTTAATAATGTAAGTAAAATTACTTATACAAACAAATAAATTCTTGTGTAAGATTAAATTTTGCAGCAAATATTTTAGAGAAAAAAAGAATAAACGTGGGACAAGTTTAGCGTTTATCGAAGATCTTCTAAGAATTTGCAATCTGTAGTAATTTTTGGAGAGCATCGAATGGATGTTGGTTAACGCCGGTACCCTAGCAAGGAGCTCGGAAATAGTTGAAATCAAAGTACAATCATTTACTGATTAAGTACAGTCAATAGTTTCCAAAAAGTGACCCCTTGTACCTCAGGGCCTCTAGAAAGAAAATGTTGTACTACTTAATCGTTCCGAGCCAATAAATTTAATACAGCTTATACGGAACAAGTATAATCACCTACGAACTAGTGATTTGGTCGCCAGGTTCACATAGGTATGGAAATCGTCTCCGGAGACGCGGACAAAGGTTCACTTTTTTGTGTGGAGAGGATAAGTTTTGTCAGTAGGCCTACTTGTTCAGTATGTGTTTATACTTTGGTTGAAATTAATTGAACGATCAATAATAAGGAAAGGTTGAAGGAATTTGAATATAGGCGATAATTAAAGTCTAGCTTTAAACTGAGGTCAACTTCAAATTTGGTTTTCAGCCAGAATGCACTCTAAGCACCACAAATTTAGAGATTTTACAATAAGATAATTTAAGGAAAATATAGGATACCGGTGAATTATGCGGACACAGTGAAAGAATTCAAGTTTGGTTAATGATAATGAAATATAATAAAACAGGATGGATATATAATAGTTTATAAAAAAAATTTGGGCTATATATTTGCCCATTTAGTCGGTTTGGGGGGGGGGGGGGGTGAAGCATAGCATATATTAAACTTGTAACCTAGGTACCTTCCCCCCCCCCCCCAATAATCGTTTAAATATTGTAACCCATTGAGAAACAACGGTTTCGCAATCATTTATCTATAGCGGTCTCTTGCAAATAGCCCGTTTGACGGGTTTTCTCGGGTGACTGTAGCATTTCCCGTTTGATATTCCACATACAGTATATAGCAGTATTCACATAATGCACCAGTACCAAATATAGTAAAGAGCAGTCGCAAGATATACCACACGCGGCTCGATTTTAAGTTTGTTGCAGGTACAGAAAATATATTATTCTCTTTTAGCCTATATTCACATCCTAACGTCTAATTCTGTACGCTATATAGGCTACATATTTCTAGTTATCAGCTACTATAATAAGCAGAGATAGGCTATACCCTGGATGAGGTGTAATTCTAGCTGAGGGGTTTTTCACTATCTTGGGAAATAGTTGCACTAGGAGAGTCAAGCTTTCAGGAATTAACTCAGACCCTAAATTATGCCCCGGAGAGGTGTTTTCTAGCTCCCTAGGTCATTACTGTATTATTTGTCTGAAAATTCATGAGTCTGGTTGAAAGGTTCGATTCAAATGAATCGATCCTCGATTCATTTGAAAGGTTCAGACTTCATATTGAAAATGGGAATACTTTTATTCCAAACCTTAAATCTGAAATACTTGTTCACCCTAGAGTGGATGGGAAGTTTACTGAAGCTGAGGATATTATGAAAAATACCCTGCTGCTAAACTAAGAAAACAGTCAGGCTAAGAGAAAACTATTAGAAAACTAGTAAAGCGTTCTATCCAAGTCCCATTTATTGTTCTTTCTAAGAGCACATTTTTGCATGAAGAGCTTTGGGGAAAATTCTATCACTTGAAGAGGTGAAAGAGGTATTTCATTCTGTTGAAGAAAAATCAGTAAATGCGAGTATTCAGACGTTTGTGACGCAGGGTGCTTCTTTTGCAAAGAGTTATAGCACAAACATTAGGCTATATCTCTATCTATTTTGTCACAAGAGGATAGTCAAGAAACCCAGGTTGTAATGTAGTTAAATAAGATACTCAAGAAAATTCTGGACCAGAAATTGATTTTAACACTAATAGCATTAATGATACTATCTCTTTTGAAGAGTCAGATGGATCGTTTAAGGCTCCTCTAGGGAAGGAACTGCCTCTGACTTGCAACGCAAGATACATGGATGAGGACACCAGTTGCAGCGAAAGCTAAGAAGTAAATGTAGTATTCAGAAAAAAAAAGAAAGACCTACCGTTCATCTTATGGCCGTGGCAAGGACAAATACAACCGCAGCAATAAAAATCTAATTTGAATAGTACGTGAATAAGAGATAGTTGAAGTATTGAAAGTGAAAGTATTGAAAGTGAAGTATGAAAATGCAGTATTGAAAATTCTCTGGAAGAGCATAAACTAGTTGAGTAGTTTGTTTCAAAGCCAGACGATACAGATAAAGGTTTGAAGAAAAAAAAAAAAACGCCACTGACAAACAATGTTGCCTTTGCTTCTAACAATATGCATATCATGCTAGAATCGAAAAATGGCTCGGCAAAGTCTTTTAAGGATGAACTTTCATGGCTTGCAACTTTCGGTTGTATCTGCCATTCGTTTACACTTTGCTCTGCTGCTGCATGTGAAGTTTTAGACTCGCGCGGTTTGCGGTTTAGTCAAGATATTTTTTAGTTTTATTGCGTTTAGCCCAAAATGGAAAATGGAATATAGACAGTGCCAAGCATTTCTCAATATAGCTGAGCGCGCTGTCTGATTTACCCTAGAAAAACAAGATGTCTGGCGATGGATTGTGTGGCTTAACGTCTTCTAAAGCAATATGGGACAGTTAACCTTTATTTTCAATCTTACCCTAGAGATAATATACGATCAGCTAATGTCCTTTACAATGTACCTAAAAGCAATCATTTTAAATTACATTGTGTGTTCCTTTGTTCCATTGCGTGTTCATTTGTTCCTTTGTTGAATTTTATTAGCGGTGAACCGACTTAATATAGAGTTTCAGAGTGAAGAGGTACAAGTTCATTTACTTCTTAATAAGGTGAAAAGCTGCTTGAAGGAAAATAATGTCAAATTTCATCAAAGCAGATGTTTTTGGCTCGCAATAGCCCATTTGCTATAGACGTTACAAAGCCTGATAATCTGCAAAACTTCAAAGACATGTATTTTGGAGCAAAATTTGAAGCAAATATCAGTAAGATGGGAAAAAATATTGAACACCAAATATTGAAGAACGTGCTGTTCAAATTGGTCACTTTCTATATAAAGCTTTGTTTGCAAATTAAATCACGAATCAATGAATGTAATCCTCTCTGAATCAGCTGATATGTGTTTAATCCGACAATTGCCATTTATGGTCAATCAATCAATTTTTATTCAATCAATAAACTCAACAAAATACACTTCAGTGTAAACTACACCGTAAGGCTCCATGGCCAGGAAAAAAAACAGGGGAGAAACAAAAATGAAACAAATACTTAAAAAAACAAAAACATTTTCAACATCATACATTCACACCTTTAAGAGACTCAGCACAAGAGAAATCATAAGATAAAAAAATCATGAGATACAATGATCAACATAAAAAAAAACAACTTAATTACTTGCTAAGAAATCCCTAACATAAATTTGAATATACCGAGCGAGTGGCAGCTTCGTGCAGACACAGGGAGCGTGTTCCAAATCCTGTTGCAAGTTGTCAGAGGGTTGAAGTCAGACCTCACTGATGGAGTATGAACAATCTGTAAATTGCTGAAAGTGCGGAGACGGTAAGTCGATTGATCAGAAACAAAAGATATATTATTACATAGAGCAGCAGGAAGATGGCCGTGCAACTGTAAAAAGGATGAAAGAAGAACAAGAAAGAAAATAGAGAGATTTCAAATCAAGCAAGGGTTTAAGCGAAAATCGGTTAGTTTGCTTAATAAGAGTCTTTGCTTTATCATAAAGTTTTGAAAGTGGCATCAGAGACGAGGGAAAAGTTGACATCCAAATAAAAGTACAATATGAAATATAAGACTGAAATAGGCTCTAGTAGAACAAATGATTCTAGGAATCGACCCTGGAAATATGTGTTTAATACAGCTTTGTAAAGATTCCAAGACTCCTGAAAACTTTCACTTTAATCTGGTCATATGATGCTTGAAGGAAAGATTTTCGTCAAGCGAGATGCCTAGGAATCGAACGTAACGATCCCTAGGTCTACTTAGAGAACCTCTTGATGCGTGTATTTCATTTAAGTCAGGGCAAGCCTTTGATACTCTGGAGAAAATGAGAAAAAAATGACTTCCCGACATTTAAGGCAAGATAATTTACATCAAACCATTGGATAACTCTTTCAAAAAGGACATTTATCTTTGAACGAAGATCAGACTCAGTTCTACCAGCTGTGCCAAGAGTACTGTCATCAGCAAAAAGCAATAAGTGCATCCGGTGAGGACGAACTCCTGTCACAATTTGTGACGGATGTTGGTTAACAAAGACGACAGCAAATGGTAGGTTTTAAATTTTGAACCGCATTAATAAGTCATTGATGTAGATTAAAAAGAGTATCGGTCCAATAACAGATCCTTATGGAACGCGAAACTCTATTCCCGAAGGGTTAGAAAAGTATGGATCAATAGAGATGACTCGACCAGATAAATATGATAGAAACCAAGAATAAGCATTCCCTCTTATTCCAATATAGGACAGTTTCCAAAAAGAATCTTGTGTGTTAATGAGTTGAATGCTTTTCGTACATCGAGAAAAAGAGCAGCAGGTATCAGACCAGAGTCAAGAACTGAATGTAAATAATTCAAAAAGTTGCGCATGCATGCTCAGTTGAGTGCTTCGCCCTAAAACCAAACTGAAAATCATGAAAATAGTTTTTCAATTAAGAAAATTAAGAAGTCAAGAAAGCATAGCTTTTTCAAATATTTTACTGAAACACTGATATTTGGGATATCGGACGATAATAATTTTCAGGATAATTCCTTGATCCACCTTTAAAACAAATAATAACGCGAGCACGCTTTAAAGCAGTTGGAAAACACACCATTTCCAAAGGAAAGATTGATAAGTCTCGTGAGGCAGAAATGATGACAGGAAGAATGAACTCTACAACCTTAGTCAGAATACGGTCTGGGCCAGAAGATAAATTTTTCTTGTGAATATGTAATGAAGCGACTAGAAGAACAAAAATCTTGAATGTTGCATCGGACTACTTTGTCTGATATAAAAATTTTACCACCCCTCCCCCCAACAATTTTTTTGGGGGATGCACGAACTGGCACGACTGTCTCTTTCTGGCGATGGTTCTTTATTTAGGTTACCTCGTATAGTTGAGTCGCTTTCTATGCTTAAACTCAGTTCTGAGAAACATCTTTGACAAGTTACATAATAGATTTATTTTCTTTCTCTTTTACCTATACTACCCATTAACAGATTTCAAGGCGACAGAGAAATAAAAACTGTACTTTTTGTCATATAAACACTCTAGATCTCATCCAGAGTAAAGGGCTTAACTGGCTTAAGCAAACCCTAAGCTTCCTATCGCCCAAAGGTTAAATTAGTTTATTTGCATTTTTGTAGCTCTTAAAAGCTACAAAAATGCAAATAAACTAATCTTGATGCGTTTTGTAAATTTTTTTTGTGCCCCCCCCCTCGAACAAAACACCCAAAACTTCTTGTACGTGAGAGGAGAAAATCATTTCGTGCATGTTTCGTGGTATTCAAAAAGAGCAATTATTGCAAATACAGCATTAGTTATAGAAACAGGAATTTAACTTTCTCGATAAGGGGCTTTGTCTTACCAATATCGACAAAATTGATGATTTTTTTTACTTGCTTTACGGAAGTGTTGTTCAGCGATTTAATAAAATCAATGTGTTTTGAAATATAGCTCTATCAGAAGAAAATGCTTCGCCCTTTTTTCCATTAGAAAAACGTTTTATTTTACTTTAACACTAGCTAGAATGAATGAAACAAGCACTGCTCTCAGTTGTTCGGAAAGAGGGGGGGGGGGGGTCTGACAGCTCCCCTATATTCCGAAAATATGTGTTTGTATATCAGTTAAAAATGCTGCTTTTCTTCGTATTTTGTTGAGAAATTAAAACAATATTGACAGAAGTATTGACAAAGCAAAAAAAAGTTTGTCACTTAAATTTTGCATTATGTATTTTAGCAGACCCCCCTCCCTCCTAGGTTGTATTTAAAATGAGGATATATTTTAATAGCTACTGTGACAAGTTAGTCTTTATTTGATGTAGCAGGGGATATTCACTAGCCTGAGATATGATAAAAAAAGATTCGTAATTAAAATTTTCACAGATTAGTTTACTTGCTGTACAATATTTTAGTTAAACTTTTAGAATAATTTTTGATTTCGAATAAAGATTTTGTAAATTACTATAATGTTTATTAATGTAAGTAAAATTACTTATACAAACAATAAATTCTTGTGTAAGATTCAATTTTGCAGCAAATATTGTTAGATAAAAAGAATAAACCTGGGACAAGTTTAGCATTTATCAGAGAACTCACTGAATTCTAAAATCTGTAACAATTTTGGAGAGCACCTGAATTGGACGCTGGTTAAAGCCTGTGTCCTAGCATGGAGCTGGGAAATAGTTTAAACCAAAGTACAATCATTTACTGATTAAGTACAGTCAATAGTTTTCCAAAAGTGACCTCTTGTAACTCAGCGCCCCTAGAAGAAAATGTTGTACTACTTAATCGTTCCGAGCCAATAAATTTAATACAGCTTTTACGGAACAAGTATAATCACTTACGGAACTTGTGATTTAGTCGCCAGGTTCGCATAGGTATGGAATCGTCTCCAGAGACGCGGAAAAAGGGTCCACTTTTTTGTGTGGAGAGGATAAGTTTTTGTCAGTACTTGTTCAGTATGTGTTTATACTTTGGTTGAAATTAATTGAACGATCAATAATAAGGAAAGGTTGAAGGAATTTAAATATAGGCGATAATTAAAGTCTTGCTTTAAACTGAGGTCAACTTCAAATTTGGTTTTCAGCCAGAATACACTCTAAGCACCACAAATTTAGTGATTTTACAATAAGATAATTTAAGGAAAATATAGGATACCGGTGAATTATGCGGACACCGTGAAAGAATTCAAGTTTGGTTAATGATAATGAAATATAATTAAACAGGATGGACATATAACAGTTTATAAAAAAAAAATTGGGCTATATATTTGCCCATTAGGGGATGGGAGGGGGTGAAGCATAGCATATATTAAACTTGTAACCTAGGTACCTCCCCCCCAATAATCGTTTAAATATTGTAACCCATTGAGAAACAACGGTTTTACAATCATTTATCTATAGCGGTCTCTTGCAAATAGCCCGTTTGACGGGTTTTCTCGGGTGACTGTAGCATTTCCCGTTTGATATTCCACATACAGTATATAGCAGTATTCACATAATGCACCAGTACCAATATAATAAAGAGCAGTCGCAAGAATCTACCACACGCGGCTCGATTTTAAGTTTGTTGCAGATACAGAAAATATATTATTTCTCTTTTAGCCTATATTCACATCCTAACGTCTAATTTTTGTACGCTATATAGGCTAGATATTTCTAGTTATCAGCTACTATAATAAGCAGAGATAGGCTATACCCTGGATCTTGGGAAATAGTTGCACTGGGAGAGTCAAGCTTTCAGGAATTAAACTCAGACCCTAAATTATGCCCCGGAGAGGTGTTTTTCTAGCTCCCTAGGTCATTACTGTATTTTTTTTGTCTGAAAATTCAGGAGTCTGGTTTAAAAGTAGTTGATTTCACAATCCTCGATTCATTTGAAAGGTTCAGACTTCATATTGAAAATGGGAATACTTTTATTCCAAACCTTAAATTTGAAATACTTGTTCAACCTAGAGTGGATGGGAAGTTTACTGAAGCTGAGGAAATTATGAAAAATACCCTGCTGCTAAACTAAGAAACAGTCACGCTAAGAGAAAACTATTAGAAAACTAGTAAAGCTTTCTATCCCAGTCCCATTTATTGTTCTTTCTAAGAACACAACTTTGCATGAAGAGCTTTGGGAAAATTCTTTCACTTGAAGAAGTGAAAGAGGTAGTTCATTCTGTTGAAGAAAAATCAGTAAATGCGAGTATTCAGACGTTTGTGACGCAGGGTGCTTCTTTTGCAAAGAGTTATAGCACAAACATTAGGCTATATCTCCATCTATTTTGTCACAAGAGGATAGTCAAGAAACCCAGGTTGTAATGTAGTTAAATAAGATACTCAAGAAAATTCTGGACCAGAAATTGATTTTAACACTAATAGTATTAATGATACTATCTCTTTTGAAGAGTCAGATGGATCGTTTAAGGCTCCTCTAGGGAAGGAACTGCCACTGACTTGCAACGCAAGATACATGGATGAGGACACCAGTTGCAGCGAAAGCTAAGAAGTAAATGAAGTATTCAGAAAAAAAAGAAAGACCTACCGTTCATCTTATGGCCGTGGCAAGGAAAAATACAACCGCAGCAATAAAAATCTAATTAGAATAGTACGTGAATAAGAGATAGTTGCAGTATTGAAAGTGAAAGTATTGAAAGTGAAGTATGAAAGTGCAGTATTGAAAATTCTCTGGAAGAGCAAATTCCTTGATCCACCTTTAAAAAGAATAATAACGCGAGCACGCTTTAAAGCAGTTGGTAAAACAGCATTTCCAAAGGAAAGATTGATAAGTCTCGTGAGGGGTGCAGAACACTGATGAGGGCGAAAAGTGACAGAAATGATGACAGAAGAATGAACTTTACAACCTTAGTCAGAATACGGTCTGGCCAGAAGATAAATTTTTCTTGCACCCTCACTCCTTATTTTTTCTGCTTTTTACAAATGAATCTATCAATTTGTTCAATTACTGGCGGTCTTGTCACATTCCCCCGCCCCCCCAAATTGTTTATTGGCACCCGTTTCACATTGAGCCCACTCAGATTTTGCTCTAGATCCATCCCTGACAGATAGGGATAGGCCACGACTTTGGGAAAATTTGTTTTTTTTTTTTTTATCTTTAAGCAGCATCGGTAAAAACTGTCAAATGAAGTCTGGCAATCAGAAAAGGGTGAATTGGAAATCAGAAGAGGTACTACAAAACACATCCAAAAATCTTTTTGTATATATTTTGGGTGAATTTTTTACGAGTCGGATAAAATTTGGGGGCGGGGGGGGGGGGGTAAACTCGGTAAAAAAAAAACGACTGAATCTGAAAATGCACTAAAGACATGTGGATTAATCACAATAATTTGAAGCTCTCGGGAAATTGAATGGCAAAATGTGAATATGTAATGAAGCGACTAGAAGAACAAAATTTTGAATGTTGCATCGGACTACTTTGTCTGATATAAACATTTTACCACCCCTCCACCGAACATTTTTTTTAGGGGAGGCACGAATTGGCACGACTGTCTCTTTCTGGCGATGGTTCTTTATTTAGGTTACCTCGTATAGTTGAGTCGCTTCTATTCTTAAACTCAGTTCTGAGAAACATCTTTGACAAGTTACATAATAGATTTATTTTCTTTCTCTTTTATCTATACTACCCATTAACAGATTTCAAGGCAACAGAGAAATTAAAAATGGACTTTTTATCATATAAACACTCAAGGTCGCATCCAGAGTAAAGGGCTTAACTGGCTTAAGCACACCCTAAGCTCCCTATCGCCCAAAGGTTAAATTAGTTTATTTTGTATTTTTTGTAGCTCTTAAAAAGCTACAAAAATGCAAATAGACTAATCTTGATGCGTTTTGTATTTTTTTTTGAGCCCCCCCTCGAACAAAACACCACAACTTTTTGTAGTGGAGAGGAGAAAATCATTTTGTGTATGTTTCGTGGTATTCAAAAAGAGCAATTATTGCAAATACAGCATTAGTTATAGAAACAGGAATTTAACTTTCTCGATAAGGGGCTTTGTCTTACCAATATCGACAAAATATGATTTTTTTTTTTACTTGCTTTACGGAAGAGTTGTCCATTGATTTAATAAAACCAATGTGTTTTGAAATAAGTTCTATCAGAAGAAACATGCTTCGCCCCTTTTTTCCATGAGAAAAAAACGTTTTATTTCACTTTAACATTAGCTAGAATGAATGAAACAACCACGGCTCTCAGTGGTTCGAAAGGAGGGGGGGGGGGTCTAACAGCTCCCCCATATTCCGAAATATGTGTTTTGTATATCAGTTAAAAATGCTCCTTTTCTTCGTCTTTTGTTGAGAAAATAAAACAATATTGACAGAAATATTGACAAAGCAAAAAAGTTTGTCACTTAAATTTCCATTATGTATTTTAGCAGACCCCCCCCCCCTCCTAGGTTTTATTTAAAATGAGGATAGATTTTAATAGCTACTGTGACAAGTTAGTTTTATTTGATGTAGCAGGGGATATTCTCTAGCCTGAGACATAACAAAAAAACGAATCGCAATTAAAATTTTAACAGATTAGTTTACTTGCTGTACGATATTTGTTTCAAGCTTTTAGAATAGTTTTTAATCTTGAATAAAGAGTTTGCAAATCAATGTAATGGTTAGTAATGTACATAAAATTACTTATATAAACAAATAAATTCTTGTGTAAGATTCAATTTTGCAGCAAAATATTTTTAGAGAAAACGAATAAATGTGGGACAAGTTTGATATTATAGCGAAAACCTCATTTATAGCTTTAGCAAATTTTTAAGAGAGCACCTGAACTGGACGCTGGCTAACGCCGGTATCCTAGCATGGAGATCGGAATTAGTTCAAAGTAATTCAACGATCAAAAATAAGGATAGGTTGAAAGGATTTAAATTTAGGCGATAATTAAAGTCTAGCTTTAAGCTGAGGTCAAGTACTCATTAGGTTTTCAGCCTGAATGTACTCTAAGCACAACAAATTTGGTTGTTTTATAATAAGATGAATTGATTTTATTATATTTGCGATCCAGCTTCTGAATACAATGATGCAAATTCTGATGAAAATGTCATTCAACAGACTTGTTTGTCAGTGGATGGTGAATATATTGCACATCAAAATAGCTGATCAAGGGAGATGACCATAAACTGTACAACCTATATTAATAAAGAAGAAAATTTAAGGAAAATATAAGGATACCGGTGAATTATACGGACACCGTGAAAGAACTCAAGTTTTGTTAATGCTAATGAAATATAATAAAATAGGATGAATATATAATAGTTTATAAACAAATTTGGGCTATATATTTGCACATTAAGGGGATGGGGATGGGGGGGGGGGTGTGAAGCATAGCATATATTAAATATGTAACCTAGGTACCTTTCCCCCCTAAACCTTCCCCCCAAATAATCGTTTAAATATTGTAACCCATTGAGAAACAACGGTTTTGTAATCATTTATCTATAGTGTTATCTTGCAAATAGCCTGTTTGACGGTTTTTCTCGGGTGACTGTAGCATTTCCTGTTTGATATTCCACATACAGTATATAGCGGTATCCACATAATGCACCAGTACCAAATATAGTAAAGAGCAGTCGCAAGATCTACCACACTTGGCTCGATTTTAAGTTTGTTGCAGGCACAGAAAATATATTATATCTCTTTTAGCCTATATTCACATCCTAACGTTTAGTTAGGTGCGTTATATAGGCTACATATTTCTAGTTATCAGCTACTATAATAAGCAGAGATAGGCTATACCCTGGATGAGGTGTAATTCTAGCTGAGGGGTTTTTTCACTATCTTGGGAAATAGTTGCACTAGGAGAGTCAAGTTTTCAGGAATTAACTCAGACCCTAAATTATGCCCTGGAGAGGTGTTTTCTAGCTCCCTAGGTCATTACTGTATTATTTGTCTGAAAATTCAGGAGTCTGGTTTAAAAGTAGTTGATTTCACAATCCTCGATGCATTTGAAAGGTTCAGACTTCATATTGAAAATATTTTATTCCAAACCTTAAATCTGAAATACCTGTTCAGCCTAGAGGGATGGGAAGTTTACTGAAGCTGAGGAAACTATTAAAAATACACTGCTGCTAAACTAAGAAACAGTCAGGCTGAGAGAAAAACTATTAGAAAACAAGTAAAGCGTTCTATCTCAGTCCCATTTATTGTTCTTTCTAAGAGCACAACTTTGCATGAAGAGCTTGGGGAAAATTCTGCAAGTGAGGCTGTTGAAGAAGTGAATAAGGTAGCTCATTCTGTTGAAGAAAAATCAGTAAATGCGAGTATTCAGACGTTTGTGACGCAGGGTACTAGAAAGAGTTCTAGTACAAACATTAGGCTATATCTCCATCTATTTTGTCACAAGAGGAAAATCAAGAAACCCAGGTTGTAATGTAGTTAAATCAGATACTCAAGAAATTCTGGACCAGAAATTGATTTTAACACTAATAGTATTAATGATACTAACTCTTTTTAAGAGTCAGATGCATCGTTTAAGGCTCCTCTAGGGAAGAAACTGCCACTGACTTGCAAAGCAAGATACATAGATGAGGACACCAGTTGCAGCGAAAGCTAAGAAGTAAATGAAGTATTCAGAAAAAAAAAGACCTACCGTTCATCTTATTGCCGTGGCAAGGACAAATACAACCGCAGCAATAAAAATCTAGTTTGAATAGTACGTGAATAAGAGATATTTGCAGCATTGAAAGTATTGAAAGTAAAGCATGAAAGTGCAGTATTGAAAATTCTCTGGAAGATCAGAAACTAGTTGAGTAGTTTGTTTCAAAGCCAGACGATACAGATAAAGGTTTGAAGAAGAAAAAAAAAACGCCACTGACAAACAATGTTGCCTTTGCTTTTAACAATACGAGTATCATGCTAGGATCCAAAACTGGCTAGGCAAAGTCTTTTAAGGATGACCTGTCATGGCTTGCAACTTTCGGTTGTATCTGCCATTCGTTTACGCTTTGCTCTGCTGCTGCGTGTGAAGTTTTAGACTCGCGCGGTTTGCGTTTAGTCAAGATATTTTTTAGTTTTATTGCGTTTAGCCCAAAATGGAAAATGGAATTTAGACAGTGCCAAGCAGTTCTCAATATAGCTGAGCGCTGACTGATTTACCATAGAAAAACAAGATGTCTGGCGATGGATTGTGTGGCTTAACGTCTTCTAAAGCAATATGGGACAGTTAACCTTTATTTCAATCTTACCCTAGAGATAATATACGATCAGCTAATGTCCTTTACAATGTACCTAAAAGCAATCATTTTAAATTACATTGTGTGTTCCTTTGTTCCATTGCGTGTTCATTTGTTCCTTTGTTGAATTTTATTAGCGGTGAACCGACTTAATATAGAGTTTCAGAGTGAAGAGGTACAAGTTCATTTACTTCTTAATAAGGTGAAAAGCTGCTTGAAGGAAATAATATCAAATTTCATCAAAGCAGATTTTTTGGCTCGCAATAGCCCATTTGCTATAGACGTTACAAAGCCTGATAATCTGCAAAACTTCAAAGACATGTATTTTGGAGCAAAATTTGAAGCAAATATCAGTAAGATGGGAGAAAATCTTGAACACCAAATATTGAAGAACGTGCTGTTCAAATAGTCACTTTCTATATAAAGCTTTGTTTGCAAATTAAATCACGAATCAATGAATGCAATCCTCTGCTGAATCAGCTGAAATGTGTTAATCCGACAATTGCCATTTATGGTCAATCAATCAATCAATCAATTTTATTCAATCAATAAACTCAACAAAATACACTTCAATGTAAACTCCCCCGTAAGGCTCTATGGCCAGGAAAAAAAACAGGGGAGAAACAAAAATGAAACAATATACTTAAAAAACAAAAACATTTTCAACATCATACATTCACACCTTTAAGAGACTCAACACAAGAGAAATCATAAGATAAAAAATCATGAGATACAATGATCAACATAAAAAAACAATTTAATTACTTGCTAGGAAATCCCTAACATAAATTTGAACATACCAAGCGAGTGGCAGCTTCGTGCAGACACAGGGAGCGTGTTCCAAATCCTGTTGCAAGTTGTCAGAGGGTTGAAGTCAGACCTCACTGATGGAGTATGAACAATCTGTAAATTGCTGAAAGTGCGGAGACGATAAGTCGATTGATCAGAAACAAAAGATATATTATAACATAGAGCAGAAGGAAGATGGCCGTGCAACTGTAAAAAGATGAGAGAAGAACAAGAAAGAAAATAGAGAGATTTCAAATCAAGCAAGGGTTTAAGCGAAGATCGGTTAGTTTCCTTAATAAGTGTCTTTTCTTTATCATAAAGTTTTGAAAGTGGCATCAGAGACGAGGGAAAAGTTGACATCTAAATAAAAGTACAATATGAAATATAAGACTGAACTAGGCTGTAGAACAAGATTCTAGGAATCGACCCTGAAAATATGTGTTTAAGCCTTCTAAAGATTCCAAGACTCCTGAAAACTTTCACTTTAATCTGGTCAATATGATGCTTGAAGGAAAGATTTTCGTCAAGCGAGAAGCCTAGGAATCGAGCGTAACGATCCCTAGGTCTACTTAGAGAACCTCTTGATATGTGTATTTCATTTAAGTCAGGGTAAGCCTTTGAAACTCTGGAGAAAATGAGAAAAAATGACTTCCCGACATTTAAGGCAAGATAATTTACATCAAACCATTGGATAACTCTTTCAAAAAAGACATTTTATCTTTGAACAAAGATCAGACTCAGTTCTACCAGCTGTGCCAAGAGTACTGTCATCAGAAAAAGCAATAAGTGCATCCGGTGTGACGAAGTCCTGTCACAATTTGTGACGGATGCTGGTTAACAAAGACGACAGCAAATGGTAGGTTTTAAATTTTGCATTAGTAAGTCATTGATGTAGATTAAAAAGAGTATCAGCCCAATAACAGATCCTTGTGGAACGCGAAACTCTATTCCCGAAGGGTTAGAAAAGTGCGGATCAACTGAGATGACACGATCAGATAAATATGATAGAAACCAAGAATAAGCATTCCCTCTTATTCCAATATGGGACAGTTTCCAAAGAAGAATCTTGTGTGTTAATGAGTCGAATGCTTTTTCGCACATCGAGAAAAAGAGCAGCAGGTATCAGACCAGAGTCAAGAACTGAATGTAAATAATTCAAAAAAGTTGCGCATGCATGCTCAGTTGAGTGCTTCGCCCTAAAACCAAACTGAAAATCATGAAAATAGTGTTTAGAATTAAGAAAATTAAGAAGTCAAGAAAGCATAGGTTTTTCAAATATTTTACTAAACACTGATAAAAGGGATATCGGACGATAATTTTCAGGATAATTCCTTGATCCACCTTTAAAAAGAATAATAACGCGAGCACGCTTTAAAGCAGTTGGGAAAACACCATTTCCAAAGGAAAGATTTATAAGTCTCGTGAGGGCAGAAATGATGACAGGAAGAATGAACTTTACAACCTTAGTCAGAATACGGTCTAGGCCAGAAGATAAAGAGCCCCTCAAACCATTGACAATTCTGGCTATTTCAGCTTCAGAGGCAGGTTCCAATGCCATTGATTTAGGACAAGGCTGTCCAAGGTGAGACCTAAAGTCAGGTAAAGAAGAATTAGGACGTACAGAAGAGGCTGTAGTTTGCCGATATTAGCAAAATAGGAAGTAAACGCATATTGCACTTTTAGCTCACCCTCTACATTTTCGCCTTCCATCACAATACTTAAAGGGACAGAAGGAGGCAGAGAAGATGGCCTGATAACAGAATTGATTACTTGCCATGTCTTCCTAATGTCTTTAACCATGTCTTCCTTTAACCACACGCAAAGAATTTTCTGTAATAAAATAACGATTTGGCCTTTCGGCAAAGCGAATTGTAAACTCTTCTATAAGCTTTGAAAAGTTGAAGTCGAGAATCACGAGAAGATGGCTTAGAGGACCTTTAAGCTTTCCAAAGATTATTTTTCTTCCTCCAACTTTTAAGAAGTCCCGGAGTCATCCAAGGATTCAAAGGGGTTGTTCATTTGGTGCCGGATTCGACTGGGGCGCAACACATGTATCCAAGGTAACTTCTTTCAAAGAATCATAAAAAGAATTAAACAAAGAATCTGACTCATTTTCAGAAATACTCCACAAACAACCCGCCACCCGTGACCTAAGAAGATGCAAACCCTAATCGTTAAATTTTAAAGAGGAAAAACCAGATCCTTGGTTCCTCCTTGGCAACGCATCGGAAAAATCATACGTGGAAAAAACAGGAAAATGGTCTGAGATATCACTCGTCAACACAAAATTTTGCACCAAGGTCAACGATGAAAAAATATTGTCAAACAGTTCGTGGTAACGAACTGTAAGTAAGGAGCGACCCGGCTCAATGGTAACCGAAACTCTAAAAAACGGAATTTTGATACCAATAGATATATCAAAAGAATTGGATTTTAAAGCAGATTTCAAATATATAAATTTCATCAAGTTTAGTCTTACCCATCAAAAGTTACGCACTTGAGAAAATTTGGCTGATTTTAGAAAAAAGGAAGAAAGACCCCCTAAAAGCTATAGAGCCTTAATGAAAATCACACCATCATATTCAGCGTATCAGAGAACCCTACTGTAGAGGGTTCAAACACCTATCTACAAAAATGTGGAATTTTGCACTTTTTGCCAGAAGAAAGAACCCTACTGTAGAGGGTTCAAACACCTATCTACAAAAATTGTGGAATTTTGCACTTTTTGCCAGAAGAAAGAACACGGATGCGTGTTTATTTGTTTTTTGTTGTTGTTCTTTTCCCAGGGGTGATCGTATCAACCAGTGGTCCTAGAATATCGTGGAAGGGCTCATTGGAACGGAAACTAAAAGTTCTAGTGTCATTTTTAGGTGACAAAAAAAAAAATGAAGGGCAACTAGGCCCCCTCCTACGCTAATTTTTTCCCAAAGTCATCCGATCAAAATTTTGAGATAGCCATTTTGTTCAACATGGTCGAAAATATGATAACTATGTCTTTCAGGATGACTTAATCCCCCCGAAGTTCCCGGGGGGGGGGCTGAAAGTTATGAACTTTACCCAATGTTAACATGTAGCATTGGTCATTGGGAAGTATACAGACGTTTTCAGGGGGATTTTTCCTGGTAGGTGGGGGGGGGGTCGGGGTTTATATGGGAGGATCTTTCCATGAAGGAAGTTTTCATGGTGGAAGGGACATTGCTATGAAGGGGGCGCCGGATTTCCCAGGATTATTAAAGAACAAAATCAGAAATTAAATAAAAAAAAAAACAAGTTTTTCAACTGAAAGTAAGGAGCAACATCAAAACTTAAAACGAACAGAAAATATTACGTATATGCTTAGGTTCACCCCCTAGTCAATAACTCGCTCTTTAAGATTTTTTAGTACTTTCGTAAGAGCTATTTATTCTAATTAACGGCCTCTGTGATTAAGGGGTCATTTTTAAAGAATTGAAACAAAATTGGAACTTTAGCTTAAAGAGCAAGGTATTGACTAGGGGGCGAACCCCCTAATGTACGTATTAAAAACCTATGAATATAGAAGTTCGTTTTCGAACATTTGACATTATTTCCTTCAAGCAGCTTTTCACCTTATTAAGAAGTAAATGAACTTGTACCTCTTCACTCTGAAACTCTATATTAAGTCGGTTCACCGCTAATAAAATTCAACAAAGGAACAAATGAACACGCAATGGAACAAAGGAACACACAATGTAATTTAAAATGATTGCTTTTAGGTACATTGTAAAGGACATTAGCTGATCGTATATTATCTCTAGGGTAAGATTGAAAATAAAGGTTAACTGTCCCATATTGCTTTAGAAGACGTTAAGCCACACAATCCATCGCCAGACATCTTGTTTTTCTAGGGTAAATCAGACAGCGCTCAGCTATATTGAGAAATACTTGGCACTGTCTATATTCCATTTTCCATTTTGGGCTAAACGTAATAAAACTAAAAAAACGTCTTGACTAAACTGCAAACCGCTCGAGTCTAAAACTTCACACGCAGCAGCAGAGCAAAGGGTAAATGAATGGCAGATACAACCGAAAGTTGCAAGCCATGAAAGGTCATCCTTAAAAGACTTTGCCTAGCCATTTTTGATCCTAGCATGATACTCGTATTGTTAGAAGCAAAGGCAACATTGTTTGTCAGTGGCGTTTTTTTTTTTTTTCTTCAAACCTTTATCTGTATCGTCTGGCTTTGAAATAACCTACTCAACTAGTCAATGCTCTTCTAGAGAATTTTCAATACTGCACTTTCATACTTCACTTTCAATACTTTCACTTTCAATACTGCAACTATCTCTTATTCACGTACTATTCTGTTGCGGTTTTGTATTTGTCCTTGCCGCGGCCATAAGATGAACGGTAGGTCTCTTGAATTTTCAGACAAATAATACAGTAATGACCTAGGGAGCTAGAAAAACACCTCTCCGGGGCATGATTTAGGGTCTGAGTTAATTCCTGAAAGCTTGACTCTCCTAGTGCAAACTATTTCCAAGATAGTGAAAAACCCCTCAGCTAGAATTACACTTCATCCAGGGTATAGCCTATCTCTGCTCATTATAGTAGCTGATAACTAGAAATATGTAGTCTATATAACGCACCAGTAGAATGGGGGGTACCAGCCCGGTACCCACACCATATATGGGCATAGAGTCCCTAGGGGAAATGGATTTCTGAGAAATTGATTGCGTAATCAAAGTGTGTCAATGACCTCTTTTTCAAGGTCGATTTATTTGATGTTTCTATGTGTAATAACTCCGGGGCGAAGGTTGCACATGCGCATTGAATTCTAACGGGAACAATGTTATTGATCTAGGACTCGAGGGGGAGTGAATTTCCGAGAACTTGATTGCGTAATCGATTGGGAATTTTATTGATCCGATAACGGGAAACAGGATCACGTGTCTCCTTCTAAGCCAATCAGAGGGCAGGTTACATATTAGCGGCGGAGGGAATATAAGGAAAGGGTTTTTTGCTAGAGTTTTATTAGTCTATGAATAGAATTCAAAGGAGTGAGAAGAAGAACAGTTTTGACTTTACTCATTTGGATATATATTTGTGATGGCGATGAGTGGAATGTTTACACTATTAGAAGTTGATAGTGGAGTTGATGATAATAGTACAAGAGCACCAAACATTGCGGTGGAAATCACGAAAGGATCACGGCTTTGTCTGGAATGGGATGCAGTATATGCTAGACATGTGATATCCTTGAGCAAATTTAAAATGGAGGATCAATTATGTTTCGCCGCTAAAGTTGATATAGCACATGTGAATAGACTTCAATGTGCTTTAAGTGCATTGGTGAAACATATTGAAGACAATAAACAGTATCGTTAATTGTACATGCTCCGTATTATTGATGTTGTTGTTGTTCTAATTATTCAATAAAATTGTTTCGAAATCGAAAATGTTCTCTTTCTTTTCTGGTTAGGGCTAACGAATCGGGGTCAGTCTAGAGTCAGTAGTCAGAGTGAAAGGATTGAAAAATGAATAAATTTGAGAAAGAGAGAATTAGATCAAATCTAGTGTTTATGGAAAAACATTTGATTTTGGATGATGATTTTCTCGAGTTATCTCTTAAACGCAGGATATTCTCTTGTCAGGGAACACTTGACAGTATAATGAGGAGTGATTCTCCCCCATTGGACTATTGTATGAAACTTTTAAAAATGTGATTCAAATGCTTATAGTCAATTTATTGATATATTAATTGGAACAAGGCAGAATCATATTGTGGATATACTTTTGAAAATATTGCCAATGGATTCAATGTAGATGGCTCCCCCATCATTCGAAAGAGGTAACGTCACAGAGCTACTCCTCTCTCCCACCATTTCCCTCTCGTTGAATTTATCGAACGAAGAGGATCAGTTTCGTTTTAGCTGTGAGTGAGTTGACATCGGAAACCGAAAAATGTTCTATATATGTCCATTGTGCATGTACACTCTTGGCAGTTGGAATCAATGTGAGAATTGTACAATTATTGATAACTATAGTGAAAAGTGTAAATTATGTAATCCTTGTAAATTACATAGAGGCTATGCAGTACAAATTAAAGGATGTAATTCATGTCTTGAGGAGGTGTGTGACTCTCATCCTAGAGGGCACCTGTGCTCCAATTGTCACTATGATAAATGTGATCAGTGGGAGAATACTTACCCCGCTATGATTGGAAAGAATCCCAAACGTGATTTTAGTTTATTTCTACGAGATTGGTATCGTCGTGGATTTAAATTATTCTGGGAAGAGGAATCTGGTCTACGATTCAACTGTTGGGGTAACAAGACAATCTGGTTTCTACGTCATCGTTGTGATGACACCGCCTACTATGACTATAAACCAAGTGATTTTTATTTGGCTGTGACGGAATTTGATTCACCATTTGAAAACATTGTATGTGATATTGCTTCAAATAGACAGATTGAACTCTTGAATTTCATAATATTAATGCAAATAGTACCATTGACTATACAAAGAGATATGACAAGAGTGAAGTTACATTGTACTGTAGAAAATGTGACCCTGACTTTGCAGTCAATCAAGATCAATATACAGTGAATACAAATGATTTACCAGCATTAGTGGTTCACGACAGTTGCCTATACATCGAAGATGATGAAATGTAAAGTGAAGATTTAAAGACATTGTTGTATATATATATATATATATATATGTGTTTTATTAATAAACAAATTCACAAACATTTTCTAAGCACTTTACTCTTAGGGCACTGAAATCAATACTATATAGGTCTGAGAGGATATTTTCCACTAGAAAGTCATTCAGACGTGGATTGTCAACATAAATGTGGAGAAACTGCTTGTAAGTATAGCCGCGACATCGGAACACAAAATATAGTAGTGCATGGAAGCCGCAGCTTTTAGTCGTTAGATCCTGAACCCTCTTTCCGATTTTGAATAATAGTTTTCCCCACTGCTCTTAATATAGTTGCTGATGTGGGGTGTGTAGAATGTATAGGGTAGACCAAGAGGATCAAAAAATTCAATCGTCTTCATTGTTTGAAAGATGCACAGCCAATGACCCGTCAGCACAGTCGACGGACTGCTATTAACAATAATCAAGGTATTGTTGACACTTTGAATTTTTCCAAGATAGTCCGAGGGCAGACAATAGGATTTGTACTGGGACATGTAGGGGTCCATATTAAATACATTGATTATTTGACTGGTGTTCATGGCGCCAAGTCAAGTAGAACACTGCCTTCGGGAGTGATTTCCCAATAGGTTTCATATTGATTTAGTGAGATTAATGCAATACTCTCAGCCAATGGGTCGGTAAATGTACACTCTAAACGCACACTCCCCGTACGTACTATACTCATATCCTGTGTACCAGACGAATCCAATACAATGATACCATGTGTTTTAGCAAACATATCTTCGGTTATACCATTTTCAATAGTTGCGAATCATGATCTAGGGTTTGCATGGTCAACTCGTACAATGTTCTATAGGATTTATCAAAAGATAGATTGTAGAGTGGGATGCCGTTTACTTTGCACACAAGAGATGAAAGTCCAAACATCTCGAATTTATGTGGGCATTCAGTCCATGATCCTATTGCACTGGCGCTTTTTACAAATGCCAAAGCCAGTTTTGACGGGATTTCGCCATTGATAAAGGATGAATCGGTGAAGGTGCGTGACCCCATGGCAATATGACGTTGATTGGTGATTGTATGAGGAACAAGTAGTTTAATATTGTTGCCATTGGCTCTCAGTTTTTCCACGGCCAAAGCAACAGAACTCATAACCTGCTGTTTGCGTACATGAAGTATTGCTGAGGTGAGGGAGAGACTTACATCGGGATTGGCAGCAAGTTCTTTTCTCAATATGAAATTGGAGGGTGCAAGCGTCAATTTTATATCCACTTTAACATTGGGCGGCAGCCATTGGGGTATATTAAATATTTCATGATATATTTTTCCACTAGATGTAATTCACTAGTTGTAGCATTTTTAAGTGCATCTGTACTATCAGTATTAGTAATATATTCATATCCATTGGAGGTGCCTCTCAATTCCTTGTATGACTTGGGTGTCATCAGCATGAATTGCATATAGCTTGTATAGTTTGAGAGATTGTTGCTTGTGCTCACCAGCGTGCCATTGATGTAGACACTAATTTGACGAAATAAATTATGTAATATACAATTTTCATAGGATATTCCATCGCCCCGAATTGGCATTGTATTATCGGATTTCCGGACTTTCATTTGCAAATCTATAAATGTTGAAGATATGTCCATAAAGTAGTCTTCATTGGAATAAATTTGAAAGTGGATATTATCGGAGAGGGGTTGTTGTGGATAAAATTGTTCATAGTATCCATGCTTGACACTCACATCAACATTTTCAGCATTGAATAGATTCAATGAGGCGGTGATTGAAGGTTGAGAATCCTTATGCGTAGGTAGGACATTTTAGGAGAAGAAATCTAGTTTCGATCTGACAATTCTATTCTTCCTGGGACTTCTGTTTACAGCACGTGTCGGCTTTTTCCTTCTTTTCTTTGACAAAAGGGATGTCTTACGTTTCCGTCCTGAGTGGAGACTGATGAGTGATGCATTGTTTCTTGACCTTTTTAAGCCTTTACCATTCTGTTTTAATCTCTCGCCAAGGGTTCGCGCACTGGACCTAAGATTTTCCGAAGCACGTTTTTTAAATCCTTGCCAGAGCCCCAATCGTATAGTGTAGAGGATGCAAAATCTGTCGCAGCCGGTACAAGATATTTTCTAGCCAGTGGTAGTGAAGAGCGAAACAGCTTAGCAAACCAACTGCCAAGACCGTAGCCAGACATTGACGAGCGACCTTTGTAGTAGTCCATTCCATTGCCCTGTTGTCTCGGGCCAAGAGTATTAACATAGCAGTCAATATCAGGACAAGTGAATACCACTTTTTTATTAGACATCTTGCTTTTGAACGATGGGTCGAAAATGGCATGTAATCACAGCCAAACCTTTTGAAATTGCTATGGGATCACCCAATTCGGTTCTTAGTGTTAACTGACAGAGTTCCAAATAGGAAGTGTTTACGGGAATATACTGAAGATGCTTTATATTGTAGTGGTGAATATGTTCTTGATTGGTTTTTCGTTCAAGAACTCGTAGGAGGGGGACATTTGAATTACCAACCCGAGATGTTTCCACAAATGAAGCGTAGAGAAATATACAGGTGTCTGTGGAGAAGGCAGGTGGGTAGTCAGCAAAATGAAATTAGTGTTTCCGGCACTTTTACCATTGATTATATTGAGCTTAAAGCCAAGAACATCCTTTAGATTATCATTGAGAATAACCTTTTCACTGGCAATAGGTGAACTAACGTAGATCTTGCCCTCCTCCTTTGAATAGTTGAAATGAAAAGCTCCTTTTTTACGAGCGGAAATTCTTTTATTAATAGAACGACATAAATCATTCATACAGGTGAGTTCCTCGTAGGGTAATTCAATGTATGGATAATTCATCCAATTGATTTTTTGAATTTGTTCTTGATCACCCGATGGAGGTGGCCAATCATAGGGTCTAATTTTTATATCATATTTACGATCCTTTCTCAGGATGTCATAGGTATTTTTGAGAATACAGTCGACAAGAGCCACTTCATACTTTCCGTCGTCGAATTTGATGGTGGGGGAGAGTTTCGTCCAAAAATCACTTGTTCTATTCAAGTCATTGTAGAGAGGATCGGAAACATTGGACATGAAAGTCACATAGAAATCATTGGGCATTGTCAATATCTTCAGCACTGACCCAAGAATCAAAATCTGAGTTGTATCCTAGCCAGCGAACAAGCAACTGTCTCTTGCCATGGCGTGTACGACTCTTTAATATCTTTTCAATTTGATAAATTTCACTAGTGTTTCTAACTTTTTGCAGTTCATATTCATAAAAACCGCCGAGAATCTCATCGTCTTTGGTGTCTCGCAGTCGATAAGTTATGGGTATGGTGTCCAGGATTTTGGACACTTTAAAAGTTCAGTGCTCCATAAATAATTCCCTTTTTCAAAAATATTGGTGGTTCTATTAATTCGAACAGTATCACCAACATTGAATTTCTTCTTCTTTTTCTCTTTTTCACCATTGGAGTATTGCTTTAGAAAAGCATCAAATGTATTTTCATTGTAGTGAACATCCGTTGGTGTAGAGTTGGACAGAGATCGATGGGGTCGTTGATTATAAATCAACATGATCTTATCTAAATCATGAATAAAAGCCGGTGTATTTTTCAATGTGCAATATCTTGAAATTAATAGACGAATCGTTCTTATTAATCGTTCAGCCAATGCAGCCTTTATCGGGCTGTGACTATGATAAAGTGTTTGTATTATATTTCAAAAGAACCTTTTGCACATGGGGATTAACAAATTCACTGCCGCGATCCGATTGAATTTTTCTATACAAATCCTGTTCAAGAATACTTTCAATGGCCCGAGCAACTTCAACACCTCTCTTTGACCGCAGTGGAATGGCATAGGCATAGCGACTAAAGATACTGATTGCCACTAGAATATATTTGTAGGGTGCATTGTGACGCCGTTGAACTGCGTCTAAAGTTAAAAGTTCCATTTGCATTATATGCAGAGGGAAAAAGGCTTTAGTTTGTCGATATTGTTTACTGCGAAGCCTGTGATTTCGATGCAGTGTGTAACTCGCTTCATTTTCTAGATACTCTTTTGCTTTTTTCAATGTGGTGCCGGAGACAGCTTTGGAAAGCGTTTTGGGAGAACTTAAACTTCCCACCTCGCCAATATTTTCATAGACACCTTTCAAAACTTCATCCATTTTGAGCGTAAACACGTAGTGTAATGACCACTCCCCTTTTGCACACTGGCGGGCGAATCAATTCGTCTTCGCTTTTGACTAGCAGCCACAGGTGTTGTAAAATCAGTGGTGCTGCTAGTATCTTCAAATATTGAATCTTCTTCTTTTTTAAATGGTGTTGAAGGAGGAGGACTATATTCTCTTAGTTTCTTTAGAATTTGCTTATTGCCAATAAGACTTTTGGGAAAGTTTGACACATACAGAAAGGTGTATAGATTATCGTCAAAGGATAAGAGTCCTTTACGATTCGTCACCATATCACAAATTAAATCAACTAGATTATAACTTTTTCCCTGAATTATAATTCGTTTCCCTGTGCTATCGACTTGAACTTGATCGCCAGTTTCCAACATGAGATAAGATAATACTCTTTTACTCTGTTCTCGATAGGTGAGTGGCAATAGGTTTCCAATTTTCAATACAATCGAATTCAATTCCTTCTCCTTTGATTGTGCAGAATCTTGAGGAGATGTTTCATGTTTAGAGGGATCAGTGGCGACAGCGACGGGTCTCTCACGATATGGTTTATGTTTGTCCACACGTCGCAATGCATCTTGAAGTAAAAGCAGTTTTTTGTCATCGGCAATATTCTCATCGTTAATGAATTTGCTTAGATTGTCTTCAAAATGTTCGATGGGCGAGAGGACAAGTTCAAATGGTGTCAATTGATAGGGTTTTGCCATTCTCACTAGAGAAAACTGTTTACAAGTCCTGCAATTATCGGTAGTAAAAGTGTGAAAAAGCTACCGCCTGCTTGAAGGAGCCGTTTTCTTTTAAATTTTTTTCCCTTGTTTTTACAAGCCAAGGCGCGTACAGTGGAACGATGTTGCTTTGTCTGTTGTCTAACACCTTCTGGCAGTTGAACATTGCCCTCAGTTAAATTTAAACAAAGTTCAGATATTAGATTAATGAAATCATTGTCAACCCCATGTTTGAGTATAGCCTTCCTAAGCAATGGTTTTGAAGTGCTTAAAACGGAAAACAGATGCCGTTGTTCGTGTAGTTTCTTCAGTGTCATAATGGCGACTAATAGTCTTTTCTACTGTTCACCGGAAGATATACTGTAATTTCATTGTTGAAAATGTCGGTGACTACACGTAGATCCTCGGGCGTGCTCTGATTAAGATCCAGCAAAATGTAACCGTAGGGCTTGCTAGTCGCCTGAGTGTACGCTGACAACAGAAATTTAGGGGCGCCGGGGTATATCTGCTTATTGAGAGTTATGAGCGAGCTAGAATCACGAACGACTCGATAGATAATATAGACGGTGCAATTCAAAGCAAGGGTTCGCATACATTTGCTCTGATGAAACAGATTGTGTAGAACTAGGGTAACGGAAATGTGTTCATGATGGGAGCGAACGGTGAACAGTTTGTAGCATTTCCTGTGAGAACTGTTCAATGGATTCAGCCAAATCATCAATAATCAACCACGAGTTCGATTCAATACTATTGAAAACATCAAGTCCTCGTATGAATTGTATTGGTATGGTTGTGGCAATAGCTTTTATTTTATCATAGGACTCCTGCCAAATACTATAGCAATAGTAGATTTTTTTTCGGTTTTTTCCAAAAACATTTTATCGCAATTTTGAATTATTTTAACTAAAAGTGTTGTTTTCCCCCGACATTGAGGGACCACACAGAAACGATCTGAAGGGTGTTTTTAAATGGATACATGCTGTTTGGGGACAACAGTCGGACTACAACTAACTGTAAATCATATGTGCTCAATGAATAAGTAGTAATTTCCCCATAGATCTATCTATTCAAGAACAACAAAAACAATATTTCATGGCAGCATTTATTTCGACACTGCATGAAAACAAATATTTGCAGTCAACATGAACAACGATAAAAATAATAACACTTGTTCAACAAGAACAGTTGACAAAATTTCATGGTGGTCAACATGAAAACTCTATTTGTTCAACATGAACTGCAATGATAACACTTTATAAATAAAACACTTTTTGTCCATCAGCAGCACTTTTCTGTACATCACTTTTTAAATAAGCACTTATTGTCTTTAAAAACACATTTCTATACAACACTTTATGTACAATAAAAAAAAACACTTTTTGTCCATCATCAACAACACTTTTCTATACAACACTTTTTGTCAACTTAAACACTTTTCTATACAACAACACTTTTTGTACAACAGAAAATACACACACGGGAACTACTAGCACAGTTGAACATTATGTATTTAAAGGTGGTTCCCCCCCCAGGGCCGCGGGGCCGAAGGCCGGCCGGCCGCGGGCGGGGACCCCCCCCTGGGCGAACGCGGGAAGGGACCCCCCCCCTCCCCCCGGGAGCGGCGGTGGAAAAAGAATAGTTGTCGTCACTGCTACGGGTTAGGTTAGTTGAGGTTGGGTTAGGTTAGGTTGGGGTTAGTGGTGGTGGTTAGTGCTTGGTTTAGATTAGCTGGTTAGGTTAATTTATGAAAGGTTGAGTGGTTAGTTGGTTAGTCAGATTAGGTTAATTTATCCAGACCAAGTTGATTGCGATAGTCAATGCATTCAACTCGGTCTGAAATACGGTAGTGGCCGTGGGGTAGGACAGTCACACCATTCTCGAGCACATAGACCTTGTCGGATATACATGACATTGCATTCTTTTCCACTCTCACAGTATAATTTCTATACTGTAGAGCGCGAATTGCAAGCGCTTGTGCTCTTGGCACTAGGCTACTTTCTACACAGTCTCTGTACACGCTCATGTTGAAATTGCTCTTTACAAAATGTGTAGGCACCCCTTTACACGCCTTCTTTTCTTCCCCACTATGAGTTTCCACGCAATAAACTTTGGGACCCGGGAACACCCCCCTGGATATCAAATCACTCCCCGTCTCTGATTTTAACATTAATAGTTGGTTGGGGGCTTGACGTTTCACCAGCTCGGGGTAGAGTGATGGATTCCAGTTGGTGAAATCCATCCGCGAGCTGATGTGCACCCCATTTTGCAAATCACCCAATAAATCCAATTCAGTCCCATTTACCTTTAACAGCAGAGAATCTGTATCCCCCATAGTAAACTTGAACCTCCCCCTCTCGTGGCCATTGCACCTTGCACACATTGTAAAAGAACGACAACATGAGCTTTTTTGAAATTTCTAGTACTGAACTGCCGCCTGCAATATTCTTGTTCAGTACTACATTTCGCTTTCGCCTGTGTAGAAGAACCATGCCAGTCTCTATGCTCGTGAATGATGTAAAATTGGGGTCGGCAATAATTCGTGCACACTCTAGAGGGTCAGTCACGACGTAGCAGCGAGATCTATTACGAACGCTTTCACACATTTTGCCAAACGCTGAATTTAGGATGAGCTTATACATTTCCTTCTCCACCTTTGAATTTGCCTTAGAGCGTTTATCGACAAAGGTGTCGATAAACGTTTTCAAGTAGGGTCGCTGATTGAACTGCAGGACCCTGTGTATTTTGGTGATCTTGAAGCCGTTGCTCACCATCCAGCGCAAAAGCACATGGTGAACAACGATATTCTCTTTAGGGTCCAAATCAGCAATCAGTTTCTGTTTAGAGGGAGTCCAGTGCATCCCCATATCCTCAACCAATGAACGATTGTAGGGGCTCAGAGAGCCCCTGCTCACGGGCCGATTGATACAGGGAAAGACAAAATCTTTGACTGAGTCGTGAAGCGCCAGCGGAATGTGACCGTCAACTTCAAAGAACCATCCTTGTGGCCCATTGTCCTCGACGGTGGTAATGTCGGGGAACTCACAAGGATTCTCAAGCCATTGATAGTTCCCACACGGCAAAGAGTAGTTGGACATTGCCGAGGGGTACAATGAGTTCATGTCCAAGAACACTGCATTTGACTTTGCGCCGGTGCTTTGTCCGCTCGGATCGGTTGATAAGACGCGGTCCCCATGAAAAACATACCCTCCCCTCATTGAACGCTCTACAAAAAGGTGCTGATCTACGTCGGTGATTAGGCCTATTTCCTCCCTGCTAATTTTTAAAATTAATCCATCACTAAATGGGGTGTAGAAAAATAATAGCCTATATCTAACCCGAACTCTGAATAGATTTGGTCTGTATTCTTACAGACTATATCCAACAGAGTTAGAACGTCACTGGCCAAGTACAGTCTACAATAATCCCACCCATTTTTTACAATCCCCCTTGGACCACACCTTCTTGGCAAACTCATACTCCTCGGCTGTGCATTCACTGTTGGGCAGTGAATTGTAAAAAGCTTCAATTGGAGTAGTTTCTCCTCACTTAAGCGTGCGCCAGAACAGTAATAATCGTATGCGTATATACCTTTGCAGGTCAACAGGTCATACATTTCACTGTCTGGAAAGTGCTGTTTAAGCAAGGGAAAGCTATCAAAATTGTCACTTTTTTGCACTTGAATCAATTGACTCAATGCCTTGGGGAAAAAACTAAAGGAATCTAAAAACCTGATTTTATTCCAGCACATATGCCCATTATCCATTGCCTGCCATTTCAGCTCGAGAAGCAGCAACTTCTCAGCTGATTTGGGAATTATGTTGTAGATAAATGAACTATTTACCCATGGACAATCTACTCCCCCTCCCTCCCTGTGCATACGTGCCAGTGCCGGTAAAATAAATTTTAAATCATAATTGGAATTATGAATAAAAACAGGGATAAAAACTGCTGGCTAACATTTAAATTACACGATTGATGCGCAACCCCCCTAAAATTACTACCCCCCGAGGATATTTCCTGCCACAAATGGTCAGGTCATGATCTCTGACTTTCCCCCTCCCCCCACGTTTCCCTTTAGTCCCCTTATCCACCTCTGCAAACTCCCCTTACAAACCCAACATATTTTTTGATTTTTAATCGCGAGACGATCCTCTGCAGACAACACCATTGGATAATGCGTATTTCTCAAACGAGAAATAGCACCATTAGCCGTGCCAATCAGTTTAGTCAGTGCCTTGGCCATGCACTCCCGCTCATCCAATGTTTCAACTATTTCTAACAACCGCATGGTGTTAGAATTGTCTCTTTGCGCGTGGGCGTAGGACACTGCAATAGCCTGATGTTCTTTGACTCGGTTTGGAAATTGGGGGTCATTCACCTCCACCAGCTTAGCTTCACAATCTAAAGATATTTTGTTGCACTGGAGAAGGGTGTTTTGAAATTTTTAAAACGTAGAATGGCCCTATCCCCTGAAACCGTTTCCACTGTCTGATAGCCATGTCGGCTACAATGCCTCATGTGACCCCGTAGTTTTATATCACTACGGAATTGTGAGAGGCATGTTGGACAGTAGAAACGTACCCCTAGATCCCTACCACCCCCCAGAACTCTACTAATGTCAGTGATAGGGTTAAAATGACCGATTGTGTTCGGTTGACTAGGTGGCGTGTAAAGCAACCAAACCCAGTGTTTAACCAAATCAACTGAGGGACCCCTTACGGGGAAAACCACCCCCTTCTTTTTAGAACGAGTTCCATCTTCAAATTCTGTTTCATATTGTACCAGAGTAACGCCGATATTTAAGTGGGCATTAGCCCTTTCAAAAATATCAATGGATCGAAGCGTTACTGGGTATTTCCCCTCTAAACAAGAAAAATCTACAATTGGGAAATGGGACCCTTCCTTCCCATGTACAGCCCAATTGTCTAAATTCGTCTTGGTAGCGTCCCCGAGCTAGAGGCTCGAATGCTGATATGAGGAAAGCATATCGGAAACACTTTTGATCTGTTTCAAAACAGATCTTCTAGACACCTTGACAACCTACTAGATCTGGATTATATTTAATTCTACTGCCCTCCCTCCCCCATGTCCCCCCTCTTAAAATAAAATCTTTCTTAATTTTACAAATATTTACGCTTAAATTTTCAACAAAAAGAACTAGAGAGCCACTACCGTTTTCATTAAAGTTCTCGAGATGCGTTATAATTTGATCGACCCAATCTATGAAAGCTCCTTAAAATTTTCTAAATTTGAATAAACCAAACGCATCTCGGAATGTATAAAATGATAGTAAACCTCGCTTTTTTCCCTCATTCAAATAAAACACTTTTAAAACAATGGAAACCTTAATTGAATCCCTACCTCCCCACAACTGAATCTGGTTCTCCAGAAGTGCACGAATTTTATCTACATAGTTGTGTACAATTTCTACTGGGTCATAAACAAAATTACCACACAAAGCGAATTAAAAGGATCCCCAAACGTTGCAGTGAAAACAACTATATTATTTAAAATTCTGTTGGACAGCTGAAAGTCTGGGAGAGTTGTACCCCCCTCCGTCTCTTGTATATTACCCCCTCCTCCAAGCTGTTCAACAATAACTGGCGAATGCTCTACTTCAGTTGTTCGAAGTGGAGTCGTTAGGGTATCGGAGGTTGGAGGGTTCCCTGTTAATTCCCGGGTAAAATCGTCTAAAATTTGCAATGTGTTTGGACTCAAGTCCCCTGCTCAACTGTGCTACTATCTAAATTAGTTAAATAATTAGTTATAAACTCGTCAATTATTATCTGGAATTTGATGTAAATCATCCCATAGTGAATTGTTGGGGAGCTCCACATGTGCATCTTCCTCTCCTTCTCCAACTGACGAGCAGGGGGGAGATGGGGAGTATGGAACCAGGGCAACCTACAAATGAAAAAATAGCTTATTTTCAAAGTGTTCAAATCACCCCTACTGTTTAAAATTTGGATTATTATTGCTTAATAACATTTGGTTAATTCAACTGAAGATAATCTAAGATATGACATAGAAGGCGACAATTTGTTTCGTTTATTTTCAGTGTTCAAATTTTTTTTTTTTTTTTCGCGGCGCTTTCCCGCAGCGCTTCTCACAGCGCTTCCCGCGGCGCTTCTCGGGCCCGCAGCGCTTCCCGCAACGCTTCCCCGCCCCACAGCGCTTCTCGGACCCGCGGCATATCTTATATTAGTATAAGATATTTACAATCTAAAACATGACATAGTAGGTTTTCATTTTGTTCAAACAATTCCTCCAAATAAAATTTCATATTAATACTCTTTATCTGCTCTGGGAAAAAACATGATTTGAAAAGGATAGCCATCTCCTCTCATGATACACAACTCATTCAGATATAAATTTTTTTTTTTATAATATTTGTAGAGGCAAGGTGAACCATTCGTTTATATCGCAATGGAAATTACCAAACCTTACTATGACCAGAATACAGTGCCTTTTTTTGGCTTCACTAATCTAATTTAGCAAAAGGGTGAAAACATGACATAGTAGGTTTTTGATTTTGTTCAAACAATTCCTCCAAATAAAATTTCATATTAATACTCTTTATCTGCTCTGGGAAAAAAACATGATTTGAAAAGGATAGCCATCTCCTCTCATGATACACAACTCATACAGATATAAAGTTTTTTTTTATAATATTTGTAGAGGCAAGGTGAACCATTCGTTTATATCGCAATAGAAATTACCTAACCTTACTATGACCAGAATATAGTGCCTTTTTTTTGGCTTCACTAATCTAATTTAGCAAAAGGGCGAATGCATGCACTTGACGTGATTCAAAAGGGAGAACATTATATTTCCTTTGGGGAGAAAAAATCTTTCAATATTCCCGCTGAGATATACTTTTACGCAGTGTTCGAAAATGTTGCATGTGGAAAAGGCCTATAAAAGTTGGATGAAATTGATAGATATTTCTATATAATAGGTAGGAAAAAAATGCTTACATTTGCAAAGTCCGAGGGCAGTATTTGAATGCCCGAAGGCCCAGGCGAAACTTGTTGCACCATCGGTGGCGGGCTTTGTGTAGTCGGGACAGGTAGTCCATAGAAAGCAGCTGTCCATTTACTCTTTAGTTTTTGTCCTGATTGCAGTGTTGTCTGCACAGATGGTTGCACTTGTTTTGGGGTCGAGCCATCGTACTTAATAATGGATGGTCTTGTCTCGTCCACTCTTGCTTTCTTGGGTGGAGGGGGCACGCATTCTTCACAATTGGCCTTAAAAAGAAGAGAAAAAGTTAGTATTGAAATAATTTGCCCCCTTTTTTACAGAAAGAAAGTTAGTATCATCATCCATGTAATTTTGTTTAGAAAAGCATTTATCACTAAGAAGCCCCCTCCCCTAAACCCAAAAGCAAAGCAAAAAGTAAAATTTACGAGAAATGCTCCTATTTTTACCATGTTGAGAAAAAAAAATATTAAATATACAACTTGTGAGAAATCGAACCCGAAAAGCATAGAACTTCTATTTTTACCATTTACAAAATAAATCCCCTTCCCCCCCTCTCCCCCATGTAAACACTGAGTACTCAAAATGAAAAACAAATACTATATGAAACTATTTATCATAAGCAACACCTGATCCCTCTTGCAATTTTATAAGATTTACCCTATCGCTAATTCGACTGGAAAAAAGTGTCTTTCTGTGAAACCTACAAAAAGCTTATCCTCTGGTTTCGTAGATACCGGATGACCATTGACAGGATGTGATAATTAACCCATATTTAAATCTTTGCGGAACCGATAAAAGATAGGGTAACGACTTAAATGGAAACTGTATATTAATAGCTGACAGAAGTCAGTTGTCACTTTTAAATAGGCTTACAGAAAGAATAAATTTATTTCTATTGGAAGAATTATACTTGTAAAAACAGAGTGGGGGTGGGAGGGGGGTTTATGTGGTAAAAAGAACATATTTTATGTTTTCTAGTGAGTTTGTATTGTGGGGGGAGGGGGGACTTACCCCGCTATACTGGAGGGTGATCAAGGAAAACACCAATTTTATTTTTGAAAATAAAAATGTATTAAATCAGAACTTACATTGCTAATTGTGGCTGCCAAGGCTTCAAGTTCATCAATAATTTCATGTGTTCTATCCATTGTGTTCTGGAACTTTCTGATAATTTAATCACATTGCATGCCCGTTATATACGAAATCTCAAGGGTGAATTGTTATGTAACGGGGAAATCATATGTAAGCAGGCCTCTGATTGGCTGAGAAGGAGGATGTATCCGACTCGCTGATTGGCTGAGAAGGAAACACGTGATCTAACTGTTTCCGGGAAAGTCATAACAATTTGGCTCGAGCAACAACAACAAATACTATTTCTGGACACCATGACATTCACGATCGATTACGCAATCAAGTTCTCGGAAATTCACTTCCCCCTCGAGTCCTAGATCAATAACATTGTTCCCGTTAGAATTCAATGCGCATGTGCAACCTTCGCTCCGGAGTTTTTACACATAGAAACATCAAATAAATCGACCTTGAAGGAAGAGGTCATTGACCGATTACGCAATCAATTTCTCAGAAATCCATTTCCCCTAGGGTTTCTATGCCCATATATGGTGTGGGTACCGGGCTGGTACCCCCCCATTCTACTCGCACCTAATTAGACGTTAGGATGTGAATATAGGCTAAAGAGAAATAATATATTTTCTGTACCTGCAACAACAAACTTCAAACGAGCCACGTGTGGTAGATTTTGCGACTGCTCTTTACTATATTTGGTACGGTGCATTATGTGGATACCGCTATATACTGTATGTGGAATATCAAACTGGAAATGCTACAGTTACCAGAAAAAACCTGTCAAAACGGGCTATTTGCAAGAGACCGCTATAGATAAATGATTGCAAAACCGTTGTTTCTCAATGGGTTTACAATAGTTAAACGATTAATTTGGGAGCGGGGGCTAGGGGGGGGAGGGGAGGTACCTATTTTAGGTTACATATTTAATATATGCTATGATTCACCCCCCCCCCCCATCCCTCTAATGTGAAAATATATAGCCCAAGTTTTTTTTTTAAAACTATTATATATCCATCCTATTTTATTATATTTAATTAGCATTAACCAAACTTGACTTCTTTCACGGTGTCCACGTAATTCACCGGTACCTTATATTTTCCTTAAATTTTCTTCTTTATTAATACAGGTTGTGCAGTTTATGGTCTTCTCCCTTGATCAACTATTTTGATATGCAATATATTCACCATCCACTGACAATCAAGTCTGTTGAATGGCATTTTCATCAGAAACTGGACCGCAAATATAATAAAATCAATATATCTTATTTTAAAATCACTAAATTTGTGGTGCTTAGAGCGCTTTCTGGTTGAAAACCGAATGTGTACTTGACCTTAGTTTAAAGCTAGAGTTTAACTATCGTCTATATTTAAATTCCTTCAACCATTCCTTGGTTTCGATCGTTCAATTACTTTGAACTAATTCCGGGCTCCATGCTGAATACCGGCTTTAACCAGTGTCCGATTCAGGTGCTCTCCAAAAATTGCTTAAGGTAAACTAAGCAGAATAGAAAAACAACACAGTTCTTCGAATGTTCATCAAACTTGTCCCATGTTTATTCTTTTTCTCTAAAAATATTTGCTGCAAAGTGAATCTTACACAAGAATTTATTTGTTTATATAAGTAATTTTACTTACATTATTAAAAATAACATTGATTTACAAAATCTTTATTCGAAATTGAAAACTATTCTAAAAGTTTGAATAAAATATTGTACAACAGTAAACTAATCTGTCAAAATTTTAATGTCTCAGGCTAGTGAATATCCCCTGCTACACCAAATAAAAACCAACTTGTCACAGTATCTTTTAAAATCTATCTTCATTTTAAATAAAACGTAGGAGGGGGGGGTCTGCTAAAATACATAATGCAAAATCTAAGTGACAAACTTTTTGGCTTTGTCAATATTTCTGTCAATATTGTTTTATTTTCTCAACAAATACGAAGAAAAGGAGGATTTTTAACTGATGTACAAACACATATTTTCGGAATATAGGGGAGCTGTTAGACCCCCCCCCCCCCCTCTTTTCGAACCACTGAGAGCAGTGGTTGTTTCATTCATTCTAGCTAATGTTAAAGTAAAATAAAAACGTTTTTCTAATAGAAAAAAAGGGCGAAGCGTGTTCTTCTGATAGAACTTATTTCAAAACACTTTGATTTTATTAAATCGCTGGACAACTCTTCCGTAAAACAAGTAAAAAAAAATCGTATTTTGTCGATATTGGTAAGACAAACCCCTTATCGAGAAAGTTAAATTCCTATTTCTATAACTAAGGCTGTATTTACAATAATTGCTCATTTTGAATACCACAAAACATACACAAAATGATTTTGTCCTCTCCACTACAAAAAGTTGTGGGTGTTTTGTTCGAGGGGGGGGGGGGGCACAAAAAAATTACAAAACGCATCAAGATTAGTTTATTTGCATTTTTGTAGCCTTTTAAGAGCTAAAAAAAAAATGCAAATAAACTAATTTAACCTTTGGGCGATAGGGAGCTTAGGGTCTGCTTAAGCCAGTTAAGCCCTTTACTCTGGATGCGACCTTGAGTGTTTATATAATAAAAAGTCCATTTTTTATTTCTCTGTCGCCTTGAAATCTGTTAATGGTAGTATAGATAAAAGAGAAAGAAAATAAATCTATTATGTAACTTGTCAAAGATGTTTCTCAGAACTGAGTTTAAGCATAGAAGCGACTCAACTATACGAGGTAGCCTAAATAAAGAACCATCGCCAGAAAGAGACAGTCATGACCATTCGTGCCTTCCCTAAAAAAAATGTTGGGGGAGGGGTGGTAAAATTTTTATATCAGACAAATTAGTCCGATGCAACATTCAAGATTTTGTTCTTCTAGTCGCTTCATTACATATTCACATTTTGCCATTCAATATCCCTAGAACTTCAAATTATTGTGATTAATCCACATGTCTTTAGTGCATTTCCCCCCCCCATCCCAAAATTTATCTGATTCGTAAAAAAGTGACCAAATGTATGCAAACAGATTTTGGATGCGTTTTTGTAGTACCTTTTCTGATTGCCAGACTTCATTTGACAGTTCTTACCGATGCTGCTTAAAGATTTAAAAAAAAAAAAACAACAAATTTTCCCAAAGTCGTGGCCTATCCCTATCTGTCAGGGATGGATCTAGAGCAAAATCTGAGGGGTTCCAATGTGAAACGGGTGCCAAAAAACAATTTGGGAGGGGGAGTGTGACATGGCCGCCAGTAATTGAACAAATTGATAGATTAATTTGTAAAAGCAGAAAAAATAAGGAGTGAGGGTGCAAGAAAAATTTATTGGGGGCTAGTAGTACCCCCTCCATTGATTCTATGACATGCCTTCCCTTTTCCAATAGTCCTATTTACATGCCTTGTTACGTCAAAACATCCCTGACAAGATTCCCGCCCTGTTACATCACGACAGCTTGTTTTTTTTTTATTTAATTTCTGAACGTTTTTGAATTAATGCAGGTTTTGATTTTCGCCACCGTACATGAATAATTAAAACAGAATTAGCATATTAATTTTACTTTTTTTTGGTTAAATGGCTTTTTCAAAAGTTATTTAATTTTGTTTACGAACGTTTTTATTAGTAATTAAAAAAAAGTTTTTCTAACTGA
This sequence comes from Artemia sinica, assembly GCA_027921565.1. Lineage (NCBI taxonomy): Eukaryota > Metazoa > Arthropoda > Branchiopoda > Anostraca > Artemiidae > Artemia > Artemia sinica. The sequence continues at coordinate 13,989,842 of CM051257.1, forward strand.
AAGTAAGGAGCGGCATTAAAACTTAAAACAAACAGAAATCATTCCGTATATGAAAGGGGCTGTCCCTTCCTCAACGCCTCGCTCTTTGCGCTAAATCTTTTTATTGTTTTTAAAAAATAGAGTTGTGAGAAAGAGTAAAACTTTAGCGTAAAGATCGAGGCGTTGAGGAAGGAATATAATCCCTGCCCCCCACTACCAGAAAACATCGCCCCTGAAGACGTCTGTATACTTCGCAATAACCAATACTATATGTAAACATTGGGCAGAGTTCATAACTTGCAGCCCTTCCCCCGGGGACTTTGGGGGATTAAGTCATCCTCAAAGATTTATTTATTATATTTTTGACCATGCTGAGCAATATGGCTATCTCAAAATTTTGATCGGATGACTTTGACAAAAAAATGAGCGTGGGAGTGGGCCTAGTTGCCCTCCATTTTTTAGTCACTTAAAAAGGGCAATCGAACTTTTAATTTCCGTTTGAATGAGGCCTCTCGCGATATTCTTGAACTGCTGGGTTAATACGATCACCCCTGGGGAAAAGAAAAAAAAAAAAAAATAAACACACATCAGTGATTTTTCTTCGGGCAAAAAATACAAAATTCCACATTTTTGCAAATAGGAGCTTGAAACTTCTACAGTTAAGATTCTAAGACTTTTAAGGGGTGTTTTACCCTTATTTTGAAAATAAGGCAAATTTTCTTAGGCTCGTAACTTTCGATGGATAAGACTAAACTTGATAAACTTTATATATTTGAAATCAACATAAAAGTCCAATTCTTTTGATGTATCTATTGATATCAAAACTATGTTCTTTAGAGTTTTTGCTTACTATTGAGCCGGGTCGCTCTTTACTTACAGTCCGTTACCAATAACTGTTTGAAAGATGGAGGGGATCAACCAAATTGTCCAAAGACCAAGGGCTTCAATCAAAGTGGGTCTTCCATTGATTTTTAAAAGTTCCTTTTTTGGTATTCTCTTTGAGAAACGGCTTTGTTAGTTATTCTTATTTAAAAAAATCGAACAAAAAACAACAATATTGCCCTCCTAGATTTAAAAAAATAAATAAAATTAAGTACACCTTTTGTGAGTTAAGGCCACAGGGAGAGGTAAGAAAGATCTTTTAAACAACGGTGGAGGGGTATTATCTTAAATAAATAAAAATATGGGGTTGAGAGGGGAGCTATTTATCCTCCAATTTTTGGTCACTTAAAAAGGATACTAGAAATTTTAATTTCCGTTCGAATGAGCCCTTTCTCGATATTCTAGGACTATTGGCTCGATGCGATCATCCCTGGAAAAAACAAGCATCCGTGATCTTTCTTTTGGGAAAAAATACAGAATTCCACATTTTCGTAAATGGGAGCTTCACACTTCTACAATAGGGTTTTCGGATACGCTGAATCTGATGATTTGATTTTCATTAGGATCTCTTGACTTTTAGGGGTTTTTTCCCCTTTTTTGCAAATCAGGCAAATTTTCTCAGGCACGTAGTTTTTGATGGGTCAACTTGTCAAAGATGTTTCTCAGAACTGAGTTTAAGCATAGAAGCGACTCAACTGTACGAGGTAGCCTAAATAAAGAACCATCGCCAGAAAGAGACAGTCATGACAATTCGTGCCTTCCCTAAAAAAAATGTTGGGGGAGGGGTTGTAAAATTTTTATATCAGACAAAGTAGTCCGATGCAACATTCAAGATTTTGTTCTTCTAGTCACTTCATTACATATTCACATTTTGCCATTCAATATCCCTAGAACTTCAAATTATTGTGATTAATCCACAAGTCTTTAGTGCATTCCCCCCCCCCCCCAATCCCCAAATTTTATCCGATTCGTAAAAAAAGTGACCAAAATGTATGCAAACAGATTTTGGATGCGTTTTGTAGTACCTTTTCTGATTGCCAGACTTCATATGACAGTTTTTACCAATGCTGCTTAAAGATTTAAAAAAAAAAACAAATTTTCTCGAAGTCGTGGCCTATCCCTATCTGTCAGGGATGGATCTAGAGCAAAACTTGAGGGGTTCCAATGTGAAACGGGTGCCAAAAAACAATTTGGGAGGGGGAGTGTGACATGGCCACCAGTAATTGAACAAATTGATAGATTAATTTGTAAAAAGCAGAAAAATAAGGAGTGAGGGTGCAAGAAAAAATTATAATATTTTTTTTTTTTTTTTAAATACCCCTCTACCGTTTTGATGGGTAACACTAAACCTAATGAATTTTATATATTCGGAATCAGCATAACAAGGCAATTCCTTTGATATTTCTATTGATATACAAATTCTATTTTTTAGAGTTTCGGTTACTATTTAGTCGTGTCGCTCCTTACTTACAGTTCGTTACCACGAACCGTTTGATTTAATTCGATTGTGAAAGCTATTAATTAAATAGATAGAAGCTCTCAGTACGGTTGCTGAATGAACACTTTGATAAAGGTGACAAGGAGCATTTGTGTTTCCTAGCGTTGCTGAGATAGTGACCCCTTATTCCGAAAAGAAAATATACAAAAGGAGTAATGTCGCTCTGAACACAATTGTAAAACAAGTCTGCTAGCACGTATGTCTTCCTTTCAGCTTCTTTTTTTAGAATTAAATATCTGATTCTGAACCATTTTAAGGAGCTTAACCTTAATAGGTTAAGTTCTATAATTGTTACAGGTTAACAGGCTCTCATCAGGACCTTTAAATTGCGTTTCAATATTTAGAATAAATTGATTTATAATACATTCTGTTCATGGGAACCAATTGGGGAGAGTGGAGAATAAATAAACCAGAATAAAAATTAGAATTGTTGCATAAAAATAAATTGAAAAATTTATGCGAATCCTAAGATTCCTTAAAATTCGTGTCCAGAGCTATTTTCAGGGTCCAAAGCTCTTACATCAAGGATCCCTTTTTTGATTATCGGCTAATTCTGGATAATGTCTTCTGTAAAACTTGTCTTTCTATCGACACCTAAGATAACATGTAACTTCCTTCAATTTCAGGATGAGTAACTGTAAAACCGGATTAAGGTTCGATGACAAACTGATTGGCTATCTTGCAATTTCCGTTCTCCGATATTTTGGGCACTTTTACTTCAAGGATCTCTCTTTGATTATCGGCTAAGTCTGGATAATCCCTTCTTTAAAACTTGTCTTTCTATCAATACCTAAGATAACATGTGATTTTCTTCAATTTCAGGGTAACTGTAAATCCAGATTAAGGTTCGATGACGAACCGATTGGCTATCTTGGAATTTCCGTTTCTCCGATATTTTGGCCCTTTTAGAGCAAATGTTGGTGTTTTGCGGCACAAAATGACAAAAACGGGACTGGTGTAGCCTAATCTATTTCATTACTTGAAAAGTTATCTATATAATATATCTAGTCATTTAGAACTTAGTTAAAGATTATTTAAAAATAGCTTTACGTGGAAAATATTTCCTCCAGACAGTTTCTTTTAAAGAAACATTTTTCATATTTTGGGTAACACGGGCTTTGACAGCTGCAAATATTACTGTAACCTATTCAGCATGTTTAAATTCTAGACAAAACAATAAGTGAAAACAGATATAAACCGGTTTTACTCTTAAAATCATTATAAAAATGGAAGCGTTTAAAAATGTTATTATACAAAATTTATTAACGAGATCAAATTAAAAAGCACTTTCAAGCTACACAAGAATTTCAAAAGCTTAAGTCCTGTACAAACAAATTCATATCAGTCCAACCTATGAATCAGCGATAATACTTCGAAAATACTTTAACATGTATGGCATCAAGTTTTACAGATCTTTAACCAGTGTTTCCACATTTTTCCCCAAAAAAGGCTTCAAAGAAATTTTTGGAATATTACAAATTCCTGTAGAATAGACATTTGAACAATGATACCCAAAACTTTATATAACTCAAATATTAATATAATTATAAATTAACATAAGAGTTTCAATAGGATCTAGGGTTCTCGTTGGTAGAATTTGTATGATCTTACACACAAGGATTCTGCCATATACCAGCTACAAATATCATAATTACAAGCTCATATATAATTTCAAAGACTGTAATGGTTTTATAATGTGTATTTTGCCTACAAAGAAAGTATCCATGGGGATCGTTTAAAATACCGTTATTTTCTGTTTATAGTATTGTAAGGCTTTGGTTAAAATCAATGAATAATAAAAAACAGAAATAATTTTTTTCGTCTATTTTTAGGAATGAAAAAGTGCAGATCTGACAAAGTGGAAACACTGGAAACAAAAAAACTCAAAAGTGGAAACACTGGAAAAAAAAAATCAAAGTGGAAACACTGCTTTACACTTGAGTCACATTTCTCCTTTTTTTATCACTAGCTAAAGAGGCAAATGAGCCTTGTAAACTGGGATTGGCATAGCTAATTGCTCTTAAAGCAGGCTTAGGAAACGTTGGAGGTGGTAATTTTGATCCCTGATACTCCCTTTCATATGGCGGTGGTAGCATGGGACCATCTGATTGATTTGAATTGTAACTGTTCGGACTAGAGCCACCTCCCAAGTCATATCTTTCTGCTGGTGCAGGGTAGTGAACAAAAGCTGTTGGCTGTGCACCGTATTGTGGCTCTAAATTTTTTGAATTGATCGATATTGCGAGAGAAACTATTACGGCGTTCGTGTTCTTGTAGTAATTGTGTGGCAGTCCAATGAACAGGCTGAGTTGGCTGGATTGGTTTTTCTGATTTCTGATGAGTAACTAAGAGCTTTTCAGGCTGAGTATTTGGGCCTTTTCCTTCTTCTGAGTAAATGCTCACCTCAGCCAGCGTTTTATTGTTATTATAATTTAATTTGTTCTTTTTGTTTTTAATCACGACAAAACAAGCTACAATGAGCATTAAAGTTATTGCCACACAGCCACCGGCTGCTATTCCGGCTATTGCGACATAGCTTAGCTTCTGTGCAGAACGTGGGATCAGTACAATTTGCCTTTGTGTAACTATTTCATTTGATTCTGTAGTCGGAGGAGAGGGTATATATACAGTTACCAAGTTTGAAATTGCATTGTAATTATCAGATTCATCAGCAGCACGAAGAACAAAGTAAAAAACAGTGTCATAAGAGATGAAGTGAAAACTGAAGTTTGATGCTATTCCAGCCATTTTTGGAATAGAGGGTAATGGTATAACAGGTAGTAAATCAAACAAGTCTGGGTCATAAATTTCTTCAATGAGGGAGGTGTAACGCAGATCATACTGAGAGGCTGAAAAGAATAAAAAATATTATTAATCTATGCTTTATTTACTATTCAAAATGAGAAAAAAAACTGATTATAGGTTTAAAACTTGAAACCTAATCTTACTCTAAGAAAAAATAATGTGGTTCTATTTTCCGTAAAGCCAGAAATTTCTTCAGAAGTAACCGAATGTATTCTTTCTATTTATGAATAAAGAATTGGTAAAATGCTTGTCGCAGTACATTAAAACTTACAGCAATGAGAATAAAGGTGCCGAATATACAATTTAAAAAAACTTGAAACCTAATCTTACTCTAAGAAAAAAATAGAAAAATGTAGGGGGGGGGGGGGTAATCCCTCACGGCTTAGGTTCAGTTTACTTTTTTGCAGATCTTGCTAGCATTTACACAAAACCAACGAGCCAAAAAAAGATCATACGAATTTTAGAAAGTCTCTTCGTAAAATTCTGGATCTGCCGTAGCTTTAAGGATTTTAGTCCATAGAATTGAAAAATGGATTTAAACACCATATCAGATATCATGGAGGAGAAATAAAGGTGACAGAGGGAGAGAGAGAGAGAGAGAGGGGGGGGTACTACAATGTTGAAAAACGATTCCAGCTCGAGGACAAGCTTGCTGCTTGACAATAGCACACTTTCAAGCTTTGCTTATTTTAAAGCAGTGAATCAGAGTTTTCAGCCTTTTGACAATTTCGTGAGACACCAAAAATTTAGTAATTCCACCACCTATAAAAAAAACTTAAGTCCGGTTTTGTTCTTCATATATTGAAAGTTCACAAGAAAGGACTCGTTTTCTTAAGGCCCGTATTATTTCCCTTTTTCCTAAAAGAAAAGCAACCACAGTCAACTTCAGAATCAGAAGTCAATCTGGAACCCTCAGCAAAGAACTTTACAGGGAAAAAAGTTGTTTCTACATAGTCGTTTCTGCTATATCTAGGAGGAATCTCTCCAACATTTTCTTTTTGAATGTTGATTCCTCCCAACCAAAAGAGGGCAGCCTGTGGCTATGTTCCAAAGACACAATTTCGAGTAAGCAAATAAACCGACTGATTCTAATACGACAAAGGGTTCCAGCCTGAAAGTATCCTTCTATCTTAGTGCCCTCTATGAAAGGCTAGTCATAAAAGTTTTCAGCCTTTAGAAGTGATGTTCAATTCAATCATATGTGTCTCTTGGAAGACCAAAAAAGAAAAAGCCCAATTGGGTCAGTGGGATCCCATGGAACTAGCAATTACAAAGGAGAAAAAAGACAGCGTTGGATTCAACTGTCTGTTTTATGCGTATTTTAGGTGAATGTTCTTATGGGCTTTGTAAATATATTAAAAGATTGGCCAAAAATTGTGTATTCCATCAACATAAAGTAAAAAATCAGTAAATTCAGTTCATAGCCAGTTCTTCTAGTTTGAAATATCATTTATTTTGCAAGCTATGCCAACAATAAATAGAAAGTGAACACTCATACCTGTACAGACGGAGATATGGGGGAAATATATGGTCAAGGGCTCATTCTAGGATAAACTTGAATTGGAAATTTACTTTTTCCATGTTTCCAATATTCCCACACCTTCTTTCAATAATAATCTGGTCATCTCACAAGGAACAGATTTTTGTGTTCCTTTCTGTGAGCACGAACGTCGAAATGAAATTCTAAGAACATGATGTTATAGCTTATAAAACATTTTGGGCCAAGCCTAATCACAAAAGCCTAGAAATATTCTTATTACTTAAAAGGCTAAAAAAAAATTGATTGGTTAAGCTGCTTGACTTCTATGGAAAATAGCGGAATCTTAATTACAACGGATGAAATATCATTGAGACATTTTAGATTTTAATTCTAGTTTTCCTAAGCCTTTTTTGCAGAATTTGTTTTAACTTGTTTAAAAAAAAAATAATAAAGAGTAACGATCAATTTTTTTGTGAAGAAAACTGTAGATTCCTAAGTCTGTGTCCAAGAACTTTTATGGACAAGCCAAACACAATTTCAGCGTCTTTCTTGAAGCAGTCAATCTTAAGAGTTGTTGCCGAAACTGTTTCCTAGACGTCTTTTCTTAGCTCACAACCACTTATTTTAGACAAGCTGTGGATATCCAAGAAGGCACTGCATAAGTTTTACTCCATCTTTCACCAAATACCTCCGCCTATTATTTTTCCTTTCCTTTCTACCAGGCTTATCCCGATATAACAATCTCCACCTGAATTTTCATTCTTGAATCTTTGGCTTTTCTTGCATCTTTTTTGTCTTGTTTGCATGCAACTATATCTAAATTTATTCTGTTACTATTTCTTATTTTTCTTTTTGACTTAAATAATAATTAGACTCAATGTAGCTTCTGAAAGTTATTTTTGAACAACGTAAAATTTTATCTCATTGGGCCGAATGACCTCAATCTTTTATTTTACCTATAACGTCCTGTGTTTTCCATACAATTGCCAGTTTTGTTTGTTGAAGTCTCGATCAAAATAAATCCATAGGTAAGTTTATAGATAAGTCATTCCTTTACCCTTTAAGGATTTCGAAAGCCATCTATGCAGTAATAGCTCTCAGTTTTGAAACATGCCTAAAATGTGCACACTTAAACTTACTACACACGTACACGCGTATTTTTATGACGTGGTTGACGGAAAGATATTTTTACGGTGTCAAAACTTTTTGTTGGTCTCTTAGTTTTGTTCATAAACAGGTCCGGTGGTGCATGATTGTCAAACTTTTTGTTGGTCTCTTAGTTGTTAAAAATAAAAAAACTTGGTGTTACGGTTATTGGTGCATGATGATTTTTGTCCAACTTTGTTGTTACGGTCTCTTAGTTGTTCAATAAAAATTGGCGTTACGATTATTGGTGCATGATTGTCAAACTTTTTGTTGGTCTCTTGTTGGTTAACTCTTAGTTGTTCAATTGTCCAACTTTTTTGTCTCTGATTAGGTCTCTTAAAATAAAAATTGGCGTTACGGTTATTGGTGCATTGTCGTTATTGGTGCATGATTGTCAAACTTTTTGTTGGTCTCTTAGTTGTTAAATAAAAATTGGCGTTACGGTTATTGGTGCATGATTGTCAAACTTTTTGTTGGTCTCTTAGTTGTTCAATAAAAATTGGCGTTACGGTTATTGGTGCATGATTGCCAAACTTTTTGTTGGTCTCTTAGGTGTTAAATAAAAATTGGCGTTACGGTTATTTTGCTTAATATTTGTTTTTCTCCAAAAAAAAACAGAAACAAAAAGTATGTCGAAAAATAATGCTGATAGAGTTTTCCATGTTCGTTTTGTTGCATATTTATCACTATAAAGGAGTATAACACAATTTTATCACTAACAGTTATGGAATTGACGAATGTTCAAAATGACACTGAGTAATGTAAAAACTTATGTGAAAATATTGGCAATTAAAATTAGTGACTGTTGCACATTGCGATTATTACATATAAAAGCAATGTCTTATCACTTGAACCTAAAAGAAACTTATTATCCCAATTGATTTTTAGCTCCTAAATAGTATTATATTTACCTGATCCATGATCATAATCGTCCCCAGGAGATGTCCAGTGCATGTTCACCAATTCTTCTTCTTGTTTCACGAATATTCTCAAATCAGCAATACGATTTGGTGGTATGATATCACGGGTGTTAGGGGGACCTTCAATGACTGTTAGGGAAGGACAAGTTATAATTCGTGTAAACGCTGGGAGGTATTCACGGTCATCCAATGGCACGACAATTTGGCTTCCACAACAGGAGAAGATTCCTATAAAAATTTGTAATATGTAGACACACTTACTTAAAATTATAATAAGTAAAGGTGATATGGAAGTGTGATTAGCGGTAAAAGTAACACAAAGAATATAATCTCGTGTCGATCCCAAATATTCGTCTTCAGATTCTGGTCTCCTCTAGTCTTAAGGATATGCTCCCTTTGCTATTTTTGGTACGGTATTTTTCTGCTCTCCTATAGTTTTGTATATGTAAACGAAAGGCAATAATTTTACTATTATTCAATAGCTGAGATTCAGCCCGTTCATCTAACGAATTATATTTTAGAATTTTTTTTTTACATGGTTTTTTTTAGATAGAAAGTACGTTGAATATTAATTTAACATTTTAGGGGAAAAAAAAATAAATTTTTTATTAATTTTAATTTCTTCTAAAAGAAAAAAAAGCTAATATCGTAATTCTGGCATGTTGGATGGATAGATCTGTAAAAACAAGACAACTGTAGTAATCAACAACAATTGTGAGCGAGTATTGTGCATAACTAGAATTAAGTAGAAAAAAAATCCAAAAAAGGTTATTTTTAAACGGGTGTTTACCGACAACACTGTTTTTTGAAGATTTCCCTGAGTATTTTGAAGTATCAGTGAGTATTTTGCATAATTAAAATAAGGTGGAACAAAATTCAATACAAAGCTGGATTAAAAAGATTCTTACCGATATCATTGTATTCTTAAGTTGTTTTCCCAGTAGGTCTGCTAGTAAAAGAACGACAATTGTTGTGAATAGCAATAATTGTGAGTGATTGTTGTACACAATTATAATAAAGCGGGACAAAAAAAAAATTAAAAAAGCTAGATGATTATCAATATCATTGGTTTTTAAAGTTATTTGCCCAGTAAGTCTGCTAGTAAAACCACGACCATCGTTGTGATCGACAACAATTGTGAGTAAGTATAGTGCATAATTAAAATAAGGTGGAAAAAAAAATAAATAGAAAACAAGTTTTAAACAGATTTTTATCGATACCACTGTTTTTTTTTAAGTTATTTGCCCAGTAGTCTGCTAGTAAAAGAAGGGCAATCGTTGTGATTAGCAACAGTTGTGAGTAAATACTGTGCATATTTAGAAAAAGGTGGAAAAATAATTCAATAGAAAGCTGAGTTTAAAAAGATACTTACCAATATCATTATTTTTTAAAGTTGTTTGCCCAGTAAGTCTGCTAGTAAATGCGCGACCATCGTTGTGATCGACAACAATAGTGAGTGAGTATTGTGCTGGACCAGAAAAAGGTGGAACAAAATAGCGTGAGTAAATACCATCTCCTGCAGTAATATCTGGATCTGAAATAATAATAAAGAATATAACTGTAGGATTCGTTTTTGACTTTAGAACCAAGTTTTATGCTAGCAAGAAAATATTTTGAATTGCCTTTTGAATATCTTCTCATGAATAAAAAACACATAAGACGAACAAAATATAAAAAATTTTGTTTTACATTACCTTTAACCCAAATTTGAAATAAAAAAGAGAAATAAAAAGTCATGAAAAATTGAAAAGAGCGCTGGAACATTTTTCTTTTAACTAGGTTCGGCTCAATTTAGTATGGAAATAATGGAAAAGAAATTTTCCATTGCATTATTTCCGTCATGGAAATAATGCAATATAGATTTTTTGATGACTTGGTATAAAAATGAAAGTGTCAGGTTGCCCATCACGCGCTAAACTTTGACTCTTTCTCACAACTCTATTTTTTTAAACAATAAAAAACATTAGCGTAAAGAGCGAGGCATTGAGGAGGGGAACTGAATGTTTTTTTTTTTTTAGCTATACCGAAGTACTGCTTTTGATATTTTATTCTTTTTGGGGTTTGGGGAAGGGCTTTGAACACAATCGAGAACAGTGAATAACTTTTTTTTTAAGCCGGTGAACCAGAAAATGAGACAACGTTTCTTGGCCTTATGATTAATACTCCCAAGGGTACCACAATTTGGATTGGGTGGCTGTTAAAGTGATATTAAATCACATTATACGGAAGTACCACTTTTTATCATTTTCCATGGGAGAGGGAGAAGACTTCGAACGCATCGGAGAGTCGTAAAGAAGTACTTTTTAATGTCACTGAAACGGCTATTTTAATACCGAAAAAAAACACCACATTTCATTGCTTAATAGTTAACACTCACAAGATCAGCTAATTTTTCTTGGTGGGAAAAAGGTGCTAGGTCATCGATGACACATAAATTAAATTGCTACTTCGGGGGATGGGGTTGACTTTGAACACAGGTGATACCTTTGGCTAAGCCCTTTGTATCACCGGCAAAAACTGGCAAAAAATTCAGAAGCAAAAGTAAGTTTACCTCCACTTCCATTGTCAGACAGAGCAATTTCCATATTTTGATTGTCACCATAGCTAACTATAACTGCTACTCTGGCATCTCGGATTGCCATATCACCAACTTTTACTTCAACATAAAGAATGATTGGTTCAGAAGACGTGTTTGAGGAAGTTTTTGGATCAAAGTTTAAAAGGCGGGCAGTTACAGTTTCTTTGGAAAGTCGTGGTCGAGATGTAACTTTGACGAAATGTGACTGGTGCTTTTGTGTGGCTCCCGTTCAAAGGCATACTTCCACAATCCAGGCTAGAAGGGAATAAGGAAAAATAAGAAAATAAATGACTAAGTATTTCACTAAAAATGAAATTTGTCTAAGTACCTTGTTAATCAATTAAATAGATATTAAATTGAAAATACCATCAAAATATAACTTCTATTTTGACCCAATTTAGGTCTATCAAAAGGTTCGTGGTAACGAACTGTAAGTAAGGAGTGACCCGGCTCAATAAAAACCGAAACTCAAAAAAAAAATTTTGATACCAATAGATGCATCAAAAGAATCAAATTTTTATGCTGATTTCAAATATATAAGTTTCATCAAGTTTAGTCTTACCCATCAAAAGTTATGCGCCTGAGAAAATTTGCCTTATTTTCGAAAAAAAGGGGAAACACCCCCTAGAAGTCATAGAACCTTAATGAAAGCCTTAATCACACCATCAGATTCAGCGTATCAGAGAACCTTACTATAGAGATTTCAAGCTCATATCTGCAAAAATGTGGAATTTTGTATTTTTTGCCAGAAGAAAGATCACGGATAGGTGTTTATTTTATTTTTTTTTTTGTTTCTTTCCCAAGGGTGATCGTATCGCCCCAGTGGTCCTAGAATACCTCAGTAGGGCTCATTCAAACGAAAATTAAAAGGTCTAGTGCCCTTTTTAAGTGACCAAAAAATGGAGGGCAACTAGGCCCCCTCCCAAGCTCATTTTTTCCCAAAGTCACCAGATCAAAATTTTGAGATAGCCATTTTGTTCAGCATGATATAAATGTAATAACTATGTCTTTGAGGATGACTTAATCCCCCACAGTCCCCGGGGGAGGGCTGCAAATTATGAACTTTGCCCAATGTTTGCATATAGTATTGGTTATTGGGAAGTATACAGACGTTTTCAGGGGGAATTTTGTATGGTAGTGGGGCGGGGGATTGGGGGTTACGTGGGAGGGTCTTTCCATGTAGGAAGTTCATGGTGGAAGAGACATTGCTATGAAGGGGCCGCATGATTTCTCAGCATTATTCAAAAAAAAAAGATCAGAAATTAAAAAAAAATAAGTTTTCAACTGAAAAACTTTTCAACTTAAGAATTTTCAACATCAAAACTTAAAACAAACAGAACCTATTACGTATATCCTTGGGTTCACCCCCTAGTCAATACCTCGCTCTTTACGCTAAAGTTTTTTTAGTACTTTCATATGAGCTATTTATTCTAATTAACGGCCTTTGTGATTAACAAGTCTGTATTAAAGAATTGGAAAAAAATTCTAACTTTAGCGTAAAGAGCGAGGTATTGACTAGGGAGGCGAACCCCTCTAATATATGTAATAAAAATATACGAATATAGAAGTTCGTTATGTAAGTTAATTCGTGAGTTACGTATATTTATTACAAATAAAAACGTTCGTAAATAAAATTAAACAACTTTTGAGAAAGCCATTTAGCCAGAAAAGTAAAATTAATATGCAAATTCCATTTAATTATTCATGTACGGTGAGCCAAAATCAAAACCTTCATTAATTTAAAAACGTTCAGAAATTAAATAAAAAAGCAAGTTTTTTTTATCTGAAAGTAAGGAGCGACATTAAAACTTAAAAAGGACAGAAATTATTCTGTATATGAAAGGGGATGTCCCCTCCTCAACTCCTCGCTCTTTCCGCTAAAGTTTGACTATTTCTCACAACTCTATTTTTTAGAACAATAAGTTTTTTTTTATTTAATTTGTATCGTAAGACGAAAATTTTCTAAGATTCTTCTTTCGACTGTTTCCAAATTGTAAAATTTTAGGGCAATAACACATTTCCGTCAGTCTTACTGCGTTAAATCGTAAAAACAAACAAGTAAAATTAATAAATTAAGTTTGACAATACATTTCTTCTGTAAAGATTCCTAAAGACAACTCCTTCTTCAAAGGAAAGCCAGACCTTCTTAGGCTGTTTAGTGCCATCTGTTTTTACTTTCTTTTTGCTGATTTTAAATCACGTTTTTTTTTTTATTTGGTATCCACTACTAATAAAAACCGATTTACCATTTTTTTTTTCATTTTGAAGGAATATGTAGCTGTGAAAGTCTCGCCACTTTTAAATTTCCTTTTAACTCTATTTGACACTTTAATTAACGACAGAAGTGTAACAGTTTAATCAACATGGCAATGATATGGAATAAAAATGCTCACTAGCGTTATTAAATTATTATGAGAAACAGGAAGACATGGCGAAGGTTCTGGCTTTCAAGCCATGTCTTGAGCACAAGAAAACACCAGACGGAAGAATTAATGGCAAACAAAGCCACCTTTTAAAACTATGAGAGTCCTAGTCAAGTCCAACTCAACCTTTGAAATGTTAAATAAAAAAACAGATTTTTTTCAACTGAAAGTAGGAGTAATATAAAGTTAGAAAGAAAATAAACTATCACATATAACAGGAGAGTTGGTCCTCCTCCTCAACACCTCGCTCTTTACGCTTAAGTTTTTCAATACTTTTAAAAAAAGCTTCTTATTAAACGACATAGCGTTTCAGAAGTCGTTCTTAAAGAATTGCGACAGAATTAAAACGTTGCCCTCCATTTTTTTTGGTCACTTAAAAAGGGCACTAGAACTTTTAATTTCCATTCCAATGAGCCCTCCCACGATATTCTAAGACCACTGGGTCGATACGATCACCCCTGGGGAAAAAAAAAACAAAAAACAAATAAACACGCACCCGTGATCTTTCTTCTGGCAAAAAATGCAAAATTCCACATTTTTGTAGATAAGAGCTTGAGACCTCAACAGTAGGGTTCTCTGATACGCTGAATATGATGGTGTGATTTCATTAAGGTTCTATAAATTTTAGGGGGTCTTTCCCCCTTTTTTCGAAAATCAGCCAAATTTTCTCAGGCGCGTAACTTTTAATAGGTAAGATAAACTTATATATTTGAAATCAGAATTAAAATCTGATTCTTTTGATGTATCTATTGGTATCAAAGTTCCGTTTTTTAGAGTTTCGGTTACCATTGAGCCGGGTCGTTCCTTACGTACAGTTCGTTACCACGAACTGTTTGATATCTACTGGTATAAAAATTCCGTTTTGCAAAGTTTCGGTTACTATTGAGCCGGGTCGCTCCTTACCACGAACTGTTTGAAAATGATATTTTCAGTTAAAAATAAATTTGCCAAATGACCAGAATCTACCTCAGAGCTCTTAGTCCACCTAGCGAATCGTTTTACTAAGTTGAGAATTGATGCCTTTAAATACTGGTTACAATAGCCAGAATATAAAAATACACTTTAGTATGAAGGACTCGCATTGTTTTACTACCGAACGGAATTTATGATGGGAGAGGGTGAAAGCGGACAAAGGGGGACTCAAGAGTTCAAAAATTGAGGAAATAGTTTTGTAAAATTGATTTTCTTACAATTATATCGCGGCATATAAAAAAATAAAATTAATTCAAAAGAAGCTAAGGTGAAGTATGTAAAACAATATTCAGAAGAAAGACACAAACTATTGGGAAAATAGACTAATCAAAAAATAAACATCAAGTCCATAGCTTACCGTTTCGATATTTGCCAGAGTTGAGAAATACAAGGCTGACATATAGGCTTCATCTCGTCCTTCGTAGACAACTCCTTCTGGTGACGTAAGCCATAAATTTTTTTATATTTGGATGATCTCGACTCGTAAAGTATAAGGCGAAATGTGTATTCCTTCCGAGGGATGGATCAAGGAAAAACGTTCCGTTGACAAAATGTTCCGATGATGAATCCTTGTACTCCGCTTTGTGAACCTACAATTATTTTATTTAAAACTGTCACTTTATATACAACGCTTTAAATTAACTTAGTCTGATTATGTAATCAAATCTACACAGAAAATCAAAAACCCTGTCCAGGTTCAGGTCCCTGTCCAGGTCTTTGGACGGCATTAATTTAATGTGTGCAGGTATACCAGAGCTATGTTGCTTGAAGGAGAGCTCGGCATGGCCTCGGCATAAAGTTAATATATATCGTTAGAGTGACGCCTGAAAATATTTACTTTTCTTTACTAAAAGATTTTCCAGAGATAAGAGAAGAGTAAAATAAGATGCGATTATAAATAAAGATGAGTTCTATAATCAAACAGAGTTGACATGAAAGTTAGTCATCGCCATTTGAGGCATGGGAAAAAGAGAAATCCCCCTCAAATACTAAAAAATCTGTCAAAGGAGGAAGAGGAAATATTCCTGAAAATGGTGTAGAAGTTGTTTTTATATCTGCAGTACATTCTGCATTCACTTTCTCAGAAATTATAGAACTACTTTTCCATCCACTGAAATAAAAGCTGAAATTTGGTTTCTAGGACAAGTGCTTTAAAAACAAACTGCTATTTTGCCTAGTTTATCCTAGTTTATTGACCTGATTTATTTATTTGACCTATATTTGTTGCCTAGTTTATTGACCTATTAAATAAGCAGCTAAACGACAAAAATGCACAAAGTTTTATTGTTGTTAAACCAGACATTCATTTCGAGAAAAATTTTAACTGATGCACTCAATTTTGCCAATATTCTTATTTTTTGTAATTCATACGAATTTGTTTATAATTTGTCCATTTTGTAACTTGTCCATAGCCTCATGTGAAATAAATAATCTTTTTAAATTGCTTCCTCCATTTTAATTCATTTTTTTTAGCAAACTTTTTTTTTTTACAAAATCGGAATGATTACAGGCTTCAAGCCTTAATAATCAAATCGATGTCTTTTTTGTAGATAATTTCGGAGATCACACTGCCTTTCCATGACGATAAAATAAAAGTTCAAAATAGGGATAAAATCCTTTTTAAAAGACAGAGTATAATAAATTTCACAAAAAATACCAGATATTTCGGTCACATATACAGTGACCGTCATCAGTAGTAAAACTTTTACTACTGATGACGGCCACTGTATATGTGACCGAAATATCTGGTATTTTTTGTGAAATTTATTATACACTGTCTATTAAAAAGGATTTTATCCCCATTTTGAACTTTTATTTTGATGTCTTTTTCCTTTTTCATTTTAATTATATTATTTCATTTTTTTTATTTTGTTTATTTTAAAGAAAATTTGCCAAAAAAACACTTCAACATCAAAAAATGACCATTTGGCAAAAAGAAAAAACAAAATTACAATAGGTCTAGAAAAATCAAATAAAAATAACACAAAAATTTCTCCGGCGAATAATAAATAGCGATAAACTTCCAAATTAAGTTGGTTGCGTTAGGTTAGTACGGACTATATTTTGTATTCCATTCTCCATTTTTTTTTATTAATTTTAATTCATGTTTTTAAAATTTATTGTAACTCTAATTTTATTCTGCAGCCTTAAATCCCTCTAAATCGAATTGATGGCTTTTTTCCTTTTATAACGAATAATTGTCTTTTTTGGATTATTGTTGTTCAATATTCAATGTTTTAAATTCTAATAAAGCTTTTAATTTTAGCTAACATGGCAGAAATATACAGAGTTTAAAATAATAGTACAATCTCAGCAAGACATTCCGTGCAAACGCTCTATAAGCTTAGTAACAAAAAACATACATCAGAAATTTCATGATTAGACTTAATTTTCTTCGACACGAAACCGAAATAAAAGGAATCCAATTTCGCATTTAAATTAGATTCTCTGCATTCAAACACTTCCCTATTACCATTCAAGAAACCTATATTTTATTTCATCAACAGTTCGTGGTAACGAACTGTAAGTAAGGAGCGACCCGGCTCAATGGTAACCGAAACTCTAGAAAACGGGTTTTTGATACCAATAGATATATCAAAAGAATCAGATTTCAATGCTGATTTCAAATATATAACTTTCATCAAGTTTAGAGCTACCCATCAAAAGTTACGCGCCTGAGAAAAATTTGGCTGATTTTCAAAAAAAGGGGGAAAGACCCCCTAAAAGTTATAGAACCTTAATGAAAATCACACCATCATATTCAGCGTATCAGAGACCCTACTGTAGAGGTTTCAAGCTCCTATCTACAAAAATGTGGATTTTTGCATTTTTGCCAGAAGAAAGATCACGGATGCGTGTTTATTTGTTTTGTTTGTTTGTTTGTTTGTTTGTTTGTTTGTTTTTTTTTTTTTTTCCCCAGGGGTGATCGTATCGACCCAGTGGTCCTAGAATATCGTGGGAGGGCTCATTGGAACGGAAATTAAAAGTTCTAGTGCCCTTTTTAAGTGACCAAAAAAAAAAATGGAGGCAAAAACTAGGCCCCTCCCACGCTCATTTTTTTCCCAAAGTCACCCGATCAAAATTTTGAGATAGCCATTTTGTTCAGCATGGTCGAAAATATGATAAAAATGTCTTTTAGGATGACTTGATCCCCCAAAGTCCCAGGGGGAGGGCTGAAAGTTATGAACTTTACTCAATGTTAACATATAGTATTGGTTATTGGGAAGTATACAGACTTTTTCAGAGGAGATTTTTTCTGGTAGGTGGGGGAAGGAGAGGGTCGGGGGCTATATGGAAGGATCTTTCCATGAAGGAAGTTTTCATGGGGGAAGGGACATTGCTATGAAGGGGGCGCCGGATTTCCCAGCATTATTAAAAAAAGATCAGGAATTAAATAAAAAAAAAACAAGTTTTTCAACTGATCAACTGATTGTGATTAAGAGGTCATTTTTAAAGAACTGGAAAAAAAATTCGAACTATAGTTTAAAGAGCAGGGTATTGACTAGGGGGCGAACCCCCTAATATACGTGTTAAAAAATTTATGAATATAGAAGTTCGTTACGTAAGTTAATTCTAAGTTACGTATATTTATTACTAATAAAAACGTTCGTAAATAAAATTAAACAAGTTTAGAGAAAGCCATTTAACCAAATATAATATGCAAATTTTGTTTTAATTATTCATGTCCGGTGAGCCAAAATCAAAACCTGCATTAATTCAAAAAACGTTCAAAAATTTAAATAAAAAAAACAAGTTTTTTTAACTGAAAGTAAGGAACGACGTTAAAACTTAAAACGAACAGAAATTATTCCGTATATGAAGGGGGCTGTCCCCTCCTCAACGCCTCGCTCTTTACGCTAAAGTTTGACTTTCTCACAACTCTATTTTTTTAAACAATAAAAAAACTGTTAGCGTAAAGAGCGAGGCGTTGAGGAGGGGACAGCCCCCTTCATATACGGAATATAATTTCTGATTAGTTTTAAGTTTTAAACGTCGTTCTTACTTTCAGTTAAAAAAACTTGTTTTTTTTTATTTAATCAAGCTAAAGAAAGAGAAAAATCTTTAATAAGAACGAAAATGTTACTTAGTATGAAACAATTTAAAATGACTGCCATGTTTTTTTAATTATATCTGCATCTTGCCAAGTCATTCTATTTTCTTTTATTTTATATGTTGATTCCTGAGTAATATTAGCGCATTAATTTACTCCTACTCGGGGAAATTTAGAGTATTCTGGAGCCCTTGACCAAAGAGACACGGGTTTGGCGATTTAGCGTGAAGAAGATAGGATTAAAAACCATTAGCGCCATTGGCATTGCCGCGTCTGAGGGATTTACTAAAAAAAACAGCTATCAAATAAACGTTCAAACGTGGGATAAGTCCATTTATTAGACAGTTGAAAACAGATACAAAAGTCTGAAATACTCAAATCAATATCGATAGATGGTACTGATAGTTATTCTTTTCAATACTGCCAGCAGTTTCCACTCTTATAAATTTCCGATACTCTTTACCCAAAACGGAGATTAATTTCTGAAGGAAACTTTCGATTTTCTCTCTCTAAAAGACTCTTAGCTCTTAGCCAACTCTTAAAGAGATGACGTGATTGGTTACGAAAAATTTAATATATACTGAATGAAAAATGATAGCAAAAACAAGAGAAACCAAAAAAGAAAAAATTCACAAAAGTAGAAAATAAAGAGAAAATTAAGCATAAAGGGTAAATTTACTTAAAGATAAGAATACGAATAAACACTTAGTATTCTTTGCTGAAGAAAAAAAATAAAATAAACTTCAAATTTATCCATATAGAGAGTAATCAAATTTCATATTGAAATTAAATTCAATGAACTCAAATATTTTCATATTACCATACGATTACTTTATTAAAGCTAAAATACAAAAAAAAAAAATAAAAAAAGCTATTTCATATGAAACAATTAAAAATGACTCGCCATATTCTGAATTATGTTGGCAACATTTAGCCAAGTCACTTTGTTGTCTTTTTTTATTTTTTATTGATTAATACCTTCATTACAATTTCTTTTGTTTGTTGAACATGTAATTCATGCTAAATACTAAATCTACCTATGCTGTGTCAGTTAATATGTATACATACATGTGGTTTATATCAACGATGATAGTCATGAATTCAAACAAAAAATTTTAACCAGAACATTTTTTTAGCTTTATGACGAAATGTAAAATAGTTACATAACTGAGAAAAAGTTTAATAGGTTCAATAAGTTTAATAAGAGTAAATAAACTTAAATCAATTTAAATGCAATAAATAAGTAAGCAAATACATAAATACAAATAAATAAGCTCATGTAATAGGCCATAATGAAAGAAAGGTTAAGACGGCTAGGTCACAGGGATGGTGCATAGTTTAATGTTTGGTGGGAAACCAAGAAACTTGGGACCCCACTAGTATTTTACGCCCCTCCATCCCTTTAATTAGTACAATAGTAGAAGTGAGGGGGAAGCGTGCCCATAAAACCAACCCACGGATCCACCTTTCTAAGTCACGTTTAATAAATGAAGGATAATAGGCTACCAAAAACTATGTTTGTTTGACATCCATATGGATTTAAAGGAAACTAGAGCTTGAAAAGAGTTAGTAAAGAGGGGGTGTCAAAACAGAAGTGGGTGGAGGAAGATTATGTGCAGCAGTGTTGGCCTTAGTGGACTCAGTGCTATAGTGAGTTGATAGTAGAGCTGTAGCCATAGTGTCTGTAGCCATAGAGCTGTAGCACCTTCGTTGTTCCACAACTATTTTCATTTATTGTCTTTAGTTGTCATATAATTTCACAGCATCCTGACAACTATTTTCACCATAAAAAAATCTAGATGATTACTTTTGACTACTACTATTTTCTTGAAATAAGAATGACTACTATTTATACTAATAATTATTTTTCACATTTGTTCATAAGGTGAGGAAACAGGGGACTTTCCTGGGTCTGTCTAGGGATTAGTACAACAATTCATTAGTAATAGGACAGCGATATCATTACATAGTAAATAAAAGACCTAAGTAGATAATAAGAAGAAGACAACAACTCATTGGCTACTTTTTTTGAAACTAATAAATATTTCTGAGAATATAAAAATCATTACATGAAAGAGTCGTGCACAAAGCAGTTCAATATCATTTTAGTCAAATACTTAATTTGTCTGCAAATTAGAAGCTTGCTATTGGTTTAAAAAATTAATGGTTTGCTTATTCTATCAGGAATTACTTTTAAAGAAAAAAAAATGTATTAGTCCGTGACTATTTACATAGAATTAATAATCATATTATAGTGTTATTTTGGGCTTACTTATCTAGCGCATAGCCTAATATTCCAGAAAATTTTATGATAATTTATGCTGATATCGATCCTTGTAAATGCTAAGATATATGCTTAATCATTGGCTAAGAATATTTTGTAACTGCCAATAAAGAAATTTGAGGCTGGTAACAGTGATTTAAGAATACTAAATTTAGGACAGAAGTAGAAGTATTACGTAGCAAAAAAATAAACTTAATATATTCGTGACATTTTGAAGGAATTAAAACTTGATCACCTGATATATGCACTGACATCTATTTTCGTGAGAATAAAAATATTTTGCGCGGTGAATTTATTTTTTGCAATTTTTGAATTCACAAATGAGAGTTATTTTTATTTAGCAATAAAATAAAAAAGAGTATTTTGCTAAAATAAATCAGCTTTAAACTATAGAGACCAACAAAATAACTACGAACAAAATTATAAAAAGAAAACTAAATATGCCATCTATTAGCTGAATAAGAATTTATGGTTAAGCAAAAAAAAACACTTACTTTTCAAAGCGAAACATTAAATAAAATAAAGTAAATATTTACCAAATACGGCAGATGATTGGATCCAGGCGTTCCAGTTAAGTGAAATTGCATCAAAGCAAGCAAAGCATCGCCTAAAGAGACAAGTGTCTCAAGCTGTGCAGAATTTCCTGAAGAAACAGAATAAACTATGCCACCAGTCTCTTTTGCCATATATTCTTGATGCTCAAAATCTTTTGTGTATGCAATAACTGATATTTTCATCTTTTTCTGTTTTGCAAGGACTGTTGCTGTATTTTATTTCATTTCGGCTCGTTGTTCCACTTGTTACGAGGAGCAAGACGTTACCGGCAGCCGAACCACCATCTTTTTTCAAAGAGCTGAAAATAAATACAAAATAAATTATCAAATATAAGAAATATTATTAGTGAGAGTTTTAGAATCGTTATTCAAGCACTTCATGACGCTGCGTTCACTTTAAAGACGCATTTCTAACTATTATTAGTTTTCTAACTAATAAATTCCTGGATTAAAGTAGACCAGCAAATAAAGAAAATAATTTTATGGGCGAACTACAGTAAAAACTCATTAGCTGACTTGAATAAACAAAATATTAAAAAAAAACAGGAAATTCTCTGTTATAGAGGTTAATATTTCCTTAGGAAGATTGGTTTTTTCAGTCTTATAAAGCTAAAATAGTTGATATAATACTAGTTAATTTTTTAATAGGTTTCGTTTTGTGTACTTAAGTATACAATTTTTGGCGATGGAAATAAACCAAATTTAGCCTCTTAATGCATTAATAATGTGAATTTTCTTCTCAACCTTTGGATCAACGTTGTCAACGCTTTAAAACAAAGTGTAGGAGTTTTCCGACTAAAATTGTACTACAAGGGATAAATTTGTACAGTGTAAACAGCAGTTTAAAAATTTTGCCGACCCAGAAAGAACATTTTCAAGAAAATAAAAGTTAAACAGATATCCATGTCAAAAAGGAGCAAATAAAACCATAACTTACAGGAAATTTTGTATTGTACATACAAATTTCTAAATGTGTCAACTACGTAGACCTCTAAATCGCACGAAAAGTGGTACAACTGTACCGCGTTGGCAACACTGTTTTGGACACATATCGCAGTTAATTTTAAACTTCAACATAAACCACTCAAATTTCCTGGTTTGTTGTTTTTCTTTTCACATAAACCACACTATTTAAAAGCGTTTCCAGCATATGCAAATATCCTAATGAGGTAGAAGTTCCTTACTACTATAAGTCGTTTCCAGATTTCAGTTAAGTTCTCGCTTTTCGAAAGATAATGAATAACACTCATCAAAGTAGATTCTTTCCACTTTTAATCGTAAAAAGTTTCAAAAACCTTTCAACACTTCAAATAAAAAGGACTAAATTAAGAAATTTAATTTGTTGAGGAGGTTTTTTGTAACACTTGTGAAGAATAGCGAAAAATTTTGATTTACCCGCATTTCACATGCCATTTAGGGAAGGTTTTACACTATGGAGCTGATTATTATGAGTGGTTTATGAGGGATGACTGATTTATGAGTTGTGAGTAGGTTTTTCTGACCAATCATAAATGTTGTTTTTACCTATTTAAGCCCCGTGATGTAAGTTTGTCACCAGCAATGTGAAATGAACATTTTGGCAATGAACAGCAGTAAACCAAAAGAAGTTGAGGAGCTTCTACAATATGTATGTTATTCTCTATGTCAAGCTCTCAAGTTATGTTACGCTAAGTGTAGCCATTCATGCTTAAATAGGTTTTTTCACACTAGGCTAGCGTAAAAATCAATAAAAACCATCATAATCATCGTCTGAAATCATCACAGTCGTCATCAGAAAATATTCAAAATCAAGCGTGTGGAATGAACAGGGGGGATTCAAGCTCTGATCAAGCGCGGAAGGCTTTCTACGAATATTTTATCAATCTATTTTTAGAATTTAGTAATGAATCTCTCGGAAATTTTATTTTAATACTGCTATATTGAATTTTTTATAGCTTAACATAGGCTTTTATAACATTAAATCCTATTTAGTATTCTAGTATATTGCCTAATCAAGGCATTGCTCTAGTCTAGGAATTGACTAGTCTGGACATTTGCTCTAATATAAGAATTGCTTACGTAGCAGAAAATTTGCTAAGTAATATTGTATACAGAACGTACAGCCTTAAGTTATGCTCGCGTGAAAGGGTCTACAGCGCAGCGTGAAAGAAATGTTATAATTCGAATTAAAGTTTTAAAACAGAGTAGAAAAAAAGCTTACAGGATCCTTGACTGTTATTAATGACCAGCTTTTTGCAAAAAAAACAAAATTAAATCAACTTATATAATTGAAAACAGTCATTGAGATATATAATTAAAATGAACAAATGAGCGGGGCCCGATTTATATTATATATATATATATATATATATATATATATATATATATATATAGATCATATATATATATATATATATATATAATATATATATATAATATATATATATATATATATATATATATATATATATATCTAATATATATATATATATATATATATATATATATATATATATATATATATATATATATATATATATATATATATATATATATATATATATATAGTAGTAATTACGTACGTTAAGTATATGTTAGTTTCGTACGTACGTAGTGCAAAATCTCTCTAATATAGGACTATCCCGATTAAATTCAATAAATTTGACAAGAACTTTTAGAGGTATCAGTTTTCTTTATTATATAGTATATATAATATAGTAAACATATTAATAAATCTCACCCATCCATGCACACTTAAAATAAATGTCTTTTTACTTATTTTAATATGACATAATTCATCCCTTATCGTCAAAAACAATTCGCTTTAAATTTCAAAATCTTTTTTTTTATTCGTTTTGATGGTAACACGAGGCCCTTACACACTTCACACTTCACATTTTTTTTTCAATCCCTAAGAGGATAGTGGAAAATCTGAAGAAATCCCATTTTCAATACCAAAATTTTCTGCCTTCTTTTCGAATCGATAGTAAAGCCTTGTTATGCAGACTTTTAAGAGCATTTGGTCAAGGCAACTTAATTTTGAACTGAAGATGAGTTACTTGTACCAAATAATCTTCTTTTGACATTTAAAATAGACTTTCTAATTGTCCAATAGTTAAGTTCGGGCTTCATTGACATATTCCTGCGCCAAATTTCGGAATCTAGACCCTAGGAAGGCGGGTTATACCTATGCCGACAGATCTATATAATTGTATAATTGTGGCCTTTGAGGGAAAAAAAAATACATTTCTTAGATTTGGTAGGCCACTAGTGTACAGGCCAAAAAGTACAAACAGGAGATAACAAAATAAAATCCTGTAGTGTGATAAAAGATTAACCTTTTTATGTAATTTTTCTAGAAATAGTTCTATTAACATTCGTCTAATTTTTTACTTAGTCAACAATATATATATCAATCCAAACTGTAAAAAGTATAAAAGCTTAACAATAAAACTTGGCAGTTGCGAAAATAATTATGTTAATGCCAATAATAACAATATTGATAATACCAATCAAAAAAGTTACCTTAATAGACTCCTTAACGACACACTCAAGGCATTTATTTAAGTGTTTATTGGGGTACTCTGGGATTTTTGCTCCAATCCAATCTCGAGTCTTTTCACTAGAAAGTGCCACAATAGAGCCTGTAATTGTCCTCTTACAGCTGACGAAAACGTTAATACTGCAATTTCCGTTCCATTTGGTAGATCTTGGCGAATAAATCGGCGGCTTGCAACTCGTAAAAATTTCCATTGGTCCTAAAATATAGCGAATTTAAAAGGAAAGTCAAGATTATTTATGCAATCTTTATTTAAAACAATAAGTCTTTTTTTTATTCTATTCCAGTAGCGTCTTCCGGTTCTATTTTTAACGTAACTCAGGCCTATTCTGGTGGGTTTTTTGAAGTTATTAATTACATATTTAGACTCAAATTGCAACATAAGCATCTTAAAAAAAAAAAACCGTCTATAGGCTACGACTCCTCAATGGATTCCAATGTCCACCTCTTTATTGAAATTAAATAAAAAAAAAACAAGTTTTTTTTTAACTGAAAGTAAGGAACGACATTAAAACTTAAAACGAACAGAAATTATTCCGTATATGAAAGGGGCTGTCCCCTCCTCAACCCCTGCTCTTTACGCTAAAGTTTTTTATTGTTTAAAAAATAGAGTTGTGAGAAAGTCAAACTTTAGCGTAAAGAGCGGGGCGTTGAGCAGGGGACAGCTCAGCTCAACAGCTCAAAATCAGTTCAAATTTTCTCAGGCACTCAACTTTTGATGGGTAGGACTAAACTTGATGAAACTTATATATTTAAAATCAGCATTAAAATCTGATTCTTTTGATGTATCTATTGGTATCCAAAACCCGTTTTCTAAAGTTTCGGTTACCATTGAGCCGGGTCGCCCCTTACTTACAGTTCGTTACCACTAACTGTTTGATCAGGATCGATGGAAAATTTTGATCTGCATAATGGCGAGAAAATCAGTCAACAGACATTGCTAATAGGATTTTCCCAAGTCACTAAATATAAACATAGGGCTCGAATATGAGCGATCAAAAACAAAACAAAATATATAAGTAGTATTTCCACGAAGAACTCTCATTTCCACTAACTTGTTCATCTCCTCAATCCCCAGCTATTACAGCAGCTACTACTACTACTACTACTACTGGTAAACTCTTTTGGTTACGCAGTGAAGTGATCTCTGCCTGACAATATGGGACGCAAGGTTCGATCCCAACTGCCACAACGTTGAGCAACAGGCTTGCTCAAACGTCGACAATTGTCAGCGTCAAGTTGCGCTAAGCAGCCTCTGACCTGGGTTGCCACCTGTAGCACGAAAGTGCGTGGTAATGAAAAGATTGATCAGGTGGGCAGCTTCACTTACCTTGGTAGTCTTATTAGTAAAGATGGTGGGAACAGTGAAGATGTTCAAAAGTAGAATAGCCAAGGCTCAGGGTGTGTTTTCACAGTTAGAAAAAAGTTTGGAAGAATAGGAAGATAAGTCTGCAAACCAAGATTAGAATATTAGAAGCTACAGTGATGACAGTAGTCAAATATGGCTCTGAAGCATGGGCGCTTCGAAAAGCGGATGAAGATTTGCTAGATTTTTTCCAGAGAAATTGCTTAAGGATAGTTCTGGGTACCCGTTGACTGACCGTATTTCAAACAATAGGCTGTACGAAAAATGGGGTTCATTACGGCTCTTTAGGGCTATAATGAAAGAAAGGTTGAGGTGGCTAGGGCACGTTGTGCGGATGAAGGATGACGATTGCCGAAGATTATTCTTTTCGGCCACCGTCTAGGGCTAAGCGGAAAGCAGGTCGTCCTCGTCTGGGGTGGGAGGACTTCATAAAGAAAGATTTAAAGGAAATGGGAACTTCGTGGGAGGGTGTAAAAAGGGAGGCTTTGAATAGATTGGGATGGAGGAGGAGTGTGCGTAGCTGTGTTGGCCTCAGGTGGCTTGATGCTGCGGTGAGTTTTTAGTAGTAGTAGTAATACAGTCAATTTTTGACTGTATCACAGAAAATCGATATGTAGCACTCAAATTTGGACAATTGTAGCACTATAGGAACTGACCATGGGTGGCAACTCTGCCTGTGCCTCATCTCAAGTACAAGTAAGTAGAAAAGTAAGTAATCTGCCTAGCAACTGCATAGGCGAAACTCCTTTTTAACTGACCTGTGTAATTTATTTCTTCGAATTGGAGAACAATCGAGTCAATTCTATAATAAGAATTCAAAAGAAGCAAAATTAAGAGTAAGACAATAAAATCTGGATATAAATGGGAAAGCATCAGCAATAAAGAAATAGCTCATTAAATAAAACGGCTGGGCCTCTTTGTGTGAAAACACGTAAAACATTTTCAATCAACCCATAATTGGGTATACTACCGGCCCGGTTATAAAGTATAATTAAAACTGGTAGCACTTCAGGGTAGAAGCTTTTTATTTCAACTTATTTTTGGAAAGACATTGGTAGTCAATTCGAGATAATTGATTCGTTCAGTTCTGTACAGCTTGGTATTTCTGAATAAGGTTATCAGTGGGGGTTAGCAGGGGTTATGAGACAGGTGATTCCTCACAACAGGGCACTTTCTTGGGCAATGCATTGGCTTACAGGGGGCCAACACCAACCCTTCAAAATGTACGAAGGTTTCATTTAATCCTATAAGACAACTCTTTATTTCATTTGTTTATTATCAGGTTGTTCAGCCCAACAAAGGAGTGGGCCATTCATTTTAGACAAAACTGATGATATCCTGATGATAATGTGCTATAAAACTTTACAAAGCTTTAAAGTGGAGCAAAAGAAATGGAAAGAAAAATATAAACTAGAATTAAATTAAGGCATGCAAAAGAAGATAGTGACGAACATTTTGTTGGGAAAGTCAAACTTTGAGTATTTTAGGTAATGTGTATATACATCCCCCGCATAAGAAAACTGAGAGACAAAAAAAATCATATCAATTATAAAAACCCAAGAAAACACTCTACAGTAACCCTAAAGTACTGTCAGTCTAACATTAGCCTACTTTAAAGCCGGGTTCGTTTTATGACCAATTCTCGCACGATTGAAAATCTTCAATTTCCAGTTTCATTGTCAAAACATAAAATAAGCTATTAGAGTCAAGAAAAGAGCAAGTTTCTTTGTATAGTATTTAGGATAAAATTTTCAATGTGAGTGATCTCTAGTGTGAAGAGACTTCATCAAACCTTTCTAAACGAAAAATGGTTTAGTACATACATTGTGACGCGTGTTTTGTAAAATATATGAGTATCCGCTTGATTCAAGTTCCGATAAAAATCGTACATTTAGCAAGCTGATATCGTATTTCAGTTTCAGTATTATATTAAGATACTAAATTAAACAAAACAAAAAATAGTCAAAAATCCCCGAAAGTTACATGGTCTGAGAAATTAACCAAGGTTACGGAATTATCCTATTCTGTAAGAAATCAACATTTTTTAGATCCTCCTTAAATTAGCAAAAGTGTTTTTGCTCTTTTGAATGGTCTATGTGACAAATCTGTGTGAACATCTTTTATTTAGCAACAAATCCTGAAAACAAAACTATCCCTACGAGAGAATTTACCCCATCATGCTTATTTGTTTTCACTATTATTATTGGCTGAAGAAAAAAAAAAAAAAAACTGATACAGTCTAATTAATTATTTGTCCATGTTTTTGCAACTTGTTTGGTCAATTCATATTATGCAGCAACTACCTGATAGGGTTGCGGTCAAATCGTATATAACAAAACAACAGTAGTGAAGTTCTAAGTGATATTTTCTGAAAAACCATTCACTTGAAGGAGAGAACAAAGGGACGGAATCTAAATAGAGGGGGCTTTTCCCTTATCCCCATTTGCCATAGGCATGTTGTTAATGAATCTTACAGCATTCCAAGAATCCACGGTGAATGTCTGTCCATAGACCAAAGAGTGTGGGTAATTTACAATAGCGGAAACTGGTGCAAGTGTCGACAAAAATACTTAAATGTCATCCAGCGTTTTGCGGCACTCGGCATCTTTTCAGTTAATAATAAGTATATCTGATCTCAATTGCAGACAGAAAAACAATTACAAGTCTTGAAAAAATATCAAGTGTCGCAAAACGCTAGATGGTGTTGACGGTTTTTTTCCAAACATTAGCGCCAGTTTCCACTCTTACAAGTTACCCATACTCTTTGATCTAGACATTAACGCACAAGGGACATGAAAATAAAACCTTTTTTCTTGGAATTATCTTAGGTGTATTAATCTTAGGAAATTCCAACATTAACGATCTACTGGCTCCCAAATACAACTTCACCTATTAAAGAAAAGCTACAACTTCTTAAACTTTTTGGGGCATATATTTTAGCTTATAGTTTGACGATTTTAACCCACGTTTCTTTTTTTAACTTTGCAATCACTACATCCAAAGACTGTATAATGCATAAGGAAATCTTTTGCATAAAAAAATGGACTATCGATTTTGTTTCTCTTTTTAGGATTAATAAGGTTGTGTAAATTTTCAATTAACCAATTTAGGCAACCAAATTTAATTCTTACTGTACTTGGTATCTTTAAGGATTTCCAAAAATTATGGCGTAAAATATCAAATTTTGTGTGTTATTAAAATTTTACTGATCTGACGGCGTTATAGTTTTGCAAAGAATACTTCCGCAACATTATTTAAAACCAACAATATTCATGGCCATCCTATACCCTCCTTCCCCTCGTATCAATTTTTACTTGTTACGGAATTTTGACATATTGACGCTTAGTTGTATTAGGCTACTATGGCGTATATTACTTTTAGTCTTTTTTAACTCAACTATAGCTAAATTCTCAATAGAATACATAAGGAAAAACTTGAACATTTACAAACTTTTCACCAAATAAAAAGGTTTCTAACCCCAAACATTCATAAATGGATAATAGCATATTTTTTTATACTTAAATGATAGATTGTAAGTGTAGATGGTGGCTTCAGAGCCACATTGACTTTTTGGTTTCATTCGTATTTAATTCTTGCAATAATAACAGTCTAACCATTTTAAACATGACCCCAATACAATGAATTCATACGCAAAAGTTTTATGTAAAACAAAAAAGGTTTGGAGCCCAAGAATTCAAAAAGGAATATTAGCATAAATTTTAACATTTGATGGTCGTTCCAAAGTTCTACTTTGCAGTCCCCGCCCAAATTTTTCATTTGATTTGTGAAGCTGCCTAAATATTTTTTCAAACCCAAATATTAGCAGCGCAGCAGGGGTTCACGCCTATTATGGAAAACAACCAGTGGGCGGCTAGGGGGGACTAATTCTTTACTTGACAACTGGCATTCAAAGTAGATATCCAAGGAATAATGTCTACATCAGCAATCTTAAATTTATTCTAACTGATTCCATTCATTCGTTAAGTCTTCTACAGAGAGAGTTTCGTTTCCTTCATAATTATTACTTATACTTCATACTTGTTTATTTATACTTTATTTATACTTATTTATTACATATTAAAATTACTTATTTAGACATACTTATTTATTCTATTTATAACAATTGTTTTGAAAATAGTTATATCTCTTCCTGGCGTTTTGCTATTAACATAGATAGGCTAAGAGCGTGTTGTTGCATATAGGATGGGGACCTCCAGGCCAGTGTTTCCCCTGAAATGTCTAAATTTTTCCTATAATTTTCCGTTTAGTCTGCCAATTCGTATTTCTTCCAAGTCGTGCCTCCCTGAAATAAATGTATATACGTGCCAGGTATGTCGGCATCATATCGAAGCCCCTGCGGTGGTTTTTAAGATATCATTAATAGCTTTTATTTAAAGTGGTTTAGCATAATGATCAACTGGAAGTTGGAAGAGTATTTTACTTCTCAAATTGCAAAGCCTATGGTGTTAACAATTTTAAAATAGTGAGTTGAAAGTCTAGGCTTCTGATGAAATAATTAACGGGTATTATGTTGATCACAAAATCAACAATTCTGGCATTAAACAAAATTCCTAAAACAAAATATTACGGGAAAAATTTTATTCCAAAAAGAAACTAGTTTTAGTTTTAAAATGGGCCAGTTACGCTAAGTTTTTGTTTGAAAACTATTTTTTTAAACTTTAAAATGCGAAAATTCCACATGGAATTCAATATTCAGTAATATAGTATTTAATAAGTTCTAAAGGAATTCAGAAATTCAGAATTAAGTAATTAGAAGCACTATTTGAGGAAGTTTAAAGTAACATCACAGGTGATGTCTCTTAAATCATTGTTTTAGATTGACCCTAAGTGATGAATCTGACGAAAACATAATTAAATATACCGTTTGGACTTGTTTGTGGACGTTTTCTGTTTGTTTTTTTTTTTTTCAATCAATCTTTTCCAAATAAAGTTGAACTTGAAACAACTTCAGAAACCTCATTTTTACCATGCCAATTTAAGGTTACAGTGAAAAAAAAAATTAATTAGTAGGTGATATTTCGGAAACATTTCTTAATTTGGAAAACTTTACTCATTCAATTAAGTATTTTTACTATTGAAGTATTTGCTCCTACGTGTTGTTAAGTTATTATTTCAGGGACTTGGACAGCTCGAGAACATACTTAGAGACATTAAAAAAGGACTTTACTTCAAATATAACCAAAAGGAAACACTCCCTTAACCCAGTTTTCAGCAAGTACCAAGGGAACGTTTCGCTTAGTGAAAAAAGGAGAGTTTTTTTTAATCTCTTTCGCAAAACAGCTATAATTCCGTCTTATTTTTTTCGGCTAACGTTTGTGTATGTTTATTACGACTAATTATTCTATACTATCGACAATCAAATTAATTCTAATGTGTATTTTAAGTTTTAGAATATAATTCAATCCCATTGTCGATAGTATAGAATAATTTGTCGGTAAAAATATGCAAAAGCTTTTGCTGAATAAAATGAAGTGAGCTATTGATCCGAGTCGTTCCTTACTTACAGTTCCTAACCATGAACTGTTTGATAGCGACTAATCGTTAAAATTTATTTTTCTAGCACTGCAGTTAATGTTCCTTCATGTTAATCTCATGTTTATTTAAACAAAATATAGAACTAAAGAAACATTTTTGTTCTTCCTGTTCCCTCTTTGTTAATTTATTTAATTTAAAGAAAATATAGAGTAATTTTTTTTTGAAGTTTAATTTTCGAAGTTTAATCGAATCCCATTATTAAAACCGACACTGAAACTTATAAATTAACTTTTGACTTCTATTACAACTTTAATAATCTAAACAGTATAAAATTATATTTTACAAAACCTAATTTTTTTTTTTATTCCCTAGCACATCAATATACATATATATATATATATATATATATATATATATATATATATATATATATATATATATATATATATATATATATATATATATATATATATATATATATTATATATATATATATATATATATATATATATATATATATATATACATGCTAAGGCAATGTGCAAGAGCAAAGTAATGTGTAACCTGTAAGAAAAACAAAGACTTCACACCTGTCTTGCTAAACAGCTGGGGTTTGTCCCTGAGTTTCGTCACTTTCATTCCAACCTTTAAATTACTTTATTGTTCAGGGCTTTTGCGACTACATAAATTTTAAGCAACTAACCGCTTCTGCTAACATATGCACAGCTAAACCATTAAAATACTACATAATGCCCTTTTGTTACCATATAATAATGCTATCAAAAAGGGTTTTAATTGCATTCCAGAATGGTTTCAATGAAGCAATGACATGAAACATTGGCTATTAGTTTTTATAAATTGATTGGTTTTAGAAGACGGACTTCCACACTGATTGGGGATCATGAAGGTTATTAGAATATTTTATATTCGTAGCTGGATGCATTAGTGCACCCAAAATTTTGCTGTGGAGGGGGGGCGAGGTAAGCACAAAATCTCAGAGGGAAAGACTGTTCAAAATATTTGAGTTCCAATATTTTTTAGCTTTCTTTTAATTAGTTTGAGCAGCAAAAAAAATCATAAAAGACAATAAATGTATTCGCGCAGTTGTTCCACTATCCTTACACAATAAATAAATTAAAAAAAAGCTTTTAGTTAAGATTTTATTCCAATACATATATAATTATTTGAAAACCAGAAGAAATTCAGCCGATAATTGTATTGATTTATTTAAACTCTTACTGCAAAATAACCATCTTTAAGCATTTAAATTGTTAAAAATCAAAGTCACCAGACAGTGTAATTTTTTGTAGTATCTACTGCATTATTTTGAACGACAAGCCCTCCGAGGGGGAGGGAGGTGGATTTGGTCTTTCCTGGACGCACCTTTATGCATGGGCTCTCGGGTGTCTGTGAGATAGTATTATTTCTATTCCAAAGAGTTTGCTAAAAAATGTGACGATCTTGATGTTGTCTACGCATTGCAATGGCAAGAACTAAGGATTCTCAATATTTTCCGATGAGATTTTATCTGATTGAAAAAAGGGCAACCTCAAACATGGATACCAAGATTTTTATGCATTTAACCTTCTTGGTGAAATTTATCAAAATGTTTTTGAACTATCTTTTTTTGAGGTGGGGGGGGGGGGGTCATTGGTCCTTCCAAATTTTCAGATGTTTTTTTTCTATTTTGTATCAAAACGAAGGATTTCATTAAAAAAAGAATAAAACAAAATACATGAATTAGGTGATCATACTAAAATAATAGAACATTCATATTACTTTTTATAAAAGGATACAGCAAATCAGAATACTACAGAAGAAGGCTGATGTAGAAAAAATCATTTCAGAAATGTTCTGAATTAGCTAGTTAAAGATAGCTAATGGCAAGGCCTCATCCAAGGTTTTTGTTCAGAGAGGGGATATTCTTTCGGGGGATAAAAAATCTAAAAAAAGAGATTTAAATTTGTTCATATGTATTTTTGTTACGTTTATGCAAGTCGGAAAAAAATGTCGGGGAAGTTTGAGACCCTAACCCTCCCCTGGTCACGGCCTTGGCTAACAACTATTTAGAAATAATATTGAAACTCGATATCTTCAATTTCCAATGAGCAGGGCTCCTACCCAGGTGAGTGTTTAAACCCAACCATGGGTTTTTTTTTGTTCAAATAGTATATAGTTTCTAGATTGGCTACTTTTTTCTTTGTTTTTTTTTGTTTTATATATATATATATAGATATATATATATATATATATATATATATATATATATATATATATATATATATATATATATATATATATATATATATATATATATATATATATATATATATATATATATATATATATATATATGTTGCTTACGATGGCCGTGATGACCCTAGGCGTTATTGTGATGGTTTCATGGATTGTTACGTCTAATTAGAGTAAAGGGGTTTGTTTACGTAAGATAAGTTATGCTTAACGCAACTAAAACAATTAGCACAGAAAATTACATGATAGTGTGAAATCCACTTAAATTTAAGCTTCTTTATGTAGCCAAAGCTTCTTTAATTAAGAAAACAAAACATAGCTTGAGATACAATTATGTTCTATTAACAAACGACTATGACAAGCTAATAAAGCCAAAATTGCATTCCACGTTAAATAAATCAAAACATGAAGCTTAATGATAAAGTAAGTAGATTATAAGACTAGGGCTTAAAAAGTGTCAAACAGAAGCAAAAACCAAAAAGAGACAATAAAATGAAAACCGAATATAGAAGGAAACCAAAAAGAGATGGGGGAACAATTTATCTTTCAGGAAAAAAAATGTTGTTTTTCTGCTATTGTTAAGATGTTCCGTTATAAATGGGAAGAAACTTATTCAGTAGATCTCCGTAAGGACCAGGGTTGGTGAGTAAACAGGGACAGGGGAAATGGATGACACTAGTCTAAATCCCTGCTTCATTCTTTCCTGTATCTATATTATCTTGCAAAATTATCAATAGCATAAAAAAACAAAGTATCACAATATTGAAAACTGTTTATAACGAGGAAAAATCTAAAGAAGGTCCAGATTTGAGCTTAAAAATCAACATTAGTTGAGGTTTGATAACAAGATCGAATTGTAGTGATGTTAACATAGAAATAAAATTTAATCCTGTTCAAAAATAAAAACTAATGAAAGGTAAATAATTGATTGAAACACCATTTAAAATGGAGTTCTCGAAAACTTTGTGAAAAAAACGATTTCAGATAACGATTCTCTGAAAACAATCCTTCGTAATTTTTTCCAAAAAGTTGCTTTACAATAGTATAGTCATTTTCAATCCTTAAAAGTGATTATCTTTTGCCTAAGAAGACACGTAAGGAGACAATATGAGAGCTTTTTAATCATAGCCGTTAGACAAGCCAATTTATGTTCCAGTAGGCTACATGCACGGATGCAAGGGTATTTACGCCCATTCTGCTCCCAAAAATCTCGTGTATAAAGTTTTATTAAACTTTATATCTACAGCCCCTCCCCCTCTATGTAAGTTCTAGCGTACGTGCTCATTTCAACATTCTTTGTACTCTTATTTTCACAAGCTTTATTCTTCTGTTAGGCGATCATATCAGATGTCAAAATAGTGCTTTTGAAAATAGAATAGATTTGAAAATAAAAAATAGGGTTGTTTTACTAAGCTAAATATTTTAAATGTTCACAAGTAAAGAGAACATCAACTAGCCATTTTTTTATGCATCAATGTTTGAACCAATATTCACTGAAGGCTTTAGGAAATACTTAGGCCCAACTTATGTCATCCTTGTCATGGAACTAGGAATTCTTAAGGGTAGTGTTTTGAGGCTTGGACAGTGGCGGTTCTGACCTCTCTTGCGCTGGGAGCAAAAGCTTTTTTTTAGCCCCCCCCCCACGTCTCCCACAAAAGTTTAAGGCCAAATTGTAACAAAAATTTTCATTAATTACCAAATTATTTTCAATTTATTACTTAATTAATAATTTTTACAGTCATTTTTATGATTCATCTCATTATTTAATCATTATTATCAATTCTAACTTACTTGTTTTAATTATTGCTATTTAATTATTACTATTTAATTTTATAATATAATTTTATAGATATATAACCTTAGTAATTCATGAATAATTTATTAATTATTTTCATTGATTAACTCCACCCTCTTCTTTATTTTGATAAAAATAAAGTTTCTAAATTACAAAATAATCATAACCGTTAGGTTATTTCTTTGAAATTTGGTGACCCTAAAATTTCTGTGCCGGGGCAAATACCCACTCCGTCCCTCCTAAAAACACCTCTGGGCTTGGAATACTCGACGAGTATTCTTGTTTCCGTGACAACACAGGTCTGAAAAGCTGGCAGAAAATTTTGAACAGGGTCAACTTTAGATCGGACTTTTTTTTTTTTCAAGTGGAATTTTGTATGTTTAGCAGATAGAAATGATGGAAACGGCCATCATTAGCAGCTAAATGGGTTTTTTTTTCCTGATGATTGTTGAAGAATCTTACAAATATTGTTTTTATTAGTAAATGAATCCTTTAGCACTCTGGAGCAATCCTGTCGTTGTAATTTTTTTATAAACCAACTTTATAATAAAACTTTCTTTCTTTAGTTACAATCTGTACAACTTCAAACTGTCAGTGAATAAGCATCAAAATAACCATTGAAAAATACAAATCTTGCTTAAGACCAGAACAAAAAACCAGAGTCAATCCTATTTACTTAAACGTCTCATTACTCATTCTGATGTAAATGAGAGTTCTAAACTGTGGTTCAACATATTTAATGTACAACCACATGCGGTTTAAGAAATATAAGGATTTTAAGTATTCACTTTTTTATTTGTCTTATTTATTACTTTTGCAGTGAATCTGGGCGGATTCGTTAATCAAGTGTTGTTGTTTTAGCGATTAACAGCCCTAAACAGGATTTGAAGATAACGCGAGTTGATGAAAGTATAAAATCCCTGATAAATGGATACGAGACGAAATTTATTCCATATTCAAAAGTGAGCCCAACTTCGGGATAAAACTTGTATAATAATAGATATATATAAAAAAGAATATAAGCTAAGCTAATATATATTTGGCTAAAGTACCTAGAACACTCGAGATAAAATCTGATTTTGGCATTAGTCAAGTGGAAAACTTACACAACCGTATTGATCTTCACTTTTCAACGATAAATACCTCAATAAGCCACCAAATCAAACAGATCGTGGTAACGAACTGTAAGTAAGGAGCAACCCGGCTCAATTCTAACCAGAACTCTAAAATACAGAATTTTGATACAAATAGATACATCAAAGGAATTGAATTTTGATCTTGATTTCAAATATATAACTTTCATCAAATTTTGGTTTAACCGTCTAAAGCTACGAGCCTGAAAAATATGCCTTATTTTTCGAAAAAAGGGGGAAATATTCCCTAAAAGTCCTAGAATCTTAATGAAAATCGCACCATCAGATTCAGCGCATCAGAGAACCATACTGTAGAGGTTTCAAGCTTATATCTGCAAAAATGTAGAATTTGTATCTTTTTGTCAGAAGAAAGATCACGGATGCGTGTTTATTCGTTTTTTTTTTTCCAGGGGTGATCGTATCTACACAGTCGTCCTAGAATATCGCGAAAGGGCTCATTCAAACGGAAATTAAAAGTTCTAGTGACCAAAAACATTTTAAGTGACCAAAAAATTGGAAAGTAACTAGGCCACCTCCCACGCTCATTTTTTCCCAAAGTCACGTCGGGACTTTTTTTCCAAGTATTCAGGGCATGGGCGCCCATAAGCTGAATTCCAGGGGGGGGCAAACCTCGTCTAATTGGTACTTTTTTAATGCTATATAATAGAAATCTCAAAACAAAAATATAAAAATAAGGCAGCATCATTCAGCCAGGGGGGGGGCGGTAGCCCCCCTGCCTCCCCCCCCCCCATATGGGCGCCCATGATTCGGGGGGATTTTTTTTTATGGTGAGGGGTAGGGGGAGGGGGTCACGTGGGAGGATCTTTCCATGGAGGAATTTTTCATGGAGGAGAGAAATGTTTCATGAGGGGGCGCCGGATTCCCAGCATTATTTATAAAAAACGATCAAAAATTTAACAAAAAACAAATTTTTTCAACTGAAAGTAAGGAGCAACTGCCTAAAACTAACAGAAATTATTACATATATGAGGGGTTGGTCCCATTGTCAGTACCTCGCTCTTTACGCTAAAGTTTTTTTAGTACTTTCAAAAGAGCTATTTATTCTAATTAAACGGCCTTTGTAATTAAAAGGGGTCATTCCTAAAGAACTGGAGCAAATTTCAAACTTAAGCGCAAAGAGTGAGGTATTGACGATGGGACCAACCCCCTCATATACGTAATATAATTATATATTCGTTTTATATTTTAATGTTTCTCCTTACTTTCAGTTGAAAAAAAAACTTGTTTTTTTTAAAAATTTAATTTAAAGAAAAAAGAAACGTAGGTAGAAATCACCAAAATATAAGCTAAAAAACAGATTGTACCAAGCAGCTTAAGAATGTGTAGCTGAAGGTGTAATTGTCCTCGTTTTTCTTACTTTCTTCGCGATTTTACGTTTTTTTGTAGCTGAAGGAGACATAAAAAGACACAATTAACTATTTTTTGCAGAAATGATGATTGCACTAAATAAGCTTAATCAAAATAATATATTAAACTCATTTTGGAAAAAAAGCCAAGAGTTTATTTTTGCAGTATCCGAATTGCAATTGTGTTAAATGGAACACGACTATCCGAATTTAACTGATCATATTGCACAAAACCGTAATTTATAGTCAGAAATTCACCAGCAAATTGGGGTAAATGGTGGCGAAAAAGGTTTAGGGATGGTACCTCTTTCCTTTACAAAACAAGTCTACTTTTAGGCCTATAATGTCCTTTTTTTATGTGTTCTTCCCAAACTTTTGTGTCATGTAGGAGTGCACATATTATTTTGGGGGTGGGAGGCTTTTACCTTTCATTTCCGACCTAGCAAGTGTGTGTCACTTAGAAATTTCATTTAAATTACTTTTAGTAAAAGTCACTCATAGATATTAAATCTGATATTTTACTTCTTACTACTTGACATTCCATAGCTTTTTATTCCTTAGTTGTTGGTATTCATATTTATTTTACATTCAAGCGGAACCCTAATAACTACAACTTTTTTTTCTAATTTATTTTCTTTGCTTAATTCTAATACTATGTCAAAAAAGCATTACAAAATAGAAAAAAAAAAAGAAAAAGGAAAACAGACATACGTGTCCCCTTTTTTCTTATTTAAAAACAAACAAGTCCGGTAAAATGGTTTAATAGAAAGTTACTCAATAAAAATATCAGAAAGATTCAAAATATTCATTCTTAATTCAAAAGTAGCCATTTCAAAATGCTTGTAGACCAGTTTTGTTTTTAGATCCCCTTGAAGTAAAAAAGAGTAGAATATTATTGGAATTTTTTTAGTAAGAGATTACTAGGAAGTAATGCAAGATAGAGAAGAAAACATTTACTTTTTTATTTTAAAAAAAAAGTACCAAATTTAAAATTCTTTTAAGCTAGTCTCATTTCAAGGTCACTTTTGTAAATGCTGAAATTTATTAAAAATTTTTAGGCAAAAATCTTCCTACACTAACTGAGATAAAGTCTAAAATGAATTATGTTTATCATCAGTTATTATACATATCGTAATATTAAGTTTAATTACATGAAGATTCAGCTGGGAGATATCTGGGGGAAGGAAGGTCCCACAGCTGGAAAAACATGGCAGGGGGGTTTCTTCATGGGTTTACCCAGCCAATAATTAGCTTTCAGGGGTGTGGAGGTATTAGGTTTTTGGTACCTGAGTCTACAACCTGGATTTTTTATGGGTTTCACTCTGCCACAAATTACCAATTACAAATGGCATACAAAAAGACCAGTGTAGTATTTTCAGTATTTTAAGTCAATATTGCACTTGTGAGGCACTTGCACAAAACAGGACCATTAGACCCTTTACCCCTCCCCGATATCTGAAGAGTCTTGCAATTTCATTCCACAATCCATTTACTTTCACGTAATTCACCTGTTTTTGTCGTCAGCGCGTTTCTTCCTCATCCGTCCCAACTTCTATACTCCCCCCTATACAAACTCTTACGTACATTTTAGGTTTCACTAAATAGAATTTAAGAATTATTTATCCTCTTGTTACCCACGAAATTATTAACGCTTTACAAATTAAAGAAGGTTCGTGGGATAGGTTTACTCTTTTTTCTGCTGCATCATGTTTAGCATTTTCCTTTGAATAGTTTCTAATACATCGATCGCAATGTGATGATATTCAAAAAAAGTTGCTTAACGCTCTTTCAAATGTGTTAATAAAAGAATTACAAGCAAAACTCATGACTGAGCGTAATTGAAAATGATGCCTTTAGGTTTTATCCAAGATGGCGTGATATTGTATGGGCATTTCTGAACCAACTTCTTTTCATCTTTTTTTGCTATTCGGTCAATAGCTCAAAAATGGGTGTTTCGAGCTATTAAATGTTATCAAATCCTCAGAATTAAGGCATGAAGGCAATAGCGCCAACTGAGGGGATACAGCTGTCCCTTTTATATTTTGAAACTTACCTTTCTTGGGATCTTCATCAACAAATATTTTAGTTGATGATAAAAATTTCATTTGAGAAGGGGGAGCTAACTTTAAATACTACCCTATGGACAGTAGTAACAAACATAATCCATTTCGCATTGAAAACGCGAGTCTGTTCATCATTGCCCTCCGAACCAGGGTAGGATTGCCTCCGAATCACAAAATTGTAGAAATTGGCGGCAAATAATTTTCATTTTTATTCTGAAGATACAAAAAAGACATTTTTAGAAATCTATGGGACATTTCCTCCCTGTTCTCACCACTTGGTGGCCCTGTTCTGAGCTCCTTCAGGTCTTATTCCAGTGAATTTTTCTGGTCCCTAATCGCATACTACTACTGCTACTACTACTAGTACTACTAAGAAACTCACTGTGGCGCCAAGCCACCTGAATCCAAAACAGCTGTGTGTGCTTTTTTCCATACCCATTTACTCAAATCTTCCTCTTAATCGCCTCTCCCAACACTCCCTAATTTTCCATTAAATCCTCCCTTACGACCTATTCCAAAACCCATTCGGGGACAATCTACTTCTTGTTTGACCCTAGATCAGTGGCCAAAAGAGACGATCTTAGGCAATATGTCATCCTTCATTCGCATAGCGTGTCCTAGCCAGCTTAACCCTCCTTTCATTATAGCCCAAGAAAGCGGGGTAGAACCACGTATTTTTACTGTTTGAAACACGGTCAGCCAGACGCTCTGAGAAATCCACAAAATTATCCGTAGACAATTCCTCTGGATAACAACTAACAAGTCCGCCTGCGTCTTTCGGAGCGCTCCACGCTTCCGAAACCATGCTTGACCACTTTCATTATTGTACCTTCCAAAATTTACAATGCTGGTTTGCAGACTTATCTTCCTATTCTTCCAAACCTTTTTCAGCCGTGAAAAAACATATCGAGCCTCGGGAATTTTCGCTTTTTGCATCTTCACTGCCCCCCTCCCTTTGCATCTACTATCTATACTTCTCAGGTAAGTGAAGTTATCCACTTGATTGATCTTTTCATTGCCCAACATCACCTGTTCACCTTCGCTTATTCCCAGTCTCAGCGACTTTATCTTCTTAACATGAATTTTCAGATCTATTCTTGCACCCTGAACTCTCAAAAACCTCCAAAAATTTCATTCATTTTTATTAGCATCTTTTTCTAGAAAACTTAATTAAGCTGCATAATCTAAATCCTTGAGAGTTTTAACCTTCCCATTTGATTCCTTGCTACCCCATAGTCTTTGTAGTGTCCTTATCAAAATAAAACAGATGTATATAGGGATAAAACACAACGTTCATCATTTTGGCAAGAGCTAAGACTGCCAGGTACTCCCACAGAATTGAAACGTAAAGAATCTAGTAAAATACCAAAAAATGGATGAATACAAATCAAAGGAATAAAAAAGTGAAGGATTTAAAAAATTCAATAAGTTAAAAAAACGAGGGTCACAATCTTCTAGATACATGGAATAGGGCACACCTTTATCAAACAATGGCCTGTGACCGATACCGTAAAATAGCAATTCTGTAAAAAAGAAAGTCGCTTTCTGCCATTAAGACGACCATTAACACAGCTGATATTTCAACTGCCTTGTCTTCATATAATTAGAAACTTCACTTCATTTGATTAGTAACTGATCATTCGTTTTTTCAGCCCTTTTGGGCCTATTTCCAAATATGTGAAGTTTTTTTTGAAGAAGCAGAATCTGGAGAAGACAGCCGCCCCAATTTCACGAAGTATCTTCTTTCTTTTTAAACATCAGTTTAAAGCTTTGATATGCGAAAGCTTTGGACATGATCTTGCTATTTTAAACTTTTCTTAAAGTAGTAAAAATAAAATAATATAGACCGACAAACAAAATTTGATAGTTACAATATTCAAGCAGTGTGAACTTATCAAAAAATCATGATTCTCAACGACATACAAGCATTTTTTTGTGGGGGGGGGGAATTCTAAAACGCCCAAAAAAAGAGGTGATTTACATCGAAAATATAGTGTGGACGCCCTGTGTGCATCCCTGAAAAGTGCCATAGAACTCATGTATCCTAAGCCTTTATGGACTTATAGGAACAACTGCAATGGAAAATGAATTCAGGTAGCTAGACCATAATACAAAAGTACTTACCTTTTGATCATTTCAGCGGAAGCGTCGAGAGCCAAGATAAAATCTGGGTAGAGCAGGCTTTACATACTTGAACGTCATATGGACAACTCTGTCGTAAAACTATATGAAAACAGGAAGAATTAGAAAACCCTGTCTTTTAATCATATAAAATACAATTTAATGAGGAATACTTTTGAAGACAGTGATTAAAACACAACCTAAGCAAATGTGTTATAACAAGTTTTTAAAAAAAAAACAGTATCTTCACTCTAATCAATCTCTTATCTAATATATTTCTACCTTGAAATGTGTAATATCAACAACAAATTCCTAAGATATGTCAAAGTTGAAGAGAAGTCTGTGTTATTTTCATTGCGTGTAATTGGAACTTGTTAGCCTTATTTTAGCAATATATCATTATTAGTCGTTTATCCATTTTTTTAGTTATTATTAGATTATTATTCATTTATTGCCCGTCAAAATAGTACATAGACCACAGTTCATATATTATCCAGTATGATCATTCTCTATCTCACCCATTATAAAAACCCGGACCGGGGTGCGAGTGCTTCCGGAGAACGTTTGGCAGATATAAACATGTTTAGACATGCTAGACAGGTTAGTCTGTTTCCGGACTGTTTCCATCAAAGTGCATTGAAACAAACGGAAATAAAGCTAATGCAGAAACAAGCTAGACAAGCGAGACAAGCTAAGGCAGAAATAAGTGGGAGGAGCTTTTTGTTCACGAAGACCAGAAATGATCTGCGATAAGCTTACTGGTATATTCTGTCTACTGTGACATAGACGGAGTAATCACTGAAGTAACAAAAAGATAAAAAAAAAACATAAACACACATCAAAATCCAAATATATCACATACAAAAAAAAAAAAATCATTACATACTTTACATTAATACAAAACAAACAATTGTGAACAAATTGGTGACCATGGATGATTAAACTTTCTTTGAAAACGGGATTGAGATTTATTAATGCTAATGTTGGGGTCAGCTAGCTTATAAAATGAATAATTTTACAATTTCTTGTCCAAGAGGGCAAATGTAAGAGATAGTTAGCAACATCTGAAGAAGATTGATCGTAGGGGCTTTTTATCTGTAACTGTAGAGAATTTCCAGAAAGGAGCAATGTAAAGCAGATGTGTAAGGACTGTGGCGCGTTGTAGATAGATAGATGCTAGAAGGTATGACAGCTTATGACAATTCCAACAGCTAAAATAAGCTGCATCTTCGTTTGTCTTTTGCAGATGAAGAAGGCCAAAATACCATCAGTAATGATGATCAGCCAACGCTCACCTTTACCGGGTGGGGCCAGATCTGATGGGTTAACCATTTTGACATCAAAGGAACAACTTCGCTATGAAAAGGCAAAAAGAGACATGGCCAATTTTATGCAGGAGGGAAAAGCCACTGCTTAAGCCAAGGCCGTATCCAGGGGGGGGGGGGGGGTTACCCGTTTTGAACCCCCCCCCCCCCCCGAAATTTTTGACCGAGTCGAAAAATAAGTCGAAAATTAGTAAAACCTAGGTAAAATCCATCAGTAAAATTAGTCAAAAACTGAGTCAAAAATTAGTAAACCCCCCCCCCCCCTAAAAAAATCCTGGATCCGCCCTTGGCTTAAGCTAAATTAATGTTTATGAAACTGAGGCTTAACGCCCGATTTTGGTATCTTTGCTTGTCTTATAATACCACAAGAATTAAAAACCTAGAAAAGAAATAAAATAGAAGTTAGCTCATGGACGGTTTAAAGCTTCACATGCAATAACAATTTAAGACAAAATAAGGCTTCCATCAACCTTTGTTAAAAGATATGTTAAGTTCGGCAGATAGACATAATGACGGTCCAAACATAAAAGACAAAGTTAAACGCATCAATGACACCCCACGCATGTTGGAGTTTGCCTGTCAAGCCAACTCCTAATTATGGCCATCAAAGTGTCCGTCCGCAATGTGTCGCTCCAAGCATCAATCAAAAGCGGCCCTTTGCAAGTCATAAGCCGTCTATGAGCCTTGTCAGAAATTATAAACTAAAGCCATTTACTGATGTACCCTTGAGCCAGATGATGTATGGTAAACTAGCCTCGTTTTTGTGCAATAAGTCATAACGATATGGAATCTTATCCTTTTTGCAACAGCCTAGTTGAATATATATTTTTGACAAGGCTTCAGCGACTGGCTCTGCTTTGTCAAAACCTAGCATCTGTATTAGACAGGGGTTTGAGAAAA
Organism: Artemia sinica; assembly: GCA_027921565.1. Lineage (NCBI taxonomy): Eukaryota > Metazoa > Arthropoda > Branchiopoda > Anostraca > Artemiidae > Artemia > Artemia sinica. The sequence continues at coordinate 14,034,771 of CM051257.1, forward strand.
TCCCCCTGTAGTAATTATTTTAATTTTTGAAATGGGGAGAATAGGTGAAAGATTTAGAATCTCGTTGATAGTTTATTTGACGTTCGTTTTCTTCGAAAGAATCGAATTTTGATGTTGATTGAAAATATATCAAATGCATTAAGTTTAATGTTACCCATCAAAAGTTAAGAGCCTGAGAAAATTTGCTCAATTTTTAAAAAATGGGAGAAAGACCCCCAAGCTATCAATTAATCTTATTGAAAATCAAAACATCAGATTCAACATATTAGAAAACCCTATTGAAGAAGTTTCAAGCTCCTATATTCAAAATTGAGGAAATTCGCATGTTTTACCAGAAGAAAGTATTACGAATGCGTGTTTATTTTTTTATTTTTTTTTTGTGCATTTTCCTCAGGGGTGATCACATTGAACTAATGGTCCAAGACGATCGGGAGAGGACTCAATTGAGGGAAATCAAAAGTTCTAGTACCCTTTTTAAGTGACCAAAACGATTGGAGGACAGCTAGCGACTCTTGAAACACAAGGGCGTTTAATTATAATCAGAAGTTTTTTTTTAAGAGTGCTTAAAAAATTTAGCCTGAGAAGAAAGTTATCGAGGAGGGGGTAACCCCTTAATATACGGAATAGTTTCTGCTCGTTTTGAGTTTTAATTTTGCTTTTTACTGTTCCGATAAAAAAAGCTTTTTCAATTATTCCAAATAAGACTTTCTTGATTTTTGCACACACAAAAACCACATGCGGGAAATATTGAGAAAAAAAGTGAATAAGCCAACATTACAAAAAAGAGACAAGGATCAGCGAAATACCTTTACTCATGGGTGAGCTGACGTCTACAAAATTGGTACTAAGTGCTCTACGAAATTTGGGAAACCTGAGCTCAAAGAAACACCCTGAAGTTCTCGGGAAAATTTCAAAAGAAGACAAAACCAAGAAAACTTCTTTGGAGACAAGAAAAAAAACTGGTTACGAAGCATCGCAGAATCATGACACAAACAAAGCGCCTTTGCGTGCTTTTTCTCATTAGTAAGGTTTGGGACTTAAACGTGTCTTTACTGACACCAAGGGCTGTTCAGCAACTAAAAAAAACTTATAGTCATAAAACTTAATTAGCACAGATGGTAGAATCTTTGGGTTCGGAAAAGATAAAAATATATATATATATATATATATATATATATATATATATAATATAATATATATATATATATATATAGATATATATATATATATATATATATATATATATATATATATATATATTATATATATATATATATATAATATATATATATATATATATATATATATATATGTATATATATATATATATATATATATATATATATTATATATATATATATATATATATATATATATATATATATTATATATATATATATATATCTATCGCTGTATTCGTATATGAGAAAAGAAGAAGAGAATAGACAGAAATATATTGGAGCAATAAAGAAGTCTTAGAAACTATCCTAAGAGAGCTTTTTGTCCCTAGCTAAGATGTTTAAAATAAGGATTAAAGTATACGCAATAACTGTTGAATTTGAGAAATAAACTTATCCATTAGAACAAATAAAAAAGAGGGGAAGGTGGTTTTTCGCTTGGAAATTTGTTTCAAAATGACAATTAAATGCTTTTAAAGTGTCAAAAACATCAAAATAACAGCTTTTGTGCCTCTAGTCCTGGACCCAGCTTAGGTGTATTTACATCTGAAAACCACGACCTTCTAAAAATTTTCTTTGGTTGTTTTAAAATTACGAAGTTTTAGGGAAGTGCCACATTTGTGCTGGTGTTAGACATTGAACTGTGAAGACAAATTAGCAAAACTTATTCCTTAATTTTGATAAAAGTTTTTCGTTCGTAAAATATAAACGCTAAATAACAATATCTTGATTCTCAAATACAAATGCCCCATCACAAAAAAGCCACAGCTATTTAAGCAGTTTTATGCTAAATGTTTTTAGCTTACTCTTTGCTGATTTTTTCCCCCATGTTATTTTTTATTTGATACTCGCTACTACCAAAACTGCATAACTTCAATGTGGAGGTCTTTCTTGTTAACAATTGAATTCCCAGTTTTTACTAATTTTTTAGTTAGTAATCAAAAAGTAAAAGTTATTAATTAACAAAACTAATTACTTAAATTTGATAAACGCTTTTCCATCATTAAAATTCAGATATTAACAATCTGTTGATTCCCGAACACAACTACACCTTCAAAGATAAGCTAAACATTCTTAAGCGGTTTTTAGCTCACTTTTTGCTGATTTTTCACTTACGTTACGTTTTTGTTTAATTTGGCGTCCGCTACCTGCAAAAACATCCAGAGGCAGTTTTAGGGGAAGGACAGAGGGGGCAATTGCCCTGGGGGGGCGCAGAAATTTTAGGGGCGCAAAAGTTCAAATAAGAATCTAACCAATTATAATCGTTTTTTAATTTTGAAATTTCATTTTTATTAAAATATAGTAGAGGGAGCAGTTAATAAATTAAAAATAATTGATAAATTAATTAATAAAATAAAAATAAATAAATAACAATTAAATAATAATAATTAAAAACTAAATTTAAATAACTAATCATAATTAAATAATTTAAATAATAAGTTAAAAATAATAAAAAATAATTATAAATTAATTAATAAATTGAAATAATTTTCTTCATAAACGATTTTTTTTTAATTTTGCCTTAAAATTTTGTGGGAGATAGGGGGGGGGCTAACCAACACTTTGCCCCGGGTGCAAGAGAGGCCAGAACGGCCACTGAAAACTGCATAATTTCATATGGAGGTCTTTTTTATGTACTTTTAGATTCCCAGTTTTTACTAATTTCTAACGATATGTTTGATTGTACAAGCTTCTACTAAACCAATTCGGGCAGATTTCCTTTCCACTGTCCTTGGTATCTCAAACATAATATCTAAAAGTTACCTGTTTCTTAAATCCTCGCTTGAAAAGACTATTTCATCTACTGATCGTTTACCGCATAGAACAGAATGTTTTGTAGGCTTTAAAGGGCTAGAAGAACATGGCAGAAATCCCGTTTTGACCATCAAACGGTATTATCGAGCAGTTTGTAGAATAGCCATCGCATTGTAACCTGACGAAAAGAAAGCAAAGCTATTGACATAGGGGGCATTTTTACTTCGATAATTTTTTCCTTTTGTGAAGAAAATGCTTTAAAAACAATTAAAATAAGTTTTGTCAACTTAAAAAAAACATGGCACGTCTGATTAAAATAAGTTAATATAAATTCGGGATTAACTCATCCTAATGAGGGTTCCCCTATAAAAACTTGGCATAGTGCCGATTTAAAGAATTGTTTTACCAGCAAAAGAATTCAAAAGAATTTGACAACATCATAAACATCAAATATAAAGATAAAACTTCAAAAAGAATTTGAAAACGTAACAAACATCAGGATAAATTGTGTCTACTTAAATAAGGAAGTCCACTCGATATGGTTTTTTTAGGAAAAACAGAAGAGAATTCAAGTTTCCATTGCAATTGGTGCCTAAACCTGTAATACATATTTTATTTACAGTATCTAATTTTATAAGGATTAGATATCAGGATCATATGAGTTAGTGAGAATCAGAATTTTAGGGCTAGAGTAATCACCAGATATTAGTGAAATAACAAATGAGGATGTTACTACGGTCACAGTAATAAAGTGATGCCAATAATAATTACACGGGTAATAACAGAATTGAGGAACAGGCGTCAATTGCCAAGTTATCAATAGAATATGCTGCTTTAGAGACCTGTGTACAAACATCTGTCACTTCACAAGGACTAGAAATATTTATTAGCTGTCCAAAATGATCTTGAATTGTTTTAATGAATTTCCCCAAAAAATGGCAATCCAAACTTGTGCTTGAAGCGCAATTTTTCCAAAAAAACAAGTTTTTATTTCTAAAACAGGATCCTACAATGCCTTGCACTTAAAATGTTGGATTTGAACATATGGATACACTTTAGAAAAAGCAGTAGTTTTAACATGGGTCCTTTTTTATGTAAAATTATGACACTATATATTCAAAACTCGAGCCACGTCGGTCAGACTTAAGTATAAACAGGCACGTACACGTAATTGCATTTTTGGAGATAGGGGGAGGCACAGACTTAAAAAAATCCGCTAATTTCTTTTTAAGAGACTAGAAAACTGGAATTGCCAACTAGTTTCAAGTTGCTATTCATGTGAATACTTACGGATGTTTTTTTAGGATACATGTGCAGCCGTATGAGCACAAATTACAATAGGTGACTTGAAAATTTTATCCATGAACCATTTCTTCTCATGGTAGACTAAGGCAAGTAAAAGCAAAGAATGATTCAAATTGTGAATGTATGATCTAAACATGAATAACTTCAATTTAATTTTACAACTAAGATATCAAGAATAATATTTTTAATACTTAATAGACTTCTCAGGTCAATTCCAAGCCCAAAATTTTCGCAGGTTCAATCATCCGTGGGCGTAAAGTCTGAGTGCCCTCTTAATATATGTTAGTAGAAACTACTTCATCAATTCCAGTATTGGTAATTTATGAAAAGATTAAGCGCAGTGTTGATTCAAAGAGCCCTTTGTGGAAAGAATATTATGAACTTTACACATATGAGAAACCTGACCTTCCTATTCTTTTTGTAAAAAAAAGTCATGATTTTGAAAAAATATATAATCTTCTCCTAAAAAAAGAAAATTAAAAACTGCAAAAAAAAAATAAAATAAATTTCGTCTAGTAAGAGAAAAAAGGGGTGGTCCGATACAGTTTTAAGCAAAAACAGTGGAGAGTCTGTTCCATACTTCCCAAATCCCTAAATCGTCTTAGGTGCACTATCCCATGAGTCAATTCTTTCAGAGCCAGCTTTATGTCGATAAGAAGTATCTACTATTAAAAGGTGTAATGGCTCTTTGACACTACACCGTACATCCTTTTACACTAGTATATCTTATGGAGCAAATTTTGTTGAAGACGTAGGCATTGCTACGTACATTCAAGCTCTACTCAGAACTTTCCGTTGCGTTAGTTTATGTTACGCAACGTGAAATTTCAAAATATTCTGCGACAAAATTGAATTTTCTGGAGAAGTAATAACTTTTGAAAATAAATTTGTAAAATTTTCTAGAAAGCCTTTCACACTCTGTCACAGCTTAAATCTCCACTCCATTTCACGTGTTTAGCTTTGAAATAATTTGCATATGATAATTGTACTGATTTTAGACGATTAATATGAAAGTTTGTGATTTTTTTATGCTAGTCTAATGTGAAAAGACTTGCTTATGCGTGAAAGTTATACTTAACGTATCTTAGCCACTTAGCATAGGAACTCACGTACGAAATCCACTTAATAGCTCCCAATAAAAATCCAGGTACTCAAAAAAAAAAAACTGGGAGAGCTTGAATAGATATGTTCAAGGATATTTACTAGTCTTGGCACGATGAACATAATGAGTAAAAAGATATTATTTGCACAAGCCACATACTAGGAAATAAAAACAGCCATCACTTCCTATTTTAGCACCTTGTAAATTCGACTGTTTTACTTGCGTGTGTTATTATTGTAGAAAAAAATAATTTGAACGGTAATACTATACAAAAATGGATTGACACAAGCGAACCTTTTGCCTTTAACAGGTTTCGCACTTTTTAAATATAATGCTCGTGTGGTAAACAAGAAAACTAAAGCCACCAAAAAGGGAGAATGGCAATGTAACGTAATTGTATGATAGAAGTAGAGAATTTCTAAAACACTGATTAATTTTAAAGTGGCACTTTTAGTAGCTAAAATTATGTATTTTGCAATGCTGAACACAAATCTCAAAAGATGGCTCTTTCGTTCAGAGAATACTAATGAAAATTAGTGGAAAGTCAGAATAATTCGTTGGAAGTTCACATCCTTTGGAAGAAAATATTAACAATCAGTTGTAAAAATAATTCTTTGGTAACAGTGGAAAACAGTGGTGATTTTAAAGCGATACTTTAAACAACATAATTTATTCATTATCATTGTTGTACACACATCTCAAAAGACGACTCTTTCGTTTAGAGAATACTAATGTTAATCAATTGTAAAAGTCAGAGTAATTCTTTGAAGGAGAATATTAATAATCAGTTGTAAAAACAATTCTTTGGCAAAAGTGGTAGATTTTCAATGGTACATTCAGCAGCTGAATTTATGTATTACACAACGCCGAATACATTTAGAAAGGTGACTCTTTTCATTCGCAGAATACTAATTATCATCAGTTGTAGGAGTTAAAATTGATTCTTTAGAAGTTCACCGGAGTCTAACATTCTTCAAAAAAGAATATTAATAATTCTGCTCCAAAAATAATCTGCTCCAAAAATAACTTGTTTGGGTGCTCCAAGTATTCAACTGGCAGAACCATCATAACAGCTTGAGGAGCCTTTTTCCTTGGAGCGAATAAAACGAACTTGCAAAAATGTTATTATGTCTCAGGCAGACACGTACTCATGAATTATTTTCTGATTTTTGGAGATAGGGGGAAAAAAAGTCAATATCAAAGATTTGTCCCCAGCCAAAAGACGGAAATTCAAAAGCCATAACTACTGGAAAGGTCTACCTACTTCGGCTTATATAGCAAACAAAATCATTCAGTTTTCCAAATACAAGCGCGTTAAAAGTTTTTGACTTTATCGGATTGTAATTAATTCTACAAAGCTATAGTTCAATTTTTAGATTAAAGGACGATTTCATTTTGTCATAATCTTATACCAGAAAGCAACTCGGGCTTAACACAAAAGTACATAGTAATCACTGTCTCGTATTTGTGCTTGAATTATAATATTTGACATGTTTAAAAACAGCAACTAAAGTTTATCAGATATTTGTTTCTTTCGTTTTTATTTTATTTTTGTATTTTTTATTTTTTATTATTTTTTTATTTTTATTTGTTTTTTTTTTTCTCTCTTTTTATGGATGCGTCACTTTGTTGTGTCAATGTGTCAAGTTACTTTTGTTCTAGTTTTTCTCGTTGATAAAGGCTCCGGATGTGAAGCCGAAATATTCAGACTTATCCTATCATTTGCATATTTTTTTTTCTTTTCAACGTCCACTGTCTCATTAAAAGTTTTATCCCTTCTCAATATAATCAGGTCATTTAATTATATAGAGCGGAGGGGGTTTAGGCAGCTAAACTGAAGATATCAGTTTTTAAAACAGATTCAAGACTGGAGATACCGCACTACCCCGAAACAAGGGCGGATCCAGGATTTTTTTTTTTCGGGGGGGGGGGGTAATTTTTTGACTCAGTTTTCGACTAATTTTACTGATTTTTACCTAGGTTTTACTAATTTTCGACTTATTTTTGACTCGGTAAAAAGTTTCGGGGGGGGGGGGGTTCAAACTGGTAACCCCCCCCCCCCTGGATACGGCCTTGCCCCGAAATGCAATTTTTTCCCATTTTTTACCCCAAACAAAATCTTGCCTCAAAAATGGTGGAATCTGTGTTAGATTGACATTTTTAGATAGCAAATTCATTCATATGTATCCAACATGCACACGGGGGAGGCTAAGAGAACATGAGCCCACTCCCACCCCCTCCCAAAGAAAACATCAAACATGCACAAAAAAGTGCAAAATTTTGCCAGATTTCGGAGAAATTTAATCTTTTCTCTCAATTTTTTCACAAATCTTCTTCCTCAGGAAAATATTTTGCAGGCACCCATCCCCGCCATGAAAATATAGCGAATGATATTGGATGAATCAAAAAGGAGCAGTGGAAACTTTCCTGGGGGTGATTATATCTGATCAATGGTTGAAGAAAGCACAAGAACGGTCAATTCATAAATTGATACACAGTACGTTTTTGAGTTAGTGACGCGCCATGCTGCAATGGCCCTTTTCGATTCAAAGACGGTAATCTGGTATCAGGCACATCGGAAAAATTGGGAGCAATCGGCTCAAACAGTATTTATCAAAATGTTTGACGAAAAGTTTTGAATTCTGATGCCAAAAGCCATCGCATATTGAAACTTTTGCTCATAGATTATATTTATTAAAAAACAATAATTAAAAAAGAAAAAATTATGACTGAAAGGTGGTGACAATAAATAGAGAGGTTTGAACTTGAAAAGACAAGAAACAAACAGCATAAAAATGATAGCACTACCACCCACGTATCCATGGGCATGCTTATTAACCATATGTAACACCTCGAAATTTCGACCTATTTATGATTTTCCGGTACTTGGGCATTATATGGGACTTTCTAAAAAGTCAAGTGTGGTTACTGCTAATGAAATAAAATAAAATAGAATGAATATATAATAGTTTATAAACAAATTTGGGCCATATATTTGCAAATTAGGGGGGTGGGGGGTAAAGCATAGCATATTATTTAATACTTAACCTAACTTAACCTAGGTAACTCCCCCCCCTAAACCCCAAAAAAACAAAAGTTTAAATATCGTATACGCAATGAAAACCACGCTATGCATTCCATTACTCTATAGCGGTGTCTTGAATTAACTCGTCAAAAACGGGTTATTCGTGACTGGTTTCCTTGTAAAGGCCCATATAGTGCCCAAGTACCGATTTTCTCATTGTTCATTTACATTTTCCATTTACTTCCCTTAATTCTGCATTTATATCAACTATATTTACTTCGCTGTAAATATTCCCTGTAATACAATATTTGCTTTCCTGTTTTATATCACACTCACTTGACTTCAACTTCTGAGTAAGTACATAACTGTTGCTGCTTTTTCAATTGTAGTCATTTACAGAGACGTAATTTGCTATAGGGCAAGGGAGAGACAACTGCTCCCCAGACCCCAGTCCCCCCCCCGACTGAAAACTTAGTGTCTTCAAAAATCTTATTCAAAACTAAGTTAAGCCTACAAAATTCAAGCATCAACAGTAACGGGTGAGTTTCATTTAGTATAACTTTGCCTTTATGGGACTATACGGTTCATTCTTCAGTTTTCACAGTCATTTTTAATTAACTTGGGAAAATTTGCTCCACCTCCCCCCCCTCTCCCCCCAGGATTTTGACGTAATTACGCAATTATTAAAAAAACTGAGGGTGATTAATTCCATATCAGAACCTCAGAAAGCATGGAGATGTAGCCTACCAGTGTTAGGACCTATGTAGCAATCGTATCAACGAGCCTGTCTTAGGGGTCTCAGGTCACAAGCCTAGCTGACGTCCGACACAGCGTTCTGTGAGCGCGTTGCGAGTCCGTGCATTTCAGACGCTTAAAATTAATCAATTGCTAAGACGTTTGCCATAACAGTCCTTTTTCTATCGTGACCGACAAAGGCTTCAAGTCTGGCTGGCATTGCAGATATATGGAAAAAACGAAACCCGTGAGATTTATTTGCGGTCACGCCCATTTTTAAAAAACATAATCGCCAGCATTTTGCTGGCTGGTTTCAATTTACGCTGACATTGCTATCGGATGCTTAAAAAACGATTTGAAGCCACGCTGCATGACGTATTGAAATTACCTATAAAAAGAATGTAGAAGAATTTTTTAGAATCGTAGGGGGATATTTTCTTACGGTATGAAGAGAAAAACAGATTGATTTCCGTTCTCATAAGAGAAATACGAAGAACAAACATGGCTATGACAATATAGCGACACAACGGCCCTTTTATATGCCCCCCCCCAATAGACTAAGAAAGCTTCAGAAAGGGGGGGGGGTACGCTATCGTTATTTAGTTCTATTTATTCAACAACAAAAAACAGATGAATTATACAGAACGCTATCCAGGTTTGAACAGGGAAAAGTGGGAGCTCGGTTGCCGTATATGATCCAAAACTCAATATTTCACAGGAGCAATACAAACTCAATAAGAAAAAAATACGGACGTTTTTCTCTGTATCAAAATTCTTAGTTCCATCAAGTAACCCTAAAGAGATAAAGCTGATGAAGTGTGAGGTAAAACCTTAACTAAATCAAACTTGAATGTATCAGGTTATAGATAATTTTTTCAAAAAGAAAATATAGCTTATTCCATGAGGCGTTTTTCCGTTACATTCTTTTTTTTACAATTCTTTCAACATCGAAAATGGGTTAGGCTTTGAATAGCTTCAGAAATTTATTTCGACACTACTCCGGGGTCACTTCAAAAACTCAACTTCAAGCATACATTATTTTCACAAAATCTCTCTGACGCCAAGATTTGTTTTCCATTGCACTCCCCTCTTGCTTTACAGGTAGCGCCACTACAACCTTGCAATTGACGATCCCAGCATAAAAAAAAAGAGATGACCGTCCCATACGGCCATGTTAAAGTATGTTCTGATTAGTTTATTTTTGTAATGTATTTAAGCCAATCACATTATTCTTTATGGTACTTATTTAGCAACCCGATGAACACGCGAGAAGTGAAGTTTCGTCAATACTAATGAAATAAAACAAAATAGGAAGAAATATAATAGTTTAGAAACAAATTTGGGCTATATATTTGCACATTAGGATGGGGGGTACAACGTAGCATACATTAAATACGTAACCTAACCTAATCGAGGTTCCCTTTTTTTGCCCCTTTAACCCCAAAAAACTAAAGTTTAAATATAGTTTCTGGAGTGAGAAACCCTCTGTTTTAAAGCAATTAGGCATTAACCGGTAAAATGCCTATCGGTTACTAAATAAGTACCTTCTTAATTTCTGAGGAGACAAATAGCCCAGCCTTTCTAATATCTAATTGCTCATCTTATGAGAGCTCGCACCAAATGAGTATGTCAAAGAGAACGTACACCCTGAATGGCTCGATTGAATCAAATTATTAGCCAGTAAAAAAATCGAAAATTTTTTATTCATGGCATTTTTTACAAGTGCTCTGTTCTCTGTGGTTAAACTTTTAAAACTATAGCCATTAATTTCTTTACTACAGACAGCTTCAAGATTATAGTATCTTAGGTCCATTGCCAAATTTGACAGTTGGTTATCTAATATTTTCTTCACTTCATTTTTCGCAGGTTTACGACCGGTCCTTTTGATTTTCTTTCGCTTCTTCATGTAGTCATTTGCAAATATTTGACACTGAGAAATGTTCTGAGTGCAAACAACAGTAAAACATTTACATTTAACGTCTTTAATTATGCAAGAAAAACTTGTTGTTTCACTAAACTATTGAATCTTTTTAATATAATACCCGAGTTTGTAGCTTCAGACGTAAATTCATTATCTTAAGAGAATACAGTTCCATTAATTTTAAGACGCAGCAGCTACATCTGACAAATGCATGTGATCAATGTTTGACTATAAAAGGGTTAAAGGCTTGTTATTCCGCTGAATATATTTTTTATAATTGAATAAGGTTGAAGAGGAATGAACAGAAATCAGACAATAGTACGGTTAACCGCGGGTACACATAGAGGAAGGGAGAGGTATATTCTCCCATCTGGGAGGCAGAAAAGAAAACATAGGAGAAAACGAAATTTTGTAAAACAAAAGAGATGACTATTTTCTGAGGTGGGCAAGTGCTACAAGCGGCTTTGTTTTCATTCAGATTTAAATGGTAATGTTTCACATTTTCATATCTATATACATCATTTCATCTGTTCTTGTTCCCCAGGGGGCATTGCCCACTACTAGTCCCCATGGGGAACATCCCTATTATTATATTAGTTTTATTATATACATTAGTTTATATATTATATATATATATTAGTTATTATATACTTCCCCACAGAAAAGTTTAAGCTGACTCGTACCCATGGAACTTGACTAAGTTCCTGCCTTCCACATATGATTCCTAGAAACCCCAAGTGGGTCTTGACATAGCAAGCACTACTGCTAACAACTTGTTGTAGTTCAAAGCTATCTGAGGTCAATACAGCTTGGCAACCTTCTCCGCCCAATCTGCTAAGAATTTCATTTTTTAGCCCCCCCTGAATAAGTTCCAATGTTCTTTAAATACTTTTTTTTAGGCATTGTTAATTAAAATGAAAAACTATCAAGAATTACGCTTAGGTTAGGTTAAATTGTTAGGTAGGTTAAGTTTAAGTATAGGGGGTCTGCATGCGAAAGTCCAATGCATTCTACCACCCGTCACATGTCTTTGTGGCTATGAAACCAGTTTTTCTCAGATCGAAGCTAAGCGTAATTGTTGAGTGTGTTTCGTTTAATAAACCAGTACCCTTTTTATGACCTTCTTCCACCCTAACCCAGAATACCTGAATTTTATTTAACCCCAGGTGGGTGGCAAAAAGGCAGGATATTGGTACTAGATCATATCATCCTTCATCTTTAAAATGAGACATATTCTTCTAGTCTATTTTTTTTTCATTCTAGTCGTAGAAAGCATGATCGAATCATATTTTACATACAGCTCATTCTTTGATATAAAATTCATGAAAGTTGGTGTAATATTTGTGCAAAAGATGAAAATGAATATAAGTCTTACATTCTATTGTCAATAGATTCTCGATTGCATTCTGTAGTAAGATTTTCTTGTAAAGGGTAAACAGGGTCGTTTGGAAAACCATGCTGGTCGTATACACCATATCGAAGCTTTAGCCATTCTTTCACTAAAACATTTCCTGGAAAAAAAAAAAACATTGGTGGAAGCAGGAACATACCAAGAAATCTGGTATGGGAGGGGTGATGAAATCCTAAGCTTTTTTTTTGTACAATGGAGGAATAGCTTCAGGGATATACGCTATTTATCCTAAGCTATTCTATTAAACTTTTTCATTTGTCGCAAAAGGTCCGCGCCGATGAGCCAAAAAGACATATATAGTGCAATTTAGTACAATATACAACTTAAAAAAAAAGCTTCTGGGGGATATAGCTGGCCTACTTCATTTGTCGCACCTCATAGCATCAAAATTTACTTTACCACATTCGCATAGCATTCTGCTTCCTAAACTATGTAACTCGCTTCGTATCTTTAAACCTCCTAATATCATTTACAAGCCACTACGATTTCCAACAATCTAAAGTGAGTGTCTCTTAGAAATAATCACAATAGTTAATGGCCTGTGAAATTAAAATTATTTGATAGATAAATTGTTATCCCGTAGGCAAGTGGTGCTTGATTGCCATACTTAAGATGTCCTTAGCATCCTTTAGAACCACTTTATAAATAGATGGACATATGGAAATTCTATTCTTGTCCTCTCAGAACTCAACGTCTGAAAGTGATTGGCATAAAACGCCTCAAAGCCCTTGAGGGCTATGGCCCGCTATTTCAAAATTAGTCTAGCACTGTTTGGTCAAACGTCAATTTCGTAAGTCACTCAACCTATCTTTGGTTAAGTTATATACTGGCATGTTTGACCTATCTATGTTTATTAATCTAAATATAAAGCTTTAAATACATCTGAAGGGCCTCTATTTTAAACATCGAAAATATGTTTGGTTATAACCATACCACATGTCTGACTCTCCGGAATCTTCATAAAAGAGAGGGAGATAGTCAAAGACAAAAAAGTGCAGTTTTAGGACGATAGTTTCTCAGTTTTCAGGGTGAGTTTGGTCTCTCAGACCAACCTTCGGATGAGGGAGTCTGTGTGCGGATATGTTACCGTCATTAGAAACGTATGATAGTGTAGTAAAAATGTTATTTAAGGTACTATTAAGAACAAAGCAGTGGATCAACTATACAGCGCTTCATGGCTGTGGTGTCCAAAAGTACGTGGAACTCAGGCTACAGTGCTATTCCGTAAATTACCTAATCTTTATTTATTCCGACCACTGTTTCATATTAAGGAATGTCCAGGTGGACATGCAATGACAGTTGACCCTCCAAGAAACTGATCTGCTTTAGTTTAGTCGATACAAGGAAATTGTGGTTGTTATAATCCGACAGACGGCAGACTTTACTAGCTTGCAGCTGCTTCAACTTTGTTACCAAAAAATACTAATTTTTATTAGCTACATTTTTTACTTATATTTTTATCTGCTTCTTTTCTTCTTGTTAATTTCAACAGTATACCGAAAACAGCTGTTATTTGTAGAGATAATGCCATCATCCCTGCCCAAAAAAGGGGAGAGCGTACTCCTAATATAGTGCAAAAGTTAGAAAGCAAAGGTAAACCCTTGACTTCAGATGGGTTCAATTTGTCTAGATTGTAACCATCTGGCATATGGCTGTACTCTTGGTGAATAACTAGGGACAAATAGGTTTGAGCCAGGGATGGTCAGTGGTGATAATTCACGGCAATGTAGGAGGGGGAGGGTGCAAAAATTTATTCTATTTTCTCAAAGTCTAGGGCAAGCAGTTTTGTTATTTTTTCAGTTTGTTCAATGGAAATGCCGAAAAAGACAATTTAAAAGCTACAGTTTGTTGATAAAACCGAATGTCGAAACGAAACAGAAATTACCGATATCGCTGGTGCTTTGGCCTGCGAATAATTTGAATGGTAAACATCGATGTCTCTGCAGGCTTGCCACATAGCTTTGGCTGTACTGTAACAATCTGATTTATGTCTGTAATCTTGTATTTTGCATCTGCCCAGTTAGCCTCAGCCGAGGAATCGACTGTCTTCAAGCATTGCCACTTTCTTGGAATGATAATAGTAGCGCTTCGAAACGATGCTCGACTCTTGGTTCCAATATGGAGCTTCGTGGAGGCTTGGTGGAAAGATGCCTGGAATAAAATAAAATAAAAAAGGCTATTACTCACTTAAGAGTTTTGTTTTTAACAGTCATTTCGACGGAATTGTGCCAGGAGCAGGGAGGTCCTAAACCATTATAATTCAATCATTTTAATCTTTCCCTAATTGCTGTCGGACTTTCTCAAAACTGAAAGTAAATTATAAGTTCCGTTTTAATAAAAATAAATATGTGATTATTCAACCAAAAATATTATTAATAAATAATATATCATAAAAAGATAAATCATAAGTTTTATTCTATTAACTACATTCCCCCTGCAAGGAATTTAAAGATTAATGGCCCAAAAATTTCCTTTTTGCATTATGACCCACCCCCTCACTTCGGAAATTATAACAGTGGCTCCGTGCAATGACACTTGACTCTTGGCCCGAGCGTAGAGCATTGTGGAGGGTTGGTGAAAAATGCCAGAAACAAATTTTGGTTGAATAAAAAACTATAAATCGCTCAATTCGACCGAGTCCAAACAGACCGTTTGAGATACAAGTTCCGAAATTTTAACAACAACAAATAAAGACCTTGTTATTGGTTTCACTTTCTCAAGATGAGTTTCACCACCGTCATCACTATTGAATTTTTTTTTTTTTTTTTACCGATAGCTTAGCTGAATCCAGATCCACATAATCGATTATTGACGCCTTTCAATGCATTTCAAATTTTGTATATCGGTGAATTTCTTAGGGAGTCTATTAACGAGAATTTAAGGGGGGAAAGAAGTAATTTCAATATCTAGAATGGCAAAGTTGTTTTTTTTTTAAATAAAAAATACCACAAAAGGAACGTTCAATAAACAAACCCCCGCAAAAGGCATTTTTCAAAATCTAGGGAGAGCCAAAAATTCTAAGGGGAGGACAAAGAACCTCTCACCACCCTCCCCTCGCAATTAATACCACTGGAAGTCAATGCACTCCACTTAATTTTTTTTCGAATATCTATTTCTTCAATTCTCTCAATTGTTTTCTTTCAGGAAGCTGCTTAATTTTTCATCTAGACCTCCATACCTTCATATAAGCTTTTTTGTACTCATAAGTAATTCTGCCATTGCTTCTAAGACACTGGTTTGAGAATTTTTCAGTATTTAAATGCATACACGTAAACAGCGAGGAAGGGCTATGTTTTTTTTGGGCCAGGGCCCTCTGAATTTCAAGATTATTCCTATAGTCTACACCATTCTTGAGATTGGTTTTACTGTTTTTGTTTATTTTTCGAATCTACCCTTTTTTTATTTTGTAAAATGTAGGCAAACAAAATTAAGTGAACGATAGATATTAATAAATGACGGAGCAGCAAATTTATTGAAAAGAAAGCTGAAGATATCAAATTGAAGTTGTTAATATATCAATGAAGTTTTTAATATCAAGTTGCTAAGATATAATGAAGTTGTAAAATTTAAGTCATTTATTGAAAAGAAAACTGACGATATTAAGTTGAAGTTGTTAATATATCAAAGTCCTTAAATGGTTAAAGGAGTGTTGTAATCATGGGAAGGCCTACCCCTAAACATAAGAAATTACACAAAAACATGAACTTTTTCGTAAAATAATGGCTAAAAAAACCTAATCCGTTGTAAATAAAACAAAATGAATTTTTGATTTTTTTTTTTCGGAATTAAGTAGATAACAGTTAAACTTATATAACCTACAACCAAAAACGCACGTGACGCTATATTTTACATATTATATATATATATATATATATATATATATATATATATATATATATTATATATATATATATATATATATATATATATATATATATATATATATATATATATATATATATATATAATATATATAATATATATATAATCCTGGATACACATCTGATGAGACCCCTACATTCAAGCTAATTCAATGTATTTTTGGTTTTATAATAAAGGACATATAAGCGTGCAACAAAATGAACTTTTTAAATTTAGATTTTGACGATAAGAAATGCTAAGCTAAAATTCAACAGCTTGTTAAACATAAAAATAATTTTGTATTCTTAAATTCTTACACATTATTTTGATTACCAAAAACCTTATTATTCAATGTTGACTTTCAAAGAGAAAGTATCTCAACCAATGGGACAATTCTCCACATTTATAAGCGCTAAGTCTATACCATGCTTCGGGGTGGCCCAATAGGGTATCCCACAGAGTTATTATACATAGGGTTAGATAGTTTTAACAATGAACGTAAAATTGGAATTTGAACCGGAACTTATTGCTGGTGAGGAATGACCTGGTAAGTTATGATGTTAGTGAGTGAATAACGGTTTTTTTCTTATTGGACTAATTGTGTTTAGTATATGTGGTAAAGTTTTATATTTAATGAACTCTTACAAAAATTAGAATTACATGTAAGCTTAGCTGTTCAATGAACGCGTTATTGTTTTTGTCAATGGGTCGAATGTTCAACTAGCATAAATGTTTTTTTCCTATTTTGAAATCGTTTCGCATTTCTTTATTTTATGCTTCTATTTTTGAGCTACGTTTCCGTAGCACTGGAGAAAGAGGGCCATACTGTAATAAATGTATTATTTTTTTTTCCTTTAGAGCAGGGCACTTCGTATCGAAGAAGTTGTCATAAAAACTTCGAAAAGGGCTCATTCAATTGGAAATTGGGGTGGCTTGTGCCCTTTTTAATAGTCGAAAGTGATTGGAAGGCAACTAAACACCCCTTCCATGCCCACCATTTCCAGAAACACATCCAATCAAAATTTCGAAATAGCCATTTTGTTCAGCGTAATGATTTCTATATAATAAATTATTTTTTTGAGGAGGACACTCCCCCCCCAGCCTTCAGGGCAAGGGTTTTTAAGTTATGCCCTGGGGGCACATACGGTTTTTATAGAAGGCGTTGTCGTAGAAACTTCAAAAAAAGGCTCATTCGATTAGAAATTCAAAGACCTAGTATCCTTTTTAATAGTCGAAAGTGATGGAGGGCAACTAGCCCCCCCATGCCCATCATTCCCCCAAAACACATCGAATCAAAATGTTGAGATAGCCATTTTATTCAGCGTTGTTGGTTTTCCAGATAGAAAATATGTTTTTGTGTCCCCACAATCCTCGGGGAAAGGGTTTTAAGTTATGCCCTGAGGGTATATAAGAAAGATGTTGGCACAATGTATTATTTATTTTTTTTTTCTTTAGAGCAGGGCTCTTCGTATCGAAGAAGTTGTCGTAGAAACTTCGAAACGGCTCATTCAATTGGAAATTGGAGTGGTTTGTGCCCTTTTTATAATCGTCGAAAGTGATTGGAAGGCAACTAACACCCCTTCCACGCCCACCATTTCCCGAAAACACATCCAATCAAAATTTTGAGATAGCCATTTTGTTCAGCCTAGTTGATTTCCAGATAGAAAATTGTTTTTTTGATGATGACACTCCCCCACAGCCTTCAGGGCAAGGGTTGTAAGTTATGCCCTTGGGGCATATAAGGTGTGTATAAAAGGCGTTGTCGTAGAAACTTCAAAAAAGGCTCATTCGATTGGAAATTCAAATAGCTTGTGCCCTTTTTAATAGTCGAACGCAGTTATATTTAGAGCTCGTGACTATTGGCAAAGACTACGGTGGCAGTGATTGGAGGGTAACTAGCCCCCCTCCTCACGACCATTATTACCCCAAACACATCCAATCAGAATGTTGAGATAGCCATTTTATTCAACGTAGTTTTTAAGTTCTGTAAATTACATAATTTGCACTTTACTGAAAAAAATATAAATGGAATGTGCAATGTCAGTTTAACATACATATACTGATGTTTGTTAATCAAAATATTATTTGATTTATTAAAGTTATAAAAAGTAAAAACATTTATATTTTTTCAGTAAAGTGCATATTATGTTCCTTGGGAAGGCATAGGGGTTTTGAGCCCTACTCATGTTAATTTCTGCTCGTTTTGAGTTTTACTCGGTTATTTATTGTAATTTCTGTTCGTTTTTGGGTTTCATTTATTTATCGATGTTGATTTGTGGTAGTTTCACGCTTGGTAGATTATTTGATTTTATTTTTGCTCATTTTTGGTTTAAATTAGTTCTTTACTTTTCTTTGAAAAATTTATTTTGTGTGGAAAAAGTTTTTTTTTAATTAATTTCATAAAACACTTAGAACTACTGTTTAAATTATCACAATCGTCACAGTGCAGACTATTCAAAAACTAAAAGCGTAGAATAGAGAAAGGGATTCAAGCTCTGCTGATTATCTTGTGCTGATCAGCAGCATTGCTTGTGCTAAAAATCGACGCTAGTGGCCTTCTAGAAGGACCTTGTTAATTTTAGTTCCAAAATTTATTAATCGCTTTAGAAATTCCATTTTGTTGCTACTATATTGACTTTTCAATAACGTAACATAAACTTTACGCAGTTATATTTAGAGTTTGTGTCTACTTGGCATAGACTATACGGTGCACATAAAATATAGGCTACTCTGAGTTCATGACACAATGTAAGTTTTAAATTATGCTAGTGCGAAATATTTTTTGTGAAGTGTGAAAGCACAATTATATCTAATGGATAGAATACTAGAATACTTTCAATGATTATTTGTGTAGGCGGAAAAAGTATTGTACCTTTCCTCTTTCAGCTAATTCATGAACAAAGGCACTCATAAAAGCTATGCCATTTACTTTAAGATCTCAGGTATCAAAATCATCATCTTGCTAATATGTTTGAATTGGAAAATAAATCAGGCAGAAAAGTGCTGATTCGAAAGTGGATGAAAATATGGTATATTTAGGATCTACCACTATGTAAAGAACTGCAAGAAGCAGAGTGAAATTTAAGCTTTAAACATTAAGCCTAGGGAGGGTGTAAAGAGAGGGCCTTTGAATTTATTGGGATGGAGGAGGAGCGTGCGTAGCTGCATTGGCCTCAGGTGGCTTGGTGCTTCGGTGAGATGTTAGTAGTAATATTAAGCCTTGCCACACCCCCCAACTGTGTGGATAATTGAGAGTTTTTCTGCAATTTTTTTTAAATCATATGGGGATCCAGGCACGCGTGCAGGAGCTTTTTTGTGGGGGCACATATGCTCTAGGAGGGCCAGTAAATAAACGCAAAATCTCACAAAATATACAAACAAACATAAGGACGTAAGGAAGAACATGGAGAGTTGGTGTTGTAAATGTCTCCTCTTTGTACAAAGTTGGAAGGACTAGCTTCCTTCACTCCCTTCTCCCGAATTGGGTAGTAGGCTCAGATACACCTCCTTCATAGGAAAACTGAAAGAGGGCAAAAGCCGCTGCTCCCTTAATTAGGGTCCCTAAACCTCTGGCATGACCCTAATGTCAAACCTTCCTTAAAATATTAGCTCTTCTAAATTATAGGACAGATGGAGGTGATGAGTATTCTTACATTCTCCTTATCTACAAGAAATGTAATTTGATAAGTGAAATATGCCATGGCTTTTAATTAACCTAATTGTAAACCACGAGTAGAAATACATTAGAGGGGAGGTATTCACTCAGAACATCGGCAATCATTTAAGTTTTCGTTGGAAGGCGGGCTATCTTGGCAAAGCCTTAGACAAGTAATAATGTAAGATTAACTGTTTGCAAATACTAAACTAGATGCTTGGAATAAACAAAATTGCTCATTAATTTGTTATTCTGACGTGTATGGATCTGTATTTTTGATGTTCAAGCACCAAGGTCATCAAAATTAAAACGTTTTTAACTCTCTGGACTCCTTTTAAGCAGGACGATAATTCACAAAAACCTAGAGAAGGGGGAAGGGTGAAACGTGTTTCAAAATTAAGGTGGGACAATTCTGCTCTTTTCTCGATTTTGTTCAATGAAAATTAAAAAAATGTGTTTTAATGAAAATACCAAGTAAGATAATTTTCAAAATATAGGCAGGAATCTGCCCTCCTACAGGGCAGCTGGTCTTAGGCTGATTCATAAATATAAAGAGGGGTTTCTAAGGGTTTTTCCGTGGTTATTTTGATATTTTAAGGTTTTAAGGGCAGCACCACGTTTTTGTCAGTGTTGCCATACTGAACTATAAAAATGAATGGGCAAAACAACTGGCTAAACTTGACAACACATTTTGTCAAAAAAATTCAAACATTTAACAGTTTTTTTTATTCCTAAGGCAATAAACCTTCAAAGGAAACTACTTCTTTTTAAGCTGGTTGGTGCCATGACTGTGTATTTAGCTTATTTTTGTTTATTCTTCACCTGTTTTTTCTTCTTGTTTTATTCTGGCGCCCACTATTACCAAAAAATGCATAAGTACACGTTGAGTAATTCTCAGTTAAAAACTGAATTCCCAGTTTTTAATAGTTTCTTAAGATATAAATGGTCGTGCAAGTTTCCACTTAAGCAAATAGGACAATCAAATTTAATTTTCACTCTTTTTGGTATTTCAATGTGGTTAATTCAGGTTTTAATCTGGTTGTCAAAAATAGTTTTAATTTTTGGTTGGTCCAAAACAGGAGTTGATAAATAATTTTTTTTTTTCTTACTGTGTTGGAATAATTAAATGAAAACCCTTATAAGGAGAGAGGTAGCATTATATTGTCGTCCGAAGGTGAGCTAGCAAGCAAAAGTTCAATCATGCAACAATGTAAAATTAACTATTTGCAAACACTGAACTGGAGGCTTGGAATAAACAACATTGATCATTAATTTGTCATGCTTACAGGTACGGGTCTGTATTTCTGTTGTTGATAAATGTAACAGATTTGGATACAGTGGCGGATCCAGGATTTTTTTAGGGGGGCGCAAAATAGGTTGATCCGATAAACTTGCATTAGGAGCAAGTTTAATTAACACAAACTTGCGTTAATTAAGTAAATTGCACTACTTTAGACAATGTTAGGGGGCGCGCCCCCTCGCCCCTCCCCTGGATCCGCCATTGTTTGGATATAAAATACAACTTCGCTAAATGTCGATTTGAAATATGAATTTAAAAATAAATACTGCGGTTTTTTTTATGATATTAAAGAAATTTTAATTAAAGCCTGTTGAAGGCGAAGGAGATGGAAAAGGGACTCAAAAATCATACAACAACATTGATGCCGTTGTATCGTGTGGCTTGAACCATTTTTTGCTTGGCAAATTTATAATTTAATAGACTGTGTTTGGATCAGATGCTTGTCACAGGCCCCAAAATAATTTTTAGCGGCCACAAAATATATAGCTGAACTGAAATAGCTTGGTTAGGTTCTCAATCTAAAAAAAATGATTCTGTTCAGCTTCTAAATTACTAAGTTTAGTTCACTTCAACTTCTTGGTATGACTTGGGCTCGATATTAAAAGTAGAAAATTCGTTTTCGAATAAGACCCTCAATAGTTAGGCATAATTAAAAATATTGAATGAATGAAAGTGATATTCGTATACGAATAAATGGAAGTAATTTTAGTGCTTGTTAATTATCCAGAACACACTCAAGAAGTTTGCTTTGTTTGATTTGAGTAAACCAGTTTTTCTCTCTCATTCGGTTATAATTACCTTATTTTTTTCGTGAAATAAAGTACGATGCAGGCATATTTTCACTAAATATTCAATATATAGAGGTGGTTAGGTTTGGTGTTTAATGTATTGCTTTCTGGGTGGCCTGCTATCCATAATTCCTTGTTGTAGTTTCCATAATTTTGTTACTAAAGTGTTATATTTAAAGTGTTATATTAAAGTGGTATATTTTATTATGATTAACCTAACTTCACTTCTTGGGTTTGTTCTGCATAATCAACAAGTAGCCTACCTTATTTTTCTACATTTTGAGGAGTTTCCTCTGAGTTTGAATGCCTAAGTTTTTCAAAAATACCTCAATCAAAGTTTGTTCTCCCGATCACAAGATTTACATCGTTATAACACGCGACCGAAAAAGAGTATCTACATTGACAAGTATAGTACTGAGAGATCTAAATTCGCCCCGTTTGTGTCAATAGCCCGGTGCTGGGATGCTCACAAGGATTTTATTGATAAATTTTCTTCTATCCATTTAATAAAAAGGAGTCTTAAATTTCATTTAGTTCAGGATTATTTTTAATTAAGTGTCTTTTTAATATGATTAAGTTATTTGTTTGGATTGTTGTTCTAAGTGAATGTGGGCCTCTCGGCTATCTTTTAGTATGAATTTATATTTAATAATATTGTCTCTCTTTCTTTTTTTTTATATATATATTTATATTTATATTTGGATCCTGGACTAGCTGCTACTTTCATATTATTGTATCTTTGCCGTCGTAATTATCTTTGTATTGTAGCGTAAAATTTTTTATTGTATCTTTGTCTAGGCCTAGTTTTTCGAGCTTGTCTCCCCATGGGCCTATGTCAATTATATACATGTATATGTTAATAATAAAATGATTGAACTTGAACCTTCCATTTGTTATGTATCTTAGAATATGTATATAGGCTATATATATCTTCGAATTGATATATAGCATTTTTGCTGATTCACTAAACTTTTTATATTTGACTTATTGTAGAATCTTCAAAGCTTCAAAATAAAAAAGAATGCTACTACAAATTAACAAGTTTTACAACTTTATAAAGTACAAATTAATAAGTTTTATAACTTTAGAAAGTGCAAATTAATAAGTTTTATAACTTTATAAAGTACAAATTAATAACTAATGAGTTTTAAAAATACTCCCCCCCTAGGATTTGGATAGAATGGCTGATGATATCTCCCAGCGGTGAAGTCACCTTTACCCCAAAATTAGATACGTTCCCGGAAGATTCTTCTGTCTTAGGCTTTTTTGTAGTAAATTTTTTCTTTGTTCATATTATTGACTTACGAATAAAGTAAACATACGACTCGATGTCTTTTTTTATGCTCTTTCCAAATATAATAATCATTTTTGTGTTGTTGAAAAGAATTTTACCCCCACCCCTATGTACACCAATTCAGGGTATATATTTGCACATTAGGGGGGGGGGGGGGTAAATTTTATTTCTGATGTAAATGAAAGGTAAGTTTAAACTTTCCCAGCCACCCCCTCCTAATATGCAAATATATACCTTGAATTGGTATATTGTATATAGGGGTGGGGGTAAAATTAATTTCCGACAAAAATAATTATCATATTTGGAAAGAGCATAAAAAAGGAATCGAGTGGTATGTTTAATTTATTCATAAGTCAATTATATGAACAACAAAAAAAATTACCTTTTTTGTATCTTCATAACAAAAATTTTAAAAATACTTCTTTTCTCCTACATTTTCTTTGAACAGTACAATATTGAGATCTGTCTGAAAATAAACAATATTAGAAGATAAGCCAAAGGTGACGCGGCTCCGAGTCTGCCCCCTTCAGGTCTCATTTTTACGATTTTTCTATAATTTCTCATCTTTTCCGTATAATTCGATTTTTCAAAATTCTACCCGCGTCCGCAAGCACACATTTATATTACAAAATTACTCGATTTGATAGATATCCGATTTTAAAATATGACAGCCTGTGTAGCATTATAAGCGAATGTGACACATTAGGCCCGTTTTTTAGCACTAAGATCTTACATCTTTCTGCAAAGATTATCGTTTTTTAACTTATCTTTCTTCTAAGATCTTAGAACTCACAGATGTTAGCAAAAAGTGTGAAGACCGCCACTGTTTTACCATATAGAACAATGATGAGAGAACTTTGATGATCTACTCATCATTGTTCTCAGACCGCTGATCAGAGCAGAATGATGAAAGACGTTTGCACAAAAACGGCCAAAGATGTAAGATCTTTGTTCAAAGATTTCACTTTTAAGCGTTTTCTGACAAAAGATGTAAGATCTTAGCACATTTGATGAGTGAAAAAAAACAGGCCTATTATGTTTCTTTTTTCTAGGGGATAGCTAGATACAAATTTGATGAAAATTCAAGCTTTTTAAAATCATAACTTTGCACCCTTTTCCAGAAAGAAGTTTGAACTCTCATCATCCCTCCCCCCAGAACCCTGAAAATCTATAGTTTAGGTCCATGTGGGTAACTGATCATTTAAATTGAGATCAATGGAGTAGCCGTGTTTTTTTTTTAATCCTTAGTATATCGGAGGGTATATTGGGGTCGTTGTGAATATTGCTTTATCTTTAGAGTAGGTTGCTGCTAACAAATCAAAGTACAAAAAAAAGCAAATTCACTATTTTTCACTTAAGAGGAAACTAATTCTGTGCTATTGTAGTCTTTAAAAGGAATGTAATCTGAATTGCACTTTAAGGAGTAAGAGGAAAAATTTTCTGGGGAGGATGGGAGTAAAGTGGTTCATATAACTTTCACCTTTTTCGTTAGGATCTTAAAAACTTTAAACCCTTTCAAGGCTATAGTACATTGAAGCCCCCATCCTAAATGAAATCCCCAGTCTTTCTTACCTCTAATTTTTGAAAGAACTCCGTGCAATTTGAGGGTTCTTTGATTCTTTCGCTGATTCCAACAACAATGTTCTCATATCCTCCATTATTAAAAGTTAAGCTCCATGCATACACTACAGAAGTTAGAAAAATGAAAAGGTTTATCCACATTATGTTCAAGCTTGAATTATGCAAAACAAAGAACTGTTCCGAAGATTCACTAGTTGCACCCAAATTTTTTAGTTCAATTGATATTCATCAAAAATCGAACAGATCTAGTTCACAATTTAAATAACTTATAGCTAATATATATATAACTTATAGCAGTGTCAATGATTCCGCTTCTCTTTACAGGCCACTTTGACCTGAGCTCTTTGCCATCAAGAAAAACACTGTTTCAGAAGCGGCTGGCAGTGGACTGTTTCAGAGATTACCACTCGCGTGCCGGAGGAACGGCGAAGACATAATGGCCAACAAGCGAGTGTAGGGTTAGTAATTTCGAATCTGAGGATTTAAAAAAGGATGTGGCATTACGGGCCCAATTAAAAAGCCTTTTGAAATTGAAGCGTGTTTGTTTGAAAAATAATTGGATTGTTCTTGATTTTTACGTCATGCAGATGGTGTACGGGAAGTAACATACAGTATATGCACAGAATTGTTATTTGTGTATACCTCATATTAAGCTTGTGAAAAACAGCCTGCATGAGTTAGACTTAGATTTAGATTCAGACTTAGATTTAGATCTTAGACTTAGATTCATGAAAAAGGCAAGAAAGTAAAGAAACAGATCCGTCATTTGAGGATAAGGGACTCGCCCTTTCTCTACGTTTCGCAAATTCCTGAAACAAGTGACAAAGGTGGGGATTTTCCTGAAAAAGGAAGATGGTTATGCCAAAAATTAACGGTTTTTGCCCCCCCCAGAGAAAAAAGAATTGAAAAGGTTATTTATGCAAGGATAATAGTTTTTGTGTGTTCAAAGAAGGCAAGATAGTGATTTGATAATGACAGACGCAAAAAAGGAAACAAAAAATAGTACTTATCTGTTAGCCAGTACACCCTTGAGAATTTGGATCTATAAAATCAGACGATAACCAGTTTATTGCTGTTTGTATACGGATGCGATTAGTTTCGGCTCAGTGGAAAACTACATTGTACCTATATTTTAATAAATATTTAGTTGGTATTTTGGTTAGGTTAGGTTACATTTTGCACGCAGTCCCGCTATACTTAACCCCAGCCCGCCCCTTATGTGCGAATATACAGCCCAAATAACATATATCCTATCTATTTCCCAAGTGTATTAGTTGTTTCAACCCCGTACCTGTAGATCTAAATTCTCGAGTCTGTAATGGCTAACAGATAAGTACCCAAAAAACAACAACACAGCACACAATTTTGATTCCAAATTAGGGTACTGTTCTATTAGCTGGAAGACAGGCGAGAAGTGAAGTTTGGTTAGTGCTATTGAAATAAAACAAAATAGGATGAAAATATAATAATTTAGAAACAAATTTCGGCTATATATTTGCATATTAGGGGTGTGGGGGTAAAGCATAG
Source organism: Artemia sinica (assembly GCA_027921565.1). NCBI lineage: Eukaryota > Metazoa > Arthropoda > Branchiopoda > Anostraca > Artemiidae > Artemia > Artemia sinica. The sequence goes on from CM051257.1 coordinate 14,061,209, forward strand.
CATATATTAAATGCGTAACCAACCTAACCTAGGTACTTTATTTCCCCATAAACCCCCCAAAATAAAGTTTAAATATTGTAAACGGAGAGATAAACCACTGTTTGCAATGCTCGGCATGAATTCTCCATTGAAATAACCTGTTTTGACTAGTTTCTTTTATCATCTTCGCTATATGAAATGTCACGTGTCTTCCAGCTAATAGAAGAGTACCCAAAGTAGCTCTCCACAAATTAGCCATACCTCCCCCCTCCTCCGCTACACTTCTTGATACAGACAACTCTCCACCCACAGTTGCCTCAGGCGGCTGGGAGCTTGAGTGTGAAATTATTACTATTATTATTGTTAGTAGTAGTAATATTTCTAATTACATTATGTTTGCTTCAATTGTAATGCTTAAAAGGAAATTGAAGACGTATATTATGTTCATTAATTTTGCTTGTTTTTTTTTTTAGAATGAGTTTTTGAGATATTGATTGCTGTTTTTTTTTTTAGTTTGTTTGTGTTAATTAATCATTTTTTTTAATTTGTTTCTTCGGCATTAGCTAATAAGTATTTGAATGGTTAAATATAGGCGACTTCCCTGTTGCAAGTGCTCTTTCAGTTCCTTTTCAAAATTTTTGGCAGTTCAGTTAATTTTGCAATTTGTTGGTAGCTAAATTGAATCAAATTAAGGGTAGATTTTTTTTTTTGAAACTTTTAAACTTTGAGTATTACATTTAGAAAGCGGAATTGTTTATGTTATATTTATTCAAAACACATTGCAGTCATATTCTCAGGTTTACGGTTAGCAGCCTTAAAACCCGGTCTGCTCCAAAAGCCAATTATCTTTAACTATAATTAATATATTTTATTATCATCATCCAAAAGTGACTATCAACTGCAGATACAACATAATCAAACTGTTCGTGGTAACGAACTGTAAGTAAGGAGTGACCCAGCTCAATAGTAACCGAAACTATACAAAACGGAATTTTGATACCAATAGATACATTAAAAGAATCAATTATTATGCTGATTTCAAATATATAAGTTTCATCAACTTGGTCTTACCCATCAAAATTTACGCGCCAGGAAAAATTTGTCTTATTTTCGAAAAAGGGGGAAACACCCCTTAAAAGTCATAGAACTCTAATGAAGATCACACCATCAGATTCAGCGTATCAGAGAGAACCCTATTAAAGAGGTTTCAAGCTCCTATCTGCAAAAATGTGGAATTTTGTATTTTTTGCCAGAAGAAAGATCACGGATACGTGTTTGTTTGTTTGTTTGTTGTTTTTTTTCCCAGGGGTGTTCGTACCGACCCAGTGGTCCTAGAATATCGCAAGAGCGCTCATTCAAACTGAAATTAAAAGTTCTAGTGCCCTTTTTAAGTGACCAAAAAATGGAGGGCAACTAAGCCCCCTCCCACGGTCATTTTTTTCCCAAAGTCACCCGATAAAAAATTTTAGATAGCCATTTTGTTCAGCATGGTCGAAAAATACAATAACTATGTCTTTGAGGAACACTTAATCCCCCACAGTCCCCAGGGGAAGGTTTGCAGGTTATGAACTTTGCCCAATGTTTACATATAGGCTAGTATTGGTTATTGGGAAGTACAGAAGTTTTCAGGGGGATTTTTTCTGGTAGTTGGGGGGGGGAGGGGTGGGTGGGTCGGGGTTACGTGGGAGGATCTTTCAATGGAGGAAGTTTTCATGGGGGAAGGGACATTGCTATGAAAGGAGCGCCAGATTTCCAGCATTATTTAAAAAAAAAGATAAGAAATTAAATAAAAAAAAGCAATTTTTTCAACTGAAAGTAAGGAGCAGCACCAAAACTTACAAAGGACAGAAATTATTACGTGTATGGTTGGATTCGCCCCCTAGTCATTAGTAGTAGAAAGGGGGGTGCTACTCCCGTACGAACCACGTGGTTCGTACGGGATCTCAGAAATTATTGATTCACGAAGGGGGAATTTTATGAAACATTATGGCTTCTTTAATCTTAGGTCTGAGGGATAAACGTTTTAGGTCAGAGAGAAAAATTAGTATTCTATTTTTAAATAGGGCTTCATTGATCTTTAGTGTCAGGAATTATTTGCTGTTGTTTGTCCAGGTGTAATGACATTGGGGTGATTTACATAATCGATGGGGGAATTATTGGTTCACGAAGGGGGAATTAAGAAACAAACATGGCTTCATTGTTGTTTGGCTAACCTAACCTGAGAAATTGATTTACATAATCGGCGGGAAAATTATAAGGGGGAATAAGGGGGAATTTGAAATTTGAAATGTGAAAGCACAGAGATGCCAAACAAAAGGAACACGCTGAAATTACGTTTAGGGATTATTTGGGCGAAACCGTTTTAGTCATTTTAGGGAATTATTTCGGCGAAACAGTTAGAGACATTTTAAAAGAAGATTTTAGAAAAGGTTTCAGAAGAGAATTTGAGGGTAAAACTCTATGGTCGTTATAATACACAAGATGTATTTTAACAGTGTTGTAAGGTCCCCTACCCGACCCCAAAGGGTTCCGATCCCCCTACTCCAACCACAAAGGGTTCCAATCCCCCAACCCCAACCCCGAAGGAAGCCATAGGTCCTCAAAGGTCCACCGGGCTCCCAAAGGGCCACCCGGCCCTCAAGGGTCCCCCAGACCCCCCACCCCCGGGCCCCAAAGGGCCCCCCTCCCTTTGCCCCCCCCCCCCCAAAGGGCCCTCTCTCCATCCATCTCCCCCTCCTCACCTTCCCCTCCCCCTCCCCCCTCCCCTCCCCCTCCTCCCCCTCCCCCCCCTCCCCTCCTCCCCCTCCCCCCCCCATTTTCTAATATTTTTTTGTGCATTGAGACACAGAACGACCCCCTCCCCCCGACCCCCCCAAAGGGCCCCCGGCACCCCAAAGGCCTGATTTTTCAAAGTTCATTTTTGAATTTCTTTCGTTGAAATGCAAGAGTTTGGAATATTTCAGTAGTGTTTGGTTGTGGTTTACCTTGTCACAGTTACATTTTCTTGATTTTTCAAAGTTCATTTTGAATTTCTTTCGTTGAAATGCAAGAGTTGGAATATTTCAGAAGTGTTTGGTTGTGGTTTACCTTGTCACAGTTACATTTTCTTGATTTTTCAAAGTTCATTTTGAATTTCTTTCGTTGAAATGCAAGAGGTGGAATATTTCAGTAGTGTTTGGTTGTGGTTTACCTTGTCACAGTTACAATTTCTTTGATTTTTCAAAGTTCATTTTCAATTTCTTTCGTTGAAATGCAAGAGTTGGAATATTTCAGAAGTGTTTGGTTGTGGCTTACCTTGTCACAGTTACATTTTCTTGATTTTTCAAAGTTCATTTTGAATTTCTTTCGTTGAAATGCAAGAGTTGGAATATTTCAGTAGTGTTTGGTTGTGGTTTACCTTGTCACAGTTACATTTTCTTGATTTTTCAAAGTTCATTTTGAATTTCTTTCGTTGAAATGCAAGAGTTGGAATATTTCAGTAGTGTTTGGTTGTGGTTTACCTTGTCACAGTTACATTTTCTTGATTTTTCAAAGTTCATTTTGAATTTATTTCGTTGAAATGCAAGAGTTGGAATATTTCAGTAGTGTTTGGTTGTGGTTTACCTTGTCACAACTACATTTTCTTGATTTTTCAAAGTTCATTTTGAATTTCTTTCGTTGAAATACAAGAGTTGGAATATTTCGGTAGTGTTTGGTTGTGGTTTACCTTGTCACAGTTACATTTTCTTGATTTTTCAAAGTTCATTTTGAATTTCTTTCGTTGAAATGCAAGAGTTGGAATATTTCAGTAGTGTTTGGTTGTGGTTTACCTTGTCACAGATACATTTTCTTGATTTTTTCAAAGTTCATTTTGAATTTCTTTCGTTGAAATGCATGAGTTGGAATATTTCAGTAGTGTTTGGTTGTGGTTTACCTTGTCACAGTTACATTTTCTTGATTTTCAAAGTTCATTTGAATTTCTTTCGTTGAAATGCAAGAGTTGGAATATTTCAGTAGTGTTTGATTGTGTTTACCTTGTCAGAGTTACATTTTCATGATTTTTCAAAGTTCATTTGAATTTCTTTCGTTGAAATACAAGAGTTTGGATATTTCAGTAGTGTTTGTTTGTGGTTTACCATGTCACAGTTACATTTTCTTGATTTTTCAAAGTTCATTTTGAATTTCTTTCGTTGAAATGCAACAGTTGGAATATTTCAGTAGTGTTTGGTTGTGGTTTACCTTGTCACAGTTACATTTTCCTGATTTTTCAAAGTTCATTTTGAATTTCTTTCGTTGAAATGCAAGAGTTGGAATATTTTAGTAGTGTTTGGTTGTGGTTTACCTTGTCACAGTTACATTTTCTTGATTTTTCAAAGTTCATTTTAAATTTCTTTCGTTGAAATGCAAGAGTTGGAATATTTCATTAGTGTTTGGTTGTGGTTTACCTTGTCACAGTTACATTTTCTTGATTTTTCAAAGTTCACTTTGAATTTCTTTCGTTGAAATGCAAGAGTTGGAATATTTCAGTAGTGTTTGGTTGTGGTTTACCTTGTCACAGTTACATTTTCTTGATTTTTCAAAGTTCATTTGAATTTCTTTCGTTAAAATGCAAGAGTTAGAATATTTCAGAAGTGTTTGGTTGTGGTTTACCTTGTCACAGTTACATTTTCTTGATTTTTTTCAAAGTTCATTTTTTAATTTCTTTCGTTGAAATGCAAGAGTTGGAATATTTCAGTAGTGTTTGGTTGTGGTTTACCTTGTCTCAGTTACATTTTTCTTGATTTTTCAAAGTTCATTTTTGAATTTCTTTCGTTGAAATGCAAGAGTTGGAATATTTCAGTAGTGTTTGGTTGAGGTTTACCTTGTCACAGTTACATTTTCTTGATTTTTCAAAGTTCATTTTGAATTTCTTACGTTGAAATGCAAGAGTTGGAATATTTCAGTAGTGTTTGGTTGTGGTTTACCTTGTCACAGTTACATTTTCTTGATTTTTCAAAGTTCATTTTGAATTTCTTTCGTTGAAATGCAAGAGTTGGAATATTTCAGTAGTGTTTGGTTGTGGTTTACCTTGTCACAGTTACATTTTCTTGATTTTTCAAAGTTCATTTTGAATTTCTTTCGTTGAAATGCAAGAGTTGGAATATTTCAGTAGTGTTTGGCTGTGGTTTACCTTGTCACAGTTACATTTTCTTGATTTTTCAAAGTTCATTTTGAATTTCTTTCGTTGAAATGCAAGAGTTGGAATATTTCAGTAGTGTTTGGTTGTGGTTTACCTTGTCACAGTTACATTTTCTTGATTTTTCAAAGTTCATTTTGAATTTATTTCGTTGAAATGCAAGAGTTGGAATATTTCAGTAGTGTTCTGAAATATTCCAACTCTTGCATTTCAACGAAATAAATTCAAAATGAACTTTGAAAAATCAGGAAAATGTAACTGTGACAAGGTAAACCACAACCAAACACTACTGAAATATTCCAACTCTTGCATTTCAACGAAAGAAATTCAAATGAACTTTGAAAAATCAAGAAAATGTAACTGTGACAAGGTAAACCACAACCAAACACTACTGAAATATTCCAACTCTTGCATTTCAACGAAAGAAATTCAAAATGAACTTTGAAAAATCAAGAAAATTTAGTTGTGACAAGGTAAACCACAACCAAACACTACTGAAATATTCCAACTCTTGCATTTCAACGAAAGAAATTCAAAATGAACTTTGAAAAATCAAGAAAATGTAACTGTGACAAGGTAAACCACAACCAAACACTACTGAAATATTCCAACTCTTGCATTTCAACGAAATAAATTCAAAATGAACTTTGAAAAATCAAGAAAAATGTAACTGTGACAAGGTAAACCACAACCAAACACTACTGAAATATTCTAACTCTTGCATTTCAACGAAAGAAATTCAAAATGAACTTTGAAAAATCAAGAAAATGTAACTGTGACAAGGTAAACCACAACCAAACACTACTGAAATATTCCAGCTCTTGCATTTCAACGAAAGAAATTCGAAATGAACTTTGAAAAATCAAGAAAATGTAACTGTGACAAGGTAAACCACAACCAAACACTACTGAAATATTCCAACTCTTGCATTTCAACGAAAGAAATTCAAAATGAACTTTGAAAAATCATGAAAATGTAACTGTGACATGGTAAACCACGACAACACACTACTGAAATATTCCAACTCTTGCATTTCAATGAAAGAAATTCAAAATGAACTTTGAAAAATCAAGAAAATGTAACTGTGACATGGTAAACCACACCCAAACACTACTGAAATATTCCAACTCTTGCATTTCAACAAAAGAAATTCAAAATGAACTTTGAAAAATCAAGAAAATGTAACTGTGACAAGTTAAACCACAACCAAACACTACTGAAATATTCCAACTCTTGCATTTCAATGAAAGAAATTCAAAATGAACTTTGAAAAATCAAGAAAATGTAACTGTGACAAGGTAAACCACAACCAAACACTTCTGAAATATTCCAACTCTTGCATTTCAACGAAAGAAATTCAAAATGAACTTTGAAAAAATCAAGAAATTGTAACTGTGACAAGGTAAACCACAACCAAACACTACTGAAATATTCACCTCTTGCATTTCAACGAAAGAAATTCAAAATGAACTTTGAAAAATCAAGAAAATGTAGTTGTGACAAGGTAAACCACAACCAAACGCTACTGAAATATTCCAACTCTTGCATTTCAACGAAAGAAATTCAAATGAACTTGAAAAATCAAGAAAATGTAACTGTGACAAGGTAAACCACAACCAAACACTTCTGAAATATTCCAACTCTTGCATTTCAACGAAAGAAATTCAAAATGAACTTTGAAAAATCAGAAAATTGTAACTGTGACAAGGTAAACCACAACCAAACACTACTGAAATATTCCACCTCTTGCATTTCAACGAAAGAAATTCAAAATGAACTTTGAAAAATCAAGAAAATGTAACTGTGACAAGGTAAACCACAACCAAACACTTCTGAAATATTCCAACTCTTGCATTTCAACGAAAGAAAATTCAAAATGAACTTTGAAAAATCAAGAAAATGTAACTGTGACAAGGTAAACCACAACCAAACACTACTGAAATATTCCAACTCTTGCATTTCAACGAAAGAAATTCAAAAATGAACTTTGAAAAATCAGGCCTTTGGGGTGCCGGGGGCCCTTTGGGGGGGGGGGGGAGGGGCGGGGGAGGGGGTCGTTCTGTGTCTCAATGCACAAAAAAATATTAGAAAATGGGGGGAGGGGGAGGGGAGGGGAGGGGAGGGGGAGGAGGGGAGGGGAGGGGAGGAGGGGAGGGGAGGGGGAGGGGAAGGTGAGGAGGGTGGAGCTGGAGGGAGAGGGGCCCTTTGGGGGGGCAAAGGGGGGGACCCTTTGGGGCCCGGGGGTCTGGGGGACCCTTGAGGCTGGGTGGCCCTTTGGGAGCCCGGTGGACCTTTGAGGACCTGTGGCTTCCTTCGGGGTTGGGGTAGGGGGATTGGAACCCTTTGTGGTTGGGGTAGGGGGATCGGAACCCTTTGGGGTCGGGTAGGGGACCTTACAACACTGTTAAAATACAACTTGTGTATTATAACGACCATAGAGTTTTACCCTCAAATTTCTCTTCTGAAACCTTTTCTAAAATCTTCTTTTAAAATGTCTCTAACTGTTTCGCCGAAATAATTCCCTAAAATGATTAAAACGGTTTCGCCCAAATAATCCCTAAACGTAATTTCAGCGTGTTCCTTTTGTTTGGCATCTCTGTGCTTTCACATTTCAAATTTCTAGGAAACCCTTTCCTACGTTAATATCTTCATCTCATAAATTTTCCTAGCTAAACTATTAAGGTTTCGTTAGAATATCAATTTATCTCTCCGACTTAAAGCTCAGTGAAGCCGTATTTAAAAATTGAATTTCTATCTCTTTAGACGCCCGCATAATTCCAAGATAACAAGTGATGTCATTTATAATTCCTGACACTAAAGATCAATGAAGCCCTATTTAAAAATAGAATATTAATTTTTCTCTCTGACCTAAAGAACGTTTATCCCTCAGACCTAAGATTAAAGAAGCCATAATGTTTCTTAATTCCCCCTTCGTGAATCAATAATTTTCCCGCCGATTATGTAAATCAATTTCTCAGGTTAGGTTAGCCAAACAACAATGAAGCCATGTTTGTTTCTTAATTCCCCTTCGTGAACCAATAATTCCCCCATCGATTATGTAAATCACCCCAATGTCATTACACCTGGACAAACAACAGCAAATAATTCCTGACACTAAAGATCAATGAAGCCCTATTTAAAAATAGAATATTAATTTTCTCTCTGACCTAAAGAACGTTTATCCTCAGACCTAAGATTAAAGAAGCCATAATGTTTCATAAAATTCCCCCTTCGTGAATCAATAATTTCTGAGATCCCGTACGAACCACGTGGTTCGTACGGGAGTAGCACCCCCCTTTCTACTGTCATTACCTCGCTCTTTACGCTTGTACTTTCATCAGAGCTATTTATTCTAATTAACGGCCTTTGTGATTAAGGGTCATTCTTAAAGAATTGGAACAAAATTTTGACTTTAGTGTAAAGAGCGAGGTATTGACTAGGGGGTGAACCCCCTATTATACGTAATAAAAATTTACGAATATAGAAGTTCGCTACATAAGTTAAATCGTAAATTACGTCAGATCAAAATTTCGGGAAAGCCATTTAGCCAAAAAAAGTAAAATTAATATGCAAATTTCGTTTCAGTTATTCGTGTATGGTGAGCCAAAATCAAAGCTGCATTAATTAAAAAACGCTCAGAAATTAAATAAAAAAATAAGATTTTTTTTTTAACTGAAAATAAGGAGGGACGTTAAAACTTAAAACGAACAGAAATTATTCCGTAGGCATATATGAAAGGGGCCGTCCCCTCCTAAATGCCTCACTCTTTACGCTTAAGTTTGACCGTGTCTGACAACTTTTTTTAAACAATAAAAACTTTAGCGTTAAGAGCGAGGCGTTTATGAGGGGACAGCCCCTTTCATATACGGAATAATTTCTGTTCGTTTAAGTTTTAATGTCGTTCCTTACCTTCAGTTAAAGAAATTGTTTTTTTTTTTATTTAATAAGCATAAAGAGAGAAACATTTCAGTTCTTTCAGCACTTATAACACAAGAAATATACCAAATCTGTGTAGTATCTGGTATTTTAGAAAGCAAATAATGAGAAACTGGACAATGGTCAATTTTGTTACTGGTCAATCTGGTCAATGATAATGGACTTCTCGGACTCAGCACTTTCATTGGGTGAAAAAGCGTTGTCTGATTTAACAAATTAGTTTTGCTTAATTATGTTCATGGCTCAATGTGGTAATATTGACGAAATTTGACATAGAAACTTTCTATAAAAAAAAAAAAAATCTTAAGAAATTCCGGCTTTCACGTATGAATACTTCCAAGATGGGTCCAAGGGACCAAAAATGTTTTTGTTTTATGTCCTTGTTGCTTTATGCAAAATTAGAAGCCATTTGAGAAATATTTCAAGCCAATATTACAATATTAGGCTGTTTTGCTTGAAAAGACTCATAGTATTTGTAATTTAAAAAACCTCCGGTATTCATCTTGGGTTGAGATAAAAACTATTCGTGAGATAGTCATCTATATTGCAATATTAGTATCATATTTATAATCAACAATCTCAAAATTCTATTGTAAAGACTTTAATTTTTGTAAAGAATTCGAAAAAAAATATAGACTGCATTTTGTGTTTTCCTCTAAGCTAAATTCGTTCTAAGCTAAGATCTTTTTGTAGCACTGAGGGCAGCTTGGTGAAGGTCCTTGCCAAAATATCTGCTTTTGTTTTTTCGCTTCGTTTTTCGAGTGACTTAAAATCACCCTCGTTTTCTTGGTTATTTTTCAATTATGTTTTTCTGGTTTTTTGCCGAAGATGAATTTAAATTCCCATCACCTCGTAGGTCCAATTAATGACTTCAAAAACCACTAAATACCTGTTTTGGTTGAAATCAACACCATTTTTAAGCAAGGGCGTACCCAAAATTTTTGTTGTGGGGAGAGTGAAATTTTTGTTCGGGGATCTTACAACAAAAACGTATCAAGAATCTTTTTTTTATCCATTTTTGCTATATTTTATGAATCGGACAAAAACTTGCAGGGGATGGGTTCAAACCTGTAGCCCTTATCCCGTAGATACGGCTTTGTTTGTAAGATTAGGCTAATTAAAAAACTCCACAAAAGAAGTTGTTGAAAGAAAATAAAGAACTACACTAAACATAAGAACAAGGCCGTATCCAGGAAGGGGGGGCTAGGGGATTTGAACCTGTCCTCCCCCGAAATGTTTGTTCGACTCGTAAAAACGTTACAAAAATGAATATAAACAATTTTTTATACATTTCTTAAGCTTTTTGGACCCCCCCCCCCCCCAGAAAAAATATTGATATGGCCCTGCCTAAGACAAGTGGAAATAATGTAATTCAACTGTAAAACGAACAAAAATCACTATCAATAATTAAGTGAAACAAATTACAAACAGAAATTTCAAACAAAATATGTTGAACTTAAAATGAACATAAACTTGCAGCAAACAGGAGTAACGCTAACACCTCCTATGTCTCGTAAGTACCAGAACGTCACTTGTGCCTTACTGAAAATTATTAATAAATTGATCTATGGGTTTTATTTGTCAGAGCATAGAAAAAATTTATTAACCAAGGCAAGTGAAAAGACAGTAGTAATCATTTGCGTAGGTTATGTACCATCCTGTGTTATTTGCCCACTTTACGTTCCATGGCATCTTTCCATGGCAGATTACCAGACTAGTTATTTGCAGTGTATAATGTAGTCAAACAGGTTTTTTTCTGTTTTTGTTGTCAATTGCACAATGAATGTACGTCATGAGTTCACGTGTACATTCTTAAAAAAAACACACATTCTTAAAGTGGCGCGCCACTCTAAATGAGCCTAGATTAACCCAACTATTAGCATGTCTCTCTCACTATGACTGATTAATACAAAAATATATTATGATACATTATTAATATCAATGATTAACTTTGGACATTTTGAATCTGTTCCATAAAATAGTTCACCATGTTCTCTCTTGATAATGGAGTTATTGTCTTCTCTTAGTTCGTAATCAGTAGAATAATCATTATTCCATTTTGAATCATACACAATTTTTACTGGTGTCTCATGAACAGGCTCAATATGCTTTTAACAGCCTCTATTTTCTGTCCGTTTTTAAGTTTTGATGTTGCTCCTTACTTTCAGTTGAAGAAACGATATTCCAATTCTTGCATTTCACGAAAGAAATTCAAAATGAACTTTGAAAAATTAAGAGAATGTAACTGTGACAAGGTAAAGCACAACAAAACACTACTGAAATATTCCAACTCTTGCATTTCAATGACAGAAATTCAAAATGAACTATGAAAATCAAGAGAATGTAACTGTGACAAGGTAAAGCACAACAAAAACACTACTGAAATATTCCAACTCTTGCATTTCACGAAGAAATTCAAAAATGAACTTCGAAAAATCAAGAGAATGTAACTGTGACAAGGTAAAGCACAACAAGACACTACTGAAATATTCCAATTCTTGCATTTCGCGAAAGAAATTCAAAATGAACTATGAAAATCAACAGAATGTAACTGTGACAAGGTAAAGCACAACAAAACACTACTGAAATATTCCAACTCTTGCATTTCAATGAAAGAAATTCAAAATGAACTATGAAAATCAACAGAATGTAACTGTGACAAGGTAAAGTACAACAAAACAAACTACTGAAATATTCCAACTCTTGCATTTCACGACAGAAATTCAAAATGAACTTCAAAAAATCAAGAGAATGTAACTGTGACAAGGTAAAGCACAACAAGTCACTACTGAAATATTCCAACTCTTGCATTTCACGAGAGAAATTCAAAATGAACTTTGAAAAATCATGAGAATGTAGCTGTGACAAGGTAAACCACGACAAGACACTACTGAAATATTCCAATTCTTGCATTTCACGAAAAAAAATTCAAAATGAACTTTGAAAAATAAGAGAATGTAACTGTGACAAGGTAAAGCACAACAAAACACTACTGAAATATTCCAACTCTTACATTTCAATGAAAGAAATTCAAAATGAACTATGAAAATCAACAGAATGTAACTGTGACAAGGTAAAGCACAACAAAACACTACTGAAATATTCCAACTCTTGCATTTCACGACAGAAATTCAAAATGAACTTTGAAAAATTAAGAGAATGTAACTGTGACAAGGTAAAGCACAACAAAACACTACTGAAATATTCCAATTCTTGCATTTCGCGAAACAAATTCAAAATGAACTTTCTGAGTATTTTTAGTTTTCCCTCCAAAATTGACCCCCCCCCCCTCCCCTGTCCTCAGAAATGGGGGAACGAAGGACCTCTGAGCCTTCTCCTTGAGGCAGATCCCATTTATTTTCGATTCTGAGCATTTTTTATTTTCCCTCCAAAATTGAGCCCCCCCTCCCCTGCCCTCAGAAATGGGGGAACGAAGGACCTCTGAGTCTTGCTCTTGAGGCATATCACGCTTTATTTTCGATTCTGAGCATTTTTGATTTTCCCTCCAAAATTGACCCCCCCCCTCCCCTGCCCTCCGAAATGGGGGAACGAAGGGCCTCTGAGCCTTCCCCTTGAGGCAGATCCATTTATTTTCGATTCTGAGCATTTTTGATTTTCCCTCCAAAATTGACCCCCTCCCCCCCCTGCCCTCAGAAATGGAGGAAGGAGGGGACTCTGAGCCTTGCCCTTGAGGCAGATCCCATTTATTTTCGATTCTGAGTATTTTTGGTTTTCCCTCCAAAATTGACCCCCCCCCCTCCCCTGCCCTCAGAAATGGGGGAGCGAAGGGCCTCTGAGCCTTCCCTTGAGGCAGATCCCATTTATTTTCGATTCTGAGTATTTTTGGTTTTCCCTCCAAAATTGACCCCCCTCCCCTGCCCTCAGAAATGGGGGAACGAAGGACCTCTGAGTCTTGCCCTTGAGGCAGATCCCGTTTATTTTCGATTCTGAGTATTTTTGGTTTTCCCTCCAAAATTGACCCTCCCCCCCCCCCTCCCCTGCCCTCAGAAATGGGGGAACAAAGGGCCTCTGAGCCTTCCCCTTGAGGCAGATCCCGTTTATTTTCGATTCTGAGTATTTTTGGTTTTCCCTCCAAAATTGACCCCCCCTCCCCTGCCCTCAGAAATTGGGGAAGGAGGGAACGTTAAACTATTTTAAATTGACAACACTGTCCACACATCACATGTGTATTATACAGTACACAATCACCCCATCTCCCCCAAAACACTTTTCAGCCATTTCTTGTTAATTTTTTTTATTTCTAAACTATTTTAAATTGACAACACATTGATGTATTTGCAAGTGCTAAACCCTTTTCTTTTTTTCTCCACCTTAATAGGATCAAATTCGCGAATCCTACACTCCAATTCGCAAATCTCATTACCCCATTTTAAATGTACCAGTTTTTTTTAAGAATGTACACGTGAACTCATGACGTACATTCATTGTGCAATTGACAACAAAAACAGAAAAAAACCTGTTTGACCACATTATACACTGCCAAATAACTAGTCTGGTAATCTGCCATGGAAAGGTGCCATGGAACGTAAAGTGGGCAAATAACACAGGATGGAACATAACCTACGCAAAGTATAACATTGATTACTACTAAAGACCTAATGAAATTTAGATTGGCAGTTCAATATATAGTACCGGGAACTCAACCTTTACCCGGGCCCCTGCACTCGGCATGCAGCAGGCTCGTATACATCTGAAGCTATAATTACGCGATAGCGTAATCATCACATGATTCTTTCATTTTAAGTCATGAGGCGTCAAATCAGCAATTTAAACTGAATTAAGAAATTTTGGCATGAATTCAATTCCTCCTTCCTGTTAATGCATCAAAGAATCATCCGTTTAATAGAATTTGTTTTCCCGTTGGCCTCGTTGTGGTTTTCATTGTTGTTTCTCTTCTAAGAGGAGATTTCATATACGATACGTTGTGAACATCCCAGTCACATATATCCTAACCACAGATTTTTTTTTTTTCTATTTTTTTCATTTGAGGCTTGTTGTGGTGCTTATTGCCGCTTTTCCTCTAGCCGCTGATCTCGTTGGCTTTGTTTTTGTTCATCATTACCTCAGACATTTTTTCATACCTTTTGGCTTAGCTGTTCAGATTCATTCTAAATCATGTATAATTTTGCATGATGTCATAGATACCAAAAAAAAAAAAAATTCGAAGCTTTCCCCCAGTCTTTATGTATTTGCTTTATTTGCGGTGTTATATAATTCAGCATCAACCAGAAATTTTCTAATACCTATGTCCTCTGACATGTCTAAATTACGCATTGACATAACCATCGTTATATTCTTTTGTTTCAAGTCATAGGGTAGCAAATCAGAAATTTCAGCTGAACTAAGAAATTCTGGCGTGAATTAAATTCCTCCATCGTGTTTTATCCTTTACAAATGCTAAAATTAAACATTCTATTACATTGTAATTTCTGAAATTATTATCTAAATTACGCAATAGCAGAATTATCCTGTTATTCGTTAGTTTTAAGTCACAATTTCGTTTCGCAATTCAGTGTAGTTTTTGCTGTTTCTTTTGACCACCTGCATCTATGTAGTTTGTTTCGATCTAGTTCGAATTTTATTTCGACACTCCCTGCAATTTTCACCTTAATACCGTTAGCCCTAGAAGTAGTTAGAAGTAAAATAGTAGTAGTCGTAGTAGCAGTACCAGTATTAATAGTTGTAGGAGTAGTAGAAAGCATCAACGATAGTAGTAGTAGTAATAGTAGTAGAAGTAGTATTAGTAGTAGTGGCATGCACATAGCGCCTTTTGGTTAGTTAAAACCCCCCTCAACATCTCCTGAAAATTCCAACTTAATACCCAAAACCTTTCCTATCAACCCCTCAACATTTCCTGAAAGTTTCACCCTTTTAAAATTAGCCTTAGTAGAACTGTCGTAGTGGCAGCAGTTCTAAACGCCAGTTTAATTAACTCTGTCTCTGTAGCTAGCGTTTTCCTTTACTCATCAAAGGCTAATTCTATGGCCGAGACTATGCCGATTGATGTCCAGATGAAACACTGCAAAATAGAAGGCGTTAGAGGGGTCGATAGGGTGTGGACTTGGAAGATTCTCTGGTCCTCTGGTGTGCCATCCCTGTATGAGCAGCCCTGTATGGCAAGTGATAGTACTACTACTAGTGAACCTTATACTTTGCCAAGGCCCCCGTACCAAACAGGTGGTCATCACACTCTTTGCCAGGGGAATGACGCAATTTCAAAGTTCAATGTCTTTTTGGTGATAAACCAAAAACCGAATGAAGTCCATAGCACTTTGCAGAAACCCGTGAATGTAGGACTGAAAGTCCAATTACTAATCGAGCTAGTGTGACCGCCATTTTTTGATCTGGTTAAGTGGGTATAATCTGGTTTGGTTTGCTATTGCGAGAGGACTCAAGCGATTTCTTTCTTTGTCAAGAGATTTACGTAATTAATTAAACCTGTATTATAAAACCAGCGTGTCTTGTTTCGAGTTTTAACGGGCAAGTTTTTTGATAACTTGATAGGTGATTAGGATTTGAATAAAAAAAAAGGGTAATTATTAATTGGAAAATTTTTTAATGCTTTTACAATCCGAGATGTTTGATTAACCATTGCAAAAAAGGGGTAATGGGATATGCAAGCATTTGCAAAAAAGGGGTAATTAATGTTGAAAAGGGTAATTACTTCTTTAGTTTACGAGATTTGCGAATTTTTTGCGAAAAGATATTTGTGTAAAGGTATTGCAATGGTTAAGAATAGGTCATTACACCTTTTTGCCAAGAGGAATGAGTATAATACATGTTTATTTATTTTTTTTAACTGGTATTTTTTCAATGAAGTCCATAGCACTTTGCAGAAACCCGTGAATGTAGGACTGAAAGTCCAATTACTAATCAAGCTAGTGTGACCGCCATTTTTTGATCTGGTTAAGTGGGTATAATCTGGTTTGGTTTGCTATTGCGAGAGGACTCAAGCGATTTCTTTCTTTGTCAAGAGATTTACGTAATTAATTAAACCTGTATTATAAAACCAGCGTGTCTTGTTTCGAGTTTTAACGGGCAAGTTTTTTGATAACTTGATAGGTGATTAGGATTTGAATAAAAAAGGGTAATTAGTAATTGAAATTTTTTTAATGCTTTTACAATCGGAGATGTTTGATTAACCCATTGCAAAAAAGGGGTAATGGGATATGCAAGCATTTGCAAAAAAGGGGTAATTAATGTTGAAAAGGGTAATTACTTCTTTAGTTTTACGAGATTTGTGAATTTTTTGCGAAAAGATATTTGCGTAAAAGGTATTGCAATGGTTAAGAATAGGTTCATACACCTTTTTGCAAGAGGAATGAGTATAATACATGTTTATTTATTTTTTTTTTTAACTGGTATTTTTTCAATGAAGTCCATAGCACTTTGCAGAAAACCTGTGAATGTAGGACTGAAAGTCCAATTACTAATCAAGCTAGTGTGACCGCCATTTTTGATCTGGTTAAGTGGGTATAATCTGGTTTGGTTTGCTATTGCGAGAGGACTCAAGCGATTTCTTTCTTACAGGGTTTCAGTTATACAGGGGTTCAGTTACATGAGGTTGGTGGTTGTTATAATACACAAGTTCTATTTGAACAGTGTTGTGAGATCCCCTACCACACCCCCAAAGGACTCCGATCCCCCCATCCCGTGTATTAGCGAAGTTACTCTGTGGACGTTATAATACACAAGCTTTAGTTTACGAGATTTGGGGACTTGAGTTGCACGAGAGTTCAGTTACATACGGATTCAGTTACACGGGGGTTTAGTTAAATTTTCAGCTAGTGTGACCGTCATTTTTTGATCTGGTTAAGTGGGTATAATCTGGTTTGGTTTGCTATTGCGAGAGGACTCAAGCGATTTCTTTCTTACAGGGTTTCAGTTATACAGGGGTTCAATTACATGGGGTTGTGGTTGTTATAATACACAAGTTCTATTTGAACAGTGTTGTGAGATCCCCTACCACACCCCCAAAGGACTCCGATCCCCCCATCCCGTGTATTAGCGAAGTTACTCTGTGGTCGTTATAATACACAAGCTTTAGTTTACGAGATTTGGGGACTTGAGTTGCACGAGAGTTCAGTTACATACGGATTCAGTTACACGGGGGTTTAGTTAAATTTTCAGCTAGTGTGACCGCCATTTTTTTGATCTGGTTAAGTGGGTATAATCTGGTTTGTTTGCTATTGCGAGAGGACTCAAGCGATTTCTTTCTTACGGGTTTCAGTTATACAGGGGTTCAGTTACATGGGGTTGGTGGGTTGTTATAATACACAAGTTCTATTTGAACAGTGTTGTGAGATCCCCTACCACGCCTCCAAAGGACTCCGATCCCCCCATCCCGTGTATTAGCGAAGTTACTCTGTGCTCGTTATAATACACAAGCTTTAGTTTACGAGATTTGGGGACTTGAGTTGCACGAGAGTTCAGTTACATACGGATTCAGTTACACGGGGGGTTTAGTTAAATCTTCGTCTGAAAAATAGGAGTTCACACTTAAAAAAGTAAGAGCTTTACGGGGATTGAGAGACTCAGTTGCCGGATTCCGTGTGATTTTTGTTCTTTTCAGTAAAGACACTCGATATCCTAAAAGTGTTTAATTCAAACTTTTTTAAAACTTCAAAATTTTTCAACTTTATTTATTTTTTTCTTTTTGTACATAACTTAAAATGTCAAAATATGCTTACAGTTCTAACAATTGCACTCTGTGATTGGTCAGTGACACGATGTGACTTCCCGCTGGTATTCTATGACCGGTTATTGACACTACCTAATCTATTGCATGTATTAAATCAGTATTTTTTACGCAGTGGAACGATAAACACATAAGTCATATCTTTAAAAAAAAGTGAAGATGGAGCATTTTAATAAAGTGTGTTTACATAACAAGGTTATTGTAGCATTGAATGCTGACAAAGGAGAGTATTTAAACTTTGAAACAAGTACAGGTGGTAGCACTATTGGAAATGTATGCATGCATTGTCATGATAGTAAGGAATTAAATTTCTTTGGAATACCGAAAAAATTCAACTCTTATGTTGGTGGTTATGCGAGATTGAGATCTCCAGAGATGATTGCACTCAAAGAGAATGCCAACATAAAAATATCATTGATGATAGAGGACAACTCCTTGCTACTGTTGCAGGTAACACATTACCTACTGATACATCCAATCGTCACCTTTCGGGTATTAGCATTCAACGGGAAGATCAATAAAAGAAAGGCCTACTCTTCTACTAATATCGTAAACCATATCTTGTCTACGTGTCGAAAACTGTTTACCTGTGTAAAAATAATGTGATAATAGTACAGTGAAATTGCCAGAAAAATAAAAAGGGCATTGTCAGAAAATATCACGATGGAATATAAAGATGAATCGATGAAAAACAAAGCACCAGCAAACGTTACTGCCATTGATCAAAACAGTCATTGAACCAAATAATCTACCAAAGACGAAAAGCATATTGAGCCTGTTGATGAGACACCAGTAAAAATTGTGTATGACTCAAAATGGAATAAATGATTATTCTACTGATGATTACGAACTAAGAGAAGACAATAGCTATAATATCAAGAGAGAACATGGTGAACTATTTTATGGAACAGATTCAAAATGTCCAAAGTTAATCACTGAAATTAATAATGTATCATAATATATTTTTTGTATTAATATTCTACATAGCATTATTTCATTAAAAATATATTATGCATTACATTGTTATGTGTTCATTATTTTTAGAGTAAGCTAGCATATCAAACGTTTAGAATGTCTAATAAAACGTCGGAGATGTAAGAAAGGAATTTGCATACATCTATTGTCAGACACAGGGGAACAAATTCTTTCTTGAATTCCGCCTCCTGGATAATAAAAAAAGACATTTCATTCAAGAAATTATGACGAAAACTCTAAGTAAGCAACAAACTCTTTCTTGAAGTTACCTCATGGATACACAATGCAGAAATTTCATTTAAGAAATTATCAAAAATTGTAAGTAAGTAGCAAATTCTTTTCAAAAATATGTTAATACGCCTTAAGCAATAAATATCTTTAAGCTTAACCAGTCTTTATTCTTTAGAATAGTTTTATTCATTTCATTAAATTATGAAGAAATTGTAAGTAAGTAACAATAGCTTTCTTGAATTCGCTTCCTGGACACAATACAGATATTTAATTCAAGAAATCATAATAAATCGCAAGTAAGTAATAAAGTCTTTATTGTTTTCACCTATTGGATACACAATACTGAAATTTCATTCAAGAAATTATGAAGGAATTGTAAATAGGTAACACACTCATGTTACCTCATGGATACACAATGCAGAAATTTCATTTAAGAAATTATCAAAAATTTAAGTAAGTAGCAAATTCTTTCTTGAATTCGCCTCCTGGGTAAATAAAAAAGACAGTTTCATTAAAGAAATTATGAAAAAATTGTAAGTAAGTAGCAAATTCTTTCTTGAATTCACCTGCTGGATAAACAAAAAAGACATTTCGTCCGAGAAATTATGACAAAATTCCAAGTAGTAACAAACTCTTTAATGTTTTCTTGACTTAGATACACGATGTAGAAATTTAATTCAAGAAATTATGAAAAATTCTCAGTAAGTAACAATTTCTTCTTGAAGTCAACTCTTGGATACACAATACGGAAATTTCATTTAAGAAATTATGAAAAAAAAAACATTTCTTTCTTGAAGTCAACTCTTGGATACACAATACGGAAATTTCATTCAAGAAATTATGAAAATATTTGTAAGTAAGTAACAAACTCTTTTTGTTTTCACCTCTTGGATATACAGTACAGATACTTCATTCAAGAAATTATGAAAAAAACCGCAAGTAAGTAACTTTTTTTTCTCTTTATCAAAACAATTTTCACTTAGCTACACGATGTAGAAATTTAATTCAAGAAATTAGGAAAAAATTCTCAGTAAGTAACAATTTCTTTCTTAAAGTCAACTCATGGATACACAATACGGAAATTTCATTCAAGAATTTCATGACTTAGATACACGATGTAGAAATTTGATTCAAGAAATTATGAAAAAAATTCTCAGTAAGTAACAATTTCTTTCTTGAAGTCATCTCTTGGATACACAATACGGAAATTTCATTCAAGAAATTATGAAAATATTTGTAAGTAAGTAACAAACTCTTTATTGATTTCACCTCTTGGATATACAGTACAGATACTTCATTCAAGAATTATGAAAAAATCGCAAGTAAGTAACTTTCTTTCTCTTTATCACAAACAATTTTCACTTAGCTAAATGATGTAGAAATTTAATTCAAGAAATTATTGAAAAATTCTCAGTAAGTAACAATTTCTTTCTTGAAGTCAACTCTTGGATACGCAATACGGAAATTTCATTCAAGAAATTATGAAAAAATTGTAACTAAGTAGCAAATTCTTTCTTGAATTTACCTGTTGGACAAACAAAAAAGACATTTCGTTCAAGAAATTATGACAAAATTCTAAGTAAGTAACAAACTCTTTATTGTTTTCACGAGTTAGATATACGACGTAGAAATTAAATTCAAGAAATTATGAAAAAATTCTCAGTCTAAGTAGCAAATTCTTTCTTGAATTCACCTGCTGGATAAACAAAAAAACATTTTCGTTCAAGAAATTATGACAAAATTCTAAGTAAGTAAACAAACTTTATTGTTTTCACGAGTTAGATATACGATGTAGAAATTAAATTCATGAAATTATGAAAAAATTCTCAGTAAGTAACCATTTCTTTCTTGAAGTCAACTCTTGGATACACAATACGGAAATTTCATTCAAGAAATTATGAAATATTTGTAAGTAAGTAACAAACTCTTTATTAATTTTCACCTCTTGGATATACAGTACAGATACTTCATTCAAGAAATTATGAAAAAAAATCGCAAGTAAGTAGCTTTTTTTCTCTTATCACAAACAATTTTCACTTAGCTACGCGATGTAGAAATTTAATTCAAGAAATTATGAAAAAATTCTCAGTAAGTAACAATCTCTTTCTTGAAGTCAACTCTTGGATACACACAATACGGAAATTTCATTCAAGAAATTATAAAAAAGTATTTGTAAGTAAGTAACAAGCTCTTTATTGATTTCACCTCTTGAATATACAGTACAGATACTTCATTCAGAAACGTGATTAAACACGTTCTGAAACTACATGCTATTTGTATGCCTTTCCTTGGCACCTTTCCAAAACGAGCGGGGATTCCCCACTGGTTTCCTACACATTGCAAAAAGTCAGCAAGTACGAAAACTCCACGTTTTTCAACCAGACTGGTTTTTTAGGGAAGTAACAAGCTCTTTATTGATTTTCACCTCTTGAATATACAGTACAGATACTTCATTCAAGAAACGTGATTAACACATTCTGAAACTACATGCTATTCGTATGCCTTTCCTTGGCACCTTTCCAAACGAGCGGGAATTCCCCACTGGTTTTCCTACACATTGCAAAAGTGAGCAGTACGAAAACTCCACGTTTTCAACCAGACTGGTTTTTTTCAGGGACCAATCAGGAGAGATATGCAAAGTCGACATAGCTTTATTTCATTTTTTTAAGGTTCATTTAGACGAGGTTACGTGCGCGCACGTAAACCTCGTCTAAATGAACCTTAAAAAAATGAAATAAAGCTATGTCGACTTTGCATATCTCTCCTGATTGGTCCCTAAAAAACCAGTCTGGTTGAAAAACGTGGAGTTTTCGTACTGCTCACTTTTTTGCAATGTGTAGGAAACCAGTGGGGAATTCCCGCTCGTTTGGAAAGGTGCCAAGGAAAGGCATACGAATAGCATGTAGTTTCAGAATGTGTTTAATCACGTTTCTTGAATGAAGTATCTGTACTGTATATTCAAGAGGTGAAATCAATAAAGAGCTTGTTACTTCCCTAAAAAACCAGTCTGGTTGAAAACGTGGAGTTTTCGTACTGCTGACTTTTTGCAATGTGTAGGAAACCAGTGGGGAATCCCCACAAAAAAAAAAAAAAAAGCTCGTTTGGAAAGGTGCCAAGGAAAGCATACAAATAGCATGTAGTTTCAGAACGTGTTTATCACGTTTCTTGAATGAAGTATCTGTACTGTATATTCAAGAGGTGAAATCAATAAAGAGCTTGTTACTTACTTACAAATACTTTTTATAATTTCTTGAATGAAATTTCCGTATTGTGTGTATCCAAGAGTTGACTTCAAGAAAGAGATTGTTACTTACTGAGAATTTTTTCATAATTTCTTGAATTAAATTTCTAGCATCGCGTAGCTAAGTGAAAATTGTTTGTGATAAAGAGAAAAAAAGCTACTTACTTGCGATTTTTTCATAATTTCTTGAATGAAGTATCTGTACTGTATATCCAAGAGGTGAAATTAATAAAGAGTTTGTTACTTACTTACAAATATTTTCATAATTTCTTGAATGAAATTTCCGTATTGTGTATCCAAGAGTTGACTTCAAGAAAGAAAATGGTTACTTACTGAGAATTTTTTCATAATTTCCATGAATTTAATTTCTACATCGTATATCTAACTCGTGAAAACAATAAAGTTTGTTACTTACTTAGAATTTTGTCATAATTTCTTGAACGAAATGTTTTTTTGTTTATCCAACAGGTGAATTCAAGAAAGAATTTGCTACTTAGACTGAGAATTTTTTCATAATTTCTTGAATTTAATTTCTACGTCGTATATCTAACTCGTGAAAAACAATAAAGAGTTTGTTACTTACTTAGAATTTTGTCATAATTTCTTGAACGAAATGTCTTTTTTTGTTTGTCCAACAGGTAAATTCAAGAAAGAATTTGCTACTTAGTTACAATTTTTTTCATAATTTCTTGAATGAAATTTCCGTATTGCGTATCCAAGAGTTGACTTCAAGAAAGAAATTGTTACTTACTGAGAATTTTTCAATTAATTTCTTGAATTAAATTTCTACATCATTTAGCTAAGTGAAAATTGTTTGTGATAAAGAAGAAAGAAAGTTACTTACTTGCGATTTTTTCATAATTTCTTGAATGAAGTATCTGTACTGTATATCCAAGAGGTGAAATCAATAAAGAGTTTGTTACTTACTTACAAATATTTTCATAATTTCTTGAATGAAATTTCCGTATTGTGTATCCAAGAGATGACTTCAAGAAAGAAATTGTTACTTACTGAGAATTTTTTTCATAATTTCTTGAATCAAATTTCTACATCGTGTATCTAAGTCATGAAATTCTTGAATGAAATTTCCGTATTGTGTATCCATGAGTTGACTTTAAGAAAGAAATTGTTACTTACTGAGAATTTTTTCCTAATTTCTTGAATTAAATTTCTACATCATGTAGCTAAGTGAAAATTGTTTTGATAAAGAGAAAAACAAAAGTTACTTACTTGCGGTTTTTTTCATAATTTCTTGAATGAAGTATCTGTACTGTATATCCAAGAGGTGAAAACAAAAAGAGTTTGTTACTTACTTACAAATATTTTCATAATTTCTTGAATGAATTTCCGTATTGTGTATCCAAGAGTTGACTTCAAGAAAGAAATTGTTTTTTTTTTCATAATTTTCTTAAATGAAATTTCCGTATTGTGTATCCAAGAGTTGACTTCAAGAAGAGAAATTGTTACTTACTGAGATTTTTTCATAATTTCTTGAATTAAATTTCTAAATCGTGTATCTAAGTCAAGAAAACATTAAAGAGTTTGTTACTTACTTGGAATTTTGTCATAATTTCTCGGACGAAATGTCTTTTTTGTTTATCCAGCAGGTGAATTCAAGAAAGAATTTGCTACTTACTTACAATTTTTTTCATAATTTCTTTAATGAACTGTCTTTTTTTTATTTACCCAGGAGGCGAATTCAAGAAAGAATTTGCTACTTACTTAAAATTTTTGATAATTTCTTAAATGAAATATCTGCATTGTGTATCCATGAGGTAACATGAGTGTGTTTACCTATTTACACTTCCTTCATAATTTCTTGAATGAAATTTCAGTATTGTGTATCCAATAGGTGAAAACAATAAAGACTTTATTACTTACTTGCGATTTTATTATGATTTCTTGAATTAAATATCTGTATTGTGTCCAGGAAGCGAATTCAAGAAAGCTATTGTTACTTACTTACAATTTCTTCATAATTTAATGAATGAATAAAACTATTCTAAAGAATAAAGACTGGTTAAGCTTAAAGATATTTATTGCTTAAGCGTATTAACATATTTTTGAAAGAATTTGCTACTTACTTACAATTTTTGATAATTTCTTAAATGAAATTTCTGCATTGTGTATCCATGAGGTAACTTCAAGAAAGAGGTTTGTTGCTTACTTAGAGTTTCGGTCATAATTTCTTGAATGAAATGTCTTTTTTTATTTATCCAGGAGGCGAATTCCAGAAAGAATTTGTTCCCCTGTGTCTGACAATAGATGTATGCAAATTCCTTTTCTTACCATCTCCGACGTTTTATTAGACATTCTAACGTTTGATATGCTAGCTTACTCTAAAAATAATGAACACATAACAATGTAATGCATAATATATTTTTAATGAAATAATGCTATGTAGAATATTAATACAAAAATATATTATGATACATTATTAATATCAGTGATTAACTTTGGACATTTTGAATCTGTTCCATAAAATAGTTTCACCATGTTCTCTCTTGATATTATAGCTATTGTCTTCTCTTAGTTCGTAATCAGTAGAATAATCATTATTCCATTTTGAGTCATACACAATTTTACTGGTGTCTCATCAACAGGCTCAATATGCTTTTCGTCTTGGTATTATTTGGTTCAATGACTGTTTGATCAATGGCAGTAACGTTTGCTGGTGCTTTGTTTTTCATCGATTCATCTTTATATTCCATCGTGATATTTTTTCTGACAATGCCCTTTTTATTTTTCTGGCAATTTCACTGTCTATTATCACATTATTTTTACACAGGTAACAGTTTCGACACGTAGACAAGATATGGTTTACGATATTAGTAGAAGAGTAGGCTTTCTTTTATTGATCTTCCTTGAATGCTAATACCCGAAAGGTGACGATTGGATGTATCAGTAGGTAATGTGTTACCTGCAACAGTAGCAAGGAGTTGTCCTCTATCATCAATGATTATTTTTATGTTGGCATTCTCTTTGAGTGCAATCATCTCTGGAGATCTCAATCTCGCATAACCACCAACATAAGAGTTGAATTTTTCGGTATTCCAAAGAAATTTAATTCCTTACTGTCATGACAATAGCATGCATACATTTCCAATAGTGCTACCACCTGTACTTGTTTCAAAGTTTAAATACTTCTCTTTGTCAGCATTCAATGCTACAATAACCTTGTTATGTAAAACACACTTTTATTAAAATGCTCCATCTTCACTTTTTTTTAAAGATATGACTTATGTGTTTTATCGTTCCACTGCGTAAAAAATACTGATTTAATACATGCAATAGATTAGGTAGTGTCAATAACCGGTCATAGAATACCAGTGGGAAAGTCACATCGTGTCACTGACCAATCACAGAGTGCAATTGTTAGAACTGTAAGCATATTTTGACATTTTAAGTTATGTACAAAAAGAAAAAAATAAATAAAGTTGAAAATTTTTGAAGTTTTAAAAAAGTTTGAATTAACACTTTTAGGATATCGAGTGTCTTTACTGAAAAGAACAAAATCACACGGAATCCGGCAACTGAAAAAGTCTCTCAATCCCCGTAAAGCTCTTACTTTTTTAAGTGTGAACTCCTATTTTTCAGACGAAGATTTAACTAAACCCCCCGTGTAACTGAATCCGTATGTAACTGAACTCTCGTGCAACTCAAGTCCCCAAATCTCGTAAACTAAAGCTTGTGTATTATAACGAGCACAGAGTAACTTCGCTAATACACGGGATGGGGGGATCGGAGTCCTTTGGAGGCGTGGTAGGGGATCTCACAACACTGTTCAAATAGAACTTGTGTATTATAACAACCACCAACCCCATGTAACTGAACCCCTGTATAACTGAAACCCCGTAAGAAAGAAATCGCTTGAGTCCTCTCGCAATAGCAAACCAAACCAGATTATACCCACTTAACCAGATCAAAAAATGGCGGTCACACTAGCTGAAAATTTAACTAAACCCCCGTGTAACTGAATCCGTAATGTAACTGAACTCTCGTGCAACTCAAGTCCCCAAATCTCGTAAACTAAAGCTTGTGTATTATAACGACCACAGAGTAACTTCGCTAATACACGGGATGGGGGGATCGGAGTCCTTTGGGGGTGTGGTAGGGGAATCTCACAACACTGTTCAAATAGAACTTGTGTATTATAACAACCACCACCCCATGTAATTGAACCCCTGTATAACTGAAAACCCTGTAAGAAAGAAATCGCTTGAGTCCTCTCGCAATAGCAAACCAAACAGATTATACCCACTTAACCAGATCAAAAAATGACGGTCACACTAGCTGAAAATTTAACTAAACCCCCGTGTAACTGAATCCGTATGTAACTGAACTCTCGTGCAACTCAAGTCCCCAAATCTCGTAAACTAAAGCTTGTGTATTATAACGACCACAGAGTAACTTCGCTAATACACGGAATGGGGGGATCGGAGTCCTTTGGGGGTGTGGTAGGGGATCTCACAACACTGTTCAAATAGAACTTGTGTATTATAACAACCACCAACCCCATGTAACTGAACCCCTGTATAACTGAAACCCTGTAAGAAAGAAATCGCTTGAGTCCTCTCGCAATAGCAAACCAAACCAGATTATACCCACTTAACCAGATCAAAAAATGGCGGTCACACTAGCTTGATTAGTAATTGGACTTTCAGTCCTACATTCACAGGTTTCTGCAAAGTGCTATGGACTTCATTGAAAAAATACCAGTTAAAAAAAATAAATAAACATGTATTATACTCATTCCTCTTGGCAAAAAAGGTGTAATGACCTATTCTTAACCATTGCAATACCTTTACGCAAATATCTTTTCGCAAAAAATTCGCAAATCTCGTAAACTAAAGAAGTAATTACCCTTTTCAACATTAATTACCCCTTTTTTGCAATGCTTGCATATCCCATTACCCCTTTTTTGCAATGGTTAATCAAACATCTCCGATTGTAAAAGCATTAAAAAATTTTTCCAATTACTAATTACCCTTTTTTTTATTCAAATCCTAATCACCTATCAAGTTATCAAAAAACTTGCCCGTTAAAACTCGAAACAAGACACGCTGGTTTTATAATACAGGTTTAATTAATTACGTAAATCTCTTGACAAAGAAAGAAATCGCTTGAGTCCTCTCGCAATAGCAAAAACCAAACCAGATTATACCCACTTAACCAGATCAAAAAATGGCGGTCACACTAGCTTGATTAGTAATTGGACTTTCAGTCCTACATTCACGGGTTTCTGCAAAGTGCTATGGACTTCATTGAAAAAATACCAGTTAAAAAAATAAATAAAAACATGTATTTATACTCATTCCTCTTGGCAAAAAGGTGTAATGACCTATTCTTAACCATTGCAATACCTTTACACAAATATCTTTTCGCAAAAAATTCGCAAATCTCGTAAACTGAAACTAAAGAAGTAATTACCCTTTTCAACATTAATTAACCCTTTTTTGCAAATGCTTGCATATCCCATTACCCCTTTTTTTAATTAAAAAAACCATGCAATGGTTAATCAAACATCTCCGATTGTAAAAAGCATTAAAAAATTTTCCAATTACTAATTACCCTTTTTTTTTATTCAAATCCTAATCACCTATCAAGTTATCAAAAAACTTGCCCGTTAAAAACTCGAAACAAGACACGCTGGTTTTATAATACAGGTTTAATTAATTACGTAAATCTCTTGACAAGAGAAGAAATCGCTTGAGTCCTCTCGCAATAGCAAACCAAACCAGATTATACCCACTTAACCAGATCAAAAAATGGCGGTCACACTAGCTCGATTAGTAATTGGACTTTCAGTCCTACATTCACGGGTTTCTGCAAAGTGCTATGGACTTCATTCGGTTTTTGGTTTATCACCAAAAAGACATTGAACTTTGAAATTGCGTCATTCCCCTGGCAAAGAGTGTGATGACCACCTGTTTGGTACGGGGGCCTTGGCAAAGTATAAGGTTCTAGTCTACTAGTGATCTGCTCCCCCTGCCAGTGAAAATAGCCATAAAACTCATCTTGGATTTTGCCAAACTGCAAACGGTTAGAAGTAAACCCAGATTAAGACCATGTACGAGACGGGCAGACACAATCTACAGTTGTCCCAAGTCGGAGGGATTGACTCTAATGAAGCTCTAACCCTCGTCCAGAACAGACTTTTCTGGAGACGATTAATGGCGTTCCGTCTGGTTCCATCGTAACCTCGATGCTGATCAAAACAGTCTTATGAAAGGGAACGTATAACAAAGCTATTCGTTTTTGGTTTTTTAAACCAAATATATCTAGCTAGCATTAGGTGTTCACGTGCGCTTTCCCATATGAGTTGAAATATTCCAACGTATGCGGCTGCATTACCTTTTCTTTCTTTCTTTTATTCCTAAAAAGTCCTCCACTAGGTACAGTTAAATACTTATTTTGCCACTAGTTTTTTTATCGAGTTTTAAGATGACTATTGAATCTTCCTTTGAAAAAGTCAACAGATAAACTTTTGGGGATAACTTTCTCAGGGAGATCATTCCTGATTGAAGTGCAACGTCGAACGAAGCTGTTCTTCATTTTCTTGAACCTTGCAAATCATTTTCTAAAAATTGTCCACACTCTACAATCTCAATTTGTCTTTTCCTTTTGCGAAAAGAACTACATGGGATTGTAAGTATAACCCATAGTTTATTTAATTAGCAGTATGATCTTTCCCTATCTCACCCATCATAAAAACTCGGACCGAGGTGCGATTGCTCCAGAGAATTATAAACCGGTATAAACATAAGCGGCATTAGATCTTTTCACGGGTAGACAAAGAATAATCACCTACGGAACAAGTACTGACAAAACCACTTGGCCCGCTCACCAATAAGTGGACAATAAGTGCAGAAATAAGTGGGAGGAGCTTTTTGTTCACAGTTTCACACCGAGAATGAAGAGCCAGAATCATCTGCGGTAAACTTACTGGATAATTATATAAACTGTGGTATAAAACCGATGGAAATTCACAGTTCATGGTGTAGAAAATATTAAATGAAATATAAAATAAACAACTTGAAGTAAAAAAAAGAAGTATTAGAGATAGGAATAGAAAGACGAGAGAGAGAGAGAGAGAGAGAGAGAGAGAGAGAGAGAGTCAGAGAGAGAGAGGGATGGTGATCATTATGGTACTCTCTACAATATCAAATGAGTTTTCCGAAACAACTTCTTAATATTTTTATCTTCAGTTCCTGTATATAGTTTCTTGGATGTTGTAATTCAATATCTGAATGGATGAGAACTCTAAAATTCCGCCTCGAAAGTATTCCATAATTTGTAAATTCACTCTACTTTTCTTCAAAAATGCAGCAGGTGGAAATAAGGATACAACATGTAGCCTAGTATGTATCCCCTCGACTATTTCACAGTTCAGTTTTTAACTTTCTTCTTTTCCTAAGAGAACAATGCTTTATTACAACTATCCATTTTCAAACGAATAGTTTTTATCTGTCAGCTTGCCTGCATGAAGTTATCAATCAGAGAAATTACATTCCTAATTGTTGTAGAAAGTGATAGAAACATTTAGAAAAAAGGAGATTGATTGCAGGTAGAAAATTTTCCTTTCAATAAAAAATATTGCCAATGGGGAAGTTAGTAAATAACCAAATGCTTTATCTTTCATTTGAAAAAGATCCCATTCACTTAAGAATCTAGAGACTTTTGCTGTAATAACTAGAATAGGAATACCAATTCACAAACTGTAGACAAGCGCGGGGCCAAGGATTTTCCCTCAATTTTTTTATTTGTAAGAAAAAGCGGTGTTTTTAAAAAAACTTGGGTTAAAATACACAGACAAAAAATCCGAAGGACAAAAAAAAACCTCAAATTAACAAACCGCTAAATTAAAAAAAGGCCCTTGCTCCAGCAACAGTAAAAGGGTAACTAAATATAAATTATTAGCGTTCGAAAAGGCATTACCGTACATAAAATGACTCCCCAGGTTTGAATAACCATTTCAGTGTTTGGTGTTTTTGTTTGGTTACCCTTTCACCATTACCATTACACCATTACACCATTACCCTTTCACCATTACTAAGAAAGGGCATTTTTCCTTTTTTTACTAGCTGGAAATATCCTCGTTTTTTCTTCTTCTAAATTTTCTTCACTTTGGTATGTAAGGTTATTTACAAGTGAAGTCCCCCCCCCCCAACTTCCTGCTTCATAAACCATCCCGATGAAACTCTAAGGAATATTGTGTAGTACTGAAATTTTAACTTGATATAATGATCCTTTGTTGGCCTGGTTGAACATTTTTTGTGTACCAATGATCAGTTCGTGGTAACGGACTGTAAGTAAGGAGCGACCCGGCTCAATAGTAACCGAAACTCTAAAAACGGAATTTTGATACCAATAGATAGATCAGAAGAATTTGATTTTTATGCTGATTTCAAATATATCAGTTTCATCAAGTTTAGTCTTGCCTGTGAAAAAGTTACGAGCCTGAGAAAATTTGCCTAATTTTAGGGAAAAAGGGGAAACACTCCCTATTAGTCATATAATTTTAATGAAAATAACACCATCAGATTCAGCATATCAGAAAACCCTACAGTAGTAGTTTCAAGCTCCCATCTGCAAAAATGTATTTTTTTTTTTGCCAGAAGCGATCACGGATGCGTGTTTTTTACTCTTTTTCAGGTTGATCTTATTGACCCAGTGGTCCTAGGATATCGTGAGAGGGCTCATTCGAACGGAAATTAAAAATTTAGTGCTCTTTTCAAGTGACCGATAAGATTGGAGGGCAACCTGCCCCCCCTTCCCCGCCCTTTTTCCCAAAGTCGCCCGATCAAAATTTTGATATAGCCATTTTGCTCATCACAGTTGAGAGGCCCAATAACTACTATGCTTTTGGATATAACCATGACCTCCCCACAGCCCCAGGGAAAGGTCTTTGAGTCATAAATTTTTATCCTTTTTTACACATAGTATTTGTTATTGTGATAAGTATGTTACATTTTCAGGTGGGGGGGGGCAAGTTTTTTGCTGAGGGTTGTCCACGGGGGATTGTCTATGGAGAGGGAAGTTTCCAGGTGGTGAAATTGTCAGGGGAAATTATATATTCCTACTGGGGGAATATGCCAGAATTCCTATACAAAGTTCTTTTTAAATGTCTTGCTTTCTCTTTTCCCGTCTCAATTTTACGCGTGGAGTTGTTAAGGGTTAATTGTCGTCGGTGTAAAATCTCATCGGGATTAAATTGTCTACAGGACATTTTCGTGGGAAGGGGGATTTCACCGTGGACGTGGGGCCAGATTTCCTGGCATTACTTAAAAACAATCAGAAATTAAATTTGAAAAAAGTTTTTTCAACATTTTTTTGCAATCGTTAGGGCTATTAGTGTCAAACGAAAAAATCCTCCGGTGTCTCAGTAAATACAAAAAAAAACAAATCCCATTTAAACCTAACAAAACCGCCTATTTTGTTTTTTAATTGACTGATTCTGTTGATTTTGTTGAGTCTCCTCAGTAACTTAAAAATCAACAGTTCGTG